>JAEDXJ010000051.1:0-731494 GCA_023014345.1 Galerina sulciceps | reverse complement strand
GAGATTCCGTGATTTTGATCATATCAAATGGCGGAGAAAAAATAATGATCATGGGTCAGAGCATCAGGCCTTCTCCAATCCTATCAATAACGGGAGATGACTTGGTTTTCGTTCAATGTTCAATTGACCACATACTCGCAGTAATGAAAAAATGTGGGTGCTCTGGAATTTGCCCTGGAATAAGCTCTTGCGGGACGGGTGTTTCATGATTATGAAGATCATCTGTCACACTCACAAAATGGTTAAATTGTGGTTAAATTTCGGAGCGGTGAGGCCACTGAGTTAATTGAAGTCTGGCCGAGAGCAAGAGAATTGTATGTTATTCACACCAGGTCGGAAAGAATAGTAAAGAACAGGCTACATCGAATTTTGTACTTTAGTAGGCATCCATTTACTTCCTTGGTTTTGAACGAGTCAGTGACGCTAAGGACCCGCTCAATATTCCAGCGATTTCGAGCCTGCTTTCCCAAATAGGTAACAGAACAGAAAAAGTTCCGCTAAGCAGAGCCCAGATTCTAAACCCATTCATGATCAGAGAAATTGTAATAAGGAATTGTTAAGCTTACATGCTGACTGCAGTCCAAAACATGTAGAACTTCTCGCTGTACAGGTAATGGGAGAAGAACATCGGGAGAGGCACTTGATGATAAATTCCAAAACAAGTGATGCGTCAAATGTCGTATTTTCAAGCGCAAAGCTTTTCGTACCTATGACGGCCACTATACCAGTTAGCGACAAGCTATACCACAACGCCCTTCTGAAAGAGGCTCTCAATACTTCCATATCGGCTGGAAGTCTATCGTCGGGGTTGACCTTCACGGATGTAACTTCCATGACCTTATTCTCGTCGTCCTTTTCGCCATCATAGTGCTTCTCTTTCGTATCAGAATCACTTGTCCTATCGGGGTTAATTTGCCCTCCCATCTCCTCGTCGTCGGTCTGTCCTTTGTCAAGGTTTGCGATTGCTCGCGTGGCGTGGAAGTCATAGTCGGCAGGACCTAAGGGCGCCCATACGCATTCTGCGAGAAATGGATAAGAGGAACTAATGTACTCATCAAGGAAACAGAAACTGTAATAATTCCAGAGAAAAGTAAACCGGTGAGGCCACTACACACCGCAGAGTAGGGATTGGCGAGGTTGGGTATATTAATTGCGCCTTTGGTATAGCGTCAGCAGCCTTCACGAACAAATGACTGGGATCAAATACCGTATATCTTCCAACATCCGATCATCCAGGCGAGCATACCTAATATACATCATGAATCGACAAGTAAAGTGCTGATCAGTGACATAACCACATACCGAGAACAGCACCGACAAGTGCTCCGCACAATACACCTAGCTCGGTGAGCTTGCTCCATGTTACGGTCAATCCGATTGGGATTACTGCTGGACTAAGTACGACTCCTCTGCGAATCAATATGTCGGTCTTAAAGCGAGAAACCCAAGCTTAAACCAGCACTCACTGGACGTAGAAGAGCTACGAACCGGACGTGACAGATCAGATGGGACTTGGGGCAAGATAGACTGGACGACTCACCCAACCCAGATCGATTTGGGCTTTATGCAGCTGTGTAAAAAACGGCATTTAGATATGTTGGGCAACGATGTCGCGATGCACAAATAGCATCTTACAATTGTGGCCCAACAACCCATCCATACTGCCCAGAAGCAGATGAAAAGGTGCGATACACGAACAATCTCAGGACCTCGCGCCATCGGACGAAAGTATGCTTTATAAATGCTGAGTATTGTCGATAAAGATATTCGACGAAATGTCCATGAAGCATTAGAACTTACTCGTAAGAGCTAATTGGCAACGTGAGCAAAGGCTGGCACATTGACGTTCAAAAAGAGGACTCACAATAGACTGGAAACTGCTATTAGCTAGGCACTCCTCGTCAAATACTTTCGACTTAGATAGATACGCAAACGTACCTCTGCACTACAAGCGCTGGTAACCGCCATGCTAGCAATATATCAGAAGAAAAGCCTGACGGAGACGAAAAAATGCTAACAAGACAACGAGTAAGACTGCGATTGCTCCTCCTTTACCCATCACAACGGCGGCGGCTGCAGGAGCAGCTAATCCAGCGCTTACCTGAGACGGCGAGAGGGGATTCGGAAAAGTGGGAAATGCAGGCTAAAGACAATAGTCGGTGTCAAGCTCCAGTGTTCTACAGCTTCTCGAAATAGACCAAAGGGCTTACGTTGTGCAAGAGAGCCCGAGCCGCCAAACCCAGACAACTGGCGAAGGCAAATGGGACGGCGAACCAGGAAAGGCCTCCAAGCATCTACGACGGAGCGTTAAGGAATATCAACATAAATGTCGCCGCGAAAAATACAAACATAGGCCTTCGTAGTTGACGACGGGTGGCTCGCAATCGCCTGTTAATAAGGACTCAGAGAAGATGATTTGGGATGTCAATACATTCACGTACACGCTGCCAGTAACCTGAAATCACGAAAATTAGTTGGGTAGCGACATTAAAAGAAAAGCGCGCATACCTTGATCACAAAAGATGCCCGAAAACCCGCTCAGAATAGTTGCTGCACCAAATACTAAACCTTGGTTACTCTTCATTGTGAGGTAGCTGCCGTTCTCATTTCCAACAACGGGATTCTCCACACCAGCGGTAACAAGAAGGTCATACAGGCCGGACAGCCCACCCGTTGCTGGCGACGTTCCGCTAATTATGGGCCATAAGAGACGTCCTCAACTGCGAATTCGCGATCGACTCACTAAGTGCGAAAGATGAACTGGAGACAATCAAATTGTATACAACGAGATTGTGAAAGAAGTCCGACTCACGATATAAATGATGATGAACAAAATTAGAGTGTGGCTCCAATCACATATGAACGTTGCTCGTAAGCCTCTGGCGATGTAGATTAATAAAGAATAGGAAATAAAACAACTATTGAGCGCACCCGACGATTACGTAGACCGCTATTCCTATGGGTAAGAGAAAACAAGCCGCAACTGAAAGGTGATTGAGACAATCTTCATGAAGACACAGATAAAGCCACTGAGACTGACGAGTGTTCATTCCGGTCAATGCGTTGACTGTAGCAGCGCCGCCAACTGCGAGTTAGAAGATCAGTTTGAAGAACTGCGCTGTTACGGTAATCCAGCTTACGCAGAAGCGATCCACAGACTACCAGATTGCAAAGAAATCCGTAGAAGGTAAAGAGGATGTGAGGCCCCGTTCCGAAACGCACTTTCACGATCTGTATGTTGATTAACGGGCAACGTCAAATAAGACCAAAACCCAGTTGTAGCTGATCTTTACCTCCAGAAATGTATGTGCCCCGTTGGCGTTCATCTTGACCTTGGCGGCGACCATTCCGAATATGGCTAGCTGAATAGTTCCGCCGACGCCATACCACCTTCAAAGTGCAATAAGATAGCAAGCGGACTTATCACTTGGTTGGGCGTACCAAGGTCCGCTGACTCCAAATGTATATGCCGCTGTACTGGACTGAAGGAGTGTCGCACTCCATGTCCATGCGCTGACGCTACGAATTAAGAGCTTCACATCCAAATTCTACTGTAAAACCGTGGACAGGAGACCTACATCCCGCAACATACTAGACCGGGCTATGCGATTTGTTTATCAGAATTCGAGACATTAGTAAAATGTCGATATAACACACCTTGACGTTCCTAGATGCAGCCTTCCTCGAGTTTCAATCTAACTCGCCGAAAAAGCGAAAATTAACTTACTGTGAACTCTTCAGAAGCTCTCGGCGACGTATCGGTGAAAGTTGATTGGAGATAGGTGATCAACAACATGATAAAAGCGAAAAAGAATCCAACACCTAGGAAGTGTTGTATTGACATCGATAAATTCGCAGTACCGATAAGAAATTCAAAACGTACCAATAACGACGCCATATCCAACGCTCTGGCCTGGAATGAGGATCAGTTAGCAGCATAAAAATTGTGACGCAGAATACTTACTGAGTAACGGTTTGAAATCTGACACTTCGCCAGCCATAGCAAGACACAGGGAGAAGGTCAAGGAAGGAAGACGCAGTCGTTGGCAGATAATGCATACCCTGAGACGAGCATCTTGCTGGGCTCCCGCGGTTCGAAATAGAAGAAGATAAGGAACATCCGACAGGGTGTACACAAAATAGATTTTGGGAAATGGTAGCCAGAATATGGTTGATTATCCCACATCTTTAAATGCGTTTCCCGCGGAGGCCCAGGTGGAATGCACGACGTGTCGAACTGAAGAACCTCGGGCATGATAAAAATACCTGCAGAGTGAAGCTGCCGAATGCGATCAGTGTCGGCTCGGGAGAAAGGCGTATACTGGAACACCGACTCGAGTTCAGACTTTCGTTGAAATTTGATCCCAGGTTAAGTTCAGACCAAGGGTGAAGACCAAGGGTAATTTGTCGTTGAATGAATGCCAGTAAAAACAAATGCCGGCCGTATCCTCACGCTCACAGCGTATTTGAGTGACGACATGGCAATTAAGTCTCGACTTAGAATAATGATACAATTCTGGGGAGACGGAGAATCATGTACTCAATTTCAGACAAAAATTTTCAAGGGAGAACGACTCACGAATCTTGCATCGCAATTCGGCACGGGAAACCAGCCATGTCGAGGAAGTCGGTCCGATTTTCGATTGTCGTACTTCCATTTCCACAGAAAAAGGTTCAATATCTCCTGGACTACGTTCCGTGAAAACTTCCGAGAAGAAAATCGTCGGCGCGGCAGGTAAACTGCGACTTGAAGTAATAACGCGTATTTCTTGGCAGGCTAAAGGGAGAATTACCAGCACATTGGGATTGAGTTGAAGATGTCGTGTCAGAGCTTGTGAAAGGAAGCGGTGTCATACGAGAATCTATGAATAGCTTTATTCTCGGTCTGTCGCGATGCGTACCTGGAGGTATCGTACGAGAATGAACGAGAAATTTTGAGAGGGTTGCATCCATAGCACTGTTTATGTATCCTTAAGCCAGTGGATCTATCAATGTACGGTCTTGGGTCGAAAGAATTCCAGTAGTCCCGTCACTCCCGTGTTCCAGTCGCACTGAATTGCGGAATCCACAGCCAGCTAGGGAGGCATGCCAGACGACCATAACAGCAAAGAGAGAAATCCAAGGCCAAATTCATGGAAAAAAGGATTCTTTTGAGGCAATTGTGCCTTTCGATCCAGGGGATGGTGATCAACGAAGCCAGAACGCGCCCATTCAGTGGTCGTGTTTTGGACTGTTTAGGTTTAGCTCTATTTGACACACCGCCACTTGGCATCTCAATATCTGCCCATGTCTACTTTAGGCTGAGGAGAAATATTTCTCGCAACTACGAACCAACTGGAAAAAAGAATTCGTTCTCGGACTGGGACAGAATGAATACGTTAGAGCATTCGCTGGTCTAGCTAAGTATTTGCAGCGGATACGCTTGAAGGACCTTGGATGCACACTGGACCAGCTAATTCTAAACTTCGAAGACTGAACTCTTGCGAAAAAACCGGGCTGTTTCTCTTCACCTGCCCGATACCTGTTTAGAATTGTTTGATAACGATTAACCTCCCCGAGCTCCCGGTTCTAAATCGATACTTCAGGACGTAATGACGGATGAAATCTGTATGGCCAAGTTGGAATTAAGTATAACTTTCTTTGTTGAAGTACTAGTATATCATCGACTGTCTTGTACCGTCTGAAACGAGAAACGTAGTCAACTTCTACACAGCGTTCACCTTTATTACCTTCGACCCGTTGCCTTTGGCCCTGCATTGAATTCGAAAAAAAAAAACCCATTCTCATCCTCAATCATCCAACGCACCTCGATACTGTATATTGACGAAGGGACTGGAGGGAGCTCATATCCTCCGTGGAAAGGTCAGGCACCTGTCCATGCACAAATAATTCCCGAATCCTTGATCCTGCTTCACCTCCTAGCTCCACGACAGCTTTTGTACGCAATGCTATAAGCTCATACACCGCTTCTGGAGTAAAATTACTGCAATTCTCGATGATGAGATAATCCAACTTCTTTGCTGGGAAACTGGGTAATGCATTGTCTGATTCTTCTGACTTTGTGGAATGGGATGAACCAGAGTCGTCCAAATCAAATGGAACTTGATCTATGATGGATCCGCACCAGGAAGGAAGGTTGTCATTGAATGAAGGACAACGGTTAACAGTAAGGACGCTTCCTGCCCACGCTTCCAGGATATGGCGGAGGCTATGTCCTTCGTCATCGTCGTCGATAATGTCCTTCAAAGCGAGACTGAGGGCAGATATCCTCTGCTTGAACTTTGGTATACAACATGATTCACACGAAAGGGCAAGGTGACTTGGGATGTTTCCGAGAGCAAAAAAGCAAGAAACGAATCCGTCAGAAACCGATTGGAAGTGGAGGCTGGCCGAGAGCATGCGAACTGGTCCGAATTCTTTGGCGGAGTCGCTGTATATATACGAAAGGGCGAGGCCGTGAAATCGAAAAGTATTACAGTTCACAATTTCGGAAAGGTAGAAGACGAAGTTTCTAACGAATAATGCCCGGTTTCGAGGAACTGAAATTGGGAGACTGTTAATGTCAAGGATTCCATGTGCAGGAGCTGGCTGAAGCACGCTAAGGCATCTGGAGCGAGGGCGAGATACATGAACCAGAATCCTGCGAGTGTCAATTTCCTGAGCTTGGGAAACGACGCTGCTAGTGGCGTTTGGTTCTTGTCAATCCTCGTGGTCCATGCATTTTGCCCGACAATAATATCGTCGATGCGGCATGTGAGTGACAGCTCCTCGAGATATGGGGCTTTCTTCTTCTGAAAGAAAACAGTCGAACGAAGAAGGGACGAGGACCAAATGAGGTCGAAAGAAATAGACTCGTAACGACGAATGTGTGGAGCGCCAGAAGCAGTTTTTCGATGCTTCCTTCTGCTGCGCTAGATCCTGTGCCTCCTGAGCTGTTGAACACCAAGGCTTCAATCCTACGAAGGTTCTTCGACCATAAAAACGCGTCAAGAAGTGGTTCAGGGTTCTTCGCAACGTCAAAGACAATGCGGGTCCAACATTCTGGGATTTTTGCAAGAATGTCGCGCCAGAGCTTGGACACAGATGCGGCATTGTTTCGGAAGAGCGATGGAGAACGAGCATCGCGCTCGGTCCATATCCATATCGCTTTCGAGCCAGAGGTCTTTGCGTGCTGCCTACGTGAAAAGCAAAGCAAGAATTTCAAGATGGAGGTCTGTAATTCCACGGGTAAACGGCCCAGAGATGGTGGAGACATTTTCTTTGAAATTTAGGGAGTAAGCTCGACTGAAACTAGTCGGAGATAGTTTGTTCCGTATGGTGGGGGTTTTCAAGTTGGTTTTTGGGACCAATGTCAATTCGAACTTCTCAGAATCTTCGAACATCATGTGAGAAGAAAAGCGATCGAGATCATCACGTGCAACAGTCGCGACCACCGCGGCGCGTCTTGGTGACCTTTACACCACCACACTTACTCGCTACCACCACCATCAAAAAACCTGTACTCGCTCAAACCCCCTCCTCGAGCACCCACCCCCATGCGGTGAACAGTGACGAGTGCAGAGAGCAAACCAGAGTCTGGTCTTGATGATTATGGATGTCTAGAGGCAGAAGGGATGAAAAAACCGTCGCCTCTGGCGAACGTCATCCACAACCCGAACTCTGCATCCACCCATAAACGTAGTCTAATTCTCCTGTAAACTTCATAACTACACTCCTCTGGGTTACAGCACTAGTCTGATACCAACATTTTGCCTATGAACAATTCCGACTCAATTCGTTTGAGCCACCGCGCGTCGGGGATGTCAGCTTCGAGCAGCGCCTGTGCACCACGTCACCAATGGCCAAAGACTCGTCAGCGAGAGATTACTGCCCAAAAACCTGCTTTATAAGACCTCACCTATGTGTCCTTTCACAACCTGCAGAGAGTCTCGAACAGCAAGGGCCTAACACGACATCCAGCGAGCTCGCTCACTGTCCGAATCTTCCCGCAGCTGTTTGATCGGAACGGAAGTGAACGGCCCGGTGACGCCGCATTTGGTATTCGGACGCTTAGCGCGATTCGCGATCAGCGCTTGTTCAGCGCTTCACCTAGCGGAAAGGTCAGATAGACACTAAACTACATTATTGACAACAATTGCAAGCCCTTTAATCAGCATAGTCCTGCGTGGCCCTGCTTGTCACCTTTTTCCTACATGACGCACTCTGAAGGACAGCTCATAAATCTCAACTGCTAAGGCTCCATTGACTAGAGAAGCATAAATAAAATATACTGTTTCCAATCCCTATCACTCTAATGTGGGAAGATTGGAAGACTACTCCTAGAGGTGCTTTTTTTATTGTTGACTCCCCTATATTCATTACCCAGTGTCTATCCGTTCATTTCAGAACAATAACCCAACCAAAGCAAGCAAAATGTAGGCCAGATAAGGCATACATTATTTACCGAGACGAAATTGGAGTCACTCGTTATATGGTGACCTTACAAGAAAAACCCAGTGAACATATTCTCAAAAACATTGCATGGCAACTAAAACCCAGGCAGTACATGCGTAGAAGACAGCCGCCGCCACCCACCGGTTTTAACCACAAGACGGCTTCTACAAGTTAATACAACTGCCCACTAGGCAAGCCTTCCCGCGCGCACAATATAGGCACTGGCCCTGCATTAGGCCTGTGTACTTTTTTCCAAACAACGGCGGTGACACCGTGCCACATCATTGAGATCACTGGTTTTTTGTTGGAATGGTCCTAGATAATGAAAAGTTATCATCTCAATGTCACTACTATACCGAGGAAAGGAATTTTTAATAACACCCCCCCTTCAAGTTAAAATTTCTAAGTCTCAAAATAAATTATAAAACCAGTCTACTAACTGTTCCGCTGGCACCATCAATAACCTTTCCCAAACCTTTCCAACCTCGGTCTGTGATATTGAATGATAATGTGATTCTGAGCTCAGTCTCTTTGCTCTGTGTACGGTATCGTGAGGGCGGCCTTAAAAGCGGCGCGGCTTGATAGGTATTGGTGCACAGAGTCCGAGACGGCATGCGAGAGTGCTTGCACGCATGCTGATACTCCCGGAAACCCGGTGTTCAGCTATTGGACCATGCCGGTTATACTACTACTACTACTACTACTACACCATCGGATCAGCATAAAACATTTGCTGACGCCACCTGGATGCCCACTTCTGCGTAATTTAATGTCCTATTAAACTTAAAACATTCAGGTCTCTCTGGTTCTCGCACCATTATCGAGACTGTGAAGAAATATAGATGTAAGAAACCATTTATTCGGCAGCCCTCGTTGAGGTCTTGTGAAGGGATTTATAGCCGGGCATCCAATGTTTATTAATCAGTGTTCAACCGATACCAGAGCCACTGAAATCTACAGGTAGAAGTTTAGGGGATAAATGAATTATTTAACACAAAACTGGAACTTGGATTGGTTGTAGCACGACCTACTCGAACGTCAAGCATTACACTGAGCGATAACGTAGTTCCAATAATTTCTTCTGGTCAAGCTCGGCTTAGCTTCTGAAAGCCGATGACCATTCCGTCAGCATCTCGAGGACGTCCAATCATTCACCTTTTGAAGTGTTCTAAATTTCCTGGATTATTTTGGTCCGAAAAACAGAATGGATGTAAGGCAAAGGAGGAACTACGGTTTATCCAAGACAGACAAGGGTAGGGCTATTGTATACCCTGACCCACTTCCCCGTCGAGAATGGATCAAGGATAGCTTAGAAAGCTGACTGTCGCACTCACAACTAAATGTCATCAAGAAATTCACTAGATCAAACGCCAGCACCTTCGACAAATTAACTCG
Source organism: Galerina sulciceps (assembly GCA_023014345.1). Classification (NCBI taxonomy): domain Eukaryota; kingdom Fungi; phylum Basidiomycota; class Agaricomycetes; order Agaricales; family Galerinaceae; genus Galerina; species Galerina sulciceps. The sequence goes on along the minus strand of JAEDXJ010000051.1, from coordinate 721,666 downwards.
AGTGGTACTAGAATACTTATTATAATAGGTCACCCGAGAAGAATATACCCATTGCAGGTCGCTTCTCACGGCTTCGACAGTGATGCTAAGGCACTATCAAGGCACTATAGCAATTATATCGACTCTGTCTCTCGCTGGAGGGAAAGCTCATTCAAACTATGCTCAGAAAAGAACGTGAATTTCTCTAGTCTTTTTCAGTCTCAGGATCGTTGACTATTCTACCTAAACAAAGACCCAGAATGCTATTTCCAGTCCAGGCGTGTTAACAAACCCAAGCTCGCTGACTATATAGATCCGAGGCTGATCTCGCAAGAAAAGGTTACTTGTAGTTTCTCCACCTGCCTGCGTCCTACAATGCTTGTGAAATCTTGTATTGTCGGTGCCTGGGCTTTGGATGAGCCTGAATCGTCGAATAACTAATGCTTTGTCAATAGGTTGTCCTCACCCTTTTCATCGCCATTGCTTCGGTCCTAGCTCAGACTGACCCTGTTGTCTTTAGTTGCATCGGAAATGGGATAGCGGGAAATTGTGCGACTTTCGTGGCGACTTTCTGTGATAATGCATCTAATACTATCGTAAGCTTCGCTCTGCAGTTATTAAATTCAATGTTGCAAATACTCCCTTCATTAGCTCCCACCGTTAACTAGCGTTGGCTCATGCTTCAATGCGAATGCATTCAGTGGCAGATGTAAGTTTGCATATTTTCGAAAGCCAAGGTTTCTCAAAGCTGTCCAAAAAATGTTTTAGGTGATTTTATCGTCTTTAATCCATCTACAACGGGCATTGGAGAACCATCCAGTGCGAACTGTCAAGCGGTTCTCAATACTATCATTACCAACTGTGGTCGTGTAAGCCGCTTACACCTATTTTCGCATTCTCACTACATGGATTCTTAGGGAGGAGTCGGAAATATTTTAAATGCATTGAACCAGTTCAGTGTGGACCCCAACCAGGGCCAGTGTGCTTCGACGGTCCCATGCGGCACCTAATTAATACCAGCCTCAAACTTATCAATGTTTCATTCCGTTTGTTTACTATTCCATGACTATTATCAAAGCGTCGCGACTTGAGAATTTATTCACTTGACTCAGATGACCGTTAAGCGTCGGTAGATGCGAGCTTTTTGTGAATGTGTCAGGTAACAAAGCTGGGATAGTCAAATGACTGTAAATATATAACACAGAAATAATACCAACTCTAACCAGAGATACGTGATCATTGGAGCCGTTTTATCGGAAACCAAGACCAACTAAATAATCAGCTGTGCTGCTCCCGTGCATATCTGTAAGTAGGAGATACGCCATCTCGAAGAATGGACGGCGGACGTAAATGCTTCCAATATAATTATAATCTAGCCGGTACAAAAAGATCCGGCTGTCCTCAAACGTTAAATATAATTACTCTAGAACAGAACCCCAAAGGCACAAGAGTCATTCCAGTCGTTTGGCGCCAGAACGGACATGAGCAAATGCGCAGAGCCTAGAGGATCACAAGCACACCAGCTGATATCCTGAAGGCATTAAAACGGAGTACTCTATTATGCAGACAACTGTGCACTCCATCAGCTTGGTGCGTTACATTTATGTCAATGGATATTGATATCACTAACGTTACCTTCTCTATCTAGAGGATATCCGGGTTGAACGGGTTGTCTTCACTGGGTGTCCACTCTCGAGGTCGTCTGCCGTAATTTTTGGATGTACGTACGAGTCCAGGTAGATATCGGAGCGAGGGTGCTCCGGAAGAGTAGCGTTCGGCTAACGCGTCGCTTCGACTTTTCATTGACTTGAGAATGAGGTTCGGGACAAGGACCGTACTTCCAGACTCTAGTAAAATAACAGACATGCGAGACGTTGTTCGATAGTTGTTCCAGGTTGAACATCGAACTTCTGAAGGAAGCGCGGATATGAACGAGTCACGAGGGCAAACACCTCACCTCCCCCTCCTCAGTCCCATCAATAATGCGTTACCAGTTGAATATCGCCATGTTCTCTGCCCACCCTGGTCAATCCGAGTTAGACGGGGTCAAGAGAAGATACAGGTCTCGAGGTGCCTGCCGTAAGTCGACGTTTTCTCAATAACTAACCAGACAGATACACACGAACACGGAACTCTGAGTCGCGGAACCGGGTTCGGCTAGCGCTTCGCGCTCAGGGTACGAGTGGGTCCATCGCTGGTGGGTCTTCGTGCGTTTAATATTAATAGACCGTGGAAGAGACTTGATTTCAGGGTTCGAGGTTCGAGTGCGAGGGACGGACCTTGAGCGCCAGGTCGGGATCTACGCATCGATATCGGGAGTTGACAGTGCGCCGCGTGCTTGAATATTTAAGCTTGACAGGTTCCAGTGCTCGTGCGCGTCCAGGCTGTCGACGCCGCTGTCTAGTCCCGACTCTTGGAGGTGAGCGCCAAGTACCTTGGGGCGGTCGAGAGCGGTGGGAGTTAAGAGTCAAACAAACTCCAGTAAGAGTATATTTGGAGCAGCACCTAGATACTGCTTGTGTATCCGGACGCTCGGGGCAACGTGCGTACTCGAGTAATTTGCGCCATTCCAGAGTCATGGAAGGTGCCTTACTGCACAACAGCCCCAACTGTACACTTGGTGCTTTCCAGTATACGTTCCATTTGCCGTTCGGGTGATTTACCTCTGTTGGAACCATATTGGTATAGGTATCGGGGTGGATACTACCATACAACGCCACCGCTTGCAATTGTCCAAGCTCCAGTGGGGATTTTTTGATTCCAGGGACCCCCACATATCGCTTTCGAGCCACGACCCACTGCCCACCGTGGGTGCAGGTCGAGGTTAAGCGACGTGATTGACCCACTATGATCATGGGTATGACCCACAGGGTCTCCACTGATAAGTAGCTCTGTGGGTAGTCAACACCGGTATCCACGCTGGATCCACGTTAACTGGAGCTGTGGACGCACGTCATTCATCAGTTGAAGTTTTCCGTTGCAATTCAAATGACTTTAAGGTTGTAATGCCGGCTGAGATTTTTTGGGGGGCTGGTTGACTGAGCAATACTCCCAGCGTCCCAAAGAATACGTGTCCGTGTTGAGTGCGTGTCAAGGACGCAGATCTCCCGCGACGAAAGAAAAATTCCACTGTGGGTCTGATAGTAAGTACACGTATGATAGAGTGTATTAGAACGGCATGAAACTCTGACCCGGGCTTAGATACATACCGTTGATAGATCTGGTGTGCACTCAGCCTGAGACGCGCACGCGTGATATATGAGAAAGTTTGACAGTGTTCGAGTGGCGACGCGTGATGTCGTGGTGGTCTCTTCACTTCGAATTCTTCTTTGCGTGGTACTGTAAGTTCGTAGTCATTTATCGACATCATGAATCATCGAGCGGTGCATATGGTATGGCGTGATCTATTTTTTGGAAGTGGGAGCGGCGTGAAGTTGAGAGCCTAATAATAGTGAGCAAGCCGAAAACAAAGGACTCTGCTCTGTAGATCTGCGCGACCTCGCCATGCCACCATTCGAGAGTTCCCCCCTTCATTTCCTTTTATGGGGTTCTTGTTTTGATTCCACTCATTCAGTAGAATAGAACCGCTGCGGCTTCGAAGAAGAGCTTTATTGAATGTGCCGCCGCCGCGCGAGCCTCGATAGCTTCCACATTCAATTGTGTTGCCGATTGTACCCGTTTGTGTGAGCCCCGGGAGGATTTCCGTTTCAATTACAATTTGTCGTTACAACGACCGTATGTGTCCCACTTGAGAGCGCCCATCTCAACGCCAGAGTCACTTCAAACCGGCGCGGGAAGGAGCGGGTAGGAGAAGAGAGGAGAGAAATTAGATGTTGGTGAGAAAGAATGAACCGGCTTCTCACCCACCGGCGTGAGGCGTCGAGATTGATTTCGTGTTTGGATGTCGGATGTTGCTATGTATGGGACATAAGCTGGACACCAATTTTCTGATGGTGTGAAGGACATGGAAGAACGACGCCGACGTGCAAGGTCATGGAATTGGACCGTGGTTACAAATTGCCCAGCATCGAGCAATCATGATCATATTGAATGACCTTGTTCTTGTATAGGTAGTTGTTCCTAATTTAGTTTCTTTTCTTCTTTCTTTTTGCGTCTTGGCTATAGAGGATCTACCTGGAGGAGAATCTGCGTTCTGGGTGGAAGTTGGACGCTTCTGTGATTTGAGCCAAGAGTTCGACGACAGTCGAAAACGTTCCAGTAGATTTGTGCACTTCGACCGTCCTGATTTGCGAAGATAAGTGGGAGTATCCTTACTGCAGAGACATGCTTATACCTGTATCGCCGTCTCACCCATCCTCGCCTTTCACTCATTCTAATAGTAGCCTCGCTGCTTGGGCAGGCATCTTCCTCGTCTCATGTGTCGAATAAATATGTCGGCGGTCGACACTAAAGTCCAGTTGGTGTTAGAAAGACCTTCTCTTCGCAATCAGTACTCACAGGCGCAGTTTTTACGAGGCCGTCTTCGTGTTGTTTGGCTCTTGGCAAGCAAGTTGAGACGAAAGCCCGAATTGTCTCGACCTCTGAGGGCGTTCACGCTGACGTCGAAGCTGCTGTGGAACAATAATAGCCACCAGGCGGGATTCGGAGCGATTCCCTGTCTCTGTGATCCACGACCATCCCGGCCACCTTGTTGTCCGTCGACCGACGAGTCTGAAGAAACTACTCGCTTTAACCTTGAACGTCTCGAACAAAATAGCAGGGACCAGCTAGACGTCGAACGAAACGGTGCTGGCACCGACAACTGCCGCCCCGGGTCCCAACACATGGTCGAATCCTGCGTTGAAGTGATTTTGACGTGCCGTGTTGACTCTCCCACCTTGGGGTCGATGGAGACTCAGACGATTGGACTTCGGAGCTCCCATTTCGTGTTCCAGCCGCCCTCTTTATGCGGATATGAGATTCCTACACTGCCCATTGCCCGAGGTTATAAATAGAACTCGAGAAGTCGTTTGGCGCTCACGATGACAGTCACCTCGATAAACCCCAAAGATTTCTGTTTGGGGGACTTGGTTGGATATCCTTCGCCCGCTCTTTCTTCCGTACCACCACCATCCCCTTCCACACCTCGTCGACGGCGACTCGACGCTGCTGGAGTGGGTCAAGGGAATCAGATCTACCACTCAGGCGGGCAAGTCAGGGAGAGCGATTCAGATTCTGGTAAGACCCCATTTGCTATCTATAGTAGACCACTGAGCGAGGTGATTTGCAGCGAATGTCTGAAGCTAACTCCGAGAATCGGTATGTGTTCCGTTATTTCGACGCATATATCCTGATCACCCGCATATAGTCAACCCGAATCAAACTTCGGACTGTCATTCCTGCGTGCATCGTCATGGTGGTGGGTGCTCGTTCGTTTTGCTCGTTCGTTTCTTTCATTGACGTCGCCTAGTGCACCAAACAGAGGTATTAGCGAATGTAAGGGTAATTACAACGTGCTAAACATACCTCTCAGCAACTCTAACCCTTCTCCTCGTCGCAACGCCCGGAACGTTGAGAGCTGAAACGAAGGCAAAGGTAAGCCTTGATTCCAATGATTGAAGATACAATAAAGACTTACCCACCTGTGAATATCGACTACAGCTTCGAGATGCAGCCGCGGCTCTTTGACACGTACGAGAGGGAGGGAGGGTGAAGGGTTGGGCACGCGAGTCAACGACGACGCAATGAGCAAGGTAAGCGCGACCCTCATTTCTACACGTCGGCAACGCGGGGAGCTGACCCCCGCTTCTTCTCCTTCTCTTCCACAATTCCAGGTACATCCTCCTCCTCCCCTCCTCCAACGCGGGCTTCGCAACCTTTTCTACAGTAGAGAGTCATACTGCCAGTGAATGGCCGCTCCAATTCAGAGGTCTCCTTCGAAGCTTCATCTCGACCTTCACGTTGTCCAGTTGTCGAAGACTCGAAGCTGTTATTCCTGAGAAAAGCTTCGCATAGATTACCTGTGAGTAAGTCTCATCACAAGTGTGCAGAGCCGAGATAAGACTCGTTCGTACCTTCACCGCCGTGCAGCGCCGGACCATCATCGTCGTCGTCGTCGTCGTCCCCCTCGTCGACAAGTGACCCGTCGTCGTCATCGTTGACTCGTTGTTGATGCCCTTCCAAATATAGCCCACGCTCCCACCCCCACAATTTCCAACTCCGACACACAGACCGATCTTATCGAATCGAAATTTTTGTCTTGTTTCGGCTTGTCACCGCCTCGCCATCTGCGTGCCATCCATCGATCCGATTTCTTCTGGGTTGATTTTCTCTCTCTCCTTCTCACCTCACTCCTCTTCATCTCTAGCTTCTCTCACCTTCCGCTTGCGCTCATCTTCGACTCGTACGGCGACAACGATATCTAGAACGACTACGGGAACGAGAACGACATCCTCGAGCGCCATCTTAGACTGAGCACTCCATCCGCAACTTCAACGACACACGACCCCGACTATAAACGAAAGCGAAGATGCCCCCCTCCGCCTCCAAACAAAAACGCCTCGCTGAAAAAGCCGCTAAGAAAAACGTCTCCCTCGCCTCTTCCAGTGGTGCTGGGGTAAGCACAACTACAGGCGATGACTCGCCGTACAACTCCACCCCCGCCGGCTCCGTGAACGGCGCTTCCACCCCGCTCACGAGCTGGTCGGGGCTGAACAGCAAGGCGGGGAGCCAGGAGGACCTGATGTCGATGGCCAAGTTGAATTTGGCTACTGATCGGTAAGTGCCTTGTCTTCGTCGGTGTCTGTGTTAGTGTGTGTCGGGGCTGAAAAGACGACTTTTCGTTTGTAGGAGCGCAGCGGGTGTTCTGGTCTCGGATGAGAAAGGGCGAGATATCAAGATCGACCAGTTCACGCTCTCCTTCCACGGCAGGCTGCTCATCGAGGGTGCGGAGGTGGCCCTGAACTACGGACAGCGGTATGGATTGTTGGGCGAGAATGGATCTGGGAAGGTACGCCCACTCTGTATAACGGCGAGGACCGACTAACCCCCCACCCCCCAGTCAACCTTCCTCCAATCCATCGCCGAGCGCGACATCGAGATCCCCCCGCACATCGACATCTACATCGTGCGCGGCGAAGCCGAGCCCTCCGACGTCAACGCCGTCGACTTCATCGTCGCCTCCGCACGCGCCAAGGTCGCCAGACTAGAAGCGTACATCGAGGACCTCTCCTCGCGGGACGACGTCGACGACACCGCGCTCGACCTTGCTTACGAGGAGCTCGAGGAGATGGACCCAGCGACGTTCGAGGCGAAGGCGGGGAGCATCTTGCATGGGTTAGGATTTACGCAGGCGATGATGAAGAAGCCGACGAAGGACATGAGCGGAGGGTGGAGGATGCGCGTCGCCCTCGCCCGGGCGCTCTTTATCAAACCTCATCTCCTGCTTCTCGACGAGCCGACGAACCATCTGGATCTAGGCGCGGTGGTGTGGTTGGAGGCGTATCTCTCGACGTATAACCACATACTGGTGATCACGTCGCACTCGCAGGACTTCATGGACTCGGTGTGCACGAATATCATGGATCTGACGGCGAAGAAGAAGCTGGTGTATTATGCGGGGAATTATTCGGCGTATGTGAAGACGAAGCAGGAGAACGAGGTGAATCAGATGAAGGCGTATCATAAGCAGCAGGAGGAGATTGCGCATATTAAGAAGTGGGTTTTGGTTTTTTCTTGTGTTCTTGACCGTTGTTGATGGGGGGTGGATAGGTTTATTGCGTCGGCGGGTACGTACGCCAATCTCGTCAAGCAGGCCAAGTCGAAGCAGAAGATCATCGACAAGATGGAGGCGGCGGGGCTCATCGAGAAGGTCGAGGTCGGCAAGCAGCTCCGGTGCGCTTCTTTCTTCCTACGTCATCGACTGATGATTTTGATTTTGATCGCCCAATCGTGTCGTTTAGATTCAACTTTGAGGACATCCGCAAGCTGCCCCCGCCCATCATCGCGTTCGACAGCGTCGCGTTCTCGTATTCCGGGAAGAAGGAGGACTACCTGTACGAGAAGCTGTCTTTTGGTATCGAGTGCGTCCTTCTCCCCTCCTCCCTCATATATGCTTATCCCCCTCCCAAACAGCATGGACTCCCGCATAGCCATCCTCGGCGCGAACGGTACCGGCAAATCCACCCTGCTCCCTCATCACAGGCGCGCTGCAGCCATGCGAGGGCACCATCTCGAAGCACGCCGCGCTCAAGCTCGCCAAGTACTCCCAGCACTCGGCGGACCAGCTGCCGTATGAGAAGAGCCCGATTGAGTATTTCCAGGCGCTGTTTGCGCAAAAGTTCCCGGAGAAGGATATCATGGTGAGTGGTTGCTGGGCTTTGAGTTTGCCCGACACGACCTTGCGGCGTGTTCCTCTCCTTCTCTCTCGTCCCTTTTCTTTTTCCTGGTGCTGACCCACATTCGCGAAACAGGCATGGCGCGCCCAACTCGGCCGCTTCGGGCTCTCCGGCGCACACCAGACCGCGCCTATCAAGCAGCTGTCCGATGGGCTGCGGAATCGGTGAGTTTTGTCCTTTCTTTCCATATCCTCTTTTCCCTGCCCTATTCCTATGCGGCTATGACTATGACGTCATCAGTCCTTCCACGCCCACCTGTACTCGTCTACTCCGTACTTCGTGCTGACTGACCCCTTTTTATGACAGTGTCGTATTCGCCCAGCTGGCGATGGAGCACCCACATATATTGTTATTGGGTTAGTCCGTTCTCTAACCTCTTTTGCGTTCTTCGTTCTTCTGCGTTCTTCGCTCTTCTACGTTCTCGCTCTTTTTTTAAGACTGATCATTTTTCAATTTTCCATACTCCGACTCGAACTACGATCCCGTTTATTCGGTTTTCCCTACTTTCCTTCATTTTCTCCGGCATATCCTCCGGCGTTTTTCAATTTTCAATTTTTCGAATTCTCCTTCGCTTTCCGTCGCTTTCGCATTCTCCTTTCGTCTTCTCTCCTTGCGTTCCATTCCATTCCGTTTTTCTTGACATCGACTTGACTGACATCGCCACCGGACCTTGACTAACGCCTACCCCTATTTCCTCCTCTAAACTATTCGTCCTTTAAATTTACTAAACCAAACCTACTAAACTCAACTAAACTAAATTTACTAACTAAAATAAACAGATGAACCGACTAATCACTTGGACATGGAGTCCATCGACGCGCTCGCCAAAGCGATCAAGGAGTTCGAGGGCGGAGTGGTCATCGTGTCGCATGATTTCCGTGCGTCCTTTTTTTTATTTCTTTCGTCTCATCTTCTCGATTCTAAATATATCCGTATGCAGGGCTTATCAGCCAAGTAGCAGAAGAGCTCTGGGAGGTGGCCAACAAGACGATCCGGAATCTTTCGAAGCAAGATATTTCGATCACGGATTATAAGAAGAATTTGGTGCGGCAGAGTGCGTTGTGTTTTTTCTGTTTCTTAAATAAATGATTTTTCTTACTAACTGACGTCATTCGTTTCTTCTTGCAGGTAATGCTGCCATAGAAAAAGCCAAGCTGTTCAGCAAGACTGCGCCGAAGGGAAGGACGTGATTGTGATCGCGTACTTAGCCGCCGTTTCGTTCGCATGTTTCTCCCTGTCTTTCCTTCATCCAGTTCAGTCAACTCAAGCGCATGTCCTATGTCCATCGTTGTCTCGTCGTCACATCTAGCAACTCTCATCTCGCAATGTAGCCGGCCAGATCTTGCATTTTGCATACACATCCACGTCCAAGCCCAAGCCTTCTGCACGTTACGTTCCACATTCCACACATATACAGTACCGTACCAAAAAGTAGCCCCCTTTCTACACCCCGACCTCGTCCTCATTCTCATTTTCGTCTGTCCTATTCTAGTTGTTTTGTCCGTTTTTTTCTCCTTTTCTCCTTTTACTTTTTCTGAAGACGAAGATGATGACGAAGATAAGGATTCCGATCTACATGGATCTCCCTCGCACTTTCTTCTTGTTGTTGTTGTACCAGTATTAGCACTCGGCATGCATGCATATAGACGCTCAAGCATATATGATAGACGGTTGATTGCACTTGGTTGTCGGTTCTTAGCTTTCGGGTGAACGGTGCTAGTAAGGACTGGAGATCCTGTGGATGGTTGGTTGTAGAAAGGTATGCATACGCGTACGCGTCGCCTATTTCTCGTCAGAGTTGTAAGTGGCATGTAAGCCTTGAGTAGTTGGAAGGGGCGATCCTCGGCTCCAGCTCTAGTCGAAGACTTCCTCTTCCATCTTCCATGTTTTCAATGATAATAGTTAATTAAAATGGGCGTCTAATCAATTATTATTCCTGTCCCTTTCCCTCCGTTATCCTAATAGAATTTAAACGAAATAAAACCCTCTAACCTCTGGATCTCGATAGAATACTGAATATTGACGGCTCAGCCCGAGCGACCTGCTACACGACTGCGCAATTCGACTTGAACGGAGTCGTAAGGGCCTACCTACTGTTGTTAAACTTACAGCATGCGCAAGCTATCATGCATCACCACCCAAGCGGTCTTGGTAAGTAGAACGCGGCTTCCTCGAGTCGAGCACTGGGCTAAGGGTGGTCCAGGATTACTTATTAGACGTCATAGGGTAACGATATCTAATATTTAAATTTACCTGGTGCTCGTTAAATTTTAAATTGTGGTGTAGATCAAACTTACTCCGAGTCGGACATTTGTTATGTCGTACTGCGACAATCAGGCAATATAAATATTTTCCTCGACCTTTTCCGCCTTCTGTTGACTTCTGAAAAAGACCAGGCTTTTCTTGGCCGCGACGCGATGGCTAGGATTTCCGGCCTTACCAAAAGGACAGAGACCGGTCCTTGTTGCATGCCTTTCATGGAGACGACGAGTCGGCTTTGATTTCTGTCGCTAAGCTGAGTACAGAGAGTATATCTTGTCAATAAAGCTTCACAGAGGGATCTTCAGGTGAACGGCTATTTTCGATTGGTTGCAAAGACGCCTTGATCGAGTGCACGTCTCCATCATGGTCTGGCGAGGAGACAAACCTCAAATAACTCCCATTGGCACAATGGTAAACGGGATTGAATAAATGTGAATGAATCTTATAATTGCGGTATCAACGATACAGCAACCAATGAATGTAGAGTACAGTAGATCAACTGCGCAATTCAATTCACTGGTCGGACACCATCACCAAGCAAGCCAGTTTGAATTCCACTGCCAGTGTATCATACCTAAAACAACATCGGCAACACCATTAAAACACAAGAGCTCCTCCCGAAACCGGTTACAGCTCGGACGCCCATCTGGATCGTTGACGACAAAGGCCTGGGCCAGACCGCCAATGGGCATGACAGTCCGCTGCATTCGCCATCATCATCAAACGGAACTTCCAAATAAATGGAAGGACGTTTGTTCTGCCTTTGAAATTACGAGGACAACGGCCTGCGACGGTGTCATGCATGATCCATCGCGCCGTGCCTTTCATTAGGTATGTAATAAGCAATTAAGCCGATAATTGGGCAGTATTTGGAATGCTAAGATGCAGCCGATTCTCCTGTAGAGTCTACTGTATCAAAAAAAATTTCGAGGGCGGACTCGGAGTGTAATTATTCGAACTACATATATTATTGATGCTAAGCCTCCTTGAGAAGCTTCCAATCGTCCTTCTCGAAGTTGTTACCATTAGCGCTATAATTATACGCACTAATAAATTGCACAAAGAAAGGAAAGGTCGGGCGGGCCTTATGTGGATATAGTGACCGGCTAAGAGATAAGACAAATCATCCTTCGTGTGCACGTCGACCAACAAACAAGCAATGAAGACGATCATTTCAAATTATTGAGATGCACGAAGTCGATGTCGATGGACCATACAAACACTAGATTCGAATTATATCGCGAACAGGCATGAATGGAAACCTGAAAGAAATCCAATTTTTCAAATATAGCCACCGCACAGAGCTCGTGTTCACGGCGTTCAGTATTCTTAGGTGTTCGTGCCCACCATCGAAGGCTCACAACATTCCAGGCTCTCCCTCCACGGAAAGCAGCCTACCACTCTCGCAACAAACGCAGTCTGGGGTGGACCTATGCTCCGCGAGTTTCATCTCACGTCAAACAAAGGTATAGAAATTTAGTCGCCTTCCTCGCACACAATTGGACACACGCCTTATCAAAACAAATCTTATTGGCAAATGAGCGAGGTCGCGGTAGATTCGAAAGATTTCCTCCTTCTTCCTTTACCCTTCTATTCGGCACAGGCCGCACCGCACATCACGAGGGCGAGCGAGGGAGATCTGGTGCGAAAGAAAACTGTGATCTCATTTCAACTACAAGGGACCCTGAATAGTTAGGAACGCAATCAGTGACTGACAAGAGCCCGTTGCTGCCAGTTTTCAGTTTGGGGGGTTTCACTCATCTCACCTCTGACGACGACGATTGACGGGGTCAACAGCTTCGATGTGCAAATGTTCTGATCGCAGCTGGGCCTTGGTCATACATAGCATTTAAAGTACTTCCTGCGGCAGATATCATATACGTCCGTTGTTTTCTGAAACCGTGAATAATCTAGTATAATAAAAATTGGGACCGCAGCTTGCTCAAGCATCCATCACCTTCCCGCGAGCGATCGCCGGGTGTAAGGAGACCGACCGGCCAGTTAGGATAAGTGGGAAGATCCTGAGAAACGGGGTCTTCTCGAAACCCAGAACGAGACAGACGAGCAGACGCATGGCCGGGGGCGTTAACAATTAATTATGACATGGTGCAGGCGTCGAAGACCCTGTCAAAGGACAGACAGCGGTACGTAGGTAGGGAGTAGGGATAATCGATTTCCGGTCTTGCAGACGCGGAGCGGACTGGTCCGTCCGGAGATGAAAGCATTTTGCAATTGACAAGGCGAGCGCTATAGGAAGTAATCTGCTGGAGGCCGTTTTGCTGGTATCGATTTTACATCCTGGAGTGAAGAGTGTAAGCTAGAAGCCAGCAAGAAATGTCGACGAGAGCGGAGATCACGATAGGAGATGCGAAAACAGCGTGGAGATGAAGGATGGGTCGCACGAAATATGACTTACCACAGGTGCATGATGGAAGACTTTGTATTCCTGTGCGAGGTGTTCGTCAAGCTCGAGAATGGAGGCAACGTTGCCGCATCTAAAAAGCCAAGAGTAAGAAAACGCAGTGCCGTTAGTACTTGGAAGTGTTTCGATGCTGGCCAAAAATGGGACTTTAAGAACAGAAAGTCGGCCTTGAAGATAACAGAATTACCGTTGACGAGAAAAAAGGCAAAAAAAAAATTGGAGTAAATAGCCGCGAGTGTTTGTCAACCACGCGGCCGAAAGAAGCAAGTCGTAAGAGAAAATGAGGCAAGAAGGACGACGTAAAAAAGTGTGAAGACAAGGCATGGAAAAGCTGAATAAAGAAGAATATCGACACACCGATAACAGTAATTCGGTGCACTCCAAACGGTCACAATAGTCTGATCAAACATGAGCTTGAAGCCTTCCATCGCGAGCTGATGAGCTCTCGCAATCAAGTCGATCGCGTTTGTGTGCGCGAAGTTCTTGGTAATGTCCGCGCCAAAGAGAAACCCAGCTCCCCGCGGCGACAGACCCCATCCTTGAATATCTTGAGGAGGAAATTATGAGAATGGCGCAGTCGATCGAATAGAAAACCACAAACCGTCGGGATCGGACCATAAGAGATCGCACATTGGCCCATCGTGCGGCACCTCCTGCTTTCGGTCTATTGCACGGATCTACCAAAGGAGGAGATAAAGTCGCGGGTGAGTGAGTGGAAAAGGACAGGACGTGATCCTGTCAACATGACCAGCTGATATCTAGCGAGACAAAACGGAGCCGCACCTGATCAATATCAGTCAGATTAGGGCTCAGCCCGCCATGAACGCAGAACACACGCCCGTCGACGATCGCTCCGAGAGCGAGATAATCAAATACCTCGCAGCACCACCTCCAAACGTTGCTGCTTCCGTACTTTCGCTGGCATTCATCATAGAACCCATACACCTGCGTGATTTGCCGCGATTCGTGGTTCCCTCTAATGAGGGTGATGCGTTCGGGGTATCGGACCTTCAGAGCCAGCAGCAAGAGGAATGTTTCTACGCTGTAAAACCCCCGATCAACAAAATCACCTATATTGTTTACATGAATGAGCTACGCCCAGGACAGTGGGATAAGGTAAGAAGTGAAAATGGGGGAGGAGGTCCGAAAGTTCAATTATATCACGTAAAAAGCGAAGATTAACAGTTAGGTCACGTACCCATGAAGAGATAGTTCGTCTCTGGGCAGAAGCCCCCCATCTTAAACAACTCCATTAGATCGAAAAATTGCCCATGGATATCTCCACAAATCTGAATGCCACAACAATGACCGAACGGCACCAGGAACGTTTGATAAAAGAGGATGGCGTTGAAAAACGAAAAACGGTCAGGAACCAGCGATACGTAGATAGATGGACGGCGGTGGCGGTTGTATACGCACCGTCACTGGCGAATCTACGACTTGGACATTGCCCTCCTCTATCAGGATCTCACGCGCCTTGAGACATAATCGTTTGACCTGTTCCTCTGAGATGGGCTCGCAACGGGTCAGCTGCTCTATCTGTCTGGAAGGAATAGTTTAAAGAACGTGGTTACGAGTACGAATTTGGGCGTTGGTTGATGTGCGTTGAGTAGGCGTTTTTCGAAAGAGAACATGGAAAAAGATGAGTAAGCGCGATTTTCCGTAAGAGATGCGGTTGATAGGATGGAGCTGATTTGCTCACTTGTCCAAGTCACTGGGCATGTCTGAAGGCTTAGCTTCGCGCGCTAATTCGCTATCAGAGAATGTGACTTCAAAAATCTGAGGATCGAAAGAGCCTTGGTGGTGGTGGTACCAGTCGAAGATCTCTGGTCATCATTTTCAGCGGCAACGTCGGCTGATTACCAGTTCGGGCAATGACACAGCCACAGCAACTTGCAAGCCAAACTCCATACAAGTTGATACAACGATAAAATGAGCGACGACAGTTGCACAGGGTTTATATTTAGGATGGCAATTTTAGTACAGGTATCAGTAGAGTATATAACAAAGGTAAATGTAATGGTGTTTATCGAAAGCAAAGGGCAACATTTAGAGAGATCCACACAATCCGAAACACAGTTACAATGATACATGGGGTAGCGCGAAATAGTGAGTGACAGGTTAACGGTTAACAGCGATGACCAACAACAAAGTTGAGAAATCTAGGGCGGTATGTGACATGGTTGAGGGGAACAAAGGTATGATTTGAAAAGGAAACTTGGCAGCAGCACTGCGATTACACCAAGGCTGTACCGACGCCTTTTCGCATCCCGCTGTCGCCTTTCCACGCGCCGTGGCCAAGGCCCAGGGATTGGTGATATGGGTAGTCGGTAGGCAGGGGCTGGGGGTGGTGGATGTACGGCGAGGCATTATGGGATTGGACATGGCTATCCCGACGAATGTACCGCTCGTCCTGAATAGGCGCAAGAATAGGCGGCGGGGAGTCGAACCGCCCCGCACTGTGGACATTCGTCGAGTACCCCTGATGCATGAGATGTGATTGCGAATTAATGTGCCCATTATGCATCCCATTATGATCAGCGATCATGCCGCTGCCGTGATGGTACGTCTGGCCATCGTCGTGGAACACGGGGTATGTGGGGGTCGGCGGGCCCGACGTGTGCGAGGAGACGGAGTGTGAAGACGCGGGTGAGGCAGGACCTGCACTCGACGACTGATGGTGATTTTGGGTATAGGACGATTGGGGATGGGAGATGTGAGAAATGGAGTGGCGGGATGACAGTGACACCGGCGAATGGCCGCGGTTTTGGTTCGAGTGGTGCATGGAGTGTGTGCCGGCAAAGTTGTCGTGCGAGTTTGAGTAGGAGGAAAAGGAGTTGCCGTTGGTGTTGTTGTTTGAGTGCGAGACGGGGGTGGTATGCACGTATGTGAAGCCAGTGCCTGCTCCTTGCGACTGCTCCTGGTAGGTCGTCGTCCCACTGCGATATGAATAGTTTTGTTGTGGATTAGCACCGGGCATGCCCATTGATTGCGATGACATCGGCACTAGATGCTGGTTGGGCGAGGCATACGACGCCTGCGGAGAACCCGAGGAAGACGAGCGGTCAGACGCGGCGTCCATGCGAGAGTTGGTGAGCGGTAGAGTCGCTGTGGCAGGTAGGGTCGCCTGGGCAAGCGGTGGAGGGGAATCTGGCGGCGTAGAATGGTGGCTGTAAATTCGCGCCGGTTCCAACCCTGGCGGAGATGATAGGGGAGGGGCTGGAGGAGACTCTGGCTGCTGCACTGGGGGATTGGAGACGGCTGCTGCCTTCTTGCTGCTGCTGCTCGAGCCTCTGGAGCCTCCTGAGCGAGTGGAGCTCCGCCGCGACCCTGGGGATAGATGGATACGGTAGCTGGCCAAAAGGAGTCAGCGAAACAGGTTCAACCGACGACCCCATTTCTGAAGGCTAATAATCCGCAAGGGCCAATACTCACTGCTGTTGGAGGTTGTCCTGTCGCGAGCACCGCGTTTCACAGCCAGGGAAGGGACATTTGTGGTTCCGCTCTCCGGTGTGTACCCTGGAGTGACGGGCAAGATGGCCGCTGGTGGTAAAGGCGCGGTCGCATATGTTACAGACGTGCTTTTTCTTCGTCCCTGCGCCGGAAGACGTAGAAGAATTATTCGAGGAGGACGCCGGCTGGGACACTGGCGACAATGGCGGGGACGCAGACGAGGTATCGAGGTACTGTGAGTTGGTGAATTGAGAGTGGTAGAACTGAGTGCCTAAGTGCTTAGTTTCGGCGCGAGGCATGACGATTCCGAGCTAGGGTGGTGAAGAGGGTTCTGGTTCTAAGGGAAAGAATCAAAGCCTGAAAATATAAAGAGGTTATGAGGCAAGGGCGTTGTTTGTCTTGGCGAGAGAACATGTACGTAAGGTTTTGGCCCATGTGAATCGTGATTGCACGGATCCAGCAAAACCGTAGGGCTGAGTTTAGACTATTTCGTGTCCATTCACCCGGATCGGCCATTTTGGGAACATACAAATGACATTGCGCATAATAATAAAAAAACAGGTGCTCTGATCAATCTTCCTTTTCTAGCGCAAATCCGCATCCATCGATGTCCCCAAATCTGGGGCACGTGGCAACCGCACTTCCCTCTCTGCGATTTTTCTTGCTTTTCTGGTCGGCTTATCTATTTGCGCTCGAGGCCAACATACGGCTTCTTTCTTTTTTCTCGTGTTCACCCATCGTCCTCCTCGCTGCGCACCAGACTATGTTAGTCAGGTACCACCCCTCCATACACGTAAAAAAAAATCATTAGAGTCGCTCATCAGCGTCCCCTGTCCAAAACTCTGCCGGAATGCTGAAGACATGCGACATCCCCATCCGTTTTAGGTCCAGCCAGCAGAGCCAGGCCTCCTGTGCTCAGATCCCCAAGATCCAGCCTGAGAACCGACCTGACACTATATCCCCATAAAGATATATCTCGAGCAGTGCGGTGGCTCCAGGAGAAGTCCGATCAGTTTTCGCCGCTTCGATCAATTCAATGCCTTGATGTTCAGCGTTTGGCGTGTATCTTTTCATCAGGAGGTAATATCTCTCATTTTTATGTGCCACACTAGACCAGATCTGGCACCCTTTGCTGAGCCACACGGCACCGACGGTCAGATTGTGGTTACCAGCAGGGTTTCAAAGAAATTAAATGGCCAATTAATTGCCAGTAAGTGTAAAGTATAAGGCGGTAAAAGGCAGTACAAAGAGTCGTTTCTTGTCAGTTCGACGCATAGTAAGACAAATTCTTTCACTCGAACAATCAGTCACTAGGTAAATTGCACTAGCCGAAATGTACGGGTTCCCGCCGCACCAGCAGTTGCCAGGAGGATCCTAGGAAGTTAGATCGGCGATAGGCGCCGTGATGCAACGGCGCATCACCCGATTGAGACATTCGCGAGCCAGATGGCGGTGAGCGTCGTCTATCAGATTCCACGCTACTGAGTTGAAATGCGTCAATGGCAATTTATTTGTGGAGTATGTAGACCAGGAAAAAGGGGGCAGAACTATCTAAAATTCAGAACTAAGGAGACCTTCCCAGCGAGCAGGAGCGGAATAAAAATTTCCATTGAATTCTGGAATGAGAGAGAACGTACAAACAGAAAGCGCACTTTTTCACCGACGCAAACGCGATTTTGGGAGTGGCGGAGGTTTCTAATTTATTTGCGGATAAAGTCCAAGGCGTTGGAAACCACCTTCCTATCAGGTGATGGAGAAGCTAGGCACAAGATTAGCGGGAAACGCCGGGTGCTGAGGCTGGTCCACTATAGTGAATGCGATGGGGTTATGGCATCATAGAGTGGGGTTTTGAGAGGAGTAAGGACGAACAAAAAGAAAATCTTTAGCCTTCTAAAATATCCGACTGATTTCAAGAATCCATTTGGCGCTTCCTGCATCAGCGCAGTTCCTTACCTTTATCTGAAGACTAACAAACTACTAATTCTAGTCTTATTCTGCGAAGAGTGAAGGGAGAAGAAGCAGAGGAATATACGCACCATGACCATGACGGAATGAATAATGACACAATTCAAATATCTCTGTCATGCAAGGAATCTCGAGAGATATGATATTACATTCACTCATACCCAGCACAGTGGGACAGTCCGTGACGCGCACTCTCGATACAAGTGGCGGCAGCATCTCAATCTCGACATTTTTATGTAAACAAAGTATGGAGCTCAGGAGAAAAACGACCGACGAGGCGCTTGAGAATTTAGCAGGACAGCCCAGGCGCTGCCCCAATCGTCCAAGCCTCCCGCGTCATTGAATGGCCAATTTGCTTCCACCGCCCCCGCCTCACACTGGCACCGCCCAGGATCCTCGTTTCAGGGTGTGGAAAACAGCAGTCAGGTACATATTGCTTTGATTGGGTGGCTGTGTTGCGATAGGGTCTAACTGCGTTGGGGGTTGCTCCGTTTGCGCTCTTCGTCCAGAAAGCCGACGGTAAGTTGAGTTCGAATCAAGGGACGCGCAGGGTCCAGGTCACGATGAAGAAGCCAGACAGAGCTGCGTCGTATCCCAATTGCTCCCATTTCCGCGAAAATCGCGACGCTGATAGGTTGTGCTGACTGGTCATGGGGGGTAGTCGTAGCTCGCGATATGATCAAATCAAACTGGAAAAGAAGAGACGTCCGCTCTTGAATGGATGGATACTCGACTAATTTACATTGGCTTGACACCAAGCATGCAAGTATCCAAGCTATTTGCTGAAACCCAAGAACAAAAGCATTGTTGGCGAGTTACTCATTATCTGACCTCAGCACAACCGCGTTCCCATGTCAGAGAGGAGCTGACAGACAGACAGACGGAAGGAAGAACTTGGTTACGGTGATTAGCGTTGGTTAGCGATTCATAGCTGCGCGATATCTGGGTAACCAGTCATAAAACCGAATACGAGCGTCAGATTATGGAGACGCACCTTTACATTTCCGATGAGCATTAAAAATCGAGGAAAGCTGCGAGTCGAATAACTGACATCGATTTTGTCAATGAGACCCATAGATGGGAGAACGAGAATCGAGTGTTCTCCCGAAGACCTCCGTCACATTTAACTGGGTCTCCTTACTCAAATGGATGTCCTGCGTAATCGGAGTGGAGTCGGTGCCGTGAAAAATGAAATTTGAGTTTTACCACCGGAGTGAAATTGCCAGCGACAGCATTGAATCCAGGTAGAGGAACGTGAGACGGTCGTGTCAAGCGACTTGTCAAGATTTTGGCAACCAGTGAGAACGCCAGATGGGTTAGAAAGCCGACTCCACATGAAGGCCTCGACGAATACACGCACGGGGGAAGGAAATTGCAACCGGAAACTGGCTCTGAGGACCAGGAGGATTCTTTAGATGTAGGATTGCGTTAACGGAGCATTTTGTCAACACCGTGTTCCCGAATCTTGCGAGAAAAATCTAAGCGTACGGGGCATCGGAACGAAACAGGTTAATACCCATCCAATAACCACCGGCGAAACGCTCCAGAGGACACGATGTTGCACCCTGTGAATCATAAAGGACTGTGGTTCAGTCAAGAAATTGGCAGGACGTGCGAAGGGGTGGTCAGAAATCGTGATCCGTAGTCGAGGTTTATGCGGCTTCATTGAATAAACCTGGTCTGCGCCTTGACATGTTCGCACTGGACAGTGGGGCGGGGCGCCTCCATCATCCAACGTTGTTCGCTGTTCGGACCGAATCCGACGTGTTTGAGAGCGACATCCGCATGCTGAAGTGCGTAGTGAGCGACTGCTCCCGGAATTGCAGTGGGGCTGTACGCAACTTATCTGTCGACGACTGCGAGCGTTGGCTGCGACCCAGGGCATAAAGTTGCAAACACGAGTTGATCGTCTATACCTAATGCTGTACGTGAGGCGAAAATCCCACTGGCATCACTGTGAAACTCACTCGCCGATCCCAATCAAAGAGCTTCCTGCTCTCCCAGGAGGCGAGGCACAGAAGTATCAGAGAGAAATACGTTAGCACGGAGTAATGACCATAAAAATTGTGAATTCTGACACTTTAGATATGGAATTAAGTTGTGTTCATCTTACAAATGGATTAAGTTCTTTTCAGCTTCAGATTGGCATTAGTCCCACTGGAGTGAAAAAAAGACGACGACGACAAACCTCAAGACATTTGTCTTGGAAACAAAAACTCTCCCTGATTCCGGCTATTATCGACGATAGAACATGGACAGGGTAGAGAAGAAGCCAGTGTGAGCCTGCATGGTCGCTTGAATGATTCACGGAAAATGAAGAAGGGTCCACCCACTGCCTCGGTCTACCCGCGAACCAGTGAATTGCCTGCGCAGAGAAGTCTTTCACATATGTAGAGCGTCTTCAGATGAATGTCGCGCCTTCCTAGTTTCGGGAAGTACGGCGACATAACCGACGTTCTCTCAGCGAGTCCGAGGAGTTGGTAAGGACGAGGCATAAAAATACCTGGGTCTGGATGCATCCAACACGATTGAGGAAAGATTATGGATGAAATAGAGATTGAAACAAACATACCGGCGGCGATCATCGCTTTCATTATTGCAAAGATAGCAATAATATTAACAGACGCAGATTGCACAGCGTGATATTGCACACGTTTTGAGGGTGAATGCTGTAACAAAGATAGAACTAAAAACAGTTTTGGCGTGGTACAAGGTAAGAAACTAACACGAATACCTTCGAGAAACCATCTTACGGAATGTGAAGGTTGCCTGGAGGTGACAGACATGAGACGGAGTATGGTGCTCAATTCTAAAACTGTAAAACGACAAGGTTTTTCCAAAAAAAAAGATGATAGTGCATACCTCCTGGAAGAACACGATCCACTTCATAGCTTCTAGGCTAATCAAAGATTTGAAATGCAGAGGTTAGATGAACGGTTTTCAGTGATTCATGAAGATTTCATGTTGGAAAGCCTTCCGTAAAGCTGATAGTGGTGGTGATAGTTCATGAGAGTTTGAACTCCGGTTTCGGGAAATGAAGGCGGAGAGTGGAATACGGTTTTCGGTCCGATATCAATTTGACCGACACAACCTTCGAGGCAGGATTCAACCGACCTCAGTTGTCGAGAATTCATTGCTCTGTACTTCGTCGGTAATGGTGCAGCCGTAGTGCTCACTCACACGTCTATGAGTACCCTCGACCAAAATTATCGCTTCTCGCACACAGCTTGCCATTGGATGCGGGCGCCGGACCGGATTTCGCCATGATTGGGGCGGTCTCCAAAAATACATCCAGCTTTGATCCAAGACACACCCAAAAACCATTTGGATCTCACACTTGCACCTGTATTCTCACCATGGACCCTACGCTGGTGAAACACAATTCCTATCTTCCACCTCCAGCAACGAGGAGGGATGCCTTTCCTACCGTCACGTTTTCTCGAATAGTATACGGCATCATTTCCCTGCTCTGGATTAGCTACTTCCTGCTGTTGAAGCATGACTACGACCACCCAGTTCCCGTGGTGAATAGATGTGAACAGCCAAAGCCGGCTGCACCCCCCTCGAATCTCTCAGGATTCACGGATGCACCTGGGTTTGCAGAGCAGTCGGCGAGGAGGCTCGCGGGAGCGGTCAGAATACCCACCATGTCCGTCCAATTGTTCCCTTAGCACTATCAAGTTTATCGAACAGAGTCGCAGGTCCTTCGATGACATGGGTCCCGTCGATGAGGACTCGCGATGGGCTCCATTCAAAGAAATGCATTCCTATCTACGAGCGACGTTCCCCAAAGTGTTGGTAACATCTACCATTAACAACTTCTTCACAGCTTGACAATACCTTGAAAGACACGAATCTTTGGATCTGACTGTAGTCGGTGGTTACTCCCTCGTATACACCTGGCCTGGGTCGTCGAAAGATTCGAAACCTTTGATGTTGACCGCTCACCTTGACGTCGTACCGAGGTGAATAAATAACCCTGTCTGCTTCAGCTTTCCCATAGTTTAATCGTTCTCCCCTTCAGTCTCACTGCTCTTGATAGATGGACACATCCCCCATTCGCTGGCGTGATCGACGGTGACTGGATCTATGGGCGTGGTTCCGGTGACTGTAAGAACAACCTCATTGGAATAATGACGGCAGTGGAGCATCTTGTCTTGAGTGGCTGGAAGCCCCAGAGGACCATTAGTTTGTCGACTTCATTCCCGCAGCCTTTCTATTTAACCGATTTCTTTGTAGTTCTAGCGTTCGGTCAAGATGAAGAAATAAGTGGACCAAGAGGGGCCAATAATATCGGCAAACACCTTGAAGAGAAGTATGGAAAGAACGGCATTGGAATGATCGTGGATGAAGGGGGAATGAACATCGAAACTGCTTATGGGACTGAATTTGCGGTCCCAGGAATCGCGGAGAAAGGTTATTTGGTAAGCTTTTCTTTCTAATCTTACTCCTCAGAAACCCGTCCATTAATTGTTGGATAAACAGAATGCGATAATCGAAGTTGATATGCTCGGTGGCCAGCAAGTGTCATCGCGACCTTTTTCTTGTTCATCACAACTCACAATGACATTTACAGCTCTTCTATTCCCCCGCCGCATACGTCTATAGGCATCCTCTCAAAAATAGTGACAGCTATCGAGTAAGACGCACGTTCTGTCGGCTTCATTTCATCAGAACTTTACTTACGCCATTCATTTGATCGACCAGAGACTCCACAGTCTTCCAACCTCACATCGAAACTGCGAGCCCGATATGGGGATACCTGTCTTGCGTTGCTCAGCACGGAAAGTCGAATCTGATTCCTGACTGGATAAGGAAGGGCGTCTTGTCTAAGAAGCCGAAGATGAATAAGATAGCGAAGAAATTCGCTGAGATGTCGGTTGGTAATAGGTATCTCCTACAAACCTCCAAGGCACCTACGATCTTCACCGCGGGGCTTAAGGTGCGCATCAACTGCGATCAACTCAAATAGCGTTTACTTTTCTTACGATGATGATCCACAGAGCAATGCCCTCGCTGAAAGTGCTCAAGTGCTATTTAACTCGCGCATAGACCTGTTTAGCTCTCGTGAGCATTACTCTGGATCCATATAAAACCGTTCATCCCTAATGAACCCGTCGAATAGCCGACAAAGTCAGAGAAGACTACCGTAACCTCATCAGACCAGTGGCAGAGAAGTACTCTCTGCTCTTCGAGGGCGCCGCCGTGTCAGCGCCGCCATACATTGGGAATATCACCGTCGAATGGAAGGACCCGCATGAACCCAGTCCCATTTCGCCGTTCGAGATCGATTATCCGGCCTGGCTCATCTTCTCGCGAGCCGTGCAGGCTTCCTTTGGAGCGGATGTTGTCACCGCACCCAGTGCGATGACCGGGAATACAGGTGAGCTTCAACTATTTGGCGTGTTTGAAGAATGTGGATTTGAGCCTCTGTTTAATCCCGCTTGGTTCATAGACACGAGATACTATGTAAGCCCCTTCCCCTGTTTCATGAGCTATTCTTGCGGTTTATTTATGGCTCGACACACAACCTAGTGGAATTTGTGAGGACTTCTATCTCACTGTTTGGGACTTAATACCGCCCAACTGAGGCTGACTAACAGGTCTAAAAACATCTACCGCTGGAGCCCAACTCGAGCAGGTACCAAGTGAGAATTATATTGACACTTATTCGACTGTGCACTTAATATGCCTGTACAGGCTTAATATTCATACCGTCGACGAAAAAATCAGTGCGTCGTAACGATTTAATTACCTTCACATTCGTAATCTTCACACCCTTGCTGCGACAGAGATCAAGACGCACGTCGAAGGAATCAAATTTTACACTGGTTCGTGTCGTCACCCCTATTGTTCGATTTCGATGTGTGTCTAACAAAAGAGCAAACAACAGAACTCATACTACAGTCTGACGGCATGGCGCACGTCCAGGTGGATTAGCACGCCATCTAAAACCTTCCGTTTGAATATGTATTTCTATGTATCTCCTCCAGCTTTCAAGTTCCAAGGCAAATGGGGTTGTCAGTACAAGTACCATCGCCAAGAGTTCGCAACGACGATCGTCAGGAGGCATGGCCTTTCGGTGTCTAAAGAATCTGTAAATTACAAAGACCCCTGCGGCTGGACCAAATCTTACTGTTGGACCCTGTGCTGCAGGAATCATGCAGATCTTTCCATTATGATTGTCCCAAAACGCCTAAAAGCTAGTTCGTAACTGTATGGGGTTGGATGATATCATCCGTGATCCTCAGGGTCTACCCAGGAAGGTGGGTCCAGTCAGAGTCAGGGAAGTGCACATTGTCGTCGGTCGACAATGTGCACTTCCCTGACTCACTTCAATTTCAATTGCCGGCAGAGATAACTGTGTAGTCCTCTCTACCGATGACGAAGGGATCTTGGATAGATCACTCTTCGAGTGTTTTTTTTCTTTCGAAGAAATTCGTAAGCTTCTGATCCGCTCTTCTCTTTGTCTCGTGAAGAGCCTTTCGTGCTGCTCGAGGGAATCCAAGATTTTGTCCAAATTGACGAAGTATAAATTTGCAGTACAAAATATAACCATTCGATGACGGCCATGGCTAACAGAAACTGGAAAGCAGGAATCCAGCTGTCGATGTTCGGCGTTGAACTGGATAAAGACACGCGGCTAACATACGTCTCCCTGACCGAGGCGCAGACCGAAGGCGTGCAGGTCTGGACGATATCCTGGACTTTGCTGTGGGAACAACACTGCAGAACCACCCAGCAGTGCATGGGTTCGTTTCAAATAGACTGACAGAAATTCTAGTGCCGCGGTGGAGAGGGGTTGGCCGTTTCGTCTATTCTAATTCTTATCCCCAATTTTTATCATGAGTTTTGCTAGCCACGCAGCAAC
This sequence comes from Galerina sulciceps, assembly GCA_023014345.1. Lineage (NCBI taxonomy): Eukaryota > Fungi > Basidiomycota > Agaricomycetes > Agaricales > Galerinaceae > Galerina > Galerina sulciceps. Next base: position 696,378 of record JAEDXJ010000051.1, on the reverse strand, counting down.
CCTCTTTTCGTGTCGATTTCACCTCACCCCACGCTGTTGAGAATCGCACAGAAAGCTTGCCGCTCGCTGTATCCTTGTTCTCGTTCCTGATTCCAGAAGACGCAGCTTCGGTTCCACGAGCCCTGGTCGATTCGAAGTCGGACAGACCGAGTGTTTGGCATATCGCGTCCGCGCACTTACCGGCGGCTTGAGCAGACGTCAGGGGCCAGGGCTGAAAGCCTAAACTCCAGCCTGTGAAGGGACGCTCGACGTGAAGGATGTGTGATATCACAGGGTCTACTACGGTCTACGAGGGTCTCTAGATGTCGAAGCGGGTCCAGGCAGTCCAGACAGGTCGTCTGGAGGTCTGTACTCAGGGAAGGGTTATTATTGTCAAGTGTGAACGTTCCACGCTCTCAAGGTCGAGTCACTTGAAAGTATAATTATATGTACTGCATTTCTGAATAGAATTTGTGGTACCTGTTCAATTAGGGGATTCCAGCTTGCACCCAGAGTCGTCCAGAGTAGCGAGAACTTAGCATATGGTGATTCATTGTTCGTGATTTCTCGATGAAAGGTCTGGAAATTCCAGCATGTATCAAGCAAAACTGTTACCCCCTAATTCAGCTGCACGCGTAACGATTTGACTGTTTGCTTTCCAGAATTGAAGGGTACCTAGGTTGGATGCCGTTCATTGATCCGATCTTTTATCCGAGGGCTCCTGTAAATGCGCGGCACTTGTTTTGTGATCACATTAGATCACATTGCGCAACCTTCCTCAATTTGAATCATATCTATTTTGCGGAAAGGCCGTTTACGGATGTGTTTGCGCGTTAAAGACATACCGAGGGTAGGATACCACGATGAACAGAACAGCTATCGTTCTACTCGTTTGTTCTGATCATTTCGAGTTCTGATTCAAGCTCACAAGAAGGTCGTATTGGCGTCTGAATATGCGGGAAATTTCACAAGCGACGGAATACCCCCAACAGCAAGAGGTTTGGCTGCCCATAACGATGTAGCAAAAGCAGGATAACCATCTAACAGAGATGATTCGGCGCCTATCAATGTGGCGCTACCTGCACAAACCACTGTTTTTTAAAAAACTTGACTTGTTGTGAATACACTGCGGTGAAGAGGTTCAACGCAAGAGGCAGTTGTACACCATTAGGCATCGACTACGGTGTATCAATGATTTTGGGCCTCGGCAAGAGGGAATTTGCCAAGGGCTACAAAATGAAATGCCGGTGAAGTGTTTGGTTCCAACATCCGAAATACACATAACGACCACCTGATCTCGGCTCCGTGCGAAAGGGCCATGGAAACCCGAAGTCCTTGGGCGCTGATTCAGACCTATTCAGGTTTGCAGCCAATTTGAGAGCTGCTGTGCTGTGCACTTTGTTTGCGTATTGAACGTCTCTTGAACTCGAACCTACATCATCCAGAATTCATGGCACAAGACGAACTCGAGGAAATTGACGGGATCAAGCCCAAAGTCTGGCTGCCGGATGGTGAGGAGCGCGAAGTCAGCTCCCAGTCGAGGTTCGTGTGTCTTTTGTTATTGGGGCCTTGTCATATCTCAGCTTCTTTCATTGTCGACATCGGCTGAGTGCCGTGCGCTGGGAAGCGAGAGAAGGCCCGAGTGCTGGCACTGACGCGTGCGCGTCGCCAGATCCTGCTTCTGATTGGCTCGCTGACAATATTCGTACTTTTTCAGCAATTCTGTGTACAAGGTCAAGCGTACTTGGGACCACTACTACTGGTGAGTACGTTCCCTACAGCAGCTTTGGCCCCAGCTAACACCCCTTTCGTCATGGGTATAGCACCTGTCCGGTGAGTAATTTCTATGACTCATCCGCTTGCTTTGCCGTATTCTGAAACGCGTTTTTTTCCCTCTAGGCGTGGCGTAACCAGGTATGCAGCAATTAATAACATTCTTTTCTTTGTAATGCTGCGCCTGCGGACGTCGATCTATTTTAACTGACGACTTCTTGAACGCTCCTTGTCATTGTTGTTCCCGTGTAGGGCGGTGTACCAGTAAATGCTCGAACATGCAAGCATCTCAAGGCTCTTTTAGGAGACAAATACGAAAATGCGCGTGTCAAGATGAAGAACCCCGATGGTCCACCTCCGAAAGGTGCAAAGGCAAAGCCCGCATCAAAAGCCAAACCTGCATCTAAGGCTGCCCCCAAAACACCGGCTAAACGCAAGAAAGCTGCCGATGACGACGACGAGGAAGAGGAACCTTCGCCAGCTAAGCGAGGACGCAAGACACCTGCCTCGAAGGCCAAAACTGCGAAAGGAAAGCGCAAGGCAGATGACGACGACGATGACGTAAAAGAGGAAGATGAAGATGACGACGAGGACGCCAGGCCAGCCAAACGCTCTCGAAAGTCACCTGTTTCCAAAGGCAAAGGAAAGCAGAAAAACGAGGACGCAGAGGAAGAAGATGAAGACGCTGGCGAAGACGACGACGGTGATGAAGATGCACCCGCCACTGGAAAGTCGGTTCCTGAGCTTCTCCTCGCTAACAAATGGGATATCGAGAAGGGACCAGACCCGTCTGGATGGTGGATCTCTGAGAAGCTCGATGGTGTTCGGTAAATACTTCTCTTTCAGCCCTATGCCGATATTTTGAAGTGATCTTGTGCTGACTGTTGTCTCTTCGCTTTCCAGTGCATTCTACGACGGAAAGCAGTTTTTCAGCAGACTCGGCAACGCCTTCACCCCACCGAACTGGTTCCTTGAGAGTACGTATCTTATTCCTTACGTTTTTGAGACAATTTTTTTTCTGAGACATTCTTATTCACAGAGCTTCCAAACGATGTAACCCTGGACGGCGAGCTCTATGGCGGTCGTGGTCAATTCCAGTCCACAGTGTCTATCGTCAAGACTGTCAATTCTGTGCACTGGAAGAATATCAGCTTCCAGGTATCTCTCTTTCGTCATTCACTTATCAACTACTCACCTAACCTGCCCAATAGATCTTCGACATCCCCTCCAAAGGCAGCGAGCCCTTCGAGGACCGGTACAACTTCCTCCAGAAGACGTTCGGCGAGGGCGGAACTCGCGCCTCCGAACAGATCTGCGTCGTCGCCCACGAGGTCGCCACGGATCGCCAGCACGTCCTCGACAAGCTCAAGGAGGTGGAGGCACTCGGCGGCGAGGGGTTGATGCTTAGAAGGCCAGGGTCGTACGTGATTCTTTCTCTTCCACCCTGCCCGTTGTCGACTGATCGTGCCATGTTCTTGAATAGGGTGTATGAAGGCAGACGCTCCGGCAGTCTCCTCAAGATCAAGACGTTCTACGACGCCGAGGCTGTCGTCACTGGCCATGCGCCGGGCAAAGGTCGAAACAAGGGTTTGACGGGTGCTCTGAAGTGTAAGATGGAGTCAGGCAAGGTTGGTCCTTTCTTTGCCCCCTTACTTCCAGTCCAATCCTTTGTCCACTCTCCTTTTTATCGAGCACGATCTAACATTGGTTCTTGTGCTTTCCCATGATCTTCTAGAACTTCAACGTCGGCTCAGGCCTCACCGACAAGATCCGTCAGTCGCCGCCCAAGATCGGGGCGATCATCACGTACCGCTTCCAGGAGCTCACCAGGGATGGCGTGCCAAGGTACGTCTCATACTTTTGTCTTGCTTTCTCATCGTGTTAAAGATTTAATGTTCAGGTTCCCCTCCTTCGTTGGCATCGCGATCGATAAAGATGCGCCTAAGGACGCAGTCATCCCCGAGCACCGCAAGACGGGCGCTGCTGCCGGCGGCGACGACGCGTGATATCTCAAGCGAGTGGCGCAAAGAAAATACAAGTTTGAATGATTTTTCAAGTTTCTCTGGTTCTTGGTCTCTTGGTTTCTTGTTAACTTACTAGCTGCTTTGTCGGGAGTCTCTCTGAATTCGTCTGATTCTGTCAGGACATTCGAGATTTGAGTTGATTATTATTGATATTCTTAATAAATTAGTAGCGAATGTGTTATGAACTTCACCACTCTACTCATAGGCATAAATCTTGAACATTGAACTAAACCTGGAGAAACAACACTTCTTTTGCATATTCTCATGGTTGCCCAAAATCGGTTTTGACGTGGTGAAGAATGAATATCTATTACAGGGTAGGAACAATGTTAACTTGCACTTCTTCAAGGCCTAAAACGGTATTTCGAAAAGCCTCCATCTTTGTTAAGTCTGAAGGCGGTACCTCTAGAGTAAGGGTTTCAACTAGAGGCACCCCAAGCTTTATCCTTTTCTTGATAAATACTGCTGTCCATGGTGGCGGGTACAGTCCATACATACACTTCAGATGCATGGACTTGAGTCTGGGAAACGGAATGGTTTCCGGTGAGAGGAGTACATCACGGAGGAGGTCAAAGGTAGCAAGGCCGCATTTGAGTTCTTCGACAGACACGAGAGCGAGAATAAGTTCTTGAATATCCGCGAACTGTCGGAAATTCACTCTAGAAAGGTTCAGCGTCAGGGTCTTGATAGTCGTCAGTCCTATGGTCGAATATGCTAACAAAAGACTGGAGATGAGGTGTTCTGGAAAATCGCCGTTATCGCTGTCCAGGCCGAATAAGAAGCCCTTGGAGGACGGTTCACCAGCTTCAAAAATGATAAGATTTCCGTAAAAAGTTAGTTCAAAGTTGGTGATGGGGCGGAATGCTGTATAGTATCCCAAGTATGTCGAAAGAATAGCGTCCGCATAGTCTCTCGGGATCTCCTCCTGGTATGTGGAGAATAAATTAAGTATACACCCCCTGGCAGGTATTATGTGTGCTAGGAGTTGTAGGCTGGTGTCGCCACAATCGACGATACTCTCGAACTTGATTCGGGTGAGTCGGGGAGCTGTGGCTATGGGAAGTGGACTGTGAACTAGCATGAACGGTTGATGGCTGCCAGTCTCCAAGGACTCAAGGAGTTGCATGTGGCTGAGAGCATTGAGCAAGTCGAGGGTGGAGACCGGTGAATGTATAACGAGGTGACGAAGCATCGGTGTCCTGAACGTATTCCAATTCAACTTCATGTGGGCCGCAGAGAGTGTGTGCAATACTGGTGCCGTATCTGAGAAAGGGACGAAACTGGGAACGGTAAAAAATGCAGGTTTCTCCCGCGCTGAAAATCTGAAAACTTCCAGGGAGAGAGCGGGGCGCTCGAAAATGTGGGCCCACGTTTCTTCGTCTGTGTAGGAGTCCAGGTGATCGAGGACGAGAACTAAGCTCCGGATTCTGGACCAGTAGGCCGTCAAGGTCCATTCAAGCGAATAAAAGCCCAACTCCAAAGGCCAGCTTGGAGTATTAGAGGATGCTTTGACGTCCAGCAAGGCTGTTCCTGTTCTACGAATAACCTCGTTCCTCCAGTCGGTTCCTTTTTGCGAGAGGTGATTGATGTCAAGAACCCGAGACCACAGGGATGGTGACCCAATGGCTAGCTCCCTCCAAGTAGAGCAGACCTGTGAGACATACCGAAGGGTGAGCAGGGCAGGGACTGTGTTCTCTGTTATCCTCTCAGAATGTAGGTCCATGTCGGCGTTCAAGGAGAAGATGTACCAAAGTATGTCGTTATCAAGATTGGCGATAGGACTAGAAGGGTGGGCGGAACGGATGTGGGAAGGGGTTGGGTTGGAACCAGCCATGTCTTTGATAATGAATCCTGTTTCTTTTCCGCTTTTACTCTGTTGAGAGACTGCGCGGACCAAGAGATGTTCGCAATTGCAATTCTAACGAAAGATGCTTGACGTGATCATGAGTGTATCATACCTTATACCTTCATCGTCACGTCATTTAAAGCTCAGACTGTCTGGCATCCTGCAACCGCGATTTGTGAAGTCGTACTGGCCGCAAAGTATGAAATATCATTTGCATTACTAGTTGAGTAGCTTCTACCTCTTGGACGGTTGGACCGCGAAAAGGAAGATTTAGGTTGCACTACTAGGTTCTAAGAATGACTTCTACATTGACACCTACAACGGCTTCCCGGAATGCTTGGATCTCGTCGTCCACTGAAGCTGATGTCCCAAAATTAATGGTCAGGGTCTCTAGGCAGAGCCCCAGCTGTGTTCTTTTGTTGGCCAAGTCAGCTACCATCGATAGTTGATTTAGTTGATATAGACCATCCAAATAGATCGACTTAAGTCTGGGAAGGGCGACATTTCTTGATGAAAGCAGCACGTCGTGGAGGAGTTTGAAAGAAGAAATGTCGCTTTTAAGCTCTTCGACGGACACGAGAGTGGGAATAAATTTTGCGAGCTCCTTGGGGTGCTGGTGCATTGGACAGCTTAGAGCAAGTGTCTTAATCGTAGTCGATCCAATGACTGAAAGTGCTGATAAGTGGCTGCCGACGATGTGTTCTGAAAAATGTTCTGAATAACTGGTCGCACGGCTAAGAAGAGCGAATGAAAGTCCATAGAGGACCGATTACTGGCTTTAATAGTGACAAAAATTGCCCTGAAATTCAGGTCGAGGTCGATAATTGGGGCGGTTGCTGTATAGTTCACCAAGTATTTCGAAAAAATGGTTCTTGCATGGTCTTCGGAGGTATCCTCATTAAAATCTGCGAGGAAACTAAGTGCACACCCCCTAGCAGGTATTATGTGTGCTAGGATGGATAGACTGGCATCTACACAGCCGTCGGTACGCTGAAAGTCGATTCGTGTGAGTCGGGGAAGAGTAACTATAGGAAGTTGAGTTGTGCCATGAACGGCTTTGAAGCTCGGACGGCAGCCCGTCTCCAATGACTCCAGGACTTGCATGTGACTCAGGGCATTGAGAAATTCGAGACTGGAAACTGGTAAATGTATAACCAGGTGACAAAGCTTCGCTGTCAGAAGCAAGTTTAGGTCCAACTTCATATTCCTCGCAGAGAGTATACGCAATGATGGCGCCGTATTCGAGAAAGGAACGAAACGGGGGATAATAAAAAATGCAGGTATGGCTCCCTCTAGAAGTTTGAAGACTTCCAAGGAGGGTGCTGGGCGCTCGAAGAGGGATATCCATCTGTCCTTATCTAGAACAGCGTAAGGGTCATCAAGGTGGAGAACCAAACTCCGGAGTCTGGACCAGTGCACCTTTAAGAATGATTCAAGCAAATCAAGGCGCACTATCCAGCGTTCAGTATTAGAGATTAATTTGACGTCTAGCAAAGCTGCTCCAGTTCTGCGAATAACCTCGTCCCTCCAATTGGCTCTATTCTGCAAGAGTTCATTGAGGTCAAGAACGCGAGACCACAACGATGGCGACCCTAGCGCGAGTACCCTCCAACTCGAGCAAACTTGGGATGTGTATCGAAGGGTATGTATGGCAGCGACTGTATCTTGCGCCGGCTGCTCCAGTTTCATATCGGAGTTGAAGGAAAAAATGTACCAAAGGAGGTCGTTATCAAGCTTTGCGATTGGGCCGGAAAGGTTGGTGGAGTAAATCGGAAAAGACGATAGGTCGGAATCAATCATTCCAGTCTTTGATTTGTACCTGGGCAGTTCGGATTGTGTTGGGGAGGAACGAAAGATGTTCGAATTTCTTCAGTGCGACAGAGGTTTTCCAATCGTGGGTAGTTATTTGAAGCTCCGAGTCATACTATCGAGGCCGACCTCGGCACGATGAACTATCTCTCTCTCCTAAACCAAAATGTTCTCAACATTTGTGAATCGTCTTCCTATCGACCTGCAGGCCATAATCGAAGCTCGATCTTGGAAGGTTGTACGTTTGAACTCCCTGCTACGTTTTTCATGGGGGTCACCCCAGAACTCTTAGCATAGCGGGAGGTGACACGACATATAATCTATGACAGAGAAGAACTCCATGCCCTATAACCAATTACGAATTAAACTCTGAGTTCAGACGCAGTTTCCAGTCCTTTTCTGTTACCTATGACGCAGCTAAGGATTCTATCCTGTTTTTAGGCCTTTTTTCTCGTCTCGTCGATGCCAGACCGGATTCTTCGAGCAAATGGAAGTGACTTGAGGAGCTATCTCTAAGTTACCACGCTGATGACTTGCCGTCGTTTGCATAATCGCTCAAATACGCGTGAAAAAAAATTACTGCAGGCACTTTCGATACGAACATCCATTTGACTTGACACTGCCTTTGAATCGATCATGTGATGGTCTGAACGTTCTGTCAACCGCATCCTTGTCTGCGAGCTCTCTTTCCAAGTATCTCTTTCCTGGTTCGCAAAGGACATGGCAGGCATCGAAGGAGCGGCTATCGGCGCTGCGGTTAGCGTTGGAGTTGCTGCATACAACGCTAACGCTGGATTTTCCGCTCGCCACGACCACAGTCATGACGCCCAAGCAACAGAGACTCGCCGACTGGTTGACGATTTCGAGAAGCTGCGGAAGACCGGAGACATTGCCGATGAGGATTACGGCGAGTACGTTGAGAAGAAGGAAAGGTGAGTTTTCGTGTTGTTCATAATTAGGCGCCGAATTGATATGCGTATGGATCAGTGCTATTGAAGCCATTAAGGCTTATCGTGAAAGCATCTCCGACTACAAGGAAACCGAAAGTCGAAACCCTATCAAGAAGCTGAAAAAGAAACAGGAGGTCAGGAAAAAGAAACGGGAGGTCAGAAAGGCGAACCAAGGCTTGCAAGATCACTACTACGTGCGTAACTGTGTCTTATATTTGAGTTTTGGCCGACGAATACCAGTAGTATTCTTCATCTGGCGGTTCAGACATATCGTCCATAGAAGTACAAGATGGCTCTCCCCCAAGATCCCGGAATATACGAGATTGGGTTACCCAACTCCCTTTCAATGACGATACCGAGATCAAACGAGGCCATCACATTAAGAGGAAACATAGCCAGTCTGAAGATGGAGGTCACCACAATGTCAAAGTCGGCGACACATTTTCAGACGGCCGCTATGTTGTCCTCCAGAAACTTCACAGGAGTAATTTTTCTTCTGTTTGGCTGGCTCATGATCAAAAGTAAGATTTCCATTGATTCGACACTTACATCATCATGCTTCCCGCTACCGTTGTTGAATGATCCTCATAGAATGTCCCGTCATGTCGCTTTGGAGGTCGTAAAATCTGGTTCAGGACACACCGAAGCAGCGTTAGATGAGATTAAGCTACATCAACGGCTGTTCACCTCTTCAAACCCATCAATGGCTCCGCCTTCCTCGAAGACGAAATCGCATTCATTCGTTCCGTATACCCATCCCGGTAGATCACACGTTATCTCATTTCTAGATCACTTTCTGCACAATGGGAAGGACGGCACGCATGTCTGCATGGTCTTCGAGGTGCTAGGAGATAGTGTGGTGAAACTCATTGAGAGACACCGACGTTACGGTGTTCCCATCCCGCTCGTTAAGCAGATTGCAAAACAGATATCTCTGGCCCTCGATTACATGCACAGGTGTTGCGGTATCATGCATACTAGTGATTTTTTCTTTGTTTTTTATCCATCCTGTAATTATCACCTATACTTTGATTCTTAGACCTCAAGCCAGAAAACGTCTTACTTTGCCTTGACGATGACGGTAAAACTGGTCTGGGGCATTTTTTGACGTCGGCAAAAGACGACAGGTTGATAGTGGAGCGATGCAATGCCTCCGATCTCGCCAAGGACTTTGGACAACTTTCCATGGAGAATGACGAACTAATGGGTGTGGAACAAAAGCAGTCTGAACTCGTATCCGGTCCAGCGCCCGTCAGTGATTCAGAAGCAGTAGCAGGACCTTCTAAGCAAGGCAGCCGTCAATTTTACGAACAAAACTGGCAGTACCGACTGGACAGTTTGGACGAGCTTTCTACAAGTGACAAAGTTACAGTGAAGGTCGCTGGACTCGGACGTGGTGAGACTTTTTCTACGTCGCACAATAATTCTTGGTGGTGAACCTGGTGTATTTGTAGCAACGTGGATTGACCGCCACTTTACGGAAGACATACAGACTAAAGAGTATCGATGTCTCGAGGTTATCCTTGGAGCCGAATGGAACTCCAGTGCAGACTTGTGGAGTGTGGCTTGCATAGTGCGTCTCCTTCAATCGATCCTTTCGCGGTATTGATTTTAGTCCCTCAGCTCTTTGAGCTCATAACCGGTGGCGATTTCTTGTTCGAACCAGCGTCTGGCCCAAATTATACTCTGGACGAAGACCATATTGCCCAAATAATCGAATTACACGGGAAGAATATTCCAAAAAATATCGCACTTTCGGGAAAGTATTCACTTGGATTTTTCGATAGCAAAGGTTCGCTCAATCCCTTGCTTGCCTCTTTCTCAATTTATTCTTCTCAATTAAGGGGAGCTCCGAAACATCAAAAAACTTCGGTACTGGCTCCTTGATGCTGTCCTTAACGAGAAGTACCTCAGGCTGCTGTCCAAAGACGACTCTGAAGCTATCACAACCTTTCTTACACCAATGCTTCATCCGGACCCAAAGCGACGAGCATCGGCCTCCGATGTTCTTCGTCAGGGTTGGTTACAAAACACTGTTGTACAAGGCGAGATCAACGTAATTCTGTGGAACGGCGCCAGTTCTGCTTCTAAGCAAAAAGCAGACACAGTATCTCGAACGCTAAAAGACCTGGGTTTATGGAGCGTGCTCGAGAACGCCGTAGAGAAATGGAGTCAAATTGAAAGGGACGTCATGAAGCCTATTGACCTCGACGTGTCAAATGATGGTGCAAACGGCGAACTGAAAGATCGGTCCCGGGCTGAGGCTTCCATTTCTTCGTCTACGTTCGACTCAAGTCACAATTTCAGGGTCACCACAACTGTGGCGGAATCTTCTGCAAGTAGAAAACCACCCAGTCTGGAGCCACAAGGATGATAGTACGGGTATCATCTTTGCCTACCAATCGTATACCATAGGAACATCAAAGACCTTTCCCTAGCCTGACACCTTTGTCGATCAAACGCTGCATAGTTTTGGGTGCATATTTGCTCTTTTATGTATTCTTTCATTTCCATACTCCTTTGGTCCCTAATTATTTCATCCATTCTCAAATGACTTGATATTTGTTGTAATGAAAATCATTGCTTTCTCTACTGAATGGGAGATATATAAGCTCTCTTAATGATCAACTCGCGTCGGCAATGTTGTAGTTACCTTGTGTTCAAGCGGTAGCTCCTTCACGCGTTTTGAACGCGTCCTCATCACGTGCCATTGACAATGCACGCTTCCAAGTCGAGTCATGGGAATTATCCACTGAGGCAGTAGTGCTCCTTTTCATCCGCTCTTACTTCAGAATTGTCTCGGCCTGCGACGTCTTTCATGCTTCGTCTTTGATGATGGAGCTTTGACAATGCTTTTGGACTTCAGGTTCGTTTATTGAACGTAAATAATTGACTGACTGTGTATTGAACATGTAGGTAGATACTTTATATACAAGTTAAGTAACTAAGCTACGAAAAGAGAGGGTAGGATCGAGACAACAAATGTATGTACAATATAAGTAGTACGCCACATTATCTATAGGTTGCATGTTCGTAGTAGATGGCGGATATCCGTAGTAAGTAACTAGAATAATAAAATGAAGACCGGAATATAGAGACGGCGCTTACCCTGACTAGGCGCTCAGCTCGGAGTCGGGGTTTGCCTAATTTATTCCAATATCGTTTTATTTTACTTGCCAGATACCAAGCCAGTCCATTCTACGCCTCGTCGTGCAAGGATACTCTGGTCTCTTCGGATAGCAAGCTTATACTAGGTTGCAGCTCGATCCTCAAGCTGGGTCTAAACGCGGATCGAGGCTTGTGCTAACCTTGTAGGCGTCTCAACACGTGGTACAGTATTGTAACAAGACGCCTTAACCACTTTCTCGGACTAACAGCTTGTCGAAGGAAACAAAAGCGATCCAGATCGCGGTTTGTTTTATATTTTCTGGTTCTCCAACCCGAGTCCCTTTTGGCCCCACTTTTTTTCTAATCCAGAGTACTCACTGACGACCGGAATTTGAACAGCAAGGTCGCAGTTTATCACGCCATTGTCTCCTCCTTCCAAGAGAGGAGGCATGGCTGGTCACGTTCGGTCTTCGTTCAAGTTTCTTACAAGAAAATTCTGCCAATTTCAATGAAACCTATGTTCTAGGCTTGTTTTCCCTTTTTCTGAAGGCATGTTGGCGTCAACGCGTCTACGCCAGGATACAACCGAAATTCCACAGGCTGGCCCACATTAGTCAGTCGAGCGGCCCGAATTTGTTCCGGCGGAATGGCGCCGCAGATCACCTTTCTTGGCTCCGCACACCCTTTCGATCAGGCAACCTGAAGCACCACCATGCCGGGGAAATAGGGCGCTCGCCGCTCAGGGAGGGGCACGCCCAATGGACGCGGCGACAGAAACTGACATAAATCCTCGTTGACACGGAGCCATTGCCATGATGTTTCATCCGTCCTGCTTTCCTTTGACCATGTTCTCCAGGTTTTCTCGGTGTGCGCTGTTCTTTGCGCTAGCCACTGAGCTTCCACTAGCCAACGGCTTTCTGGTGGAATCAGTCGACGGTTCATTCGTGCCTTTCAGCTTTGTGGCTCGCGCGCCGGGAGATGGGGGTATCGCTGTGCGGCTCAAGAATAACAATGATCTTTCCTATCTGGTGAGTTCACATTTTGACTGACGGACAACGATTTCTGGGTGATTGACGACATCGTAGACGACTGTTTTGATGGGTGGGTGTTCATGTGTTGAGGACCTCGTCGCCTGCCGCAGCTCAATCACAATACTGTCCAATAGGAACTCCTGCTCAGAAGATCCAAATGGCCCCTTCTCTCTCCCAAAACCACATCTCAGTGGCATCACCTCCGCAAGGTGTCAACGACGGGACGTTGTGCGTACGATTGTCGATCCTCCTGTTGTCCAGCTCCTGACATGTGCGGATGTAGCTATAACTCGGCCATCTCGACAACTTACGTTCCAGGCAACGCATCCGCCAGCATCACGACTATATCAGGCGGAAGTACGACTGGACACTTTTCTGGAGAGATATGTACGATTCAGTCCGCGACGTCGGCGTTGACTTTCACATACAATGCTTCGGGTACGAAAACGTATCATCTCATATTCCCTCTCCTAGCTGATTAATCCACTGTTTGTTTACAGTCGTCGTAACAGATCCATCTGTGACCAACGATGTATACCCACTCGATGCACGCGCTGTCCTTGGCTATGGTGTCAATGCTCCAGCCGATTCACCACCGGGTACCTCTCTCATTGGTTCATTCCTACCGTACGTCTGTTATTATCTTCACGCTTTCTCGACTGAATATTTTATTTTTAACTAGTGCAAACTTTACCAACGCCGTCTGCGGTATCGAACTAAACCACCTCGATGACCCCGTGCCAGACGGAATCTTGACTATGGGAGCAGTTGACTCATCCGCGTAAGCACCTCTCAACATCAATTTGTTTTCAATTGCATATAGCCTTAACTGCCTATCTGCTCTTCTTTCGCAGATTTCTCGGAGACTTTACGAACGTGATGGTCCCCCAAACTAGTCTCATCTCCTGGTCAATTCCTTTCGATACACTTACATATCTCGCCAATGGACTGAACCAAAGCATATCGGGGACTGTCGCCAGCATCGACCTCTATCGTTCGTGTTTCTCAATGACCGTTTGCCCCAACTCAATGCTTATGTCAAGCATTCCTACTTCACAGATAGTGGTATCCAGGTTACAAATGACATGGCACATCTAATCTACTCAGGCATTCCAAATGCACAGCCCATCTCGGACACCTTATGGGCACTTCCGTGCAATTCAACATTCCCAATTACTCTCACGTTTGCAGGAAGACCATTCCCGATTTACGAGCGGGACACGATTGTGAAACAAGCTGATGGGAGTTGCACTGGCGCAGTCACTGGGGGTGCGCAAGACATTGGAAAGGTTGGCGCACCGTTCTTGAGAAATGTATACACGTAGGTGTTCCTTCCTGCCTGGTAAACGTGCTCACCTTCTAACATTTTCCAAATTCTTTATTCTTTTTAGACAATTTGGTGCCGCCAAGGCCGCTAACGGTTCAGTCGCATTTAGCGTGGGGTTCGCTCTAAAAAACCTGCGCCAGATTACCTCCCAATCAACTGTGAGCACCGCGCCACAAACGACTGTCGGACCAGCTCCTACTCCGACTGCGCCGCCCTCCACGAGTACGACTGCTTCCAACGGTGTTCTACGTCAAATGAACACTTGGCCTCTACCCATGCTTGGGGTGGCAGTCGGCTCGATTGTTGCAGCAAGCGTCATGTCATTATAATGATATTATTCGAGTAATTCCATATTGGATGCTTTGCATGACATGATACGATACTATTAAAATTAAAACAACCAAGCACCCCTGTTGGGCTTTCGCATAATCTCCTTCATGGAGTAGCCTTGAGTTCGGGTATCAAAACGCTCTTCCCCTGATTAAGACTTAACGCCAGCCAACCCGAAACCCTTTCCACCTTGTATCATCGTTCATCGCAGCAGCGAGACCAGCAATATACTCGATACATATTTCTGGGTCGGTTGTCGAGCCTGCCGACTCATACGCCGTCACGTACTCAGTCCAGGAGATTGAATCGCCAGTATATATGAGGACAGGTGCACGGAAGAGTCGGCCTCGTAAGTATTGCAAGAAGTTTTGCCCAGCGCTCGCATTGAGAAATTCGCCTGAGTTAATGATTTCCTCTAGACGGACGTTATCCGAGATGAAGCGAATATGTGCGGCATCATCGTTTTGGCGGAGGAATACTGGATTTCTGGAATTTTAAAAGCGTCTCAAAAGTATTCATAAATTTACACCTACCTTCATTCTCTTCTACCCATGCTTTAGCTGCCGCAGTTGATGGTAATTCAATCACCTGAATTCCCATTGCCCTTGCCTCCTCAACTTCGTAAGAAATATTTTCTGGTCGGTCATCGATCCACACGAGAAGCGGGAGACGAAGCTGATATTCAGCTTTTTCTTTGTTTGATGGCTCGGAAACAATCTCGCCTGAATGTCCGTCAGACTGTATTGAAGTTAGTAGAAGTGAATGAAATATACCTCGTGCGTAGATCTCCACGAATTCCTTCAATGACATATTTCCTAGAGCTCGTGTAAGGTTGTGAGGGGTTACTCCCCCACAATTGTATTCATCCAGCCGCATGATGATGCGGTCGAAGGTCTTCTTGGTCAAAATATAACTGCCCTTATACCATATTGCCAACCGAGGGGGCAAAAGATCATTGTTCACGAGTTCCATCTATGAAACCAAAGGAAATAAATTAGGAGTCTACAGCGCAGGCCATCTCAACAGAGGCAAATTGCCTACCTTCCTGCCAATATAGTCCTGCCAGAACTCTCGAGCATCCTCGGCTCGGAATTCTTCCAATAAATTATAGGTTTGTGAAGTTCCAGAATTTTGCGCCTTGTCTACTGGCTTCTTCTCCACGCCTCGAGCGTGATCTCGAAAGTAACCCACAGCAGTAATTGAAGCAATAAGGATGACCATCTGGTGGTTCAGCTGCCTTTGATCCTCCTTCAACTTCTGAACCAGAGCTGTTGGGTTCAGAAATGCGAGCACTTTCTTTATTCGCTTTGCTTGATAGAGCAGAAGATCCTCATTAATGCGCTGCAGAAGGTCACCGACACAACGTATCGAGGCTGATAGAGGTTGTTCACCAGTCCTTGTGAACGTAGCGGAGGCGAACGGGTGGAGGATGTTGCGAATTTGCAATACAGTAGACGAGATCTGTACGAGGAGGGTTTCTTTTTCGGCTAGTTGGTCGATCCATGCTATGATCAGATTGCACAACGAGCAAACCGTAGTTGCAGCAGCAAGAACTTCCATTTGCAAGCTGATGGGTGTTGAACGTTGAGGTTCTTGCGAAGAGGCTGTGCGAACCCATAAGAAGGCGCGGACCGTCAAAAGACAAAGGTGCCAATTATTCTGTCCATTCACATAGCCTCTGTGACACTGTCGCACTGCTTCACTGATAAGGCCATATTGGATCGGAGTGGAAAACCAATTTAGCATCCCGTAGATCCCACCAATGTATCTGTTATGTGTTGCGAGCCTCAAAGTTAACGAGTCTGTTCAAGTTAGAGGTACATTGAGAATCTCTCTCTCTTTTTGTGGCTTCGCGCATGAATTCCTAACCAACTGGCCACAGAAAGAAGACAGGAAACCCCGGTTGTATACTGAATAGCCTCGTATATTCCAGACGAAACTAACAGTTGACAAGTGTCGAGTGGGTTGCCGAGTGGGTTGACAAATTTGGAGCACATTAAACGTTGGTGAGAGACGCTTTTTATACTTTAATCGGCAGAAAAGGACGTAGAATGAGCTCGGGCAAGCTTTGACTCGACGGGACCGAGCTGTGATGGAGGTCGGAAAGAACAACAGATGAAAATTGCAAAGGTGCACGATCAACGTTTCCCGGGCCGCACATCCACGGATAAATACCACCAATGAACCGCGTCTGGAGCTGCCAGCTCTGTAACTTTATGATCACGAAATAAGCGGCTGATAATCCTGAGCCAAGTCTGAGGAAATACTACGCGAGAATGAGTTTTACATCCGGTCTCACTGCTTTAATGTGTCTCTGTATCAACGACCTCGTCAAATCCATAAACCCCGAAACAACCGAAAGGTAACCCCTCTCGTAAATAAAGCCAACGATTCCGATAGTGTCGTCATACCACTCCAGGTACTCCGGATCGTAAAGGATAAATTCTCGGGGCTGTACTAGCTCCAAAAACCAGTGCATCGGGAGGATGAGATGGGCGGCATGGATACTGAATGTCTTCAAGAACGGAAATGTGACGGGTAGCGTATCGCTATCAGTGAAAGAGTCTCCGAATATGGGCATGCTGAGGGAGTTGGAGATGCATAATGTCAAGTCCTCGAGCAAGGGCATCACTCGGAGAGAGACTGCCAAGTCGTCGAAATAAAGGTCTTTAGCTCGCAGTTCGAAGAACAATAATTTGCAGCGAGAGTTCATCACGAAGTCTGCTATGCCGCTCCCGGGCTCCTCTTCATGACTTGAACGTTTTTCCCATGCCACCTTCAGATAGTGTAGAGACGGAAATTCGACGAGTGATAGGAAGAGAACTGGATTGTATTTGCCAGTAAGGCTGAATCGCTGCAGCTTTGTCAAGCGAACGCGGCGGGTTGGATGGGTGATAGAATAGGAACTTTCGTAGAGTTTGAGTGAACAAACTTTCAGGTTGATGCAGGCCTCGATGATTTCAAGGTAATCGCATGCCGTCGAATTATAGGCATCCAGATTGAGTTCAACCAGGCGAGACCATGCCACCTTGACGCAACTCCTATAAATACGGTCTCCGACTGATATCGTGAGCCGTGTCAATCGACCCGCTCCAAGTAGGGAGAGTCCATCGATTCCAGCTTCCTCGACGTCTATTTGAGGGCGTATGATTATTTCTTCCAACAATCTCCAATAATATTCCGATGACCGTTTCATCAACAAGTGCATAAGCGAGGGTCCAGTATCGACTGAGCGCCACCGATTCTTTTCAGGAATGTCTTCGACGACTGACGGACCAATTAAATTATTGGCGCCGCAATTGTAGGAGATCTTCACGTCCAGAGGAAGTGAACGTGATAAAATAAAACTCTTCACAACGAGCGTGCCGTTTCTGACCATCGGCTGGTGATTATCCCGAAATAGGTCGATGAATATGTTCGTCCAAAGACTCGGGAATGAGTTGACGGCTGTGTTCCACCGCCTGCAAACCAAGGAGTAATTAAAGAGTTCGCGTTTGTCATCGGCGTTGTAAGAGAAGATATGAGCCCAGGTACAGTTGGATATCAGGCGTGTGCAGGATAGAATGGCCAGGTAAGAGCGTTTGAATTCTTGTAGATGTTGCTTCTTCTTATGAGCGGCATCTTCGCTCTGAGGGTATCCGAAGCTGTGGGTGTTCTGAATTTCCTTGTCGACCTGAGTGACAATGGATTGAACTACGGAGACTGCCAACTGGGAGGGTCGATCGTTGGAAACGAGGAGCCAAGAAACGTCGTCGATTTCCGACATAACGATTTTTTTTTTCAGTGGGATGTGGGAACAATTAGAACGAAAGGTTCGAACTCTTATGTGCCGGGAAGTGTGCCACAGGCCCAACACTGGCACGCATTGTTTGTTGGCGATTGGACTTCATGACATGGGCCACTGGCAGGCCGGATGTACGGAAAGCAGGAGCATAAACTATATTTCTGCTTGGGACTGCAGCCTACCAGCTAATAAGATTTAAGTATTCCAAAATGCTAGAAAGAAATGCATATAACCTATGTAGGTCGAAGTCCTGCCGCTATTTATAGGTCATCATTCTTAGGGGTGTTTGATCCGGTCGGAGTGGGTTGGAGCGCCGAGTCCATTTCGTGCCTTCAACTTATGTTCGGCGTGAAAAGAATTGAATGTAAGCAATACATACACTTAGGCCTTACTTTCTGGATAAGTTCTACTGGGTCATCTCTAGAATCCCATGTTAGATTGGATTTTCTTTGCCAAAGGCAGGGATTTGATATCTTCACACGGCAGGTCGTGTGCACGATGCGTATGTTTGATGTTTCGCTGCGGTTCTTTCCCACCAATCTCCTCTGGCTCAACCATGTCGTCCAAAATTCCGTTTTTCCCGTATCGCCTCTTCTTCCTTTACATCGAGCCAATTTCTGCACTTGCAGGGGCATACTATGCGGCATTTCGGCCTCAAGATTACTTGAAGGATCTTTCCTTCGGAATCAAGCAGGATTCGTCGCCTTTATCAACCCAAATGAACATGGTTCTTCTGCAGCTCGCCAATCTCTACCTCCTCTTCGCATTGAACGAACATTTCGTTCTCTCGTCGACATCATCCATCTTGACCTGGCGTCGTCTGCTCATGGGCCTCCTCCTAGCTGACTTCGGGCACTTGGTTACTATGGCACCAGTGGGAAGTGGTGTATTCTGGCGAGTTTGGGAGTGGAATGCGATGGTTTGGGGAAGTGTCGGATTCGTTTACGTTGGCGCGAGCATGAGGATGTGCTTTTTGGCTGGGATTGGGCTCAAGGAAGCACGCGCCGATCGTAAAAAGACCATATAACCGTACGTCTTTCACTTGAGTCGTACCTTTATTTCCTTAAATGCATAACATGCTGTAGGCTTAATATTTGGCAAAGAAGGAAAATAAAGTGTATTGCATAAATCCGTTCCAAAAACCGTGTAACTATGTTGCTTCTTGTCGGCTGAGAAACTCGACGACTCCAAGGATCCTCTTATTCAAGGTTTGGTATCCTCTGACAACAGTTTATTTAAGGCACCGAGGTCAGGGTCGCTTGCCAAACCACACTTGTCACTTAAGTGGTAAAGCCACGCGTCCTCAACGTGGCTTCTCTTGCTCCCCCACTTCCCCGCCTATTTATACGACGAGCCCTGCCATCCAACCTCATCATAATCTAGTTTGGTTCGATTAAGAGCGTCTGCGCAGTTCAAAGTATCGCCATTCTTGCTACTGACTCGAGAATCAACCTCTCTCAGTGATAGCTGGACTACAGTTGAAACTTTTGCAGGTCCAGGGATATCAACAAGCGGTCGTAGTGCATTCAAGACTTCCATTCCCACCGGTAAGTGTTAAATTAGTAGTTCCTATACTTACCTTCTTCATGTATATCCTCTACAGGCGTCGCCATATACCTCATGTCGCCACGAGAATGTGCTTATGGTGACCCCGCAGCACCCATATCAATCGATAACGATGGCGTTGTTCATACCGGCCGTACCTCGACTACTAGAGGAGACCGAGACACTCTCAATATTATACACGGAGTCTTGTGAGTTGTGACAAGTGCTATTATAATGTTTGTCGTTAACGTTTAATCAGATATACCGAGATCACCTCCGAAGAGGGCAACATAATGCAGAATGAAGCCCCTCTTTTCCCTCGATTGATTCCAATGAACAATTCTGCACCCACTTCCCCGGCGGTCCAAAGTCATTTTTCAGCTTGGACTCTACCAAAACCCTCGTATTCAAGCACCGTTGGATTGCTTCTAGGAATTGCGTCGTTAAGTCTGGTCATCGCTCTTGCGATAGCAATCGCTTGCTGTTGCTCCCAGCAACGTCGGAAAATTCCACCTCGTCTTGCGCCCAAACCCGCTCCGATTCTTCCTGTCCGACGACCCACCACCGACAACAAGGTACGAAAACCTCTTCCCGTACCTTCTTCTCCCAGACCATACTCGCCGGCTCGGTTCGGTATTGCCCTGCGTTCCATGCTTCATTCTCCTGCGCGAGCCTACCCAGTACGGCATCTTAGAGGCGTCGTCGTTGACCCAGTGGGGTCTCGTCCGCTCAGTAGCGTCTCCCACGTCTTTGCCCCTCCGGAAGCGCGCCTGAGAGAACCGGCATCACAAATGGACCAATGGACGTATCCGGAAGCCCCTTTAGCCTATGTACCTGTGTTGAAGTGACCAGATAGTCCCTCGTATGACAATCTATTATCAAAATTCACATGGGGATTTAGCGCTTACATTGTATAGTATGTTAGAATTTTTGATCAGGCACTCGAGAATAACGTCATTGGCCCAAACTTTGGACAATTTACAACATATAATTTCACGATTTTTCTGTACATCAAAACCAAACTAGCTTGCCCGGCAGCCGTAGTAAGAAATAAACGAATTTGTATCTTTGAATAAAGTTGCGAAAAGTCAAGGAATCACGACGGACTGCCAACCGGAATGTTTCTCTCGTATTTAATTGTGGAGAAGCTCAATGAAGGCGTTGGCCTCGTCGAAAGTGCACCTTCCCTGCCCGAAGCCGTGGGCGGCATTGCAAGCACCGGCGAGGAAGCTCGCGACACTGCCCCAATCGTTTTCTATTAAGTATAAATAGTAAGCGGAATTCTTCTAAAAAACTTTGAGCATGTTAACGCTCACCTTGGTAGGTAACTACTCCGCCGGTGAAGTTAACACTAGAAGTAAAATGACTGAGCCTGGAAGCCTTTACGAATGTTCACTGGACTTACAAGGTGACTCGGCAACTGGCAAAGCTGACAATAAGGACGTTGCTCGAGGGGCTGACCGAGAATTTCTGAGTGCCCTCGCTGAACAACTGGTTAATGATAACATTGCAGTCGTTCTGGTTGGGACCAGTGCCAGGTGCTCCGCTGCAGGTCGATTGGCAGGTCGCGCCACTGAGGTCGAGAACTTGGCGTTTCCCGACTGTCCCATGGTACTCGTCGGCGGGCATGGTGGATTCGGTGACACCATTGGGCCAGACTGTAGGGCGGCATGTTAGCTCTTGTATCCCTCTGCATCAAAAATATTGGCTGGTAATCCTTCACCTTTGACTACGGTCCCAATGACATTGGTGGTTTCAGAAGGGGCTGCACTAACACTGGCGAAGAGAGAGGCAGCAGCGAGCAGTAAAGAAAATACAGAGCGCATTGTTTAGAGAGCTGAGGAGGAAATTGGTGCTGTGTTAAGGTTGTGAGTTGGGATTCACAATGAAGAATGAGAAATATGTCCCCCTTTTTATACTGCGAACGCGTCTGTGTTAGTCGTTAAATCTCGGCAAGAGACACGAACATTTCCAGCCGTGTTGAAAATTTGCCGGGTCAAGTGGATGGAGAAGGGACATGGAAGATATTTGAATTACTGGATGAAAGGAGATGACAAACGGAATAAGTTAAAAAGCGGCTGAGGTATCGTAACTGGCCAGAACTTTGGTATACTTTTGGTGGGCGCCGTAGACTGAGGAATTATGATCTCATATCAAGATGAATGGAGCGCACCCCGTCCTCTATAGAGTAAAGCGATAATGCCTCTTGGTAGTCGGTGGCGATTAAAGAATGTAAATTCGATACAGCATCCACTATATTGTTCTGAGAAAATGGCACTGTTGTAGTAATTATCCGTTCAGCTGTGATCTATCGCTAAAATATTCTACGATCTGCATTGCCGTAGGTGAGTCGCCCAAACCCCATTCAAGACGCTCTGCCGCTCGAGAAGGATAAACCTGCGCCTTCGAATCCTGCGTGTCAGCTGGGCTATGATCCAATAACTGTTTGCAGTCCTAAGTAAAATATAGTCAATACGAGCATACATCTTCCTTTACCTCAGGCTCATACCAATTTGTCAGGTTCCCGGGTCCCATTGACCTTCTGAATGTCTCCGCCTCACGGCTTTCAAGATTGGTGTAGACGGTGACCCATCCTCGGCCGACTTTTGGCGAAAATGTCTCTCTATGGACAGTCATCCAATACCAGTTTGGTCAAGTCCTTGAGTGTCGGTGATGGTATTACAAAGATGGCGCCAGAGTCCAGACCCGTACCCGTTTTAAGCGCCCGAATTTGTTGTCGCATGCGGGACTGCTTCTTATTTTCGTTACTGCCCGTTGATGTCCGCAGCGGCTTTCGCTCGGGTGCCGCCATGCTGGCATGGAGCGCAATAGCTAAAATGAGCCACATATACTCATGTAAGAGGTCAACAGGCTGGATAAACGTTCGTGGCTTACCGTTGGCCGTATAGGCCTTTTTATGGCCCGTTACACTGCATTCTATCCAATGTTTGACGGTGCATCAGCGAACAAGATAAATTTAGGAAACTTCCAACTTTTCAAGGGAGTATCTATACTCAAATGCTAAGTTTCCCTCCTTGCCTATTGTCTTTACCAAGCCTTACTGTCACCCGTTTTACGAGCACAACTCGTTGCTGACTCGAAAGGAGTTTTCCCGACAATTGATCACATCCTTTTTTGTCGGCCTGGAGAAGTGCCAGTGCTGCTTGGTCTGTAGCCTGTAGCTACTAGGTAAGTAATATCAAATTCGACTGCTTCTTACGGATCGAGGTAGGTATTTTATGATTGAGTTCGTGAGGAATCCGTCCGGGGTTTCCAGATGCGTATTAGATATCTGCGACGATGCCAGCGTTGGAAATACCTTATGAACCAGCATGGCCAAATAAGTCGAAGAGGCGTCGCGTGGAACATATCAGAAGTCCATAAACTTTCTTGCGAACGTACGAAAGACGAGTTTGGTTGAGAGCAGCAGGCGCGTCGGCCGTCCATAATTTGACCGGAATGGATTCCTGAGAAGGTCAATGTAAGTCATGCCGTCGGCCTAGTAGTTTTTCGAAAAAAAATAGTAAAGCACCCAATGGTTGTTGGCATAGTTGAAATCCCTCAACCCCTTCGAAAGAATTTGACAGAAAAAAATCTATTCGGCAGAACCTTACTAGTCGAAAACAGTAACGTGTTAGAGTTCATAAGATATCACTCCTCGTCCATCCCAAACCCATCCCCAACCCCAAACCTTATAACATCCTCCCCCCCATCCGCATCCACCACCCTCCAATAAACCGCTGTATTATTTTTGTTCGCCCTGAACCACTCCCTATCCTCCTCCATCAGCACCGGCACCCGCCCATCCACACACACATCCACGATCGCCGCCTTGTCGCCCGTCCTCAGCGGGTCATACACGCGCTTCTCCTCCCCCGCGGCCTGGTTGCGGATCTCGACGCAGTACCGCAGCGCGCGCGAGGAGAAGTTGTCGCAGTTGTCGATGGTGAGGACTGCGAGGCTGTCGGAGGGGAAGGTTCTGAATGCCTTTGGGGAGCGGAGGAAGCGCTGGTGGTAGTTGAATACCCCGCATGCTTGGGTTGCGGCGGCGGCGGCGCTGGTGCTGGTACTACTGTCGGCTGTGGTGGGCTCGACAAGCGGAGTGTACTCCACCTCGTACGAGAGCCACGAGAGTAAGACATCATTGAACGACGCACACGACCGGACCCTCAGCTCAACGCCGGCCCACACGCTGAGGATGTTAACGAGGCTCTGCGCCGTGTCGCTCCCGTCGTCCGAGTCGCGGACGTCAGTGAGGAAGAGGTACTCCCCGTACTGCAGCTGGCTGATCTTCGGGATCTGGCACGTCTCGAAGGCGAGGATGTTAGTAGCGGAGATAGTGGTGATCGCGTACAGGTGCGCGAGGAAGTCGGTGGAGACGTGGCTGAAGTGGATGTTCCCGGTTAATGTGTGCGCCGGGGCGTCGTAGACATTTTCATTTTCGTAAGAAGAGGAGACGGAGAGGTCGAGGAAGTGGTATGAGGTGATGATACCAATTTGGCAGAGGTAGAAGACGAAGTTGGGCAGGGAGTAGTGCCCCTCTTCTGTAAACGTGAAGCTGGAGATGTGAAGCGACACGCGGTGCTGTTCGGATCGGAGCTCTCTGAACCACTTGGAGCTGCGGGCGTGCAAGGCGAGATACATGAACCAGAACCCTGACAAAGATAGCTTCCGCAGGCTGGGGAGGCACTTTATGAAGTTGGGGCGGTCCTTCTTCGCAGTTGTGGGTCTGGCGTGTGTTTTTACGTCAATATTGTCGATGTGACAGCCCAGAGTGAGCTCTTCGAGGTCTGGTGCCTCCTGCAGAAAGAAAATAGTAGGTGGAGGGAGAGATGAAGCCCATACGATGTCGAAGATGATGGACTTGCACCGGTGGATGTGAGGTCGGAGCACCGCGGCGATGGCTGCTATTCGAAGGCGTTCGAGGTGTTGGTGCGTCACGGTATTCAGAACGCCTCTCCCGCTCGAATGGACCAAGACTTCCAAGTTCTGCAGAGATTTTGACCATAAAAACACGTCGAGAAAAGGGGTAGGATTCTCTGCCACGTCAAATACGACATGGGTCCAGCACTCAGGCATCCGTTTCAGGATATTGTGCCAGAGCTTGCAGACCCGCGCAACATTGTATGGAAAGAATGCCGGGGACCTGGGGTGGAGGTCCAACTGTAGCACCACCGCTGGGGTTGATGACAGTGGTTGCGCTGGCTCAGGAGGGTCTTCAGTATCCGTTAGGTCGTCCAGAAATTCAACATCCTCTTGAGGTAGGTCAGGAGGATTTATGATTAAGAAAAGATACTGTAAGATAGTAGTATGAAGCTCAACAGGTAGTCGCTTCATATGTTTTGGCTCCTGATGAAGGTAGACAAGCAAGGCGCGGCGCGGCGCGGTTTAGCAATTTTATATTAGGTAAACCCCGGCCCGGTCCCGGTCACTGCCCAAATAAATTCTTTTTTGTTCCAAGCTCTGTTACGAACGTCCATCATCCTCCTGTGAGCCCGATGCAGAATTCTTCACGAAGTTCCATGAAAAGCCCAGCGCCAGCGGGAAGCTTGAGTCCTACTTTCTCTCGCTTTGCTGCGCAGTTGGCCCCTATGCTTGACTCGGACAAAAATAAATACGAACCAGGGTGCTGGTACTGCTCACGACCCGCACCGCCGACAGAGCGATATCCAACTTGTGCAAGAGTATGTACACCAATTTCTTTGAATTTCTGTGAGGACGTTACTGAGAATGTGGTTTACTCAGTGTAAAACCATCGTCTACTGTTCACGAGAGGTCCGTAAGTGCATCGTTTTACTTCCCAGATGTATTCATAAGAACTCGTTCGACACGTAGTGCCAGAAGAAGGATTGGTACGCTGAAACTCAGAGTCTCATTCACAATCCTAACACGAAATCCGCAGGCCAAGTCATAAGATTATGTGCAACGACGCGGAAAGACAGCGCAACTACGTGATCAAGAGCCTCATCCGCATGAATGACGACCCCTTTATCATGTCCTCCCTCCGGCTCGCGCTCGCCGCTCTCTACTACCACGAATTTACCTCCATAAACCCCGACCCGCAGAAAATGTGGATCGCTGGCGCGACTATGATCATCTACCCGCACGACGCGAAGGACGCGATGGACCTTGCGAACCGCGATGTCGCGCTGGGCTCGCTGTTCGCGAGACAGATTGTTGGGAGCATACGATTTGCGGAGATCACGGAGCGATCGGATTCTCCTCCAGATGAGAAGTTCAAAACGGCTTGGAAGGCGCATCGAGAGGAGACGGATAGACTGGGACATCGGGATGCTCATGTGATTTTGGCGACGTTTGATTATAGGAACCAGGTTTTCTTTCTCGTGCCTTTTACCATTCATCAGCAGGATTTGGCGCTTATTAGGAAGTATAAGCTGAACGAAATTGCTGAGAAAGAGAACTATGGGCCTATTCGGTATGTCCGCTTCATTTTTTCAACTGAAAAGTCTCTTTTGCGACTTTAATTTTAGCGAGCTCAACGCTGCTATACAACGTGAAGCACAGAAAGCAGACAACTCCAAAAAGTGGAGTTGTCCTCTGGGAGACAACGATAAGAGGTACCTAAGAGATCGGGCGATGAAATTCGCAACACTTGTCTAGGAGAATGAGGTGAGTAATCGGCATGTTTTCTACGACAAGTAACAGTGAGACTTAATAATGAACAGCATTGGGATACCCTCAGATTTTTCATGCTGTCGTCTGGTTCTCATACTCAGTTCCTTGCACACGTTTTGACCGTGGGTTGCTTCACTCATTGGGAATCCAGATTTGTTTTCAATCGTGACCGAGGGGTTTTGTGTCGGCGCTAATGTTTTCGAGTTTTGATAACATCATAAATTTCTCTCCTTCTGAACTCCATATCTCATGCTTCACAATTTTTTCCCATTCACTGTCCATTGAGGCGATGGCCTTGTGTAGGAAGAATCATCAACTGGAAAAGTGGTTCTTTGGCTTCGAATCCAGCTCAATCTCTATCTATCGAATCTATCCTGTCCAGGTGCAACGCTTGTTTAGGCAATAGTTGCACAGGTAAACTTCATACGTTACTTTCTTGGCCTACGACCGATACTGAAAACCGAACAGCAGTGGGATACCCTCATATTTTTCATTCATTCATTCGGGTTTCGCTCTTTACGTTGTTTTCACTGTAAGGAATCTCACGTTTTGGCAATGCAGATCTGTTTTAATCGTCGGGAACGAGAGGCTCAGCGTCTGCGTCATCGTTTCAAGTCATTTTGATAAGGCATTGAAGGCAGGATGGTTCTCTCACTAGGAGTTCTCCACGGTTTAAATCCGTAACTTATTTGCCATTATTCTGTTATCGAGAAATTGCAAATTATCAATATTGACTGAGTAGGTGGGCAGTGACCTCCAACGCACCATCCAGCATTGAATCGCCGTTGACCCAGGGGCCAGTGGCCAGTTTACTATTTCCAAATTCCAATCAAATTCCAATACCGAAATTCGGATTTCTATACCTGACCACCCTCAAGATAAAATCGTATTATTTCTAGGAGCTATTTAAATAAATTTCTACTGGAATTATTGGCTCAAATCAGCCTATTTGACTCGATTAGAGCGCGATACTTATGCCCCTTCGAAGGGACCGTAACGCCGACGCGTGTGTCACGCGTTCGTGACAATCTTCATCACGTGCAATTTTTCACTTCGAGGAAAAACCGACCTTACTTCCTTCCATCAACGTTGACCTGATATCAACCTGTATAACATCCCTCCTCTCCAGCGAGTCCTCAAAGGTATTTCTTGTTTTATAAGGGCTCAAGCAACCTTCTATGATTGCAAGAAAGGCGTTTAAGATGGTCAAGACCCACTGGCATTGCTTGAGAGCTTTTGCGCTCCTCCTTGAAATTTCCGCCTTTTCGTTTTGCCGAACAGTTCCCGCCTCTGCCTGATCGACCTTGGCACCGCTTGGAACTGGGAAATAAATAACTCGAAGATTCGGTCTTGGAACTAGACTCAGGCTCTTCGCTGTTCTTTGTCTATGTCTGTGTAACATGTATTAGCTCTGACTCAAGGCACTGGGAAGTCAGTCGACTTTGCCGCCTCGCCCGCAGGTGACTCATCATCAGTCGATCCATCCACGGTGATAGCGGGCAAGGTGGCTCGTACTTGTCCGACTTCCTGACAAGAATAGCTACGTGGGCATGCTATTCTGTGCAACAAGGTGAGCCCTCATTTCGAGACCAGGAATAAGCTTATCCGTGCCGCAGATTTCAAAGTGTTTTGTTTTTGAGAAAACTTCAACCACTCCAGCCACTAAACCCCCTTATGTGAACCTCTAATCCTCTTCAGCTTTGAGCGCAAATTTCTTTGACTGACTCGGAGCTTCGTCCTGCCTAGATGGGTGGCATCGGACGCTCTCAGGCTTCGCCAATGGCATCCTTCCGAATCAGTTGATTGAAGCTGTCCAGCACTTTCGGGACGGGAGAACCTCGTAGCTTCAACATGGGAGCCGGAAGATTTCGATCACGGGATTCGGCGTATGCAGAGAACTCTTACTCCTCCGCTTTCCAAAGACACGGTTGTCGCCAATCAATAAACTTTTGAAGCCCTGTCCAGCATCCTCGAAAAATTAGAATTCTCAACACTGCAAACGGCATTGGTAATACTTTTTACTTAACTTACATTTCACTCGAGGGTGGTTTTAATCCCTTCCGTTTACACAAAACTTTCAAAGTAAGTAGACCGATTCTTCACGCTTTGCAGTATACTGATCGTTGACAGATACCCCACTTCGACTTCGATGTAGTTCTCTGTCGAAAACGGGTACCACCCTCGATCACGTCGGAGACGTCCAGAAGTGCTCCACTCGCAGAACATTCAATGGTGCGGCACCTCTGAAAAAGGAGCTTTTCCCCGTTTTCATTCACATCGCGCCTATTTTTACCTCCGCATCACGACTTGTCGTGATCAAAGGATCGGCATTGGCACGGTATGGAAATACCTTTCTGTCGCTTTACCTCAGTGTCTGGCGTTTTTTGTTCTTCCTTATATCCAATCGTACGATTAGTATTCTCTAGAGCGACAGGTGCACACGAACAGGAAGGTTCTTTGTCTTTCGTGTGGAAGTTGCTTGATCTATTGGTGTTTCCTCTATCAGTGATGAACATCTCCTCCGCGGTTCTTGACGTGGCATGGCCAATCGTTGTACTCAACGTACGCTACTGGGTGCGAAACTGGATGCAAAGAGTATTCTCGTTTGGAAGGCATGTAGTAAAATAAACAACTTATGTGAAGTTTGATGCTAATTTTGATGCCGGTTTTATAGGTGCTGTTTTTCTGCTACATATCGGCGTTGTCTCGAAAGTTGCTTAAATTAATTGATATCTTCCTCGACTGAGTCGTCTGCGACTCATAGGATCGCTTAATCCTTTCCTCTGGTCGGTTCTTTACTGCTCCATAGTATTTACTTCACAGATTTGATTATAGTCACTTCAACTCTCACGTTCAGTCGTATTCTTGCCCTTCCCGCGTGCTGTCCGAGCCCCTCAAGACTCGTAGGCAATACAGCTATTCAAACGTGGCCGATTTTTGTCTCATCGCCGTCTCTTGTCCCTTGTCCTTTCGCTGTCCATTCTTCTCTGTCCAGTACGACATTTTTCGAAGCGAATTCCTACTCTATGGGAAGAAAAGAAGCGCACAGGGGGGCAAGGAACGGTGATAGCCCTGAAGTCTCCAAAAATACCTGATTCGATCCGTGCCATGTCGTTTGCTTTCCGTGCCGAAGCTGTCAATGATTTCGAAATTACTCGCCCGATGTTTTTAGTAGAGGTATAAAAGGAGGGTATGAACTGGCTTGTTCGACATCCTATTCACCCAGGATAACTGAAATCACTCAAAAGGGCTAGTTCTACTCAACGAAAATGTCTCTTGTCTCCTTCACATTCCTCGCTTCGTTCTTACTTTCGGTAAGTCTTCGAACGCTCATAAATTGGCGTGACACTTACCGTTGACTAGAATACCTTTGCCCTTCCCTCGGAGATAGTGGCAAGACAATCTGCTGCTAACCCAAATGCCGCGCTTGCAGGATGGACCTTGGTTGGATGTTTCTCGTTAGTATTAGCTCTTGAGATTTTTTTTCTACACAATTAACACCATGTTTCTTTTCGAATATTAGAGATAGCAACCCCGCTGGGCGAACCCTTCAGGAACACACTATCACCAACCCAGGAATGACTCCAGCAATTTGTACCGAATTTTGCGGTAACTTCACAACACCACTCAATTTTGCTGGGACCGAATTCACCGATGAATGTTGTATGTATTTGACCTCCAATTTTCTGCTTCTTTCGAACCCCCATCAGTCGTTCATTTACACTCTTTTTGGTTGATGTCATATTGGTTTTAACTCCTCGTGCCTTTAGTCTGCGATTTTAATATCCAGGGTACTGCTACAAAGGTCAACGACACCCTGTGCAACTTCCCATGCGGAGGTGATAGTACTCTGAGTTGCGGAGGAGCCGGGGTGATCAGTGTCTTCCAAAATAGCAACAAGGGTGTTGGCCCGGTACCAGCAAACAAGGCAAAGGTCAACGGTTTTTCATTCGCAGGATGCTTCACGTAAGTCACATTTTATGTCTTCTGATAGGTGTTGCTGAAACAGTCTTTATATCAGCGATGCTGTTGGTTCTAACCCACGTTCGCTCCTAGAACGCTTCGACATCCCGGCTGGGGTAACAATCGAAACCTGCACGGCGCAATGTGCCTCAGTTGGGTTCAGCATTGCTGGATTAGAGTTCGGAGAAGAGTGCTGTATGTTTTGATCTCCTTGCACGCTTATTGCCCGCTGCTTACAAAAACTTGAACAGGGTGTGGCAACTCCTTCGCTCTACCAGCCGCCAACATTACAGCTCCCCTCACCGATTGCTCCCGCGCATGTGAAGCTGACCATACTGAACTTTGCGGAGCCGCTAGTCGACTCTCTGTCTATACCGTCGCTGTTGGCACAACCGCGGCCCCGACCACGACTGCAGCACCAACAACCACGGCGGTGCCTACGACTACTGCAAAGCCAACGACTACAGCTGCGCCAACTACTACTGCAGCACCCACCACAACAGCCAAGCCGACGACGACGCCTACAACTGTGGCGCCAACGACCACTAAAGCCGCGTAGTTGTCCGGAAAAATATTACCAGGCGTTGTAGCCGCGAGAAGGTCTGGAAAGTGGTTCTAATGTCGTGAGGTTATTTAGGTAGTGATATATCCATTCCCTCTGGGCGACTGTTACCTTTTCATTTAATGTTTATCGGGGTTCTATGATGTTATGATCAATTTCTGACAACAATAATGTGCTTCCAACAGTGTTAAACAGTAGCGGATGACTTTCCTTAACGTTTAGAACGCGCAAAAAACATGTTACAGATTCTATTTGTCTTTCTAAAGCCTAACTGCCGAAGACCCGACCCAGGCACATCAAAATGAGTATGATTTCGACTCCGAACACCTCTTTCTAAACAGCTTATCTGGAAGGGGGCCCCCTCCCCCCCTTCTAGTTTCAAAACCTGTTCTAAAGGCTTTCCAAACCAAATTTCCACCTCCGCGTCCATTGATGACATGATGGCCGGTGTCGCTTCATCTGATTATGCCTAATTCAGGCACTTGCCTTCGCCCCCGCGTTTCCTTTGTAAATTTATATGAAGGTTGTTAAGGTTGTCTAAATTCTGGTTGTGAATCTCTAACTCGGAGACAGCCGCCAAAAACTAGATCTAGAAATCAGTCTGAAATCCTAGATCGTTAAGGAAAGTCATCCAGTGGCGACTAAAATTCTAGATACTATTTAATGGCTGATACTACCCCATTGTTTATTCCAAGCACCCAGAAAGTTAAGGGCCTCAATGATATTCTAGATGCGAATAGAAATTCTACCACGCATCCCTAAGGTTCTGACCTGTTTCAAAGTTCGTAAGACACGATGAAAAAATTAATGAAGGGAAAGAGAATAAAATTCAGGCGGATTATCTTCGTCATAGAGTTGAAAATTTCATTGGACGATGTCGATGAAGCATCATTTGTGGGATGATAGAAGTGACACTCACTTGGCTGTGGGCGATGGAAAACCTTCCAATGCAAACTAGGATTTTTTTTCGATCCTTAAAAAGAGTAAGAGTTGCAGGCGCTCGCCTCCGACCTCTGTAACTGTCAATGACTCAAGAATTTCCGCTATCGTAGGCATTTTCTCTCGTTTACATCGTGTGCTGGAACCGGGACCGACTACCTCTGTCCGGGCCGTTAAAAATAGGATATCTCGTAATCCTAGTTGGTCCTCGTAGGCACCATGTACTACCTGTCAACATTTGAGAACTTCATACACCACTTTTCACTTCGGTTTTCCCCAGTTATCGCTACCAAATAAAAATGAAGCTTGTACCCAAACTTTACTTTCCGTTGATATATAAACTCAAAACCTGGTCCTGGTGTACTTGTGCAAATCTAACGTATTGGCACTACAGTTCCTGTCGGTTCCGTCTACACTGGAACCTGGAACGGTTTAACGGAGGCACCCCCGATATTTCCGGACTGGTCGCGGTAGTTTAGTCATGATGATTATGGTCATAGTAATTCTTTTTGCTCGAACGTAAACTTAGAAAGGGAAAACCATACACAAAACCTAAAGAAGAACCTATGAGCTTTTCTCTAAGAGTACGTCATCGCGATCGAAAAAGGCGGGCAGTCGGAGAGTCCATAACCTTCCTATTTGCTCTGGCGTCTTGGTCGCGACCGAAAGCCCTTGACATATTTCTAGTTCCAAAATATCGTAACATATAATTTTCCCTTCGGTCCCGCACAAGCAATTGACGGAGCCGTCTTTGATGGGCCGTTTTTTCAAGGTCTGGATATACCTTTCGTTAATTAGATCAGGTCATCACTGCAACGGGCCGAAAGGCTCAGGGGAAGATGTAATCGAGGAATACATTGGAAGAGTCGATCATTGAGT
This sequence comes from Galerina sulciceps, assembly GCA_023014345.1. Classification (NCBI taxonomy): domain Eukaryota; kingdom Fungi; phylum Basidiomycota; class Agaricomycetes; order Agaricales; family Galerinaceae; genus Galerina; species Galerina sulciceps. The sequence continues at coordinate 663,893 of JAEDXJ010000051.1, read as the reverse complement.
ACTTGGCCTGATATTCCTCTAAGCAGCACAATGCCTTGCGTTTTGGACATTGTGCATCGATTAATTTACTCTTCAAAATTTCATCGCTGGATGGTGCAAGCAAAAGCTGCAGACAAAATTGCAGTTCCAAATCGCGACGAGTATTGTTTCCACTTTTAGGAATTGTGACTGATCCGTCATGTCGGTCCGAAATTTCAGGACCAGCGGCAGTACCCTCATGAGCCACCAAGATAATATAATATAAAACGCGCCAGCTCGTTACATAACCAAGGAGCATCCTGTGAATTTAACTCGAATAAAAATGGAACGATCAGCTAGGAGCGAATAGGAAGGAGAATAGCAACAAGAAACCAAGCTGCATGACGTGAATTGGCATTGGGGATTAAAAAGATGGCCCAGGAGATATAAACTCGAAGGCGGTAAATTCAAACATGTTCGCAGATGCAAGGCAATGCTCACAGTCATGATAAGCAAGGTGAGCGCCAAGTGCAGTCAGATCATCGCAGTCGACGCTACGTGAAAGCCAGCCACATAAAACTGAAGAAATATAGAGTCAGTGAAAGTAATATGAATAGCCAGGATTGAACCCAATCTCAGAAGACTTACAACAACGAAAGGAGTGTACCGGCGACTAATTCTATGGCCATCGAGTTGGTTGTTACAGTACTCTCTTCCTACGTTGACACCTGGTGCTGAACCCGATCGTGGTGGTCACTGTTATCAGTCGATATGGCATAATTTTTGGGGCTATTAAAGTACGATTTAGCTTTCATGAGGATAGATCTATCGTTGCAGTAGTGTGGGATCTCAGAAAGATAGAGAAAGACCTCCAGTGTAGCTCGTCATAGGAGACAGTAAAGGAAGATTTTCAACTGGGTCTGCGGGTCGAAGGCCTCCTGATACAGTTGTGATTGACAGTTGTGACATATGAAACGCCTTCCGTGGAAGTGTGCAAGTCCGACAACGCAGACTCGCAGAGAGTGGTGACAAAGACGAGCTGAATTCAGGTGTACTCCTCATGTTTTTCCCATCACGTGTAGCCGACGCGTCCACAACCGATTCACAGATATACAAAGCTGAGACGATTCTACAGAACGTCAACACTGAATAAAGTGTCTGAGTAGCACCATGCATGCGTCAAATCTCGGATTATTTAAATGACGCGAACCATCTAAATATTGTTCTGTGGCGACAACTCCTTGACTTCGCCGTGACACATCACCGGACTGACATGCCAAGTGCACGGGGCTCAAAAATAGACAAAGAAAAAAACACAAGCGCTCAAAAAGGGTGACACTAGATTGCGCGTTCTACGGTTCTTCTGTCAAAAGTCAACACTGTCGCGCGGCATTGATTTAGGACCGATCTCGTAAGTAACTGTTGTAACAAGTGATTGGCGTTACAATCATAAAGAGGAATATATTTTCTCTCAATAGGTCCTTATCTAGGCGCATATTATATTGTCACCTCATATTCTATGAGGCTATTTTCCATCATGATAGTACTAAGTAATCTCGAGTCTTCAATGTAGAGTCCTCACATTTTTTAGGGAAAACACAGGAAACTCTCCTATCCGAATTCGAGTGCCAGAAGGAAAGACGGGTCGGATGACAGGTATCCTAGTCAGGGGCTGATTTTACTCGCTTGATAGAACGAGGTATTGTACTCCAGTTAGCGAGTCGGAACCATTTCTCCACCGTTTACGTGCCATCAGACAAGGTTAGCCTTGAGCCAGCACCCTTGAACAACATCCGATGAAACAATAGTCACTATCGCGTTGGTGCGGTTCTGAAGGGAATACAAAAGGACTTGTACCTGAAGACTGGAATATATGAATATAAAGACCAGCTAATTGGACGACCATACGACAATTAAGCCTCGCAACCCACCATGGTTCAAGGAACTGTTTCTTCCGTCCTTCTCTCAAAGCCACTCGCTCCTGTACGGGTCACGTATGGCCCTATCCCTGCTTCTTATACTACTAAGAACCTCACTATCTGGAATTCCGAAGCCGCAACGCCTGCGACATTCGCCAAGAACGAGTCTCTCGAGCTCATTCTTTAAGGGACTCTCAGTGACTGTCCAGAACAAGAGTTAACTCTGCTTTCGGAGTTCCATTCATCTACTGGTTTAAATGCCAGCAGTTCTGCAAAATTCACTAGCGGAACAGGCGAAATAAATGTTCCCATTACCTTTTCCTTCGACATCGCTGCACCATGGGGTATTCATGGATCTCTCAAATGGGACGTAGAAACCCAGAGCGGCGAGAAAGTTCCACTGGGAGAGACGGCGATTGAATTATACGCCCTCACGCCAACGCAGTTCGACGCATTCCTTTCGTATGGTATTCCACAAGAGTTCCTCAAAATCATGGTGTTACCAACCTTGAGGCACGGAATCAAGACCGAGGAAGATTGGATCAAATGGACGGTACACAAGTAGGTCGATGAACAGCTCAAGGCTTTATTTCGACTAACTTCATTCTAAATCCAGATGTTTTAACTCAGCACCCGAGAATGGGACTCTCAATGAATCTGGAGCCGAGGATCAGCCTGTTCATACCTTCCGCTACGATACAGTCGACCTCGCCTCATATTTCAGTTCAGCCCTTGGTTCCGACTTCGCGCTTGACAAGTGGTTAGCGCATCGAAAAGCCACCGATCCCTGGGGACTTGCAAACTGCTACGATCAAGCAGGCCTTGCAATTGTGACCTTATCTCTCGGGATCCAATTTGAACGACTGAGATGGCAACATCTTAACCGTTTCGGGCGTTTGAGAGCCGATGGAATCGACCTCTTTGGATGGGGTAAGGTCAACAACACGTATGGCTGGAACATCGATGTGTCGAAGAAAATGCTCCCTCAAAATGATATCGAGAGGCATGGTTTTGGGAACCATTCGTTTGCGTCCGTGGAGATTGACGGTATCGACAAGGCCGTTGATGCGTGCGCTGGTCCCATTCCCGGTAATTGTACTTTGGCCGAATACGTCAAGAATGCAATCGACCACGAAACCACCTTAGACAATGAACCAGGAAATACGGGTCGTCCAGGAACGGTGGAAGACTTCCATAAACGCAAGGACGACACATGTTTTGGATTGCCAATGACCTCGGACTTTCCTATCAGCTCCAAGACGCACACTTGGAGTACTGAGAAATGGGCTGGAAATTTCTGGGCCAACATTGCACAAGGCAATGAGGAGCTCGATAACACAATTAACGGTGTCTCCAAGCTCAAAGATCTGCCGGAGACGCCGGCTGGGAAACTCGTTGATCTAAGGAGTCTTTTAGCCTCCCTTACAGTCGAGGCAGCGAAAGAATTTCCCTCCCCGTCAAAGGAAACACCAAAGATGATCCTTACGATGGGAAAACCAAAGCCAGGAGAGACCAACGTCAAAGTAGGACCTGGTGGGGCCGTAACCCAATGGACATACAATGGCGTCCGTGTCATCTTCCAAATTCTTCCCAGTCCAGAAATTGCGAGACAAGCGTACTGTGCCCGCATTATGAGCTCCAGCAATACTGACCTGGTTTTCAAATCTCCGACGGACGATCAACACAAAGGTTGCTGTCATACCGTTGGTACCGGGGACAATGCCATCGAACTTTGGTACTACCAGAACCTCTTGGTCGAAGTTGTTCGTGTTCGAACGACTCCGAGTGACCTAAAGGTCGAATGGGTAGCCAAATTTATCAATGACTTCATTCAACCTGGAGGCGATCCCAAGGGTATTTCACCCGGCGCATTTGACAAGCCGGAGGCCATTAAGAAACCTGGTACGGTCAGCGTGCATGACTAATTCGAAATTACTATCCAAGTGCGTACTCTTTTCCGGATTCCTTGTCAAGTAAATAATATAACATGTGAACAGGCTAACGGCGCATTTACTCGTATTGTGGCCGCACATACTAACGGAAGTGTACGTTGGTTATCTCTTCTCAATTCAAATTGCTAACTGCTTACCCAGGGCTTAATTTTGAAAAACGGAAAAAGAGACGGCTCCACTTGGGTGTTCACGTTCCTGGCAGCCAGAGCATCGTCGAACGAGATTGTTTTCACAAGTTTCCATGAAGAGACCTTCCAAACGAAGAGTGAAAGCCTGAAAATTGATGTCAAGCCATCAGAGGCTTAGTCTCTTCACTTTAGCAAAGTAGAGCAATCCTGTAACTTGAATTCGCCGAAAATATAGTTCATAGTTGTCACTAATTGTCAACTGTCGCATAAACATAACGTACAATACTTCCAAGGAAACTTCCAATGAAACTTCTCGATGACGTTGCCGCTAGTTGTACCGTCAGTACACAACAGCTCACGTCAAACGCGGGCTCACTTTGCCAGTCGCCCTTTCTCCAACGTTATGCAACGACTAGGAAACGCCTGGAAGAGTTAACCGACATCACGCTTAAATGGTCGTTAGGAATAAATTCTCCTATTGCATTGAAGTTACACTATAACACATTTCCTTCCATTATTTCTAGGAGTCGAACGGGCTATTAAAACAGGTATGACTGTCAGATTTTATTGATACCACCAGGCGTGTTAGAAGAAAAACTGACCGCCAGCCAAAAATGCCTGCTCAAACACCTCATCCAATCCTTGACGAGTCAGAGCAGAGCACTCAAAATACTTGGCTGCCCCGATGTCCCTAGACATTGCGAGTCCCTGTTGGTACTGTATGGGCTCTATACGCCTAGTCATGAAGGTCGGATTAATATCTGTTTCTCGTATCATGGTCCACAAGACTCACAGGTTATATAGTTTCTCGACGGTGTCTGGGTCGTCGCGTAGATCAATCTTTGTTCCAACAACAAAGGTTGTGGTCGGACAATGATGAGATACCTCAGGGTACCACTTTAAAGTTCGTGAGTCAATTGTTGGTCTGGGAAATATACGAAGTCAACTCACCTTCAATCTCACATTTTCGTAACTCTCGTGGTTAACAACAGAAAAACATATGAGGAATACATCTGTTTGTGGATATGATAATGGCCGGAGACGGTCGTGTCCCACATTTCCTACAGTGTCGAATAGACAGAAGGTGTAAGGATCCTCGCCGAGGAGTCTGGTTTCTGCATAGCTGTCGAATACTAGTGTTCGAGAAATTCAAGACACCTCAGACCAATATGATTTCTTTATAAAGCGCACCAGTTGGAATATAAAGTGTCTGGGGAATGAGGGCTCAATAAAATATCATCACAGCAGAGGAAGAAGGCATACCGGAAACAATTTGGTCGTGTAAGCTATATAGAGGCACGTCTAGGTTCGATGATTTTTTGGACTTAAATAGGGATCCAGCCGTATTTACCTTTCCAACACCATCGTCTCCTACAGCGACCACTGATGCAACCCCTGATTAGCAGAGTTTTTAGGAATATCGATTTGAACTTACGTTTAACGGACTGCATTACGGCGTCCAGGGAATCCACAGACGAAAAGTTGGGGCAAGAATTGTTCGTCGAAAGCGAGTTATATAACACCCACCTAAAGCGGAAGGCTGTGTTGCGTGGGAGCTTGGTAGTGAGGTTGACAACATCGATCGGCAAACCATGTCGTGTGTTCGCTGAGCGGCAGCTGACTCGACATGTTAATCGCGTGTCTTGGGCGGTGTAAGCAGGAGCATAAAAACCATCTGGGAATCGACTATAGGTCACGCAGAGAGGCTGATGAGATGAAAGTAAATTCAAATCTCGACCTGACGTCATGTTGCAACTCAGGCACTCAAAGCTTCAAGATCCATCTAAACTTTATATTTTTTGGTTGATTCATAAACCTTGGACTTGGTGAGCAATGTTATACGCTACTTGATCAACTGTCGAACTTACTGCCAAGTCTATTGGGTGACCACATTCGTCAATTGATAGTACACCTTCCCCTCTTTCCTCCTTCCTAAGAGCAGAATTAACTGGATCGGAACCCTGGTTGAAGCAGCCCTTTCGACATAAAGACATAAAGCTCACCAACCACCCGCATTGCCTCCTCAAAAACAGTCCGCATGCCCACCCCCGTAAGGGCAGAACATTCAAGGTACATCGTGGCTCCTATGTCTTTGCACATTGCTAGTCCTTGTTGGTAGGTTATTGGCTCGATATGACTTTTCAGAGAATCGAGAAAGAGGTCAGCTTGAGATCAAGTAACGCACTTCCAGCTTACTGATCACGTAGTCTCTCCCTCGTCTCCAGATCGTCTCGCAAATCGGACTTTAACCCAACCACAATGACTGCAGCCGATTGCGGTCCGTAGTGCAATATTTCTGGATACCACTACATTCAGAGAAAATTACAGTCAGCCATCGAAGTCGTTGATAGAGTCCTCGTACTTTTGTCCTAACGCTTTCGTAGCTGCTGGGGTCTGTGATTGAAAAGCAAATCACAAATATATCCGTGCCTGGGTAAGCTAGAGGACGTAGTCGGACATCCTCAGGCTTTGCAGTGTTATCCCACAGTTGTAGGTTGACAGTCTTCCCGTCTACGACGTTCGTTTCTGCGTAGCTGCCGAACACTACTCGAGTATCGCATATGTCAGGCGTTGGGCCGGGTTGAGTTGAAGTACCATTCACCAGTTGGGGAGTAATCCTGTAAACGCGATATCAGCAAGAGATTTGAACAAACCCAGCAAGATCATACTGGAAATTTATTGATTGTATACGATATAAGCAGACAGGTCTGCGATTCAGCCCGTGCGCCTTCAAAAAGTATTCGTCATTGGTCACCAAAGCTCTTACCTTCCCGACTGCAATATCGCCCCATAAGTACTACTGCGGAGACCAACATATTCACGTCTGAACTTTCTGTGTGATCGAAAATGATACGAACATTTGACGGTTTGCATATCCGCGCTGTTTTGGCGAGGGAGGTGCGACGGGATGAACAAAGTCAATGATAAAGTAAAGAGGTGACTTCCGGAAAGAGTCAAACCACATCAGTATACTTTATAATTATCTTCTATGTTGTTCGGCGCCGATTGTCAAAACCAAGGACACCTTTCGCAACGAGATATAATTAGAAAGTGATTTCTGCAGGCTTCATGTAATGACGCACGATTTGCGAGTTTTATCCTGCTTAAGAGGAGGGTTGACTGCAGGTGACTACGCTTGAGACTTATGTCGAGGACGAAATAGAGCCTGACGACTTACCAGCTATCCGCACTGCCTTCTCAAAGACTGTGCCCAAGCCCTCTCTTGTGCAAGCAGAGCATTCGAGATACATCGCGGCTCCAATGTCGGTGCACATTGCCATTCCTTGCTGTGAACTTATTGGAGCCAGACGACTTAGATGGGTCAGTATCGGGATTGAACACTAGCACTTTGACGTGACAAACATACCGGTTGCTCAGTCGCTCCCGTGTACTTTTTTCCTCTCGCAAATCAAGCTTCAGGCCTAGCAGAATGACCGGAGCAGTCGTTGGGCCGTAGTGTAGTATCTCCGGATACCACTATAACCTCCTGTAAACGTCTGCATGTATAACATCAAAACATATACTTACCCTTGTCCTGATGCTCTCGTAGCTGCTGGGGTTCACTATAGAATAGCAAATAATGAACACGTCCGTGCCCGGGTAAGCTAGAGGTCGTAGTCGGTCATATCCCGGCCCAGCACTGCTATCCCAGAGTTCAATGTTGACCGGCTCTCCATTCACTCGGCGCGTTTGCACATAAGTTTGGGATACTGTAAATCGAACGCGCTAAGTATCAGATCCATTGAAATGGGATTTAAATTAGCACCATTTGGAGGATTATCGTAATCAGTCTGCAGCGCATAGATGTTCCCATGAGTGTAAGCCGGTAAGAGCATGAACAAAGATGATACGTGCCCAGAACATGCCGCTGGTGTACCTTACTAGTAGGGAAGTCTACACTTTCGAGTAGTTGAAGTCAGCGAAATCCTTTAGAAGGACCGTCGCCCACCTTCCCCACGCCCGTGTCGCCCAAGACAGTCACTGTAAAAAGAATGTCATCAGACCTTTGACATTCAATCGAGGTCGATGAAGGCAAACATTTAACGGTCCGCATTTCTCCCATGAACTGAATCTAAATGCAACAGTTTGGCCCAGTGATACGTCGCCTGGAATAAGATCAAGGAGGCAAGAAGTCGGGAATATACTGTAAGGACCAGTCGACTTACCTGCCCCATTGAGCGCCCGCTGTCAAATATCAGAAGATGCTTTACCCGGCCACATATCCTGGGTTCAGCGCACAGTCACAGGCAACGGTATGTGGAAACGCTTGGCAAATTAAAGACCAATCTGTCGATAGTTGGTTTCGAAGCTCGAAAGGTTTCATGTTACTCGTTCCAAGTTTCCTATGGCATGTTGGCAGACGCCAGAAGTCTCGAGTCCCGAAATGCAATGACATAGACCAATAGTTTAAGGTACACATGAAGATCGACTCCTCCATGAACATACCAACTTCACTGCCTTTCTCTACGCGAAACCGCAAATATGATCCCCACAAGCTATCCGGGACAAACAGTTCCGACTAGACGGCATCTACAGGTTTATGGGTCAAGAAAGTTGGAGATTGAGCAGTAAGAGATGACTGACATCCCACGATCGGGCATGGTGAAACAGCACTTCAAAAGTTTGTTAGGGCCTATCGAAGTACCTCAGATCGATAAAACCAAAGAAAGCTGACGAATTGACTTACAAGCCTACAAAATATTTGAATTTCCAACAGTGAGAGGCTGATGATTATTTCCTGAATGTAGACGCACCGCTGTTAAGGCATTACCACCTGAACGTATTAATTGTGTATTAGCCCAAACGTAAGAGCAATGAGTAGAGGTACATACAAGGCTGATTCAATCCCGGAACCGTGGATTGAGCTACAACGAGCTGGGAGAGTGCAACGACAAAGAGAATTGAACCACGAAAGATGTACATGCTTGGTGCCACAATGATGTGGCACTGCTGTCGGCTCAAGGCCTTTTATGTCTTTGAAAACCTGGTAACAAGGGAAGGAAGGAGTTTGTCGGTGGCACCCATGCCAACGGAGCTCGACGTGGTGCTGACCGCTCAGTTTCTGATTGCTATCATGGCAGATTTCAGTGGAATCCCCCTTTCCAATAACAAAAGAAACTGACCTTGTTTTGCCGAGTACTGAATTCACCAGGTTCCATGGGGCTCTTCGGATAGATTTCGGGCAGACGGCTTAATAGCTGTCATAAATCGCTTCAGCTTCAAGATGTAGACAACATAAATGAAATGACTGACACTCATAGGACGGGGGAGTCTTTGAGGTCATGCCACCTAATTGTCACTCGGAGTAAGAGCGATAGTCAATATGAAGTAAACGAACGAACAGACCTCAGGCAATACTTTGTTCACAATTGAGCTTAAAGAAAACAGAAACGAGAAGTGCGCACTGGCAGGATGCAAGGGGTTTGAGTTTAGATCGAACGACGCAGGTCGAACGTACTCAACAGCATCGGCGTTATGCGTTGTATAGGTTGAAAAGTTCTCTCGTGGGTTTAAGGAATAGGTTGAAATGGACGTTCTTAAACAAACAAACAGTTAGACGTGTGGATAAGGGCGTCCCATCCTGACAATACCGAGGTAGATATGGCGGCGAGAGGGTCGCCAGGATTTTACGGATCCATAAAATCAAGGGCTTTATGGGAATGAAGTATGGGGAAGCTTCGAGCTCGAGCTTCAGCGCTGGAACTACAAATCAGTAAGATGTCGCTCGGAAGAATATTTGAAGCACTTTTTCCAGTGTCTCTCCCCGTGTATATTAGAACGATCTGACGGCCTTTGTCAACAAATCAAGTAGTATTGATTTCCATGCAGCGGTAAGAGAAGGGGGAAGGGGATCGAAGCAAACCTCGAAATTGCTGGCCCAAAGTTTGCAGTATCAGGTTGAGTTTTTCACGTCACGTGCACTATCGTCGCGTCAACAGGTCGTGTACAAGATGGGAACAAACGCCTTTTTTATTAACTGAGAAGGGATTAAACACGAACTTAAGGCCAATGCCAACGTGCGAGCGACCTGAGGCCTTTTTCAGAATTCCAGGTTAATTTTTTTGCCTCAAGGAACTTGAAGGAAGACTGATAATAGGGTCCTTGCAACATCGAAGAGCTTGAAGGTTGTATCACGCAAATACATGGTGTAGTAGTGAGCTCTGGACCGAGCTGCCCGAGCCTGGATTAGATTAGATAGATATCCTCGGTAGCACAGCCTGTCCGTATGTAGACGCCGCGCGGTCCTGTGACAAACATCATTGCTTGCTCCTCACCAGTGTTGGCATCCCCACCGACGGTAGTGGGTGTACACACCCACTTTTTCGAGTATATACACGTGTATGTCCATGCCCACAGTCATGGGCATGGATATTCGCAGGAGCTTGATGGCGGCGGGAAAGTGTCGCGTCCCAATCCGGTTTGTGAATGTTTATGTCATCATGTCAAGAGCCGAATGTGGGCAAAATGTGGGCAAACTGAGCGGTTTGCAATAAATAATCGTCCTGTGTATAGTTTTGGTCTCTGACACTTGGGAAAGAGTTAAATAGTGTAGATTAACATAATTTTCAAGTTTTATGGGTTTTTCACCTCACTACATACATATTTCTGGTCCTTTTGCTTCAATCCCCACATCCATTGCCATAACGGGCAGCCCCATGCCCACGACATGCGCGGTTATCCACCTTTTCGTGGCGATGTGGGCATCCACGTGGATATCCACTGGCAATGCCAACACTGCTCCTCACCACTGCGTGCTGCCTGACCGCGCGCCTGCTCGACGCGTCCCCGAGCCTTGCCTGACCCGAGCTGCTAGGGTAGGTCTGGTTGGCCTATCCCATTTGGTGACAACAGAGTGATTCCTACCAAGCTCTCTGTTTTCGTCTTTTTCGAGCTCATCCTGCCAGCGGATACACCAACAACGCGACATTTCGTGACAACGGCCTTCCAACTGAAAACGGATATCCACGAGAACTGAACCACCGGACCTCCACCAGCCTGTACTCACTGCACCCACCGGAACAGTGAAATCTCGACACCTGTCGAACTCCGTGCCCGCCGCTTCGTGACGGCCACTCTATCCACCACTACTGTCATGCCAGCCGCTTCCGCTGACAAGCGTGCGCGTCAACGTGCCAACAAGCTTTCGCAGAGGGAACCTACTTCGTCAACCCCTGCACCTGCCGCAACCGTGAATCTCACGTCGCTGCCTCCACTGCCTTCTACTGCCATACCCGCTTTTCCCCCCACTACTGAAAACACGACGCCGGCTCCATGGCCAGCTCCCGCACCCGCCATGTTTACTATCTCATATATCCCCCTTTCCATATCCTATCCCGAACCCGAAAACCCTGCTGCCAAACTCCCAACGGATGCTGTTCGAGTCACCCGTTCCGACCTCGCTCTTATGCTCCGTCAGTCATACAACCATGGCGCCGAACATGGGTGGAAGGCTAACGTAGCCGTTGTCCGGGAGCGCCTTCAGGCCGACTACGAAAAGGACATGGAGGACGCAACTGCAAAGTTTGAAATCCACGAAAAACAGATTCGTGACGAAGAGTTCAACCGCGGCATCGAACACGCAAGCCTTCAACTAAGAGCAGAGTATGAGCAGAAACATATGGATGACCTGCTTAGCCTCGTCGAACGCTCTGAGGAACTTAGTAACGACAACTTCAACCGAGGTTTTAAGGATGGCCGTGACGCAGGCATTCGAGAGGAATCTGGGTGGCGCGAATCTGCACAAGTAGTGCTGACCGAATGTGGTATCCAAACCGACCCATCCTTACCGACCCGACCCTTCTCTGTCGACTTCGGTGCACAAACTGAGCCGTCCCCGGAACCTGCTCACCCTCTCCACGTCGACTTCGGCATTCAAACCGAGTTGATCAATCCGAACTCGCTATGTCTCCTCGAACAGCCAAAATTCCCTCCTACAACCATGCTTTCCCCTGATCCCAATCATTCTTCATCTTCTCTGCCCTTTCTAGTTCTCGAAAATCCTCCAATTCCTAATTTTAAACTCCCTTCGCATATGTTGTCCCTTCTTTCATCATGCCCTACCCACTGCCGTGAACTTTCACCGACTTCACTATCATCTACATTACCTGAACCTTCCTCGCCACTTTCATCTATGTTACCCAGACCTTCCTCATCACTTTCATCTACGACTGAACCTATGGATCCAACACCATTCATCTGGTCCGATGAAGCTTCAGACATTCCTGTTCCTTCGCCATCTCTGCCTTTACCTCCTTCAGCACCTGAACTCCCCACTTCATTTCCGACTCGCGACTTTTCTGACTTGCGGTCTGGTGCGAATCCGTGGCGGAGCTTACAACATCGCAATGGACGTGATCGGCGTCGTTCAAGTCAACGATTCATTCCACATGGACCATGTCACCATCGATATCGCCAGCCATATTATTATACTAAAACCTCTCATACCCAATTACCTGCACACTTCCGTCCTGATTCATTCCGACTGCCACCACTGCCACCAAACTCCCTTGTACCTCTAGACTGGGGAGCTGATCCTCGACTTTCCGAGCTAAGCCGCGTTTTGACGAACTTAGGATGGGCTCCCCCTTCGACGGCGAGACGTTGAGACAGGTTTTCATGATGCAACGAGGACGTTGCATTTTGTGTGGGTGGGCACATGTAGTAGTGAGCTCTGGACCGAGCTGCCCGAGCCTGGATTAGATTAGATAGATATCCTCGGTAGCACAGCCTGTCCGTATGTAGACGCCGCGCGGTCCTGTGACAAACATCATTGCTTGCTCCTCACCACTGCGTGCTGCCTGACCGCGCGCCTGCTCGACGCGTCCCCGAGCCTTGCCTGACCCGAGCTGCTAGGGTAGGTCTGGTTGGCCTATCCCAATGGACTTCAAATATTGGTTATTGTATTTTGATGCTGAAATCTCTGTACGTAGCTCTTGCAACTAGGCTATCTAATAAAAGATTCAGTTGGAGGTAAATCCAGCGATTTATTTCAACACAGCTTTCCGCACAGCTTAGCTGTCGTCCATCGGTCTCTCTCTCCCGTGTGACCGATTGATATGGAAAACTGTGTATGGTAGCTCTTGCATTGACACGAAGCACAGCCCACACTCATTGATATAAAATAGCTATCTCGAAAGCCAAAGACGCGTTCCATTTTTGCCACTCCGGGTCGTCCGTCGCACTTCAAGTCCATATCCAGTGGCCTCTGAATCAACTCAACATCTCAAGTTATCATGAAATATATAAAATGTCTGTCTTATTTAATGCGCGGATTACAGTTCAGCTAATTTACATCGCGTCCGAAAGTGGTCATAATCGGGGATAATGGTGTCGGAAAGGTTGGGTCTTTCCTGATCATACCTTCCAGCTCTGCGACCTCAGTCCCAGACTTGCCTTTTCACCTCGTATGCGGACAAAAAATTTCCAGTACGTACCTTCTCCTCATCCTTAGTCTTGGCTTTAATGATCCAATTTCTGCCCTTTCCAGACTGATTACGTGCCAACAGGTTTGCGCCCTTTTATCGATGGAATTGCAAGTCGAGATCTGTATTCCTGATTCCTGATTTCAACCAAGAATATGGTGGATATGCAGCAACCAAAATCGTCGATGGCAGACCTTTGACCCTGGGGATATGGGACACATCTGGGCAAACCGAATATGATCGCCTCCGCCCATTGGCTTACCCAAACACCGACGTCTACCTTATCTGTTTCTCGCTTGTTGACCCCGAGAGTTACGACCACGTCAGGACTAAGGTTGGTGCTTTGAAAATTTGATTGAAGTTCACAACTTATGAATTCCAGTGGTATCCTGAGATATCGCACTATGGTCCATCCACTGCTGCGTACCTCTTAGTAGGTACCAAACTTGACTTGCGAGACAGTCCGACAGTAGTCGATGAACTATATAATCGGTGAGCTGCATCATTGTGTTCTAGGAGGAGTCAGGACATAAGTAGGTCTTAATAATCCCCGCCTGGCTAGTCATATGGCGCCGATCCAATACCAGCAAGGAGTAGCAATGTGCAGAGACATCGGGGCACATATGTACCTAGAGTGCTCTGCTCTAACACGTCAAGGCGTAGATATTGCATTTGAAGAGGGAATGCGGGCAGCTGGTGGGTTTTGTCCTCGATGTTGTTGAAAAATCGTCGATTGTTAAGGAACCAATTCACTTCAGTCAATCGATCACGTACCGGGAAACAGAGAAATACGTGTATCGTCCTTTGAGAAGTTTCCAATCCCTTGTAGTTATTGGTTTAATTCTAACCCCTTCATACAAAAAGAACGGCCTGAGACCTTACCGAGGTCACCGACTTTTTCACTGGCTTGGGTAAGCGCAAACTGGATAAAATATATCATGAAATCAGCAAATTCATTTCTTGAAGGTAAGGTGTTCTCGGATTGAACAAAGCTAGTCACTTGTTCAGAGCCAACATTTCTCTTTCCACAAACGCAAATAGGCTCTCGAAATAAAGAGCGAGCGGAGAAAAATACTGTATAAGTTAGATAAAAGCAAAGACATTTCAGCGGCCCAGATCCAGGAGAGCCAGAAGTGGGACGATGCTACAACCCATCGTAAAAAATCCAAACTTGTCCACAAGAAAATAATTCCTGTAATTATGCACCTATACCAGAGTCGCGCATAATCCCCCTTGGTTTGGTGTGGTCAAGATCTTCAGTTGGATTTGTCGTCAATGTCACTGGTGTAGACGTCGTAACAGTCGACATTGCATGGTTGTAAGTCAAGAGGGTACTCCTAGCGTTCAAGGATGCCAGAAGGGAATTGATATGTACTTGATGTCCAAGCGATTTAGTACGTTGGGTTATCAGGAATGATGGTTTGAACGTACATTTGCTTAGAGCAAAGTAAAGACCCATAAATATGAAACGTTGGGGCCAGAGAGCGTACTGATAGGCTTCATTAAAAGGTGCTCAACAACAAATGCTCAGTATACGCACTGTGACCAGACAAGCGATAGCGAATAAGCTTTTCAAAGAAATTCAGAAGGCGAGTGACGAGCAGTCAAGACACAGTTTACCTTGTTAACAGACCTGTAAACAATTACGTTGTCAAGTGACAAAATATTCAGTAAAGTGTTCGAACTTGCCTGTGTTGATACTGAATGCCATGAGGGTGGTTACCATAGAGTCCGTGCTGTACGCGACGAGTTTAACTTCGAATCTCAGGAGTTTTTGGTCATCGGTGCCTTACTCTTTAAATCCTGTCCGACTCTGGAGAAGGAGCGAACATAAGGAAACCGCGATTACTGTATCGGCGAGGGCAGCTGCACCAAGGCTAGCATAGAGCATTGACTATAGCCACAAAGATTTAAATGTTACTAGAGCCGCGGAAATAGTTCCGTATGTGGACTCACTGCAGCTTCGTTCATCTTCGCGTAAGTTCCAAGTATGAACCTATAGAAGAGATATCAGCCGCGTATTTTAGCAGAGCTTTAGGAGCGCAACATACGACCGTGAGGCAAAGGCTAGAAAAAAGCTCATAAGATCAGTTCAGATGGCATAAAGAAAGGCGCTAAGAAATTCGCACCGCATCCGCAGGCTGAAAGCAGTTGTTAATAAAAGCGAATCCACGAAACATTCAAGAGGAAATACTCGCCGAATACCAAGAGAGAGACAGTCATCTGACACAAGAAATCAGAAGGTCAACTCAATCGTGTCGGATGGACTTACAATGAACACTGGTAGCAAAAATGCAAGTACCCTCCGAGGCCCACAAACTGCCAGGGGATTTCATAAGACGAATGTTTTAAACACCTTTTCTAAAGCACTCACGAAGGGAGACTCTCCGAGAAAAGACCCTGAAAGATTAGCATTAATAAGTTTCAAGGGATTTTCGGTTGAAAAGATTACCCGCGAACTATCAGGTCGCTAATCGTCTGGATTCCAGGATTCCAGGATGTCATCGAGAGCGTCATTATTCGTCACATAAAGTACTGACCGTGATATAAACTTGAGCAAGGATGGACCTGATCCGAAATGGGTTACTTGGTGCAGAACAGTGGATGAAAAATTAGTTAATTACCAGGTCGGAGAGAGAAGAACGACAAAATTTCCAAAGTTCGTGACAAGATAAAAGTAGAGCCCGTGATACGTAAAACCAAGATGAATCGTATCCAGAATCCTTGTGGTGGAAAATAACTGTAAGATTGTCAGAGTTTTTGGGAAACGATGTGTTGCTGACCAGAGAAATAGAACCTGGTAGTGAAATATCAGTCTAAAAAACTCGTAAGGTGGCTCAAGACCTTACCAAAGACCTCAGGAAGCTTCCATCCTTCCTTGAGTCGCGAAAATAGAGAAATGTCTGAACACAGGTCACACCATAGAGACTAACGCACAATCAGTCAAGATTTGGAGGACGTGGATGAAACCCGTACATAGACGCAGTGAAAGCACCCAAGAGCGCAGCGCCTAGAGTGTTGTCAAGCGCGGGCATGACAATGTGCCCTTATCCACAGAAGAGCTGTGAGAAACGTTGGATAGAAAGGGTGGACATCGATTCTGGCTTGCTCATTATATGGCGAGGGAGTGGTGGCGCTGGGGGAAGTATAAGGTTTCAATATGTCACGAATGTCTAACGTTCAACGTTCAACAGTCAGGTCGGGAAGGCAGATCGAAGCCGCTGTACCGAATTGGTCCCACCCCGCCAAGTGCTTCATGCGGACGGAAGGACTGTGAGAGGCGGCAGATAGTTCATGTCCTGTGTTCAATAGGTTGCCGAAGTTTCTATAGGCAGGAAACGAGAAGCTAATTCTGGGTAGGAGATACCTAGAGCTCTCCAATTGTCGAAGTAAGCTAAACTTATTGGTGACACTGAACACGTATCAGTGATGAGGGTTATTATCGCACTTGACTATCGATTAGATGCGAGTCTCCGCAGAGATAATTATAGGATAGGCTTTAAGACCTACGAACCCAACGACATCTACCTGGGTCCCAATGTTGACGGCGATTGATCCTCCTTGGTATTTTTAGCAGCGGTTCGGAGGCGCGAAAGATAAAGCCGTTCGAGTTGTCCCTGGTTAATCCGATATCGAACCCGCAAGAGTTCTAAAGACATGAACACTGTTATATTGGATGTGACTGGTCTCTTTTGACCTTCGGTCGATAGTATTTATCCTTGAGTAGCGTCAAATTTCAGGTCCTCGGAGGTTGAACGGGCTGAGAATTGGCCAGACATCTCTGTGAAATGACTTCAGAATTTCATTATAAAAGTCGCACATGGAGTCTAAACGAAGTGCATACTATGTTTAAGAAGTTCAGATGCAATAGGCACGAAAGCACCAATTTGAAATCACGAAATTTATTCAAAGCATGAATCTCGAATCTGTTTTCCATCAAAGTTGTGCTCATGGCGATTGAGGATCTCTTGAGATCGAATGGTCCTGATCAACCTTTGGTGTTGTCGACTATAGGGTGCCGTAAGTACATGGATGACGTGGCAACACGGTCGCTGTCCAACGAGGAAGATCGCCAAAACCGAACTGTGAAAGGCATGCAAGTCGAGAATACAGCGATGGATGAGCGGCGTAGATGAAACGTCGGTCTTGAAGCGAATTGTGATAAGAGTTGCTAATAATGACCTTCATTAAACCAAATTGTTATTCGATGCTGACACAACAAAAGGGTGATGTCGCAACATCTATTGGCACGTCAGAAGCTTGTACAATTGGCAAAGACAATGCATGCACGCACCATTACTTCGGAAGATAGATCACATTCAACGCGCTCAGTCCGAGTCCACTCGTTTATTCGCCCATCAAGTCCAAACTCAAAGTCAGAAAGGGGTTCTTTCCGACCAAGAAATTTGTATAGTCTTCGGCAACAGCAATTAGGTGTCCGACGAGATAGAGTTACGAGGACGAGCCAGCTGTATCTCGATCTCCTTCTCATCTGATATCAGGTGGCGTAAAATTGCCGTCCAGTAGTCTGTATGACCCGACACTATGGGTTTAGGTAATGTGGTGCTGACATGAACGACAGCGACGAATCCAGAGGATTGACATCGTAGAGGATATCGAATTGCTGCTCCTCGTAGTAACAGCGTTGCTTGCTGCTGGCAGCGAGGAGAATGCCCCCAGACAATCACGAAAGGTTTTCATATGCGTGGGGTAAAGGAGCCAGCGGTTTCTTGACCATGCTTGACGACGACATGCTGCTGCTGTTGACGTTGACGAGAGTTTGAGGAATGCTTGATAGCAGCCTTCAACCAAATCCGAGAGTCAGCACCGGACGAGCAGTTAGAAGAGTAAGGATGAACGTACCTTGAATCTGCCTCTATCCGAGTCCGCCAAACCCTAACCCGAATAGAAGTCCAAGCCTTCTTCCTCAATTCTTCCCAGTCGATAAAATCTGCAAGGAGTCTCAGCACTCAGAAACGGCGACCTCCTTCGAGAGATATCTCAGAGGGTGAAAGGCTGTCGTCCAGTCGTCGATCTTCGCCCAGGCCGCAACCACACCGAACGAGCTATCCCTATCACGGCATAACCATCGACCACCTGCCATCAACCCCCACTTCCTTCCTTCTCCGCCAGCCGGCTCCGCCACGCCAAACTCAACATCTTCGCCTGAAGATCATGACTACAGGCAAGCACGGGTACGATAGCAGGCTCTCTTGATACGCGGACGGGCATGGATAGTGGCAGGCGAGCAGGACGAGGCAGACGGTCCTAAATGTATTATAGCTCGAATTGATAGCATCGAATTTAAGCTGCGAGCCATGGGTGAATTCGGCGGATGCACAGAACAGAAATAGGATACTGTAGGAAGATGGCTTGAAGCACTAAAATGAGAGGCTGAGGATGAGTTCCAATCACTGGCTGTAAAGAAACCATCTCGCCTTTTGATAACCAGAAAGAAGGTGTCAAACACGAAGCCATTGCTCTCTCCAGCGTTTCTCGGTGATTTAAGTTGCAACACCCATCCATTAACGTTCATCGTGTCGCACCCGTACTAGAACTCGAACCAGCTCTCCACGGCCAACCATAAACCATAGAAGTCGACGAAACCCACTCATCTATTCATCTACTCAAACGAGTCGACGGGAAAAGTCCAGATGCAGCAATATGGCGTGCAATCTCGCTCGTGTTCGTGTTTATGGTCATACGACTGAGCCTGCGACGGTGTTGGAGACGCTGTTATCGAGTCTCCTGCGGTGCCAGGGGTGCCCTGAAGTTGCTGGCAGTCGACGTTGTGTTCGGCTTCGGAAGCAGAAGCCTAGTCTTCGACTTGATGATGACAGCGAGAACGACACGGTCGCCGATTGGACATTGAGAATAGACGACGACAAGAGCACCCCGTCCTGCCTCGCACGCCGTGAAGGAAGGACAGGCGGTGGCCATTGCCTTAATGAGAGGCAGGATTAGAAAGGATGAAGATGGGTCGAACGCCGCCTGGGTGAGCAGAATTGAGAAAGCCAGCAGCTTCTCATTCGAAATTGAGGTCCAAAAGTGCCTCTCGAAAACGGTGTTCCTATCAACCTCCATCACGACAGCGTCGCGAATCGAGGTTGATGTTGACTCTGATTCTGGACGTAAGGCAGTATAGCCGACAGGACGGAAAGTGGTCGTTCTGACTCCTGGCGTTGAACTCGTCAAGTCAAGGACGAAGGATGTCCAGTGTCCATCGTCATTTGATGCTTCATCCGATTTCGCCGCCTCCTCCTCCGCTTAGGACGCCCGGGTACCAGTGCCAACGACAACAGTGCGAGAGGAATGCACCCACACCGACTTCGTCCACTGTAGTTTCTTGATACAGATACCCATTGGCAGAAATGTAACCGCCACGTTGTATACGCCAAACTCGTTGAATCTTGCTATACACCACAATGATTTAAATAAATCTAAAGCGAGCGTGAGTCAAATATCTCGAGCCGTGCATGAGAACTCTTACCCATGACTGACAAAACTTCGGACAAAACCCTGAGTGTTGAGATACCAGCCAAAAAAATCAGGCCCAGCTGTGAGATGAATGGCGGAAACCATCTTCAAGGACGACCCAACCGACGATTGAAAGGACCAGCTAGGCAGCACACTCGCTCATGATAACCACAACGACAACAACTGATCGTGCATGACATGACCCGAACGACCATCGGCTAAGTGGGAAAGCATGAGCTGGACCGCCCATGCAATGGGAGAATTAATAGGAGGCATTCTTGCGCTCGAGAACGGGACTATCAAGGTCCTGCTCAAAAGAATCGACGGTCCTGTACCTCGACGTGGACAGCCTAACACGATGCGCTGGCATGAACGAACAGCGATGAATCCCATGAACTGCCATACATCGGATTGCTATGCCTGGTGGCAAGGGCGTTGGTTGGCGTTGGCAGCGAGAATGCCCGAAACACTCACGACACTCGTTCAAATGCGTGGGGTCAAAGAACCAGTGGTTGCTTTATCATGCTTGACGACGTTGTGATGCTGTTGTTGCTCACGTTGACCATATTCTGAGAGATGCCTGACAGCCGTCGTCGGCTACATCCCAAAGTTAGCAACGGAATAGCAAATGGAAGAATAAGGATGAACGAACCTTGCGACTTTCACCCACCCCACCACCCATAGACCCCAAACCCTAACCCCAATAGAAGTTCAAACCTCCAAACCGAGAAAATTTGTTTGAAATTTGTGGTCTCAAAGTTCTGCAACAGCACCTGGCGCGTGATAAGTAACAGGTCAACGAAGGCGCGAAAGCCACACCGAGGCCTTCATCGAGACCCAGTGGGCGCAAGGCTGCCATCCAGTCGTCGGATTAAGTCTGCATCCCATGGTCGAATTCAGCGGATGCACAAGACCGTCTTCCTACACTAAAAAGAGGGGCCGAGCATGAGTACTGAGTTCTAGTCATTGTAAGGAGTCATCTTACTTTTCCGTAACATAACATCCTATTCCTTGAAGGAAATCTATCAAATAAATATAACCATGATCTCGCGAGCGGTTTCTCGGTCTTCTGAGTTGCGAACAAGAGCCATCCGGGTCCGGTGATGAATTGACTACACCGAAATAGTAGCGTTGGTCACGTCGCACCGATACCAAAAGTTGAACCAGCTCTCGTCCACAGTCGACCATAAGTGTCGAGGAAACCCATTCATCCGCTCAGCCGATTCGACAGGAAAAATTCAGATGGAACAGAATGGTATGCAAACTCGCTCGTGTTCGTGTTCGACTGAGGCTGAGGCTGAAGCTGTCGTTATCGAGTTTCCAGTGGCTGCCTGAAGTTGCTGGCAGTCGAAATTGAATTCATATTCCGAAGCAGAAGCAGCAGGAGGTCAGCTAGGGTATGACTTGATGAGGGTGATGACGAGAACGACATTGGTGGCAACGTCGACAATTGGACTTCGAGAATAACCCGTGCCTTGTCCTGCCTAGCAGGTCGTGCAGCAAATAAAGCTGAAGGTAACGGCGCCTCGTTCGGAGTCTCGGTTCAAAGAAACCCTCTGTACAATGTTCTTCCCATCGGTTCCATCAGGGTAGGATATTGCGAATTGTCAACAACTCCGAACTCGAGAACTCGAGGTCGAATTGGAAAGAGCATTACGCGGACAGGCGGCTCGGGCAATCGAACGTGAAGCAAAACCGAAGAGGGCGAGGCCATCAGAAGACTGCGATGGTCGATGGTGGGTTAAACGCCAGTGATCGTCCTGACTCGTGACCTTGACTTTGAGGATGAAAAATGAAGGATTGAGAATGAGCCAAGGTCGGTGTGTCCGAGGACAATTCGTCGTTGAAAGCGATTTCACCCCTTCTCCTCCTTCTCCTTCTCCTCCGCCCCCACCGCGTCGGTTTCCAACGTCAACAGCGACGACGCGATGAGGAGCACTCATACCGAGTTCGTCCAACTGTTGGCTCTGAATGTTGAAATCCTCCACGCAAGAAAGTAACCTCCACCCCACGCCCGCTATTAAGCTGACATCCACTGCCTCATACACATGCTTGATCATGATCGATGGAAGTCACAGTAGTCGACCAGGACAAGAAACGATCTACTAAAATAAACCAAGCATGAGTCAAACGTCTCGAGCCGTACAGGAGAACAGAAACTCCTACCATCATTTACGAATAAGATCTCGAAGGAAAGGGTGTCCAAGACGATGCACCGGACAATGGCAATGACACCTTTAGGTTTTGAGGTACCGCCAAAACGGTTCAGGCCGCGTAGGAAAATGAACGAACGGACAAGTCTACGAGCGCGAAGATTGAAAGAGCCAGCTGAGCAGCCCTGGACCCAATCCGTGCCGAATCTTCAACTCCTTGCTCGAGCTCGCTTCCTGAAAGCACAAGCACAAGGACACGGACAGGTTCGACAGGCGACAGTAGTGTGATTGACAAGGAGAGAAGGGGCGTCGTGATGTCCATTATTCGAGTTTTCATGGTCGCATTTGCGTTCTTGTTCTCGTTGTGTTCGTGTCTGTGTTCGTACATAGCCAGGTGTAGTTCTGTGACTCACGGTATGAAAATGGAAAGGTTGAACGATGACTTGTGGGAAGGATATGACGCCTGTCTGGCATCCAGTGGCTTTCACCCTTTCTGCTCCTCCTCCTCCTCCGGGACCACCAACACCTATACCAGTACCACAAGTAAGGGCATCCACACCCTCTCCGCCCAAAGAGTTTGCACGCTCAATCCTTCCTGCAGCGAACAATGCGTCGGTTTAAACCCTGGCTGGCCGCTGCTGGATTGAGGAGGTCGTCGGGGGATGGTTTTAAATCTTCTATGCGCACTGGAAGGAGGAAAGGGCTGAGGAAGAGCCTTCGACCATTATGTGTTAAATATTGATGTTGAGCTTGGGCGGAGATTCGAGTCGCCTGATTCGAGTTTCGTGTTAGCCTCCTCGTTCTCGTTCGTGTTCGTGTTCGTTCATAGCAATGTGTAGTTCTGTGGGTCACGGACTGTGAATGGAAAAGTTGAACGACGACTTGTACCGGACTAGGAAGGATCTGACGGAAGGGTGCGAGATGACCCAGCAGGTGGATGTTTGTACGAGCAGAAATCGTTTGTCCAGCACCGTCCAGTGGCTTTCATCTTTTCATTTTCCGCCTCCTACTCCGTGGACACCAACACCAACACTGGAAACCCGATCCTTCTAGGCACAACCGTTGCCTCGGTAGCCTCTGCTGGATTGAGGGCATTGAAGGACGGTTCTGAATCTTCCATGCGTACTGTATCGTCGCCCTTTGATGAAGTGTTTGGTAAAATCCTCCTTGACAAAGAGCAAGGAAGGAGAAATGGACAGAAGGAGGCAGTGGAGTGACTGGGTGTATGCGTCGGGTCTTCGACCAGCTGGTTGGAACGATGCAAGGTTTCGTTTTGTTCAAGGTTTGGGGTACGAGATGACATGAGAGACTCGTCACGGTGGGATTGGCAGCGTTGTGAGTTCTGAACCAGGATGGACGGTCCACTGAGCTGGCTTCTAACACGCGTAAGGAGGACAGGGACCGGTGAATGGATGCAGGCGGTGTGACGACGGGGTGGTTGACGAAAGCTTCGCCGACGACTAAGTGATCCCCAGACCTCCGAGAGCAGACCTGCTGGGTGACTCGATCGATAAATGCTTCTCCTGCGTCGACTTCGGACAGACCTATCGTGTGGCTCCAGAGGCAATACCCGTGGGTAAGTTCGCAGAGGATGGAGTTGAAAGCGCATCGCCGTAGGAATGGATGATGGCAAACACCTGCCTGCTGGAAGAGACATGTCGTCGTCAGTAAAGTTTGAACCAAGATGGAAGCAAGGTTCTGCTGCCGCTGTTGACAGTATTCCCTTTTCAGCCAAATCCCAGAGTCAGTACCAGAATACTGGTTGGAGGAATAAGGATTAACGCACCTTGCTCTGCCCGCCTCTCCATCCATCCGTCAACTATAAACCCTAACCCGAACAGAAGTCCCAGAGCCAGCGAGAGCAATGAGTCAACGATGACCAGACAGCCACACCCAGACCGCCTTCGGAAACTGTCAGTCAGCTGCACCAGGCTCAACATCTATGTGGGATGACGATCAGGACCGCTGGCAAGCTAGGGTAAGACAGAAAGTACCTTTGATGAGCAGGAAATGTGAACGGGTTCGGAACAGCGGCAGACGAGCAAAACAAGGTCGAGGGTCCTCGGTGCGGGTATCATAGTTCAGATCAATAGCATCGAATTGGGGCTGCATGCGAGTTCGGTGCATGCACAAGAAGTGGTGACCTTGTTAAAATGAGAGACCGAGCATGAGTTGCAGTCTTCGGCTTTACATGAAGGCATCATACCTTTTCACCACCGGAAAGAAGTTGTCAAAGAGGAAACCATACACCGTCCAGAAGTTTCCCGGTGGTTTGAGTTGCAACAGCCAACCAGCAGCGTTCGTCGCGTCGCACTGGTAACAAAACTTGAGCGAGCTTCTCTCTGGTCGACAGGAAAAGTCCAGATGAAGTAATCATGGCATCCAACCTCACTCGTATTCGTATTCGTGCTCGTGCGACTGGAGCTGACCTTCTGCTATCGAATCTCTTAATGCAAATGGAAACCTGGAGGTGATGGCAGTTGACGTTGAGTTCGGGTTTGGGTTCGGAAGCACAAGCGGGAGGCCAGTTAGGGCTGTCTTAACGATGATGATGGCGAACATAACAAGTGGTGGCAGCGTTGACTGGAATTAGAGGATAGATGACAACGTCACGGGCGGGCTATGCTGCCCTGCCATGCACTATACATCGTGAAAGATGGACACAGCGGTATCGTTGATACGAGGCTAGAATAGCATGAGTGTGTGTGGTTGGACGACCCAGGCAGAAACGAGGAAGCCGAAGGAGCCTCGTTCGAAATCGTGGTTCATGGGAAGCCCGTCGGCAATCATGTTCCTATCGGTTCCATCCAGATATTGCGAATTCTCGCTGACTCTGAACTTGGGGTAGAACTGGAATGGACACGGCGCGGACGGGCAGCTGTAACGATCGAGGCGGATATACTGCAGGCGGATGCCCTGAAGTTGAAGTTGGAGTTGCAGCCGAGGGTCGAAAAGTGCTGAGCATGTCTTCCTGCCATCGTTCGTCGCGCTTTAAGCACCGTCTCCGGAGTCGTTAGACCTTCGATAAACAGCCCACCACTGGACCCTCGTGATCAACAAGTCGCCCATCTACACCAGTCTTGAATAACGCACGTTCTGATCGATTCATGTCCACAGCGGAGAGTATCGTCGCTTGCTACAAGAGAGAGAAAAGAAATCGCAAAACTGCAACCTTGCTCGAATTGTCGTGATCAAGGGATGCAGGGAGAGTTGCCATGAGAATAGTGGTTGAAATGGCCGGCATGTCCAAATACGATCACTTTATGAGGAATGGGATGGGTACCAGCCCGCGGAACGAGGTCGAGTTCGAGGCCCAGAATCTGGATCACGGTCGAGAAACCCAACCGTCAAAATGTTCGGACGGAGCAGCTTGTCTTGCAGCAGCTCTCGCTTTCCTCATAATGGTAAGAACGGCTGACTGGATCGTGAAGCGGGAAATTTTGGAAGCGACGTCAAAGTGTCGGTCGTCGTGTTGGTGTTAGTGGCCAGACCTCGACCTGTTCGTCATCGTGGCTAACTCAAGGTCGTCCCAGCATTGGCTTCCATCTCCCACACCCATCCAATCCAATCCATCATAACCACCGCCTTGAATAGGCAGAAGCGACCGTATTGGCTTTCACCAAACAGTGGGCACTCGAAATCGAATCCAGGAAGATATTGCCACGACGGACCACCTGCCGATGGACAACGGAATTTTATTGGGTTTGCAGAGAAGCTAGACAAAAAGAGGAGGCACTGCTGTGTGGCTCAACCAGCAGGCTGGAGCCACCGAGGATCCTCGTGTAGGCAAGCTACTCTCGCCAGTTCCCCAAAGTTCTGAATTTGTCACCTTGCATTTTGCCGCAACTGAAGCTTCAACTGAATCGGTTTTTTGATGAGAAAGGCACCATCAGAGAGGATATCGCTGAGGAAGAGCTGGTGTCAAAACATCTAACGGGAATGAAGATGATGTCAGGAAACCTGGAAGACCGTCGAAATTGATGGCGAGCGATTTACTCACTGACAAGAGCGGCTGTTGTCCTTTCCACATAGGCTTTCCACAGCTTCCTGCTTCCTGAAATTCGATCATTTGCTTTCCGACCTGAGTTTTGGGTAATTCCAAAGGGTTCTGGCTGTCGTGCAGAGAGTCGAGAGACGAAAATCACGATGTGGTTGAACTTGAAACTCGCTTCACAGCCGTCCGTGACTTGAAAATATCACGTGATATTCTACAGATGTCCAGGAATGGATATTCCTTCCTTTTCAAGACTTCTACTTGACTTCTACCATCGCCAACAGGTGGATGTTCAGAGTCAACGCTGTTTTATAGGATACTTTCATACCACAGAACAACAGAGTAGAAAACCAAGATGTTCACCGACTCCGTCCAAACCCCAGAGGTCCGACACGACGAACCTCACTGCCAAAGCCAATCATCGTCGTTCAAGTTGATAGTGATTCTACCTGGTGACTTGAACCGCATTTACGACCATCGGCTCTCAAAATTGCCTTGAATCTGGAAGCACACTTCGTCAACACAAAACCCAGAATGAATTCGTCAACCAGATCATGCAGCAGGTCTCCGGGAACAGCGCGGATTTCCGCTCTGGACGGAGCGACCCAGTCAACTTCATGACGTTGTTGTACACAACCTGAATGACAAGGACTTAGGCATCCTCCGGCTCGACAACGAGGATACCAAGACCCTTCCCAATGGAATCGACGCTCCCGTATACACCGACGCCTACGCAGATACCGGACCCTCAAGCTCTCCGCCGCCTCTCCCTCGTGACCTTCCTCCTTGATGAGCCGCTTGAGAGGGGTCCATCTCGATCCAGCGATGAAAAATGCAGTACGCGCGAAGCTGTTGGAACTGGGAAGGCGCAGAAGAGCTGTGCAATTGACACGCCTAAGGATGATGTGGTGATTTGAGTTTGAGCCGTTTCCCTCTGAATCAGGCGGATAGGTGGATGGATGACCATCATGCCCTGGGACTATGGATTTCAACCAAGAGAAAAGGGGGGGCTCGGTAGCTGTACCAGACATGCCGTCCTCCTCCTCCACCTAGGCTTTGCCTGCCCTTCGAACGCTGATCCGCATATCGCCATCCGCGCAGGTCCAGGTCCGGGTCCAGGACAAGCGCCATCATCACAAAAACTCAATCATGATCGTATGTAACTCCGATTCCATGGTCTCCATCTCCAGCTCCGAAAGGAAAAGACCCTCCAAAACGGTATACAGAGAGCGCTAACTTGAAGCGCTCTCGTCGATTTATAGGTTTCGTGTATTGACGCTGGGTGAAGGCGTCTTTACCACCTCAAACAACCACCGCCTACCGAAATGGGTTGCCATTATGCTTGCGATTATAGATTGCGGGCTCAATGCGTGTTCGACGGCGAATACATCGACGAACATTGGGCGTGAACGACTGAAATGCAGCCAGGCCCTCACACGCTCGAGTTTCCGTGCTACTCTTTGCTCGTCGTATTCATACCGACGATTTCCCTTCCTGGATGGAAAATTAACTGCGCCCCTTAGGCTCGGGTATTTAAATAATGAGAAAAAGAGGACTGAGTGGCCGTATGAAACATTCCCTCCGCCTCCTCCTCCTCCTCCCGGGCTTTATCTCTGGAATTCAGAATTAGCACCCTATATTCCAGCGTATCTGCAAATCAACATCCCCCAGGCCCTTCGTTTGTCTTTCCGTCCACACCCCGCGTTCGCTGTACTCATGCATAAAACCAGTTTTATCCAGTCTAATTCCCGGTCTTCGCTCGAGTTTAGTCATCCGCGTCCCTCTGTTCTCAGCCAGCTTCGTGGTCGATTTTCCATCCAGTTTCCCTCTTTTATACCCCCTTCTCAGGTATCAGAAGCAAATACACGACGCAATTCGTTTATTCACAGCTTAAACGTCAGCAGAAAGAATACATTCACAAAGATTAGATGTTGGACAGATGCAAGAAAGATGAGTACACCTTGCAGGCTCTATAGGGAATTGTAAAGAGCCGATGTCAGGCTCATACTCGTATCCTTCAATTGGTTTGCGCCTCGGGTCCTCGCATGTGGGCGAAGGCGAATAGGGCAGTAGGTGACCGCGGACGTTTCGAACACTGCTGATTCTCGAGGGGTAGATTTCGACTTTGCGAGAGCAATTATCGTGTCAAATACTTCTAAGGCCCCCAATACCCTAATAAGGCTCGCTGATGCCCCACCTATGCCTCGGATTGTGTTAGTCGGCGGCCGGCTGTGTTTATGAGTACCGCCATTAATCTTTCCCGTCAGTTATCTGCAGAAGAGCGCTTCCTACATCGTAAAACGTGGACTTGTGAACTTCAGCACCATATCCTTTCCGATTGGTCTATGACTGCTGGGTAAGCTACTGGTTGCACAGCAAATATATTGAGACTCGGGTTTTACCAATTCTCGTCGAAACGGATTCGGGAAAAACCTCGCTCTCTTTTTCTCTAGCCCATCGTTTACACCGTTCCGCAAAGCACAATGTTAGTCACCCGCCCACCCGGCTCGTCTCGTGGTCATCAGGTGGGGCCCTATATTTCTAGTTTTTCTCGCGAATATTTCTTCCATGACATATTTCTTCGCACTGTCTAGACAAATATCCTTCTGCCTCAGCCTATTGATAATGTTGCACCTGCACAGCAACTGAAGAGGCTCAATAGGTTTGTGCGGAACGAGCGGGTGAGCGCATATGGAATTGGCAGGCAGTGCGGTCCCTATCACACATTGTCCTCTGCATTGCCGTAAGGTCGATAATTGAATCATGATGCGATGTAAAGCTAATTTGAGTTTCTGCATAGAAAAATGCCTATGTCTGAATCGGGAGGCTAGAATTGGATAGGGTGTGTTTGTTAACACGACATCGACAACACCACCTACCTGTCCCTACAAGTTCTGAATCCGAGAATTTGTTCCGTCCTGTGATGGAATTCATGGCCATGATGACCCAAAGTGGGGGGTCATCGAACATAGTTAGGAAGACAACTTGATCAGTTAAGTGTGTATCAGTGGTGCAGTGCGTTATTGATCCTAACAATGGGCTCTCAAAGTAAATAAGGATTTCTATTGAACTTCCTGTTGTTTGCGCACAGAGTGAAAATACGAAAGCGTTTGTCGTCTTATGAATCATGGAAAATGTGACACTAAAACTACAGTCGGAGGTCGCAGTCTTATAGACAAGAAGGATAGACACCGATCGAAAGATAATGTAAAAAGGATGCACCCCTCTGGACTGCAGTCGGAGCTGCGCCTATTTTTGTCAGATGCGACGTAGACTAATCAGCTGTTCACGCGCCAACACTGTGTATTCCGCTTAATGATAGGCGCTGAAAGCGGAAAGCCTGTTTAATTTTGGGTTTTGATAACCCATCGGCGTCAATTCGCACGACGGTCCAAACAGCGAAAAGGTCTCTTTCTGACTGACAGCTGGCCGTATATCATTCCAGTTTCTTCAACTCTATATACGGAAATTGGATATGCCCTCTGTCGAGGATAAAGGGCATGGATGCAACTTTCAATCCTCCCATTGTATGACCCACATGAATCCGTATGCTCTAGCAGATTGGTCCTCCCCGAATCATATTCTTTCCAGTAACGGACCTTCCAGGCGCCCAATTGCTGGGCCACCTCCTACCTTTGGAGTCCTCCCGCCCCAACCTAGCATTCCGCCCTTCCATAAATTTACATTCAAGATTTCCAATTACAACATTTGCAATTCCATCGTTGTGAATGGACCGCCCAACAACTGTCGCGAGTTCTTCGTCGTGTCGACTACTGGGCATACAACGCACATCTCCAGAAATAGAGAAGAAGTAGGGACCATTTGGTGGGCCCAGCATCCGTCGGTCGAGGCACCGCGCTCGATCATTCGGCAATCCACTGCTCAATTCTTGAGGCTCTCCGCCGATCAAAGGTCCGAAGATCCATTTGCTTGAGAACCTGATGTCAATTGACACCATCCTTTAGCTACAGAACGATGGTTATAAGAGAAAATGTTTATAATTGGGTGGTTCCACGGCCTCAGCAGGGTGCACATGTATGTCGGTAGCCCATCACTAGATCCTCTGTTCTTAGGCAGTTTTTCAGCTGTGCAGCACCGATACCCATTTTCCTCAAGAGTTTGCCCGGATCAGGTTCAGTAGTGACCCCTCCGAAGTCGTCCTTGAAATCTCCACCGAGGCTTTCCAGGCTGACCTTTTTATCCCCTGTATTATTTCGACGATTTTATTTCAGAGCGGACAGATGATAGACTAGCGACACATGTGCTGGAAGCTAGGGTATTGATCTTCGGACATCGAATTATTGTACGCTTGCTTTTAATGCATAGACGTAGTTGCAGAAGTATGGACGAAATAATCTGCCAAGGACAATCTAATTATATACCCAGTTTTTTCGTTTATCCGTGCCATGACATGTCGGTTCAAGGCATGAGGCAATGAACCATTTTGTGCCGAAGGCGTGCGACCTTGAAATGGCTGGAGTGTCAGAACCCCGGCGCCTAAGTTCATGGACCACTTCCGCATTGGGTAACTAACAAAGGTGCTCAAGAGTAAGTGTACTGGTGCCAATCTCTGAGCATTGAGTTCGACGACATGTTTTTAAGAGAGCGTGTAGTTGTTCCCAATAAAGATTTGCTGGCTCAAACTTTCCAAGCTGTCAGCAGAGCTGACCGTTTGACGTTGGATCAAGAACAGCTGACTGTGTGGGACAACGTCAGTGCAATATCTGTATTCGATGCTCCATACACACTCGTCCTTGGGAAGCTTTGAGGGCTGCCAAGAAGATCTTTGTATACAGGACTGTTCGATTTTTACAAGTAAAAATATTTCTCTTTTCTTATCTCCATGGGTTGAATTAAAATTCTGGATATATATACGATATTTGTATGCATTTTTTCTATGTAATTTTTCTGTTATTTTTGGGTGCTCACACCTGATTCAAAGTTTGAGGATGTGAGGAGATGAACTGAAGTTGAAATGGCACCAGCCAAATGGGGAAGACGTATTCCTGCCTTCGTCCAATGCCTCTAATACTGGGATACTTTCCTCAGAGATTAATAAATTCCACAGGATTCAAGAAGGTTCTGGCGCAGACGTAGCGCATGACAAATCGACAAGGCTCTGCATACGGTCTGGATGAACTAATGTCCCTATCCGGATCGGCAACTGTACCTTGCTGCCAGACTTGGTCACTCGGATATTTATGTTGTCCGATGACCATAGGTAATTGATAGGTAAGGTCCCAATCTGGGAGCTTATTGTTCCCTTTTCCTCTTCTCTCATACTGACATACTGTCATTTGGCGCGGAGACGTAATTTTTTTAACGGACCTGGGCACCTTATCTCGCAGAGGAGGGACAGTTGGTCCATGCCGATGACAGCATCAATCGTGGTCTCGGCCTCCCTCGGAGGTTAAAATTCGAGAGTCCGCATGTACCTATGCATTAAAAAATTCGGCTTATTGATAAGAGAATACAGTAGCTGTAATTATTTTGAAAAGGGACTCCAATCATTTAAAGAAAATGGAAAAAATAGGTTCAAAGTTTGAGTCAGGAACGAACATCAAGTTGAACCGTTGAAGCGGTCATTGTCGGAGTCCAAATGAGCTTGGTCACCAGCACAGCAGAGCATGCTGACCCAGTCTGACCCCATTCAAGCCTTCTGGTGCTACCATGGCTCAGAGCATGGGTGGCATGTTCGGAAGTGGGAACAACTTCTTAATTTCTGGGGGAACGTTCAATGAAGTACACGGAAACTATCAGATAAACCCTTCTGGTCAAACACAAGAAGCAGGTGAGCTCTTCCACGTCTATAAGTTTCAGCAGAGATTGAACGTTAGGGGAAGGTCTTATTGCTTTAAGTCAAGCAATCTCGCATGCGGCAATGTACGACTCTGCCGAAAGGTATCCAGCAGGACATTGTCACCCCGGCACTCGCAAGGAAGTTATCCAGACGATCATGAACTGGACAAACGAACCGAGTCCGTCGTACGATACCGTATGGCTTTATGGACCCGCAGGAGTAGGCAAGTCTGCCATCATGCAGACGATAGCGGAGCTGCTCCAGAAGCTGCACAAACAACGCTACGCCGGAAGCTTCTTTTTTGCAAGTGGAAAGTCTGGTCGCGATCGAGGTACATTGCTCTTCTCGACTCTGGCATACCAGATCGCCATATACCTACCGGGCATGCGCGAGGCTGTGAACGATGCCATGTCTGCCGATATCACACTCCCCACAAAGTCCTTCGAAACCCAACTCAACTCGCTCATCATCGAACCCTTCAAGCATTGTACGTCACCTCTTCCGCACATGCCTACCATTCTAATCGACGGATTGGACGAATGTCACGGACCTGAAACACAGCGCGCCATTCTAAGTCTCATTGCTCATGCGAAGACGGTGGCTAAAGTTCCACTTCGCTTTCTAATCGCGAGCCGTCCCGAATTCTGGATTCGTGACGCGTTTGATCGACAACCACTGTTTGGAATAACCAAGCGAATAGAACTCTCCGACTCTCCTCAGGCATCTCTTGATATTAAGAAGTACTTGGAAGATGGTTTCGCCGAAATTTACGACAAGAATCTGGACATTATGGCTGGAACCGAGCTACCGTGGCCACCGTCAAATCTCATTGATCGTTTCGTTTACGAAGCGTCGGGCCAATTCATCTATGCATCAACTGTTCTAAAGTTTGTAGGCGCCGAATTTTGTGACCCGCGTAGCCAACTTGATATCATCTCCAATCCTGGTCCATTACAAGCCTCTGCCTTCTCAGATCTTGACCAGCTGTACACGAAAATTCTGTCAGCGTATCCTCGACCAGAGTCTCTAGTTCGCGTTTTGGGTGGCCTCATAGTTGTCAAATCGGTCCCAAACGGGCTTTGCAAGTGGCTTGACGTGGAACAAAGCGAACTTAACATGGTCCTACGAGCAATTAGCTCTCTCATTACTCAGAAACACCGGGAAATCGAAGATTGGGATGACGACTTGGAGTCAGTATACGGTCGGCCTGGACCTCGAATATCGTTCTGTCACCTTTCCTTTGTGCAGTTCGTCTTGGATAGTGATCGATCTGGGACGTTTTCGGTCAAACTTCCCTTTGTGCATGAATCGTTCTTCAATCGTTGCTTTGACCTCATCCTCAAGAGCTTCGATGTTGGGCAGGATCCTTGGTAAGCGCCTTAAAGTTCTATTTAATCCTCTTTCTGATCTCATCTCAGTGATGATCCTGTAGTGCATAACGACATGTGGGACGTCGTCATCTTAGATGGTCCTCGGTATTCCCGTTATACGGAGGTTGTTCGCCGTCTCGACGACCTGCGACTCGCAATTCATAAGTTTTCAGTCAATGAACACTGTACCACATCCAAGTTCAAGCACCTACTTCGGAACATTTCTTACGCCCAAAACGCACTAGAAACAATTCACAACTTTGTAAGAATCTCCTCCTGTGTTGACATCGATAATCGTTTAGAGTACATATTCAGGAATATCCCAATGGACAGGAAGTTCTGACGGCTAGTGCCTTCAATGACTTCCTCGAGGAATTGAGGACCATTGAAGCTGAGTGCTTTACGAAATTAGTGCCTATTAGCACCATCTTACAAGTCGACCGTCTTCCCTACCTTCTGCACTGTTGGCACAAGGAATTTTACCCCCTTGATGATATCGCCCGTTTTATTGGCCTTGATGTTCTATCAAGGAAACAGTTTTTAATTGAAAACTCCGCATTTGTAGACGTTTCGTTTTACTCCCCCTTTGATTCTCCCGGGATTTTGGTCCCGTCATACTACATCATGGACGGCCTGATCGACTTTTTGCAAAGTGCATCACGCGGAGGGTTATTTCATAAGCGCTTTAGAGCGCAATCCGTCGAATTTGGCGCTCGAGTGCTCGACATTCTTGAAGACGAACAAAATCAGCTTTTGCATGCCACACTTGCGTGAGCTCAATACGTTTAATTTTATACGTAGGGGTTTTACTAACGTTCATATTACTTAAAGGCCTTTGGAGTTAGAAACCCTTCAATCCTTCATCTTGAATTTTCTGGAACAGCATGACGTTTCTCAAATGATGGTGGCGGAAGATGGAGAGGACAGCATCCACACTCGAACTCTCATTCACAATTTATGCTCTGCGACATGGATCTTCGAAACTAACATCCACTTCCCGGCGGTCTTGACTCTGATTACATGGTTACACAGGCAACTGGCAAGTATGATATCACTACTTGCGCATTTCAGTAATGACACCCTTCCAGACTCAGATTCCTCTCCCGTCACTGCTGACAGATTTTCAACAAAGAATAGCAGAAATGATCGGCCAATTGTACGACCTGAGACTGTTCCCAATCTTTAATAGCCCGTGCTTCCCCAAAGACGATCGCTTGCAGCAAAATTGGCTCTCAACATTAACATTTCCCCCTTCGGATCTGGAAATCTCTCAAACCATGGAAAATACTATCCAGCCGTATAATCTTAGGTGCGGCAATGTCGATTCTACTTACTTCCTGATGGAACTTGGCAATCCCGCATCTCTGGCTATCACCTCTATCCTAGAACAGCAACACTATTACCCACATATCAACCGAGCAAGGGCCTATACACGCCTTCTCGAGTACTACCTGAGTGTTTACGCAACCCACCTGTATTTTTCCCTGCGTTCGGAATCTGAGTCTTTCCAGTTTTATGAAGAAGGGCCAAAGTTTTTTATGCAGTGGTTCTTACACGCGCTTCCCAGCGCAGGAATGCAAGTTGGGCTTTGGACCTTGCATCATCTATGCCGAAGGATGGAGCAAGAGTGGAGACCTCCTGTAGGATTTTGCGAGGGTGCTATGAATTTTCTTGCGGTGAGATTTCACGTGGATTGTCTTGTACTCATTTTGTTGACTTATGACCACAGAGAAATCGTCTCGATTCAACCGGAAACCTGCATTTATGGTTGGAAGATCTCAGTTCGAGGCAGATCTAGGTGAGCCAGCTGTGGAATACTAGTTCAAGTGCATTGATGGCAGGCATAGATCGTACTTTCCGAATGGCGCATCAAAGGCTGCGTCCGGATTCTACTAGAGTAAGAGCCCAGACCACATTCGGGCCCGCCAGCATGAAACCTGTTGTCCTAATCCACATTGCACACCTTCCAAGTCTGTCCCACCTTCAAATCGTCTAGAGCTTTAAAATTCCGGCTATACCTAACCCACTCTTAATTACAACTTACGAACTCTTTGATGCTATTATAACAATTCGGAGGACCTTAGAAGCTAGCCGCTGCAAGAGCTGATTTGCGATTTTTGAACTCGGTGGTCAGCCTTGAACCTTTTACGCGACTTATCTGATATCAAACAGGTAGGTGTCAGATTAATGGCTGTGGGTGGCTTACTAGGTGGCGCGTTGACGAGGAACGTTCCTCGACGTCAAGCATCGGTCTCCTCGACGTGACAGTTTCACTGCCTTCAAAGTTTGGGGGCTTAAAGCGGAACCGAATCACACGGGTTAGCATCAGGCGCCTAAATGTCCTTTGCAAAGTCTGGCAAAGTCTGGCAAAGTACGCAGCCTTACTGTCGTTTAAGCTGTTTCTTGGCTCTTTTTGAGATTATCCCTGATGAATTTGGTATCCGTGTCTATGAAAGCTGTTATCTTGCACTCTCATTTGGCAGGCGCCTCAACGTCAATGCTGTGCAGCGACATTGCCTGTCCAGGTACCAAGGTACCTTCAACCCTTCATTACCTACCAAGACTTCAATATACGTTAAATGTCGTCCCTCGCGAGTCTTCTGCGGCATCAAGTGACAAGCCACAGAGCAGGGATAAAAGTATCCAACGACCTCTAGTAGGGTTACCTTTGGGTCCTCCATGCGCGCCTCTTTGCCCTTCTCCTTCCTGACGCTTCTCCTACGCCTCTGCGTCCTGGAAGGACTATGGCACGTGCCCCGTGCAAGTGCGCTGACGAATATCACGGTTGACGACCAGGATCCGCGAATTGTGTACTCGCCCAGCTCGAGTTGGACGAGGATAGACGGGCAGAGTCTGGATGCGGGTGGTGGACATATGTTGGCGGAGGATGATCCCAGTGCGACAGCGACCATCACTTTTACTTGTACGTGGCCTGAATTCGTCGTGCTCTGCTCTTGAGGCTAACAAGGTCCTCGGATTGCTATAGTCGTCTCCGTTTACTTCATGTCGACGTTATGGCCGTATCGTGTCAGGGACAACTTGATAATTGACGGAGATAGCCCGATATCCCTCGACCTGCAGGATTATAGCGTGCCCGATGTTGGAGCTGGAAGCGGAACTGTCGCTTCGAGTGTCGTTGCGTGGTATGAGGGGACGGAAAGCGCAGAGCATACAATTGTCGTTTCCGTACCTCCAGGCGACAAATATACCATCGTGGATATGTTTATGTGCGTCATTTCCTTTCTTACTGCTAACATTGGTCGTAATGTTTTACCTCTTATTTAGCTTCACGGTTCTAGACCCAACGGACCCAACGGACCCCTCAACGACAACTACCGTGGATTCAGGCGCGACCGGAACGGGGACAATCCACTTCGCCACTGCAACACATACCAAAAACCCGTCTCCCACTGACGGAGCCGGAAGTGATAGATCCAGTGCTGATAGCACTAAAGCGCACAATTTAGCCATTGCAATGGCTGTCATTGGCACGATTCTCGGGATACTTCTCTTGGCTGCAATTGTGTGGCTCATTAGGCGCCGTCGCCGTCAACAAGCGGAGACAGTTGGCTCAAATACGCCGCCCATCCCGCCCTCTGGCCCTCCTACCGTTTATGATGGGGATTCACAAGATGGGCGGGATACCGAAAACAACAATAACGATGGGTACGACGCCTACCCGAGTCGTCCAATCGACAATATGGATGGTCGCCCATCAACTAGCTATCCGATGGCAGAAGCAGGGTTCGGCCTCGTGCAGAACTCGGACGCATCATCACAACGCAATGCTAATCGGCCGTCAATGTACGACGACGGCTCCAGCACATTATACCAGCCTCCGGCCCAGAGGCTCATCCAGCAACCCACGCCGTCGAGCTCCGTCTGGGGCAGCACCGCGTCCCCTAGAACCTCTCGTGCTCAAGCTGGAGATGGCTTGAGCAGTGCCGCACAAATTATCGTTAACAAACCACCTCCGACGTATTTGGCTAACACGGGAACTGGATATTATAGCCCGCCCACTGAGGAAGTGACAAGATCATTCGATTCTGCCTTTGGATATGGAGAAGGCAGTGAAGGATCCACACCTCGGCCTTCTATTTCGAAGAAAAAATCTACCCCTGATCCATCCACCAAGTAACCACTTCTTAGATAGCGTGTTTTACCAGGGATTATTTCCATATTTTGAGTTGACACGTCTGTTATGAATCTCGGTATTGCAATATGTAGGATTTCATTGCCGGCGTTGCGCCTATTACTGGCTTCAAAATTATCACAGCTGAACACTTCGAATTTTTTTACTTAGAATACTTGTTCGTTCATTGTTGTACTTTAGTTCATGTATTTCTGTTCTCAAACCCTAAGTTCCCGACTGAGTTTTACGTCTACGAAATTTTACATGACACGTTTGGTCTTGAAATTTAGATAGACCCCTGTCAGCGACGCGACGCGTTTTCATCACGTGAACCTCGCTCGCTGCCTTTTCCAATGCTTCCGCATCCCATTTACTTTCAGATTATCATGATCATTCATCCCTGTCACCTCACTCTTCTGTATCACAGCGAGGTTATAATCCCCTTGAGCACATTGCATCCCTTCACTGATTACGTGAAATGTCTACGGGAAGCTTGCGCTTCTGTCGCTCTCTGTTATTTTTTTTTTGTCGTTGCACCACCCAATTCACCTATGACAATTGCAAGCCCCTAGATACAGCTGAATTCAAATTGATAGAACAGATTTGCTCGCGTACACACATAGCTTTTCAGGCGGAGTTGAAGCCCTCAGCCAATAGGAATAGCTAATCGACGCCGCCGCTTGATCCCGTTCAAAGACGCAGCCTTTTTCGGTTTAGTTTTACAACAGGGGCAAACAATTTGCTATCTGTGTACTCGAGCCGAACTGCTCTATCACTTTGAATTCAACTGTAATCCACAATCATATCGGAAGCATCCGCCACATCCTCGATGTCAAACTCTGTCAAAGTTCCGAATGCAGTCCAGGGACGAGCCAAAAAATGGGGCCAAATAGCGTAATCTTGGTGGCAGTGGTGATGAGGAGCGCAACGTGCTGCCACGGCTGCTTCGCTGCGTCGTCGATGCAAACTTTCGTCCCATGTTCACCACCCAGAGGCAGTATCGACATTGTCCCGTTGCTGTTGTACTCATAGGAGCTTTCTTCTCCTTCATACCTCTTCAGGCATATGCCTCACCACCTGCGCAGATCTGGGGCGGAGAGTCGCAAACAGGTCCTGTTTCCATAGCTCCTCCAACTATCCACGTCCAGCTGTTGAGAAGATCGACAGCAAGCACCGTCGTTCATGACAAGTACTTCATTCCTGCAATAGCCTCGATCGGTGCCGTTCTGCTAGTTGCGATTCTGTGCTGCGTCAGTTTGCTACGGGAGGATCAACGACCGATTATACCGCCGGGTACGTCAACTCCCCTTCCAGACGTGTTTGTCGATGGCCTGATGTCATTTCAGTCACAGGAGTAGGACAACCCCAGCCTGATCGACCACCCATACCATACCTACCCTCCCAAACAGACAGTGTAACTCCAAGCGACAGCGCGAGCACTCGATACAAGCGACAATCAAGAGTTCAGCGAAAGCCAGCCCCGGCATTCCAACCCAGTCCGAATCAGACACCACCCGGTACTGCAAGCCGACCTTATTTCAATCAAAACAACATGAGCACACCGACGTTCCCCACCCCAGGCATGCCCCAACATCCAAGTCTAGCGATGTACAACCCCGAACCCCTACCCTTCGCCCCTACACTCCCCATGAGCGTCACACGGACCGCTCCTGCTCCAGCCCCCACCAGCAACGGGTACTGGACGCAAGACGCCTACCGGATGTCGGCCCACTCAGACGGTTCTGCCGGCCAGTCCGCGACCCAGATCGGCACCAACCCATCAGAAAACGCGTTGTCGTACGTCTCGTACGTCAGCAGAAACGGGATGCATTACTACAACCACCCCCCGAACCAAGCGCCTGGCCTGGCAGGGGACGTTGGCACCTTCGTGATGCCCTCTCAAAACCCGCCCTCAGCGCCAATCACGCTTCCGTCTACTCAGCGTCAGCAGAATCGGTATTCGCGCAGGATGGAGAAGTCTGGGTCTGCGAATGACAGGGTGGAGGACGCGAAGCCAGCTGCTTCTGGGTCGGAAAGGGGAAGCAAAAAGCCTGCAGATCCTGCTTCTGGGTTCACATCCTCGGCACAACCACCACAGTACTATGAATCAAATACAGGACCGTCTCCGTCATCGTATAAGGAGAAAGGTCCTCTGAAGGGTGGTTGATTTGTACAATTCGTCGTGATCGGCGACTTATTGGTTTCGTACTTTGATGTCGATATGCTTAGGGGCTCTAAATCTTTTTTCACGCACTCGAGCCTTATACTCTTGACGCATTTGTTATCCACCACGATGTATAGATAACTGGAAACCCTGCATCACGAATCTTGGAATGAACTTCTGTGACGTGTTGGAGTGGTGAGCCCCAGATAGGCTGCTTCTTCAAACATCGTTGCCCGAGAAGATCGAAAGGAAGTGGATCGTCGCGTCTTCTTGAGTAACCGGCTATCGTAAGTTCAACCTTTAGCGGCAAGACGACAAGTGAAGATTAACCCCTAAAGTACAGCGCGAAACAAATGAATACAATGAAGTAGTAGAAAGGAACTGTGTTGAAAGATGAAGGGCTACAGATGCGTTTCTGGTGGATATATTGCTTCTATAATTAGCGTAGACACGAGGGAAGTGAGAAGGTGTTGAAAGTGGAAGAAGGGATGCTGAAAGAGACGTGATGGCTGATGATGTGGGGAGATTGCTGGAAGGAAAGACATCTATGGTTAGCACTGAGTGGGAACTGGAAAGAGGAAACGCGGAGCGTATTAGGTGAGCTACTCGAGGATAGAGGCCTTGAGGCAGAGCGGATTCAGCAAGAATTGAGGTTAAGGAGTGTCGGATGATGGGTGACCGGAAAATTAGGAGGGACGAGTAGGGACAGGTAGAAGAGAGAGAGGGGAAAGTCGAAGAGGGGGCACCTCAATCGCCCCAGCTCACGGTAATAGGTTTGGTATCTGTTAACTGAAAGTCATAGGTTCTCGCCTGGGCCTAGGCACAGAAAACATCAACACGCGTATCGATAAAGACAGGGGATGTCACCGACCGTCTGCTGAACCGGAGTCGACTCGCCAGTGTCAGACGGCGACATAACCACCGGCGTAGCCACCGACTCCTCTTCCTCAACCTGACTCTGCGCATGAATTGGCGATGACAGCCCCGACGGTGCTGGACCCCGTGCTCTTGTCCTTCCTCGAGATCGCGTATCGGTGTATCCGACGAGCCGCACGTTCAGGATCGGGGTGGCCTTGGGCTGTTCTGATATTTGAACTCGTGGTCGTGTGCCTGTCGATGGGCCAGCTGGAAAACCCGGAGACGGAGACCGACTGCGAGGCACGTCTTCATAAGTGTAGACAGATATATCCCGCGAATTGCGTCGCTGGTGTAGGTTTGTGTCTTGCTTCGAGTAAAAGTCAGGGTAGAGGGCCCTGGGATGCCGGTGCTGGTTATCGAACGCGTCGATAGAGGCAGACGCTGAGCGCGATGCTGAGTGATGCTCTTGTGGGATGATTTGGTTGTGTAGATTGAATGGGATATGTGATGCTACATTGACCATTTTTCTGAAAGAAAAAAAAAAGTCGTACGTCAGGACTGCACGAAAAGCAGCTGATGACACGAGTTACCCCTCCTTCGCGCGCACGATATGTCCCAGGCGCTCTTGTAGCCGCTTGTGGTCGACTAGGACGACGTCTGAGCTGCGAAAAAGACAAGAAACTCCTATCAAACCAAGTTACAACATATGGAGGTTTCGGAAAACATACTAAATGACAGGTGGTTCAACAGTCTGGGGGATGAGGTGTGACGTTTCGTTGTATGGGTCATCTATTTCATCCTTTTTTCGAAAGCAGAAACAGAATATGTTTTGAAAGGGAAAGCCCATAATGGGATTAGAAGTAGAAATTTTTGGAGTTATGGATTTTGGGAGCAAGGTCTGGTGACGGTCGCGGACCGCATTGTGTTGTTGTCCTGTTGTTTGGACGTATGTGCATCGAGCTTCGTGGCCAAACACGATCACAGCGGAAACTCAACTCTTCAGCTTTCCACCAGTATCTTCCTTATACCACGACCATAATCTTTCCTACTCTCTGAATCCTGCCTTGGATTTTCCGGACTAATAACGGGACCGAGGATTTATCTGGCATTTTCCGCTAAGTTGCGCTTGCTAACGTCAATTCCGGGCTACAAGGAAAGTTGGCTCAGAATCAACTCAAAAAACCGACGGCTTCGCAGACGAGGAGTCATATATGCCTCATCAACAATATTTTATGGAGGGTCTTACCACTCATAGAGGGTAAACTGCCTGATCGACATCGCCACCTGGACTCATTGGTCGCAACTCACACGCGCTCCACGACGGCACATCACAAATGACCTCCTATTTCGCAATCATCTTGGGGCTTCTACTGCAGTCTCCGTTTTCCTCGTAGGTTGTATCGCGGACCTCACTCTCATCCGACGCGCTTCTAAACCTCGTTGGAGCTGTACCCTGCATTCCAGTGATGTGTCACCAGGCATATGTAGATCCAGCGTGGATCGCTGTTCTCGTAAACCTTTCGTTTTTGGTGCATTATAACTTTTTGGCGAAATTGGTTAT
Source organism: Galerina sulciceps (assembly GCA_023014345.1). Taxonomy (NCBI): domain Eukaryota; kingdom Fungi; phylum Basidiomycota; class Agaricomycetes; order Agaricales; family Galerinaceae; genus Galerina; species Galerina sulciceps. The sequence continues at coordinate 622,005 of JAEDXJ010000051.1, read as the reverse complement.
TGAATTGTGTGATTCACCACTCTGGTCTGGCTGGATGCATAATGCTGTGTATAGTGTCGAAAAATTAGGTTGTAACATAATTTCTCCCATTCAATATTTGACACGCGTTGCCACCCTCTGACCGAGCTACATCGCCGACCTGCTCTCTTCAGCCAGTCGACGCCCGATTAGCGTCATCTTAACTTGTATCTTGGGCGCGAGTCTTTGCTGAGGATCTCGTCGTAGAAACGATGTGGATCCGTCGCCTTTGGTAGCCCCTATCGGCAGTAATGGAGATCTCTCTGCCGTGGCTCCAGGGAATTAACTTTATCTCGTCTTTCTATGGCATATTTTCCAAGGTTTTTTTTAGGATCCTATGGCGACTGGGACACATTATCTGGCGAGGCTTTCTGCAGAGAATCCAATCGCCACCGATTTTCGGAATACAACATACCTCGCGGACCAACCTGAGATGTTTATTCAGCGTATCGTTTCAAAGCCATCTGTCCATCAAACCGACATCCCTCGAAGAATTGTGGTGAACAATATCCAGGACTTCACGCGCTCAAAAATCAATCACAAGTCTAACCAAGTTTGAACCACGGGAAGAGCCACTGCCTTTCGCATGCTGGCCGAAGATCCTCACGCTACGGTTTCATGTTTCGAGGAGCACCCCCCTACTCGCCCAATTAAAATCACTATCCAAATACGATATTGGCAATCCTCACTGCCTTGCTCGACATGCGAAGAAATGTATTTTCCCGAACAGCTCGGGATACCAAACCATTTAGTTCTGTTTATTGTTCTACAGAATGTGAATAGCTCTGTATTTTCTCGCCGACGGATCGTCCTGGTCTTTCTGTTACGGGAACCATGTCAACTCTCAAGTGGCAGTGCTATCTTTCATTAACGCCTTGCTTCTACTCGCTTCCTCTCGGTGCTCGCCCTTCTATCTAGCTTCGCCGCCGACCTTTTACTCCAATCCGTCATGCACAACGCTAGTTTTCGGTAAACTAGCTATTTCCATAGGGGGCTTCGTCTGTATAATGAACCCTCCCCCACGCAGTCATTCTCTTGGCCTTGCAGCATAAATTCCCATATATAAACTGGGCTAATTCAGCAGCTCAGCACAATTTCATTCGGGTTTTGATTGCGATCATTGCGACGCAAATTTGAAAGATGAGTACCCGCTCTCAATCACGGAAGTCTTGATCATGGTATGGTGAAAGATGATACGCTCGACCATTAAATCAAAATCCACTCATCCTCATCAACAATTTCCTAAATTACCGAACTGGCAATGGATAGATTGGTAGATGGATGAGTGCGTTTCATGTTGGCGTCCTACTGTTAAAGCGATCTCCAAATTCTGTTTGCATTTTTGATTTAGTCTCCATAATCCAAGATGGAGTAACTATCCAGCATCCCAATTCTCGATGCGCTCCTCACATCTGAATTTGATTTCACTCTGCTCTTTTTCAATGCACATGTGATCCGTGACAGTTCGCGTTTAACGTTTTAGGTTGTCAATATGTCACCATGGTATGATATCATTGCAACCAATTGAGTAACTTTCCATGGATTTGGAGAAATATTGTCACGCCAACCTGAAAGTCAGGTCGTGTCGCATAGTCGATGGGTTTTGTTCAGACTGACATTATTTAACGACTAACCGTTACTGATCCAACACCTAACGGTGATTGAATCAGTCAGCGAATGGATACTGGACCGCCGAAGCCGATGTACTCATCCATCATATTAAACACATCAGAGAACGTGTTTAGAATACTGAAAGGCGCAAAACCCTGCAAGACTACATTAAAATCTATTAGAACCCCTTCGCTGCTTTCGTCAAAGTGAGTAAGAATGTGAGAATTTTATGGAACGGCCCAAGTCCTAAAATCGGAGGTATCGTGATCCTGATCAGATGTTCGATTTCGGTCACCTAATATGTCAGTGCACCATGTGGTGCAAGTTCGAGGCTTTGGCCATGTGAGCTATTGTAGCTGCAAGCCGTGCATATTCCGGGGCTATTATCCTACCAAGTTTCCCCCCCAGAATCTTTGATCTACAGCAATTTAAGGAGTTTGTGCTGCGTTCCTGATTTCTGGATTAACCTATGGCATTCCATGAAGCGGAACGGCGGAGAGAAGTGGTTCGCATATCCCAAGCTCAGTGAAAGTATTAAGCGGACCCTCCCCCCCTTCTCTTTTTCCGTCGAAGTTGGACTTTGTACAAGGCTGCGCACGAAGGTATCCGGCGATCAGACACACTCTGGAATTTTGACTCATCCTCTGAAAGAAAGGAAGCGGGAGGGCTGTGCTGGAAACCCAGCCGGGACGACAAGCCGACCCATTACCAAGTGGCCAGGTACCTGTCTTCTCCGCGCATCATATTATCGATTCTATTATCAGACGCGGCCGTGAGCCAGTTTGGTCCATTACCCGGGTTTTGTCTTCCCCATCGACGACGGTTGAGTGAAGTCCTACGGAAAAGATACCTTCATCATCATAGATATGTTCCTGACAAGCCCATCTCTCTGGAACCCATAATTATCTACCAGTTTGGTCTCCTCGTATTAACGACATCCTATCATGTTCCGAGCGTATATACAACAGATGGAAGCGGTATTAGAGCACAGCCCACTCTAACTTGAGGTGCTTACATAGTTGGAAGGGATCGAACAATTTATTTACGTCGAGATGGGTCAACTACGTATCAATGCAAGGCGTCAAGTATGATACAAAGAAATATCTAATTTTTTTACAATAGATAGAGAAGTCCTTAGGAAAGTCCCAGTAATACTTAAGTTAACTGTAATAGATAATGTGGCACTGAGGGGAAGGTCGTCGCAAGATGGGGGTGTACGTCAAGTCCAAAAGAAGTCTGTAAGGTCTGTAAGGTTCGTGAGGTTCGTTTTTTTACTTGGGTGAATGCTTAGAGCGCGGCCTAATTTTGTTCCTCTTCAAAGAGAGGGGTCGAGGCTTGCCTCGAAGTCGTGCATATACGCCACACGCATTGCACAACTGATCGCCTGTCTTACTTCTTCGCCACACTGAGGTATGATGAGTCCGGCAATGACTGCATTCCGGACCAACGTAGTTCGCATCCGATTCGTCCGAAGTGTTCCCGTCATCGTCGGCGTCGATGAGCTCCTGTGGGCGGAGCTTGTTCCGTTGTTGCAGGTACAGACCACATGCATTGCAGAGTGGCTTCATGGTCGAAGGATCTCGGCGCCAGAGAGGCGTCGAAGTCGCATGGCAATGAGAACAGCTTTTCCCAGAGTCCGAACGGTCTTCACTGTTTCGGCGAGAGTGGTAAGGGGAGCTGGAGGTACTTGAGACAAGGTGATTGACGGGAGAAGGCGACGGTGAGGGACCAGGCGAGAAGCGGTGAGGAAAGGCGAAACCGTTAAGGGGAATGGACTGATCGGGGTGTGGTGTGAAAAGGGAAGCAGAAGACGAATCCGAAGAAGAAAATAACATGTCGCCGAACGTATTCGAACTATATTGAGGAATCTGGATGTTTAACTGACTGTTCCAGGAGGGCCCATTGTCAAATCTTTGAGCGTTCAGCGACGTAGGGTGACCGTTCTCGGTCTCCCAAGTGTTCCAACCAGAGGGAATAGGCTGAAGCTCCGTGGACGACCTTGTCTGAATGGGCTGGAACGCCGAAGAGCGAGAGAGATGCGTGGGTTCAAAGAAAGAGAAATCCGTTTGGACTGGGTGCTGCCCGGCATTTTGGGAAGGTGGACCGCGACAGTCTGTTCGTCGTTCACGTCGACACATGTTCATCTCCTGTTGAGCCATCCATCGTCTTTGATCATCATCCGCATACGCGTCGACACCATTGAATGCTTGACCGGAATCTAGGACAGCAACGATAAAAACCGAGAGTCGATGATTCGTAGGAAGTACTCACTGATCGACCAGTTTCCCGAATTAATTCCTGCACCAACATAGGTCGCCGTCGGAGAGTAGCTGCACATCGTGTTGCTGTGATGAGAAAGCATGGTCTTGTCTGAGGGCAAGAAGCCATTGGAGTGTTGTCGAGCGTGCACCATGATCGCGTCAGGTACGAAAATGGGCACCCACAACGAATGGTGACTCAGTTATATAGCGAAGACCGAAAAGGTGACGGGGACAAAATCCAGTTGCCGAAGATGAAGATACGAAGATCTGGGTGCAGGGGCAGATCTGAATATAAACCTGTGACGTTGGCTGTCAACGAAGCCACGAACGCGAACTAGTCCGCAGGATACACGAGAGAATGGCAGTCGCGCCTGGGTCAACAAGCGCCTCGAGACTTTGGGCTTCATCTGACAGCCGAATCTATAGCCGTGGAATTTCCCCCGAACCCCATTTACATCGAACCCAACAAACCAGATTGATGGAGATTTCATGTCCAAATCCTCCATGTGTGGTGGATAACGTAACGCACAAGTCCCACCCTTCCTTTCTTGCCGACGGTTTCGGGATAATGCGACATCATAACCCATGACTCAACTCCAATCCTGATTCCAAAAAAGGTTGTGCAGTGCTTCTGGAGTTCAGGGGGATTTGCATCCGACCAGATGCTGGACTATCAAGATTCAAGAAGTGTAGGTCGTCATGCCTTGCTGCCTTCGAATTGTTTTTAGATGGGTTCTACTCAACGCCTAAAAGCAGGGCATTAGTCAAAATATTGACTGTGCCGAACAATAGCGGGAGACCAACATTTCATCACTTTGAGCATGCCGATGATCCCTTTGAGGGACTCACGGTTATACGCTTCGTTTGAGTGCTTTGCGGCGACATCAGTGCAGGAAAGTGAGATTTCGAGGAAATCCGCATGATATTTTATGTCGATTTCAAAGACTGTTGCGGAAGCAAAAGAATTTAGCCGGACATTTGAACTGTTTCCGTATGGAGACCGCCTCTGCAGAATAAAGTCTCTCTTCTCCTCCTTCCCTTGATGATCTTGGATTTCACTTTCTAATGTTTATTTCTTTTGTAGAAAAATTTCCGGTTGCAATCAATGGTTCGTTTGTCTAAGATGAGTCCTTCGAATTCATCGACTTACAAAAGAATATCCATGGTTACCCATTACACAAGTTGAATGTAAAAGACTTTCGTACGTTCTTCGAATAAGGCGTCGAGTCGGCATGTCGTCCTTGAGGCGGACGAGCTCCCGACCATTGATGCAATGCCTATTTTAGCGCATGAACCTGTCATGATCTCTCTGACAACAGTCGCGCCAAGGTCACGTCACCAGGCTGCGGGAAGCCCACAACTGAACAAGCGAACGCGCAGCAATATCTAGGCACAGAACCCATCGATGTGCGCGAACTGAGGGTGAACTGGGCGCGCTATTAGAAGCCGCAGGTAACGTTGAAGTGGGTCTTTTCACTTTCCAACTTCCTCTCCAACATCTTACGTACCTAATAAACCGTGCGCACATTCGAACAGAATCCGGGGCAATAAGCGAAGAGAGGCCGTGGTCAGCTCTGGATTCTGGGCAATGATTGGGTGCTTTGAGTTCATACCTGACGGAAATATCATTTGGATGTCTTCGAATCTCACGGAACACGGCGATCGGCGAGGTCACTGTAAGGATGCTGCATGCAAGTTCCCACAGACGGAGAGCCCCTCAAATTCAATATTTGACGGGGGCTTTCAAGGTAAACAAAATTCGGGCCACTGAGGGTGAGCCGGAACGCGGAGGTCGAAGCTTTGTGTTTCAGCCCAACTTTCGGTTGTAGGGTGGAACGGCACGGTATTCCCATCATCTGGGGACGACAGTAGGTTGAATTGAAAATATTTTGACGTTGGAGCACTCACGATTCCCTTCCAAGGCTAGAGCCCTGGAAAGAAGCGATATCAAAATGTTCGAATGTTGGTCACCTCCATCTCCAATTATGTCGGAAGCGTGAGGTCCTCACACGGTGGTTCCGCTTGTCGATCTAACAAAGGATCAAATAATTGACGTTGAGCGATATCCATGTCAGATCGCGGTAGCTCTCCGTGAGGTATATTGAACTTCAGCATTCTTTTCTCCTTTTTTTTGGCTGAAAGAAATGTATCAGATTCGTAGCTAAATCGAAAGTGGGCAATTACATACCAAGACGAATGGTCTAAACGCCACTGACCAACAAGTTCGGATACTTACATGAAGCCGTGGACATGCACCTCGTGCTATCTATCAAGTTGGGTGGTGCCGCAAGTACATGCCATTGGGAATTGATAGTAACTCGATTCTCCGTATGTTAGGACGGAGGATTGATCACGACATGACGAACAAATTTATGCCAGAAACAGGTAGGCCGCCATGTTAGAGGCGCTTCAATCACGACTTGAGTTTGAGATGGTCGTAAATGCAAGGTACCATGGCTCTCGGGTCATTTAGCGATTCCACAACGGGCATCATAGATTTGCACTTAGAGTGTGACCAGAGTAAGTGGTGTATCTCCGAAGCATCAACGATCGCAGAGCCAAGGCAAGAAAAATACTAGAAAAAGGGAGGTTTCTTCTCCTAAAAAAGCTCTTTGGCAGCCTGGTTAAAGCTGGACTGGATCCATCTTTTATGCTCTGCAACGAAATTTATTATCCGAGTGCACAACTTGGAAAAAAAGAATAGCAGTACTCAGCGTGGACTCATGCCCATCACTCCCGGAGTCATCGCGCCTTTACTCTTCTTTACTCCTGATCGAATAATAATCCCGAGTCGAAATCAAGGTCCCATCATGGAATCGAGGGAATGCGAGGTCAGTTTGCCAAGGACGACCCGCGAGCAGTCGTCAATTAACCGAATCCCATTTATAAACAGAAGAGAAAACAGGAGAAGACCCGACGAGACAAGAACGGCTCTCGATCAACCGCCTAGATCATACGGTCTACCACAAGGATTTTGGGATTCAAGGAAGCTAAAGATCCGTCGAGGTTTATTTGAATGGTGGGTGCTCCTGATATTGCACCTCAATCCCGTGGACGCGTTCGTTGGTAAGATCAAGAAAAGAGCTCGAACATTACACAGAATTTAGCACCAAGTTTCACTTCGGCGTATTTTTTTTGGTTGAGAGGTATTGATTAACGAAAGGATAAATGAGCTGAAATCAATGCTGTGATGTTGCAGGTTGGACTTTCATGAGAACAATTCGAAGTTCTTTCTATGCGATTTGGAGTAAGCTAGGAAGAAAATCAAGCAAGATTTAATCAGAATAGTATACCTTACTAGGAGTCGCTTACCTTGTCTTTCTCGAACTGCCTGAACTCACCTTGAGCTCGAGGTGTAAAAGAGTTGGGATTGTTGTGTATCACTGGCAAAGGGTACGGTGCACGGGACCTGGTTGAACTCGGTCATGTCACGTGACCATGATGGTTTGTGACGCAGCACGACGTTGCAGGGCCCAGCTCCTCTCTTTATGCCACCATATCCATAAAACTCACATACAATTGTCGCCAACGGCGTGTAAATTAAGCGTCATGTCTTTCATTCGAAGAATGTTTGGGAAGGTGATGTAGCTTTCACTCTTTGATTCTTATCTTACTAAAACTGATACTCCACGATGTAGAAGAATGAGGAGGACTACGAAACGATCTTATCGAACTTAGCAAACGATATTCAGAAGAGGCAGATGCAGCTGTCTGAAATACGGTTGCGCGAACGGAGGTCGACTCTAGTGGTCACCCTGTACATGTTGGTGGCATGGGTCGCCTATGTTAGCCTCTGGTATTTGAAAGCCTTGCCGGATCTCAAAGATGGGATATATATTAGGACGACAAGTGTCGAGAGCATTTTCAAGGGAGTTCCAGTGACGGTTGGCCCTATTGTGTACGTTCTTGACTTGTCTTGCGTGGCTATGGTTTGCTCATTCGCCTTTCAGAGTTCTTTTCGTGCGCCGTGTCGTCCAAATCTGGTACAAAAGCAAAGGAGACGCTGAAGGTAAATGCCTGTCGAGACGGATATGTCTCCGAACTAACCGCATGCCGTGCAGAGAAAACTCTGAAGGAGTTAATGAAACAAAGGCGAGAGAAGGTCGAAGAAATTAAGAAGAAGACAAACTTCTATTCCACGCGTGACCTCATTCAGAAATACGATGAACCGTCTCCTTCCGCTGCAACCCCTCTTCGCCAACGGTTACCCCCGGGGCAGATTCCTCCATCCACTCCTCAGCGTCCTGTGGGAACCGTCAATGGCAATTCTATTCAGCAAACCCCCGCCCCTAGCGCAAGCTTGCAAGCCCATCTGTCTCGTGAGCCATAAGTTTACCTTACTACCGCTTCTTTATGAATCATTTTACTCGTAGCTGCCACCCCAACCTACCCCTTAGCCCCACCAAGAAAACAATGGTACGACAAACTCGCAGACGCGCTTCTCGGAGAAGACGACCCGAACATCGCATCCCCGAGCTCTCGATATGCCTTGATCTGTGAAAAGTGCTTCAACCATAATGGTCTTGTGAAAGAAAGCATGTGGGAAGATGCACGTAAGTTTTTGACCCCATTTGACTTTCTGTCAATGTTTATAGCCTTCTAGAATACGTATGTCCCAAATGTGGTCACTTCAATGCATCAGCTCGTTCGAAGAAAGAACGCTCTCGACAGAGCGCGTCCCCATCTTCGTCACCGTCGTCATCGCCCTCTCGTCCAGCCACAGTCCTTCCTTCAAATCAATTACAGCCTCAGATTTCCTCGTCTGTGCCGAAAAGCCCAGCGAAAGAGCAAGAAAGAGACCTCCCTACCGTTGATGTGGCGGATTCAACGGCCATGGAGGTTGATTCAGCTGACTCTCCTTAATTATCGTAGGATTTGTCACCATGTCTCTACCCAGCCTTGCATCGTTTGTACTCTACACCTCATTCCTCATTAATGACAGTGGTATTTTTGGCTTGACGACTTGTGGCTTTAGGCTTGTCGGGATGCCCATAAACTCCGCGTTTTGGTTCGTTTATGTAAAAAATTTTATCCCTTCCTTGCATCAAGCAACTGTATAAGTCTGTATCTCATTTGCGTTTATTGAGCATTTCCGCTCGCGATCGACGCTCGCTGGGTGACTTTTTGCTTCAACTCCGCTTGAAACCCTAAATTCGAACGCGAGTTTGCAGGGTCCCGTAAACAGGTTCAGTTTTCGACCATGGAGCCAGTCGCAGGCGACCCAGAATTGGCCTCAGAGATGCTCTCCCTTCTCAACAAAGAACTTAAAGCTGCGCGCCTACGCATTTCTCAGTTGGAATTGACCAATAACGAGGTAAGTAAAAGTTCCGAAATGCCTCCGTTGCTGGTCCAACTACCCGATTGCTCTTTCTAGATGGTTGCGCAAGTGGAACAATTTAGAGAACGCGCTGAAGCGGCTGAGCAAGCCATGGACATAATGCAGAAAAATATCGAAGATATGGGCACGGAAAATGAGTTGTTGAGGGCTGCCATCGACGATATAAAAGATTCCAAAATAGGGGTGAAAAAAGTGAGTACTCCGTTTTTGCGTCGGTGGAAATTTGACGGAGAAAGCTGCTTAGGAAATATTTGAAGAACGAATCAACAATATAACAAAACCGACCGAAAATTTAAGTTCCACAAGTAACGTCGAAACTGACCTTGTAGGTTGCTGCAGTCACTTCCAGGTGTCCGGAACTTATGATCCGGGTATATATTCTAGTCACATATTCAAGAGCTCGAAGCGGCGCTTGAGAAATACTACGCAAAGTACAAAGCTGAGAAGGAAACCAGGAAAGAATTGAGCCAAGTCCGTATTGTCTGAACCTCGGTCTACGAACTTACTGAATCTTTTCATCCAGACTGGTCGCGAACTCGAGGAACAACTAAACCTCCTTCGTGCAGAGAACACAAATCTCCAGCGCAGGTCCGAAGAAGTATGTTAGTCCGTCGGGGCCTGTGTTGTGATCGATCTCAATGCAATGTCCCCTAGATGCGTCCAATTCCGAGTCCAGAAATTACAGATGCTTCTCCGCTGCCACAGGTACTTTAAGTAATCGGACTATGTGTGCTTCTATGTACATTGACGGGGAAAAAGACACCAGGTCGGAGCGACTTCGAGGACTACATGGGATATCTTCCAAAATATAAAGGCCGTCCCCGGGTCAAGAACTTCCAGCCCGTTTGTGGGCAAGATCTAGACCTTAAGGCGTACTTGGCATCGGTAAGTTCTAACTTCTATGCTATATTCATCTTCGGTCATTGGATTTTCTCAGGACCCGAGAACGTCGAGGTAAACAACTGTTGACATTGTCTAGCCTTTCGGTCTCTGATTATTTTTAGTTGCTCAACCAACTTCTTGTATCTTCCAGATCTTTTGATTTGGTGCGCAGATAGAGAAAATGCTCTCGCCGTTGGACCAACGCATGTCTTTGACAAAAGCAAATGGCAATGGAGAAAAGCATCGATCTTTGGGAACCTCTACGAGAAGGAATTCGCCTTGTTTTATCTATGGAGGGGGCAGGTATTCTACGGAGGAACCTACAAGGCTATCAATTTCAGGCAATGGAATTCTGTGGGATGCCCCATGTATGACGACGACAAATCCTTGGTGAGCATTATGTGTTGATTGGTTAGTGTGTCTAATGCACCCCTGGCTTCAAGTCTGTAGGTGCTGTGGTTGACGCTACTATTGTGAAAATAGATGGAGTCGACATTCATCCAAGCTCGAAATCCATGATCAAAAGTCTTTACACTGAGAAGGTGTTGAATATCGAAATACTGGGTCTTCATTGTGTTGGGTTTGACCACGAACTATATGCCAAACTGAAGGAAAGACACAATGGGGCTCGTTCTGTCGTTCTTCCAGAAACATACTACCATGAAAGTAAAGAGGTGGACTCTGTCAATGCGAGTTCAAATACCTCTGACTTCACAAAAAGGCCGACGAAGAAAAGAAAGAGGACTGAATGAAGCCATAAATTTCTTTATATTTGTTGGGAAGAAATCATTTGAGCCGTGCTTGGACTGTTGACATAACTTACTATCAATTACATTCTTAGTATTTTAGCATTTGAGTATTGCATCACGTGTACTCAAACGGTGACTTTGAGATTACCATCATTAAGGACAACGTTGCTTTTAACCATGCCTGTTCAAAGTCATTGGGTACTACCCCAAGAGCTTATCGATGATATCATCTACAACCTCTCTGATGATAAGGCTACTCTCAGAGCATGTGCAGTTGTCTGCCAGGACTGGCGCCAGACCTCACAAAGCGCTTTATTCCGCACGATCAAATTTGACCAGCGGACCATGACTGCGTACAACAAATCTATGAAACTCCTAGCAGGAACACTCTCAAAACATCCAGAGCTAGGCAATCTTGTGCGTGCTTTGTATGTGCAATGGGCAGGCGATCAGCGTTTCAAGTTTCTCTCGACGATGACATTCACGTCCCTCGAGCGCGTTGCCATGAGGCACATGTCTTGGGTTCAATACACCGACGAAGGACTAAGAGGTACTCATAAGCTTTTTCAACTTCCAACCTTGAAGACTGTTGAGCTCTTTGACACGACATTCGAGGAGGCGAAGGATCTCGCTAAGTTTTTTGAGGGTTGCGGGCAAAACATCAACACGTTGCGTCTTCATCGAGTCTGCTTCCTCAAGAGGGCAACAACAGACCCATTGTTTCCGTACAGCCACAGTGGTATCGTTTCTTCTAAACCAGAAACTGAGGAACAGGAGGTTCAACCAGAAAATAGGCCAAAACTGCAAAGTCTAGAAATTGTGCTTGGTAGTGCTTCGACCCTCGCCAAGTGGCTCTCTGCAAAAAAGTCCCCTTTTGACATTTCCGAGGTCGGCGAGCTGAGATTCGAGGAAGACCTCGAACGAAACGACCTAGGTAATCTGGCCCATCTTTTGCGAATCTGCAGCAGCAATCTCAAGAACCTGGACATCTACGCTCCGCGTGGTAAGTAACGTCATAAGCGCCACTGTCTGAATGAACCACGACTTATTCGTCAACCAACTCGAACAGAGCCACTGAATCCGAACAACATCGACATCAGCACCCATACCATGCCGAACCTCAGGAATCTCACCATCTCGGGCATCGGGCGCTATGCTATCTCAAGCGCAATACCCTGGCTCTCCCAGATCACCCCCAACAGTGAAATCCGGAAGCTGACGATTAAATTTAGATTCGGAAGTGCGATGGCCAAATCTTTGGCCGACCCTACTATGAATTGGGACGATTTAGACAATGCTATTGACAATTTACCTCTGATGTCACTTGAGGACATCGAAGTCAAGATTCCGAAACGTAATCGGCAGACAAATGAAGACGTTGAGAAGATCTACAGGTCGTATCTACCGAAGGCGACGGAGCGAAGTGTATGCAGGCTGACGATCCTGTGAAGGAAACTGTCTACCGTAGGTACTCCTCTGGTAGGATGACGGGAATAGCATTCTGATAGCTATGGGAACAGCGCTCTAGGAAATTTTTCGAAATTTATATGAATTCCATATTGCTGTTTTAGTGTGATGGAGTACCGCCCTTTAACGAGGGGCGTCGAACTAACGATCCTCTGCACGAGTTAGCATTTAATATCGGAAGTCGGTTAGATTACAATGCCGGAAATACTAGTACAAGTAATAAATATGTACTTTGCTCCATTTTTAAACCTGATCTTCAGGTCAATTCCATGATTCACAGTTGTGGTACTCAAATAAATTGCTGTTCGGGGATCAGACAAAAATATTTATCGACCGAAACCAAGGATGACGGATTTAGCGTATATGTATTACCCATATGTAGGCAGTTAAACTAGACCAGCGTTAGGGATCCTCCAGGTGATCTGGTGTTTCGCGGTGTGGACAAAGAGGAATCGCAATATGGCTAGGTTTGTAGCATCCGCAAGCGGTTCCTGGATCATTCACTGCTGGGGGCAAATAAGATGAAAGACTGCGGCCCGTAGTTTGAGTTCTTGATGGAAAGACGATTACAGTGATGCAAAGTCAAGGTTCAAAGGCTGTAGCTTCAAGCAGGCGGCCGCTGATCCAGAGTTGTTGAGTCGAAGGTGGGACGTTGACTTCCGTGGGTCATAATAGAGGTACCTTCCTCGGATTTTGCGGGTTTGAACTGGTTTGAAGGATCCGGGTGCTGCGGTACGGAAAGTAGTCGGGAGGAACTACTCGTTTTGGCTGGTCAAGCAGCATGATTTCTTGCATCGCAGTCGAACATATATTCCTAGCTCTTTCCGACAGTCCTGGGACAGGAACACGCACATATATTCTGCTCATGAGGTAGACATGATCTGCAATTGACAAAGACAAAGAGGTTTACCTCTCGAAAGCTCCGGACGGATGGTGCGGGTTGGTATGAAGGGTACATGTCGCGGGGTCGACTAGAAACAAAACCATAGTGGTGCTTAGTTGACAGGATGGAGTTGAAACAGATAACCACAAATCACAGACCTCAATAAGCTCCAACTGATGAATCATTTGAACCACATGCTGGGCGCTTTATGTCGTTGGAGTTGATGGCAAGCTGCATCATGCACATCTCGAGTTTTCCGTTCTCGACGGAAGTAATCAACGGAATTCACCCCCTTTCGACTCGGCGGTGGCAGTGATATTTCAGGGACCGCGCATCGCGTCTCGCTAATCAATCACGGTCACATGATACTTCGGTACCGTGTCGCCTCGTGTCGCTGACACGATTTGACTCGGGTATCGCAACTTCAACTTCTAAACCCACCTGTACGCAAGGATCGGCAGAGAGCTCTTCCTTCTCACTTCCACCTTCCAGTGTGTTTTCGAGAGCCAGCGATTTCTTAACTAAACGCAACCTCGAAACTCACGCCGCGCCCGGGATGGCCAACTTGGACCCGCCTCAATTTCCTCCGTTGCTCGGAGACGGGCAAGGACGCTACCGCATCCACATCACAGGGAATAGTGGTAAGCCAACAATTTAAACAAGATCCAAATAATTTTCACTCCCGCCTCACCTTGTGTAGGGTCTGGTAAGGCAAGTATCCCACATCTACCTGCATGAAGCACACTTGCTTCATCTCGTATTTGTTCACTTGTGCAGAGCACCACAGGCGTCGCGCTTGCGCGGATCCTCGGGGTACCCTACATATCCATGGACCGAATAATGTTTAAGCCTGGATGGGTCGAGACGCCGCCAGATGAATTCAAAGCCAAACTACGAGCGGCAATGGACGAGAATCCTCGCGGCTGGGTCGCGGACGGGAACTACGAAAAAAGAGGCGGGTTGATGGCGTACGAGGAGTCTACGGATGTTATCTGTATGCTTTGAATTAATTCCTGTCGGGTTTGTTCCCTGATTTTTTTTATAGGGTTGGACCCGCCTCTGGTCCTCTATTTCCCCCGCCTCGTCCTGCGTACCTTCCTCCGCCTGCTGAGGATCGGCGAGCCATGCAGCCCAGGATGCTCTGAACGTTTCACTGAGGTATTCTTTTCGAAAGAAAGTATTATTTGGTGGTGCTTCTCGAACCATTGGAGCAATCGTCGGCGCAACCAGGCCAAGATGGATGACATAGGGCTCGAAAACGGGACCACCGTCGAGAGAAGGCGGATGAGGCGTTTTGGAGGCTGGGGCGGGAATCTGAAGAAGTGGTTGAAGGACGTTGAGGATATGGTAAAAGGTCTGAAAAAAGAGGACTGATGCTGGATTAGGTTGTTGGACCTTGGTGTCAGAGCTTCTCCGAATTCTGGGAATTATTCACCTGGATTATCTATAAAAAATTTGTTTTAGGCACTGTTCTTAAGCAATATACACCTTTTTGAAAATATATACCATCCTTCAAGTTATGCATCGTCAATACTCAGAGGATCAATACCACCTACCATAATGGAAGAAAAAATGCGGCAATGGAATCGAACCCTCGAATGTTTTTCACCTGTGGTTGAGGGCATGTAGCATGCCAGAGTCATGGGTCAATCCGATGACCAGTGTGAGGGGTGCTGCTTCCCAATAGTCTTCTCTACCACTTGTGCTTGAACTCGTCTACAGTAGGAACCATAACGGACAATTCAGATACCCAGGCCGATCTCCTCTGCTCGGGGATGGGAGTTGTCATTTCCATGCCCCCCATAGCAGGGGTTCGTCCTTGGACTCTTCCCAAGAATCCCAACTAAGGTCGGCCACCCACTAGGCTCTCGAGACAGTTTTTGACTCGGAATTTTGAGCAGAGCACGCATAGCGAGGATGGCACGGTCATGGCCTCTGCAAGTTTAAAAACCGAGCATTTTTAACAATATCCGAAGGCTAGTCCCAATTCAAAATCAAATAGCAGACCAGGATTCCATCCCGCTCTCTGAGTGAGAAAAACATCGAAGGCACACTACGAGATACCCAAGAAGCTTTTCCACTCTGAGAGCAGAGGAGCAATCCAAGCCGCTTCTATCGTGTATTCGCATTCGTAGTAGGAGGGGAATGGCCAAACTCCGACCGTCCGGTCTCAGACTTGGACCCCCCCTCTGGCACTTCAAAAGAGTACTTTCGAAGGTACCAGATTATGGGGTCCTTTCACGACACGCTCGAAGGGGTTTTGCGCCGTGAGGAACGCGTGAGTGGTCTGAGCCCTTGAGCCTGGAAGGGGAATGGCTTGGTATTAATAGCACTGAAGTCGCGTTTTGATTGTGGGCCCGAACATCGGATGGGAGACGAAGAATTGGGCAGAGATCTAAACGGCGCCAGATGATGGTTTTTGAAAGATCGTGTCAGATTTCGTTGAGACGCGGACAGAAGGCGAGTATATGCGCATCCCAGACTTGGCTCGAGGTATGGATAACGAAACGTGTAGGATGTGGAGGAGGAGGAAACGAACCTTGAAGGCTGAAAAGAGAACAAAGGACCTACCTCACCAATCCTAGGATTCTATCTCGAACGAACATTTCATAACGATATTGAATAGGACCTATTCTGTAAATTTGGGTAGTAAAATCCCCCGTTGATTCTAATTTCTAGGAGAAGGAAACCGCTACTCACGGAAGGAGTCGCACTGAACCTCCACACCCGCGACTGACGGTCGACTGACTACATTTCCAATGGCAAAGAAGCGAGGTTATGCTACTAGGGTTGGGGGGTTGACCATATTGCTTCATCCCCTTCGTCAGGAATCTGTAAATATCACAATGACCAGTGTTAAGGAACAAGCCTTTCCCCTCAGCTGGTGATGGGTGATGGAACCACTGCGTCATCCTCGCCAGAAATAGTGGTTCGTTCCCCGTCCCCTCCCGCTTACCAAAATCTCACCGTTTTCTGTGCATATATATGCTCGAGAAGGATGAGAGAGTGGTCGGGTGGTCGATGGGAATCATGATAATGGCCTACTCGGATTTGAGGAAGCTACGGACATCGTTTGTCAGTCGTTTTGTTTCGGTCCTCCTCGTCGAGTTTTCTTATATCAACATGGCTGGACCCACCGCTTTCGCTCTACCTCCCCCGTATAATCCGGAGGACCTTCCTTCGCCTGCATCGGCTGCGCGATCCATGTAGCCCAGGATGCCCTGAACGGTTCTTGGAGGTGTTCTTCTCGAAGGAAAGCATTATTTGGTGGTGCCTTAGCCAGCACTGGAAATTCAGCGCATATAACCAGGCTAGAATGCGAGATATTGGACTTGGCGTTGGCGAATACGTGGCCAGAAGGCGAATGAGGCGGATAGGTGGGCGGGGAGAGGAGTTGAGGGTATGGTTGGAGGACCTTGAAAGGTTGAGTAAGAATGACTAAAACAGGAAACACTGGCAGCGCGCGGCTATCGCGGAGGTGCCAATTTCTATTTTTGGACAGATTTCCGGAGGCACCTCTATTTGACCTCAATAAAATCTTGCACCGCTGGAACAAAAGGACAAATAAATTCGTAAACTACCGAGCTTCAAGGGGACTTTAACCTAAAATATTATTAAGTTGTTGGAAATATGTATGAGGAAGGTTTCTTCGTCATTTCCTTGTAACCTATAATTTTGAAAGGCTGCCGTCTGAGAAGCCTCACTGAGTGGTCACAAGTTTGATAGGACCACGTTGTATTGTCGAGAACGAGACAGATACATGTACGAGCGTAGCGGTAAGAAATAAAGAAGTAGGAAATGAAAAGATCTCCCTAAATACTGTCTGATCGCGTCACGTGAATAAGATAAGATAAGAAACCAAGAGAGCGTCGTGAGTAAGACTGGCGGCCAGGCTTACAAATTTGCCTATTCCACTCATCCAAATAGTTCTCTATCCAGAGAATTCCCATCTTATTATCCAGAAAAACTACATACGAGCTGCTAGCGCTGTTGAAGGACTAAATACTAAATACAATAACATACATAGCTCAGTTGATCGCGGGGCGTTGCCACCAATAAACTTCCTTTCGTTTTCGCCTCTTCGCGTGGTCAGATGACACTTCGGTGCCGTGTATTGACACGAATTGAATGACTCGGGAACCGCAACTTCAACTGCTAAATCTCCACCTGTACGCGAGGATCAGCAGACGGCTCTTCCTTCTCACCTCCACCTTCCAGTGTGTGTTTTCGAGAGTCAGCGATTTCTTAACTGAACGCAACCTTGAAACTCACACCACGCCCGGTATGGCGAACTTGGATCCACCAAAATTTCCTCCATTGCTCGGAGACGGGCAAGGACGCTACCGCATCCACATCATAGGAAATTGTGGTAAGCCAGCGTCCTCAAAAAGTTTGAAAATATTCACTCGCACATCACTTTGTGTAGGGTCTGGTAAGGCAAGTATCCCGCATCTATCTGCATGAAGCACACTTGCTTCATCTCGTATTTGTCGATTTGTGCAGAGCACCATAGGCATCGCGCTTGCACGGATCCTCGGGGTACCCTATATATCCATGGACCGAATACTGTTTAAGCCTGGATGGGTCCAGACGCCGCCAGATGAATTCAAAGCCAAACTGCGATCTGCAATGGACGAGGATCTTCGTGGGTGGGTCGCGGACGGGAATTATGAGAAAAGAGGCGGGTTGATGGCGTACGAGGAGTCTACTGATATTATCTGTGTGCTTTGAGTTAAACCCTGACGGTTCTGTTCCCTGATTGTTTTTTATAGGGTTGGACCCGCCTCTGGTCCTCTACCTCCCCCGCCTCGTCCTGCGTACCTTCCTCGGCCTGCTAAGGATTGGCGAGCCATGTAGCCCTGGGTGCACTGAACGTTTCACTGAGGTATTTTTTTCGAGACGGAGTATCATTTGGGTGTGCTTCTCGCATCATTGGAGAAATCGTCGGCGCAACCAGGCCAAGATGGACGAAGTGGGGCTCGACAACGGGACCACCGTCGAGAGGAGGTGGATGAGGCGTTTTGGAGGCTGGGGCGGGGATCTGAAGAAGTGGTTGAAAGACGTTGAGGATATGGTAAAAAATCTGAAAAAAGAGGACTGATGCTGGATCAAGTCGTTGGTGTCAGCGTTTCTCAAAGTTCTGGTATTTATTTACCTGGATTTTATATACAAAAATTGTTTTAGGAACTGTCCCTGGGCAATATATACCTTTTTCAAAAAGTATACCAAATCTCTATCGGCCGAATTCCCGTCTCATTATCCAGAAAAACCACATATGAGCTGCTAGCGCTGTTGAAGGACTAAATACTAAATATGCAATAACATACATAGCTCAGTTGATCGCGGAGCGTTGCCAGACCAGATCTCGCAAGCGAGGGAAGGACATTCCAGGCCGTTGACAGCTGGCATCAATTCAGGACTCAGCCTCCCTATCAGCTTGAAGAGTCAAGAGTCCGCCTGTACATAAAATTTAAAAATTTCGGCGTATCGATATGAAAATAGCTGTAATTCCGGGAGAAGGAGACCGTTACTCACGGAGAGCACCTTTACACCCGCAACTGACGGCGTGAGCCGTGACTACGATCCCAATGATAAAGAAGAGAGAACTCACCAGAATGGGGGTACGCCATCTTGCTTCCTACCATCATCCACTTCGCCAGGAATCTAGGGGCATCATAATGACCAGTGTTAAAGAACAAACCTTCCCCCCTTTGCTGGGTGATGGAAAAGGGCACTACCGTGTCAACGTGGTCGGGAATAGTGGTTCGTCCTTTGTCCCTTCCCCTCAACAAACGTCTCACCTTTCGCCCCAATAAATTATTGGTTCTTGTAGGAGTTGGCAAGGCAAGTTATGGTTCTAAACCGTCTCAAACTCCTCTATAACACGACATCGTGTGTAGAGCACCGTGGGCAGTGCGCTCGCTCGTATGCTTGGTGTGCCTTACATATCCATGGACCAGATCATGTGGAAGCCAGGGTGGGGCCAAACCCCACCTGGGGAATTCACCGCGCGTCTGCGCGTATTGCTCGACCAAGACGAGAGAGGGTGGGTCGTGGACGGGAACTACGACGACAGAAGTGGGCTAGTCGCATTTGAGGAAGCTACGGACGTCGTTTGTCAGTCATGTCGTCCCTGGTCTTCTCGTCGATTTTTCTTATTCCAAATGTGACAGGGCTGGACCCACCGCTTTCGCTCTACCTCCCCCGTATAATCTGGCGGACCATCCTTCGCTTGCTTCGGCTGCACGAGCCCTGTAGCCCAGGATGCCATGAGCGGTTCTCAAATGAGTTCTTCTCGAAGAATAGCATGATCTGGTGGTGCTTTAGCCAGCACTGGAAAATCCGTGCACACAACCAGGCTAGGATGCGGGATATTGGACTTGGTGTTGGTGAAAACCTGGCTAGAAGGCGGATGAGACGGATAGGTGGGTGGGGAAAAGAGTTGAGGGTATGGCTGGAGGACGTTGAAAGGTTGAGTAAGAATGACTAAAACTGGAAACACGGGCAGCGCGCGGCTAATAATGGCAGAGGTGCCAATTTCTATTTTTGGACAGATTTCGGGTGGCACCTCTATTTGACCTCAATAAAATCTTGCACCGCTGGAACAAATGGACGAGTAGTTTCATAAACTACCAAGCTTCCGGGGAACATTAGTTTAAAATATTATTTGCATGCTGGGAATATGTATGAGGACAGTTTTTTCGTCATTCCTTGTAACCTATAATTTGCCTATTACCCTAGTAATAGCTTTCACTCATCCAAATAGTTCTCTATCGGTAGAATTCCTGTCTCATTATCCAGAAAAACTACATTTGAGCTGTTAGCGCTGTTGAAGGACTAAACATATGTAGCTCAGTTGATTGCGGGGTGTTGCCACCAATAAACATCCCTTCGTTTTCGCCTTGTCGCATGTGTCGTAATAAGCGCTACAGACATATTTGGCTTCTGAAACCCTTACGCAGACAGTTTTAAGAACATTTTGTGCCTCAGGAATACTTGCACGCCAACCTCCTTCGTCATTACAAGCAAGATTACAAGCCCAGTCCTCTCTTCTCCATTTTCCCAAGAACGTCAGAACCTTCTATTATGTTCTATATGGTTAAACAGAAATATAAGTACATAATTTTTAAGCTTGATCAACGCTTGAGTAAAGCTTGAAGCTTGAAGCTCGAAGCTCGAGTGTCGAGCCTTCGGGTAGACTGACTCGGAGATCGCGGTCAGCCTATTTTCGGACAGCCTTGAACCGGATCACCGGCAACGGCAGGTCCGACTAGGAAGAACTTGGCGGGAACCACGCCAATTTCTCGCCAGAAACAACAGTGTTGTTCGAACTTTCTGTTTAAGCCTCCTGCCCGCCTCGCCTCGCTGAATTCGCCTTATCATCGCGTTCACCTCCTCTCACTCAGCCGAGGTCAATTTGGGCCCACCATGAGGCTCGTTCCAGGCACCTGTGAACTTTCGCTGGCAGCTGCAATGATGACCGTGGTTATTCCAGATATATTTTCCAGCCACTTCCGGCTCAGCGACCTCGAAATACAGAGAGGGTGTGTACTACACAAGTCTGTTTTAAGCAAACCCAACACACAGCATCACACTATCAGTTTATCACGGCCACAAACAGCCCGTGTATCGGATTCGATCCACCCCTCTTCGCCGTTGCAGCAGCACGTCGATGCCTCGTGGTGGTGGTGGGTTACATAAATCCCTGAACGGGGACGCTTCCACCACGCCTTCTGGAAAATTAAAATGAACAATCGTAATGATTGGGTCATCATCCACCCGTCGCTGCTGCCCAGGGCAGGCGATTCAGCAATCGGGCGTGGAGCTCCTGCATGTACTTCAACAGGTTCAGCCATCTTCGCCATGGTCTTGCAGTTTAGATTTCACTTTCCTTTTCGTATTCTATCCAGCATTCCGCTGCTTTTCCATCGCCGCACCCTTCTGAGAGCCCCTGTGCTCTTCTTCCTCCTCGCATTTTCCGATCTCACCGTCCGACGGAATGGAGTAAGGGCAGAGCTGAATGTGACCGTCGATGACCAGGATCCATCCATCGTTTACTCGCCTGCAGGCGCGTGGACACTCTCCGCGAACAGCTCGCTCGACTTCGGATTCGCGCACATGCTCACGCAAAATGCAACTGCGACGGCTGTGTTCCAATTTAACGGTGTGTATTGCAGTTCATCATCTTTCGCATCGTACTCAAACTTTTGTGTCATTGCCAGGAACCGCAATCTATTTTTTCTCCCCCCTTTGGCCATACACGGTCAACACCGCCATCTCCCTGGACGGAGGCCCGTCGACCCTCGTCGACCTTGTAGACCATAGCCACAATGATACGGGGCAGGGCCCGGAGACGGTGCAATCGCATGTTGTGTGGAACGCCACCGGCCTGAATTTTACCCAGCATGTCCTGAATATATCGGTGGGTGTCGGGCAACCCTTTGCGATCGTGGATGGGCTTATGTGCGTATTTATTGTCCTTTCTTGTCCTCCGTCTTCTTTCTTCCCTTCCGAAGGCTCTCACTCCATAAGTTTCTGACTTGTGGAGCCCGCTCTCTTGAATGTTAGCTGCTGACAGTTCCTTCGTCTTCTAGTTATACCAACCCCAACGCCACCTCCACCACCATGCCCCTCCCAACCACCTCATCCGCCTCACCCTCCACATCAAGCGTCTCCTCATCCTCCACAACCGCACGTGTAGTCGCATCCTCCACCGCCAACCCCACATCCAGCCTCTCCACCACCTCCTCCTCAAAACACATCATCCCAGTCGCACTGGGCACGATCCTCGGCATCCTCGGCGTCTTCCTCCTCATGATCGGGATGTGGTTCTTCTTCCGAAGACGGAGGAGGCCCGTCTCCGAGGCATGGACATTCGGCTCGGGTTCCAACGCGAACGGCGGCCCACCGCCCAACCCCAATGGCTACAGGAACGCTGGCCAGCAGCAGCCGTTCACCCAGGGATACGGACACGGGTACCCAATGGAACAAACAAACCAAGGGACGTGGCAGAACGCGCGGTACGCGAACGTCGGCATGCCGCCGCCTGCCATCCCGTACGCCTCCCCGCCGCCTGGCGCCTACCACGACCCCACCTCCCCGCAGTCGCGAGCACCGAACCGGTACCAACCCGGGTACACCCTATCCACGATCACGGAGAAGTCGACGCCGAGGATGGCGGATGGGACTAGGACACCGCTCGCGGCGCATTCGCCTGCTGCGTCGGGGCAAAGTGAGATTGGGTACCAGACGCCGCCGCCGGTTGGGTCGCAGCCTCTTGGACAGGGCCAGGGCAGCGACTCTGCGAGCGTGCTCAGTGCGGGGCGTGCGGGTATTGGGATGGGGTACTACACACCTCCGCCGGCGGCGCCGTCTGAGGTGAGTAGTGCGGGCAGGGCAGGGGTCGGGGCGGGTGGTGGGTATGCTGTTGCGGAAGGGGGAGGAGGGGCGGAACAGCATCAGCAGTATTATTATGGGAATACTGAGCCAAATACATACGGGGCAGGGCATGCTGAGCGCAGTGGGTACTCCGGGTCGTCTTCGTCGTCGACGGCTGTTGCATCACCGCCTGCTTCGACGTCAGGGCATGGCGAGAAGCACAAGCACAAGTCGAAGTCGAGGTCTAGGTCGAGAAAAGCGACTGATATCAACTCCTCGACGGCTGCGGGTCAGAAAGGTGGAACTTCGGGCTCGTATTGGATATAACACGATGTAATATGTCATATTTTGTATAATGGTTGTCTTACATCCGTACACTTAGATTATGATTATCAATGCCGCTGAGTTTCTTTATGAACGATTGGATGTTGATTAAAGCACGCCTCTGGATGACGAGTACGAAGTAGAGAGGTTATTTTGTAACTATTTTTCTGGAGAATCTGTTTGACTTCACGAATTTGAAAGTTGAAATCTGGTGACTTGCATTAGCAATTTCGCTAAGACCTCTGCAGCATATTTTTTCGAAGAAAGGTCTTTCGTGGCTACGTAAGTACATAGCAGGAAATGGTGGCACATTTTTCCGATAACAAGAGACGCAAAACTGTTCAAAGCTGCGTTCGAACTATTGATAGGTAAAGCCTTTTTATTTTGGAAAAAAAAAAAAAACGGCACGGTAGGAAGTAGACTCAGTATGTAATGAAGAGTCTTTGAGCATTGGCGCCACTGCACACCGCCTCTCTAGTCTTCATTCGGTTTGACAGAATCTTCAGCTTCATACCTACCATCTCTGTATCCAAAATACGGCCCAAAGGCAGGAGATGTCCGAGTCTACAATCGTTTTGACCTCGATGGAGCTCTAGTATTCCTACAGGGTGCCCATGCGCGCGGCAGGTTCTGAGGAGACCTACGAGGGGCGAGATGCGAGCTGCACTGATGGAGTCTGTTCCCCAAATTTCCGTCAATCTCAGCGCCTTGAGAGCGGGCAGTGGGAACGCGTCAGAGGGCGACTGTTGTTTTCGGCTCTTGAGTTGAAGAATCAGTATCAAAGTGTGCTCCTCTGTATAAAGCACCTCGACACTAGAAAAATGTGATGCGGAGAGGAGGAAAGTGTATAGGGTTGGGGCATCAAGGTGAAGATCGAGCGTGCGGACGAAGGGGAAGGAAGAGGCTTCAATGGCGAATACGGAAACAAGTTGGTTGAAAGCTTTCAATCCTTCTTCTTGTAGTGAGAATGATTGTCGACCAAATGGTAAGGAAACTTTGAAGGTTGGGGCCTGGTCGAAGCGAGAATTCGTACCAAGGAAGTTGAATTGTCTGGAACCGCAGTGTAAAGTGATATCAGTAACTGTGAGGTTCTGGTGAAAACCTTTTAGGTATTTTGAGAGCGTATCACTGGCGTCTAAGAGAATCTGGGCTGTGAGGGTGCTATTTGAGACGTCCAGCGCAGTCAGGGTAAGAGAACACCCTGCGGCTGGTGTTATGTGATTGAGGATCTGGATGCAAACCCCCAAGAGGTCGGCCAATATGATAGCAGTCAACCTAACAAAGGTGAGACGTGGAAGGATCAGTTTGCCGGGTAGATGTCGGGGTTCTTCCATGCTGAGGCACTCGAGCAGTGGCATTTGCTGGATTGCTTGGAATATTTTATGAAGGGGAGTAGGCGAGGAAAAGAAGACGGATCGTAAGTTTGATAGCCACGGCGCACTAATGGGGAAAGGTATCTGGGTGGTCACAAAGTGCCGCAGAGAGGGTGCGTAGTTGGAAAATAGTGCGAAGGGGCTGTAACCAAACTGTAGTGTCTCTTCGGTGGGTGCAGTCCAAACGCGATATAAAGTTAGTCCATCAACAAGTTGGTAGTAGAAGAACTGAACTTGAAACATCTCAAGATTGTGAGCAGGTTGAAGGAATGTTTGATAGATCGGAAAACGGTCGTATATGGGGCCAATATTCACGACGAGTATTTGTATTTGTGTCCAATGCATTTGTAGGAGGTGTCCAAAGAATACCTGGGACCAATTTGGGTCGCTGAAATAGACTGCACCTCGTACCCAAAGAAGGGTTCCTTGTGATCGACGCAGTACCTCGATTCCCCAATCCTCCTTTACTGCGGGCTTGCATAGGGCGTTGAGATCGATCAGTTTCCCCCAAACCGATGGGCACTCCAAAAGAATCTGGCGCCATCGATGGCAGACTTGAGATGCGCAACGTGTGTCCTTGAGAGCGTCGTCGTTCGCGAACATATCTCCGTTCATCGAGAAAATGAGGTCGAGAATTTCGTTGGGCAGAGCTTGGATACCCGTTTCGACTGGCTCTGTATTTTCCATAGGATACCTATCCATACGATGAGATTGTCAGGTGGGAAGAACGAAGGTGGGAAGAACAGACCTGGAACATGGAAGAGATCATCGGACCTCGGCACGAGAGTTCCATCGTGCTCTCATTCCCCCGTTAATTTTCCCAAAGGTCATCGGCCTATAGATTTTCCATTGGTTAGGTTTGAAAGCAGTATTTGGAATCTGAATCAATGCGGTAAATCAAAAGATGATCGGTCTTTTGTCAGTGCATCACGTACTTGAATGAACCCTTATCTTTGCTAAAGGATCAAGGTTTAACTGAAAAAAATATTAAAAGCTTGACGGAGACAACACTTCCAACTTGAAGGAGCCTGAGGATAGATCGTCGTGCAACGTTGACCAGGAAACGTTAGACTAGTATTTAAGCATCATGTAGCCAAAACGCAGAGTAGAAGACTGAACAATGTGGTGTTCACATTGAGTGTAAGGAGTTGATAAGGAGGCATATTTTTGTGATGAGTGCAGCAGACAGAAACTCATCGACGACTCGGAAAATCAGAGCACGACTCACACCACGGCGGGCACGTGGGTGTGACACAAAACCTTGAAAAGGAAGTTCAACAGAATGACTGTCACTTTCTCTGACGTTTCTCGCAAGAAAGTCTTTCGCTTGGATTTCTCACTCTACTACTTCGATGTGTGGTCTTAGATTCACTCAAAGCACCAATTGTGGTTTCCCGGACGTTCAACTATGACTTCCCCGCTGCAAATTTTCAGTGAATTATCTTCGTGGCAGCGGCTCCTCGGTGAAGCTAGCAATCTGATGTAAATAAGTATCAGCTGAGTTCCAGTCTCTTCTTTGTCACTTCAGCAGGTAAAGGTCAAGCTCAAAGTAAAGGAATACCCGAGACTGACGCCTACCGTCGCACTTTTTAGTGTCTTTCTCGTATCTGACCCTCGGATTCTTCGCAAGAGGGTGCTGCTATTTTTTTCTGCTACCACTTCGATTGTCCTCAAGACTACGGGCATACGTGGAATTGTGGGTTTAGTAGGTGGAATCTAGGTATGCAGTCAGATGTCTTATGCTGCCGGTGAGTTGACTGCGTTTCATTAATCGACTAACAACCTGTCCTCATTGTTTCTCAATAAAGACCCCAACTTTTGACTTACCCAGACCGCGCATCAACGTTTCTGGTCAGGAGGGGGGATGTGGATTTGCAGTTTTGAGTCTATAGAAAATTGGCGGTGATCTGAGCTAGACACAACCAGTGATGCGACATCAAGGTATGTCCTTTTTGCTTCTCATCATTTCAAACGAGTTGTTAATTGCGAACAATTACAGATGGCACTCACCCCCATTGGGATCTGAAGTTGGAAGAGGCGACGACGACGGCAGTACTCCAACTCCTTTTCTAGCATTTTTGTTGGAGTTTAGTTGAAGATTATCTTGTTTTCATTGTCAGTGTCGGCATTGGCATTCGCGTCAACAACCCCATCTTCGACAGCAATACACTGCTGTTATTTTACCACCACTGTCACCACCGCCAGCGCTGATTCAACGTTGACCTTTCAACGTTCGTTCATTCGTTCGACCTCCCTTCCCGTCCTCTCATCCCTTCGAATCATTCGCCTCTAACTACTCTTTCGTCCTCGCTTCCGGATCTGGGGCTGGAATCAGAAGCAAAATGCTGTCAAACTCATCTGCTATCGGCAATGCCACGTCTAACGAACACGATTGAAGGTTCAACGTTGAAACTTGATCGCACTTAGCAACAGAACCCAGGTCCGCTTGTTATCACCTCTGCACCGTTGGAGCGAGGTGTGATTTGGAGGTCGATATGGAGTAGTGGGTGCCTGCAAAAAGGAATCCAACCTTGGGCCATTCAAGGCCGGTGTTGGGCGATGTGGAATTATGAGGTCAATTCTGGGAGTCGAGGAACGAAGTGAATGGGCCGCTGGGCCGCGTCCTGATGACAATTTTCGTGCGTTATGGACCACTCCACAATTGGGACAACCTCAATTTTGGTCCAACCGCGACTGTGACAGAAGTCTGTGACGAACAACCCTTAATGGTTTTGCCCTTCCACTTGCGTCGGCAGCGATGGGCATTTGAACATTCAAACCGTCCTTTTTGGCTGTCGACGTGTCATGTGGAGTCTTTTCGTGTCCCTTACCGACTCACCAGCTTGAAGTTAAGCACGACGAAGACAGTGATGCTCTGAAGTGGTATCGACTTCCAGCAAAATGCCAATCGAGTTCGAAATCCTACAGTCTCGTCCTGCTAGCCTCAACCTACAATGCTTCAGGTTCACGTGGCGCTTTCCAGGATCAAGCCCTCGCAGGCTGGGATAGCCACGAGCATACCTTGCATTCGGTCCTCGTCCTTTCTTGAAATACACCTTCAACGCCAACTCTCAGCCGCAACTTCGCAGTCTGATGGCGACTAAAGCAGGTTCAAACTTGGATCAGTACCAAACGACAAAAGCGGCAGCTCTCTTCTCCGCTGAAACGGAGCTGCTCGTCAGCTTACATGACCCACAGCCGTCAAACTTCGACGAGAACCTATGCCCACAGCTTCGACCTCGGCTTTTCTGTCTCGCTCTCAGGCTGTGGCCAATGAAGCCTACGTACTCACAATCGCTTCTGGAGTGTCGTCCAGACTGGCAATAGATCAAAATTCGAATCTCGAGAGTGAAGGTTAGAGGAAGGCTGGACTCTGAGGCTAGAGATGACCGATGGGTGGATAAGCGGACAACCTCGGATGTACCCACGTTCCGTCCTGTATCGGTTTCCTTTCGTCTCTAGGTTACTTCCTTGACTTATTCTCTTTTGTGCTGTTTGTCATGTGCTTGTATTGTCGTCTAATCTACAAAATAGATTCCGGTTGCTACAAATGGCCCACGTATGAGAAGGTGGTCTTGTCATCAAGCTGGTAACCTCGTTCCTCTCATGCAAACCAGTCAGGAATGACCAGCGACTGTCCAAGACTTGTACGCTCCATCTGCCCAATCTGCTGTTTTCCTGTACCAAATTTTAGTAACTCTTTGAAGACAGGCGACTAGTATGTGCTATCAAACCTATGCAGATGTCGGGTCGAGTTAAGTTATCGTCATAGAACATCGGATTGTAGTACGTATAGAAAGAGAGACAAAAGGTAATCATATTCGTGCTTATCAAGGTGCACCTATCAAGAAATAGACGAAAGATACCCAGCAAAATAAATAAGCTCAAAATTCTAGGAAGAGTCGTTGGACACTAGTCCCACCGCACACCACCTTTCTACTCCACTTTTCGACCGATAGGACTCTCATTGGCAAACCTACCATTTCACGGTCCAGAATTCGGGCCAAAGGCAGAAGATATCCGAGGTTCTGATCTTTTACGGTTTCAAAAATCTCGAGTGAACTAAGAGTGATCCCATTATCGCGGCAAGTGTTGAGGAAGAGGATGAGAGGTGAGACGCGAGCTGCCTTGACGGTGTCTGGTCCCTTGATTTTCGAAAGCCTGAGTTTCTTGAGAGCAGAGAAAGGGAAGGGTTCAGATGGTGGGTCATGCTCTTGGCCCTTCAGTTGTAGGACGGTCGTCAAAGCAGCCTCCTGTGTATAAAGCATCTCAATGCCAGAAAATTTTGATGCGGAGAGGAAGGAGGTGTATAGTGTGGGGACGTCAAGGTGGAGGTCGAGCGTGTTGACAAAGGGAAAGGAAGCATATTCGATTGCGAATATAGAGATCAAGTTATTGAAAGCTGTTAATTCGCCGTTGGAAAATCTTGACGATGATAAAAATGTTTCTGGACCAAATTGAATTATCACTTTGAAGAAGGGGTTGTCCTTATTTTGACGAGAACTCTTATTGATGAATTTAAAGGATGTGGAATGGCAGTGTAGTCCAATATGATTGACTGGGTGGCTCTGGTGAAAGCTGTTTAGGTATTTTGATATGACTTCTTTGGCATCCAGGAGGACTTGGGTTGTGAGTCTGGCACCACTTGGGTCCTGTGTAGTTAAGAAAAAAGAACACCCCGGTGCTGCTGTTATGTGATTAAGGACCTGGGAGCAAACGTTGAGGAAGCTGGAAAAGACAATTTTGGTCAACTTGGGAAAGGTGAGATGTGGGAGGACGGGTTCGTCAGAGCTATATAGGAGTAGGTCAAGGCTAAGGCACTCGAGTAGTGGCATTTGTCGAATGGCTTGGAATATTTTATGGAGGGTAGTAGGCGTGGAAAAGGACATTGAGCGAAGATTTGATAACCATGGTGCGCTAAGCGAGAAATACATCGTGGTGGCCACAAAATTTCGTAGAGATGGTGCCTTGTTGGAAAAGAGTAGTTCTTGAGGGAATAATAGCCTTTTTTCATTAAAAGTTCTCCAAACGCAATCGAAATCTAGTCCTTCCTTGTCAGGATGGTAGTTAAAAGACTGGACTTGAAACGTCTCGAGACAGGGTGCAGGTTGAAGAATTGCTTTCCAAGCCAGAAAACGATTATCAGGAGTGGGAGGGACGTTTACGACGAGCTTCTGTATTCGTGTCCAATGATTATTCAGGAGGGGCTCAAAGAACTCCCAACTCCGATTTTGGTTGCGTAACATGACTGAGCCTCGTATCCAGAGGAGAGCTCCCTGTGATCGACGAAGTACCTCGCTTCCCCACTCTTCCTTAATTGTGGCTTTGCAGAGGGCATTGAGATCGATCAACTTCCCCCAGACCGATGGACACTCCAGCAGGATCTGGCGCCATCGATGGCAGACTTGGGATGTGCGACGTGTGTCCCTGAGAGCGTCGTCGTTGGAGAACATATCACTGTTGAACGAGAAAATAAGATCGAGAAGTTCGCCAGGCATGACGTTGATCATGATGTCTGTTTCGACCGGACCTGTACATTCCAGAGGATACATTTCCCCACAATGAACTTTTCGGGTGGAAAGAATGAAGGTGGGCGGAGTACAGTACCAGTAAGAGTGTGATCAGTGAGAATCGCTACTTTTGGTTATGCAGTCACGTAGGGTCCTGCTTACTCCTCCGCTCATCGGAGCCCTCGCAAACAATCTGTGTTGATTGTATGAACAACCGCGGATTAAACCACAGGGATGAGGGCTATTGATGTCATACTACGAGTCAATATTCAGAAGAAATCTAATGCGTGTTCAATATTGACCCTGTCGACCTTCTGACAAACGGTAATTACATCTTCGCTCAGAAGGACAAAATATTGGCCAATGTTCAAGAAACCAGGGGGTCTATAGCATCGACAAGTCCATGGGGGAATATTTATTCAAACTCACGAAAGAGTTTGTATGCATTATCGGCACCGCATACCACCTCTCTGCCGTCTCCTCCATGGGATAGCACCCTTATTGTCATACCAGCCAATTCCTGATCCAGAAGTGGGCCAAAGCGAAGAAGGTATCCAAGTCGTGGTTTTGATATGGTTGGATATATTTCGAGTACCCTGATAGGACATCCGTGATCACGACAAGCGTTGAGGAAAAGGACAAGTGGCGAAACGCGAGCTGCTTTGGGGGAGTTTGGCCCCTGAATTCCCGTCAGCCTCAGTGTCTTGAGAGCGCGGAAAGGGAAGGGTTCAATGGGTGGGACGTGTTCTTGTCTCTCGAGGTGTAGAAGGGTCATCAAAGCGGGTTCCTGTGTGTGAAGAACTTCGACGCCAGTCAACGGCGATATGGATAGGAAGGAGTTGTACAGACTCGGGACGTCAAGGTGGAGGTCGAGCATTCTGACGAGGGGGAAGGAAGCAGATTCGATGGCAAATACAGATATTAAGGTGGTGAAGGCTGTCAATTCGCCGTCCAAAAAACTTGGAGATGAAAGTGTTTCTGGACCGAATGGGAAGTTGATCGTGAAGAAGGGACTCTTGTCTAAGCGAGGACTTGTATCAGTAAAGCTGAACTCCTCGGAACGGCAGCACAGTATGATCTGCGTAACCAGGTGGCTCTGGTAAAAGATCTTCAAATATTTTGAAAGGGCCTCACTAGTATCGAGGAGGATTTGAGTTGTGAGATTGCTACCAAAACGGTCCAGAGAGTCTAAGGAAAGAGAACACCCGGGGGCTGGGGTTATATGATTGAGGACCTGGGAACAAACATCAAGAAAGTCGGACAGGACTATATCCGTTAACCTGGTGAAGTTAAGGTCTCGGAGGACAGCCTGAGGTTCATCAGGTGTATATTGGAGTTCCTCTAAGTCGAGGCTCTCGAGCAAGGGCATCTGCTGGATGGCTTGGAAAGTTTTACGAAGAGTAATGGGCGAGGAAAAGGAAACGGAACGGAGGTTTGACAGCCATGGTGCATTGAGGGAGAAATACACCTGAGTGGCAATAAATGTTCGTAGAGATGGTGCATCGTTGGAAAAGAGTGCGAGTTGATGGTCTTGAGGGAAACGACTCGGAGAGAAAAGTAGCTTGTCTTGACTGGAAGGTCTCCAAATTGAGTGGAGATCTATTTCATCATCCCAGTGACGGTAATAGCAAAACCGGACTTGAAATGTCTCCAGACTGGGGGTAGGTTGGAAGATTGCCTGCCAGGTCGGAAAATCTTCCTCAATAGAGCTGAATTTCACAACAAGCTTCTGTATTCGCGTCCAATACTTGTTTAGGAGAAGCTCAAAGAAACTCCAGGACCGACTTTGGCTGTCAAGGCGCCTAATGACTGATCCTTGTATCCAGAGGAGAGCTCCCTTTGATCGACGAAGTATCTCGTTTCCCCACTCCTCCTTGACTGTAGCCTTGCAGAGGATATTGAGATCGATCAACTTTCCCCAGACGGATGGACTTCCTAGGAGAATTCGGCGCCATCTATGGCAAACTTGAGATGCAGAACGCACATATGTGATAGCATCGCCTTCAGAAAACATATCGCCGTTGATCGAAGAAATGAGCAATAGAAGTTCGTCGGGCAGGGTGTAAATACCCATTTCGATTGGCTCTTGAGGATGCTTTTCCATATGACGAGGTTTCCAGGAAGTAAATAACAGAAAACTGGGGGAGATAAACGTGGAAGAGTCGGAAGAAACCAATGGCATGATTCATTTCGATGGGTTCATCAACTCATGACCATCGGCCCGAAAGTTTGAGCATGAAGGACCAGATTTATTACAGCCCAAATTGATATCTAATTTCCAAATTCAATAAAGATACAACCGATAGGCTTTATAATAAGCGTATCGAGTTCATAATACAAAAATTAAATCTTGGAGGAAGAACTAGGGGCCGCGCAAAGGAGAGACATGCAGTAAGTAATTCTTTGCTTGGAAAAAAACCACAAAAAAAATCAGGCGCTCAAGAAATCACAAAATCCATATGCCTAGCCACAGAAATAAGATGTTTACCTCTTCTGATTCAATACTCAAGAAAGAATCTATAGGCGTTGACCCCGCCGCACACTACCTCTCTGCCGTCTCCTCCGGTTGACAGCACTCTCACCATCGTCCCAGCCATTTCTTGATCCAGAAGATGCCCAAAAGGCCGAAGGTGTCCAAGCCGCGGGTAAGTAGTTGCAGGATAGACTTCGAGGACCTTGATCGGGCACTTATGACGTCGACAGGCATAAAGGAACTGGAAAAGCGGTGAAACGCGTGCTCTGTCGGCGGACCGCGGCTCTTTGATTCCTGCGACTCTTAGCGTCCTGAGAGCGCGGAAAGGAAAAGGGACAGGGAGAGAGCGGGTTTTCGACCTCGGGTTGGGTTTCTGGTCCTTGAGTTTGCGAATTATCATCAGTGAGGACTCCTTGGCACGCAGCGTCTCGACGGTAAAAAAATCGGACAAAGCGAGGAAGGATGTGTAACCGAATAAGATTGGGGCATCCAGGTGGAGATCAAGTGTACGGGCAAGAGGAAAGCCTTTGGAAATAAACGTGAATACAAGAACAAGGTCGTCGAAGGCCACCAATTCACTGTCGTGGAATCTTGGAGGAGTCAATGTTTCTGGACCAAATAGAAAGTTAACTATAAAGGCGGGATTTCTTCTGGGGCCAGTGGTCGTGCTGATAAAGCTGAAAGCTTCGGAACAACAACGCAAGATGACCTCATCGGCTGTGTGGACTTGGTAAAAGAGCCTTAAGTATCTCGATAGGGCCTGTTTGGCATCATGGAGGACCGGGGCTGTGATATAGAAGGATTTGTCGATGGCGCCTAAGGAAAGGCAACAGCCGGATGCTGGGGTTATGTGATTAAGCACCACAGAGCAAATGAAGAGGAAGTCAGACAAGACGATGGTGGTCAAACTAGGAAAATTGAGGTGTTTGGGGGGAGATGATTCACTGAATGGATAATGAAGTTCCTTGAGGTCGAGAAGCTCTAGCAGTGGCATTTGCTCGATGGCTTGGAAGGTACTTTGAAGGGTAAGAGGGCCACAAAGAGAGATGGAACGAAGGTTTGACAACCACGGTGCGTTGGGGGAGAAATAAATCTGGGTGGGGACGAATTGACGGAGAGACAGCGCATTATTGGAAAATAGGTGATCTCGACGGAATATCAACCGTTCTTCCCCGGCCACCCTCCAGGGTGCGTCAAAATTCAATAGATCAATCAATTGAACCTTGTAGTGATAGTAGTAATAGAATCTAACTTCGAAGGTCTCAAGATTGGGTGCAGGTTGGAAAAAGGTTTGCCAGGTTGGATGAAGCTCGGAAGGGAGATCGAGGACGAGTTTTTGTATTCGTGTCCAATTATTCTTGATGAGGTTCATGGAGAACATCCAACCCCAAATCTGAGTGGTGCGCCCACTAATTACACCCCGTACCCAGAGAAGGGTTCCCTGCGACCGACGAAGTATCTCGTTTACCCACTTCTCATTGACCACGCTATCCTTGCAGAGCACGTTCAGGTCGACGAGCTTTCCCCAAATGAACGGGGAACTCAAGAGTACTTGGCGCCACCTCTGTGAAACTTGAGCTGCATAATGCATGTTTTTGAGAGCATTGGTGTCTGAGAACATATCAGCATTCAATTCAAAAATGTGCAGTAGAAGTTCATTTGGAAGGGCGTTAATGCCCATTTCTATTGGCACTGGGTTGCTCGTAGGATCCTGTTCCATCCCTCAGGAATTGGACGGCGCGTGTACCTTGAAGAGTAGTTGGTAGTGAGTCCGTGGTGGTAGGAAGACGAGATTGAAGGTTGGTTGAAGGTTGGTTGATGGAAGGTTCGAAAGCGGATTGATCTGATGGGCGGCCCGCCACATCCATTTATTTCAAAAATAAAAATTGAGCATATCTATAGTCAGTCTACATGTAAAACATTCCTTCTCCTAGTACATGCATAACATAGAAAGGCGAAGAATCCGAGTCAATACTCAAGAAAGAGTCTATATGCATTGACCCCACTGCACACCACCTCTCTGCCATCTCCTGATTCCAGCACTCTCACCATCATCCCAGCCATCTCTTGATCCAGAAGACGCCCAAAAGGCCGAAGGTGTCCAAGCCGTGGATAGGTCGTTGCTGGATAAACTTCCAGGACCTTGATCGAGCACTTATGACGGCGACACGCCTTGAGGAACTGGAAAAGCGGTGAAGTGCCTGCTTTGTCTGCGGACCGTGGCACGTTGATGCTTGTGACTCTCAGCGTCTTGAGGGCGTGGAAAGGGAAAGGGAGGGCGAGAGAGGGGGTTTTTGACCTCCATTTGGGATTCTGGTCCTTGAGTTTGCGAATTGTCATCAGCGAGGTCTCCCTGGCATGAAGCGCCTCGACGGCAGAAAAATCGCTCAAAGCGAGGAAGTCTGTATAGCCATAAACAATCGGGGTATCCAGGTCAAGATGAAGCGTCCCGACGAAGGGAGTACATGAGGAATTAAATGTGAATGCAAGAACAAGGTCGTTGAATGCTCCTATTACACTGTCTGGGTCTCTAATGCGATCCAATGTCGTTGGGCCAAATGACAAGTTGACTATGAAGGCAGCATTCCCTCTGGAGTGAGTGGTTGTGCTGGTAAAGCTGAATGCTTCAGAAAAACAATGCAAGACAACTTTATCCGCTGTGTGGCTTTGGTAGAAGAGCTTTAAGTATTCGGATAGGGCCTGCTTGGCTTCGCGGAGGACACGGGCTGTCATAAAGTGGCTTGAACGGTCAAGGGCGCGCAAGGAGAGAGAGCAGCCTGGTGCTGGGGTTATATGATTGAGTGCCTCGGCGCAAACGAATAGAAAGTCGGACAAGACGATGGTGGTCAACCTAGGGAGGTTGAGGTGTGGGAGGGTGGGTCGATTGCGTGAATGATAAACTTCTTTAAGGTCGAGGCGCTCCAGAAGTGGCATTTGCTCAATGGCTTGGAAGGTAGTATAAAGGGTAAGAGGGTCACAAAGGGAGACGGAACGGAGATTTGATAACCATGGTGCATTGGGGGAGAAATATATCTGACTGGGCACAAATTCACAGAGAGATGGCGCGTCGTTGGAAAAGAGATGTCCTTGAAAGAATAACAGCTGGTTTTCACTGATGACCTTCCAAGGGATGTCATAAGTCAACCCCTCCCTAGGACTGTAGTGATAGAACCGGATTTCGAATCTCTCAAGATTGGGTGCCGGCTGGAGAAACGTCTGCCAGGTTGCAGGATCCTCGTGAATTAGGGCGACATCCACGACGAGCTTTTGTATTCGTGTCCAATTGTTCTTGATAAGAGGCTCAAAGAACATCCATGCCCGATGCCGGTCTTGACGCCTGCTGACAGAGCCTCGTATCCACAGAAAGGCCCCCTGCGACCGACGAAGTATTTCGTTCACCCATTCCTCATTGACCATACCATACTTGCAGAGCACGTTGAGGTCAATGAGTTTCCCCCAAATTGACGGGGAATCCAATAGGATTTCGCGCCACCTCTGTGAGACTAGAGCATTGTAATGCATGTCCTCGAGAGCATTGACGTCGGAGAACATATCGGCGTTCATTGCAAAGATGTGCAGGAGAAGTTCATTAGGGAGGGTGTCAATGCCTGTTTCAATTGGTGCTGGATTGAATGTAGGATCCTGTTCCATCTCTCAGGAATTGTACGGTGCGTGTAACTTGAATGTAGTCGACAACGAGTTTGTGGTGGTAGGAAGACAACATTGAAAGTCGGTTGATGGAAGGTCTGAAAGCGGATTGATCTGATCGGCGCACAACCATTTATTTCAACAATAAAATTGAGCATTTCTACATACAGTCTACCACGTAAAACATTCCATTTCTCGAAATCGTGAGTAGTACATGCTATACACATAGAAAGACAAAGAAAGGTAAAAGGAGGATTGAGGATGGCAGGAGAAGGAAACAAAAGTGAGTTGGTCTGTACCCGAAAAGTCCAGTCTTATCCTTCTCGAGGTCTTGTATTATGGAAGATATCGTGTGCATGTTTAGATAAAGAGGAGCGATAAGATGAGTGCACTTCGGGAGAGGTCGCGTCGTGTCGTGTTGTAAGGTGAATCGTGGGTCAAGGATGCGGGAAACATGGTTCGTGGTATGCAAGCAGGAGCAGAGCAGCCAGCTCGTATTATCCCTACTTGCCCCAATCCCAATCCCAAGGCCAGATGATCTGTTCATTCGCGTGCGTTCAAGTATGGGAGGACGATGCGGTCGATTTCTCCAACAAGAGAGGAGGGTCATCAAAGACACCAACGCGGTATGTACTGCGTTCGTTAGATACAAAGTGCAGGGTGCAAGGCACTGAAGTGCAAGTAGAAGCAGGATCAGCTGAAAGAACGACTCGTTACGCCTGCTGGACAGTTGGCCATCGAAGACCGGGTAAATTTTTTGACTTCAAGCTTGAAACGGTGTTCGACCTTCTGTCTTCAGGTTCTTCAGGTTCCATCGTCCAGTCCTGGCTCGTTGGCAATCGTATTCCTCCATCTGAAGCGTCAAGTTGGCAGTCCGGTTTCGTCGTGCTCGTCGTGCTCGTCGTGCTCGTCGTGCTTTCCTTGATGACGGAGTTAGTGACTGGGATCCTTCCAATAGTCCGAATTCACAATACGCCATGAGGCCAACATCGAACGCCGGACGACAGCGTTGAATAACGGAGCAAGTCTTGAAAAAAACTTGGAGAGGAGTTTTGAAGTGCGCCGGGTTCGTTGAAGTTTCGTCGCCCCGTGCAAACCGGGAGGTACTCAGGTGCGAGTCGATGGAACTCATAGATTCTTCATCGGCACTAGTTTGTATTCTGGTGGTCTGGAAGGATATTTGTGAGCTGAAATAAACGAGGGTGAAAGGAAGGGAGACCACAGACCATCTTTAGTGTCCTGAACCATTCCGGTATCAGAAAACAAGGTGAGGTAGAATTGGTTGGCCTCATTTATCAGCCGTTATATTCTGTTCGGCAGAAATTTGTTTCGTCCTCCATGAGCGGGTATGCATGATGAGCGATGCAGGTGTTCCTTGTACGCAACCAGGAGCGGGAGCCGCTGGAAGACTGGCTCGTGAGCTTGTTGGTCATCATCTGGTTGACGACGCCTTACGGTACTCACCAAGGTATAGACTCTAGAGGAGGCAGGACTAGCTGGTGCTGCGATGCCAGAAAGAAATCATTGGACGTTAGTTAAACGGGCCAATTCTCAAACTGCCTCGAACGACGCCTTCAACATGCTCCTCTGCTTCCAATCCG
The DNA here is from genome assembly GCA_023014345.1 of Galerina sulciceps. Classification (NCBI taxonomy): domain Eukaryota; kingdom Fungi; phylum Basidiomycota; class Agaricomycetes; order Agaricales; family Galerinaceae; genus Galerina; species Galerina sulciceps. Next base: position 584,489 of record JAEDXJ010000051.1, on the reverse strand, counting down.
TAAAACGAGGCAGAAGCGGAAGTGGAGGAGGAAGAAGCGGAAGTGATTGGACCACAGAGGTGGATATAGACGTGGACGAGGACGAGGATGTTGGCCGTGGAGGTGGACCGTGTATGTGGAGTATGGATGTGTGAATCGCAGGAGAAAAAGGTCGATGCTTGATATAAAAGATCCAGGCTGATCTTTGCGCTATTTTGGGCATCCTTGTGTACTTCGAGAGACAAACATCGCGATGACGTTGCCTGCGAGCTGGAGGAAGTTGCGTTGTGTTGCGGTGGTACCAGAAGGAGAGCACCCGCAGCACGACGCATGACGCAGGAGGCGTGTGGTGTGTAGTGCATCGTCGCGTGACAGACAAACTTGAACTTTGAAGACGACGGTACTGCCAGCAGCGGTCGTGGAGGCGATAACATACACGACGTCGTCCAGATTGCAGCTATCGATGGCCGGCAGCAGAACCAGGATGAGGCTCTGCTCTTCTGCAACGAACCCAAACTCCTTCATTCCATACCACCCCTGTCTCCAACACCCATACGAACTACCCTCGCCGCTCCCGAAGCTTCCACCAGGCCCGCGTTCTTGCGCATGCCAATCGAATCGAACGTCATCCACTCATACGCATACGAATACCGTATCCCGCCGACTCATATCTCTCGGTCTAGCCTCATTCCCTTTTGCATGCCCATTCGCCTCCGAGTTCGCAGTATGTCGTGGGATCTGTACCAGACATCGAGTGATAGGACCACGTTACACGACCGACTCAAGTTCCGAAGACGAGAGCACTGATGGCGAGGAAGCGGTGGGTCGTGGAGTGTGAATATATGCAGCGCATGTATAAGTGGTCTGGTCCAGTCGAAGGAGTTTGCGTTGTAATAGCCATCGTACGCGAGGGTGTGAGTGTGCTTTGGAGAAGGAGGAAAGAGAAAGGATTGGGTGTAGCAGTCGATGTGCGATGCTGGGATGATCTAGCCAGAAGCGCGTCGGGTTGGACCAGGTCGGGTTATGTCGCTAAGATTGGCGGGGGTAGCTGGAAGGCTGCTCGTGAGCTTGCTGGTCGTCATCTAGTTGACAACGTCTTGCGGCACCGAGGCCCAGAGGAGGCAGAGCGAGCTGCTGCTGCTGCCGCGATGACATCAGAGAGACGAAGTTGGCCCGCCTCACATGACGTCTTTTGCATCGTCCAACTCCAATTGCAGTCCCAATCTTGACCCCAGTCCTGCCCTTGTTTGTTTCGTCGCCCAACCATACCCATAGTCATGCTCCTCGACCCCGACCCCAACACGAATCGACAGGTGGTCCCGAATTGTCCTGGACACTACCTCCAAGCTTAGGCTCGACCTTCGTCCACTGAACTTCCGACTGGAATACCCGTCCTATCCGTCTCCACGACTCAAAATCAGACGACCCCCAGCCGTATCTCGTTCCATATCCATATCCATCCATCCTGCTCGAGGTTGACATCAGCACCTCCAGGATCGTGCTCAGCTGTCTGCGAATAGCAGCGGATGGGTTCGCGGCAGTTTAGAGTTTGGGTAGCACCAGTAAACAAGCTGACATGTCTGCGTGGGGCCGAGCGACGTCTCTCTGGTGAATCGAGGGAGGATGAGCCCAGCAGGAGAGACGTTCCGGGCTGAGACGCGCCGAGAGCGGAGCCATCTGCGGAGGTTGGTGTGGCGTTGAACAATAGGTACGTGCCTATCCTCGCCGTTCCTTTCTGCATTAAGATCGTCACCTTCAGACGAAAGACACAAAGTCCTGTACTTCGCCTCTTCAAGCCTCTCCTGCCACAGGCGCGGGTATGACCTGACATCGTAGAGCACGAGGAGGGCAAGATGCACACTACCCGAGGTCTCTTGGGTGCTCGGGAAGAGAGCTGTCGTGCTTCAAGGAAAGGGGCCATTTGAAGGGAGAGAGGAGGGAAGCGGACCTTAGATCCGCTAGGTGGGTCCGTAAAGATGGGAAAAGGAGAGGTGGTGGGGTATGTTGGGGCCGGAAAGGCCAAGCGTGATGCACCCGCGCGCAGCAACGATTGCGCGGTTCAAGTTCTCGTCTGCGCTTCCAGAGACGACGATCGTGTGTTGTAAGTAGTCCAGGTTGAGCTTTTGTAGATGACTTGGGCTTGGACTGCTTCAAGTCTACTTTCAGGCTTCAGCCACTGCACCTCCGCTGGTGCGATGGCCAGAACCAGCACCACCGGGGTCAAGGGCTGGGAGGGATATGGGCCTCGGATGGGCTACTGTCTAGCCATTGAGACTCGGTGGTTGGGGCAATGGGATGAGGAGGGCAAAACCGTATTTCGCTGCACCTAGACAAATAGAGGAAGGAAATTCATTCGACTATGAATTGGAAAAAAAAATGAACGAACGAACGAACGATAATTCACACGGATAAACTCACACATGTCCATCTACACTCAGCAGCAGCGACTTGCGCCTGCCGTTGGACAGATCATCATTCTTGTTGGCTGCAGAGTTGCGAACATCGAGGGCGGAGCTAAGAGACAAGTTAGTCGCATCGTGTGACTCCGAGTTTGATGGGATATGTGGCTGCCCAAAAGCAGTAATGGCTCTGGCACCTACAAGTAATCATGATAAATCAATTGCCACTGCCAGCCAATTGCCAGCAGGAGCACAAAGAAAATAGTTTAAAAATCTCATTTATGTGGAGGGTTCAAGTTAGGCACAATGTTGTCAAATAAGTAAGCACACACTTCACAAATGCACAGACACTTCACACCAACTCTCCAAATTGCTTTCAACTAGCGCGTCCCCATGCTCCGCACGGGTACTTGCCGAAAGGACCTACTTCTAGCTTTGAAACTACAGTAGCTGATCCAAAAAATATTATATTTTCGTGAGTCCATTTGGAGTCCATATTCAAGAATTTCAATGTCCAACGTTCAGCGTGCTCTGCACGCACTTCTGATAAGTAATAAAGCTGCAGTCCTTTAAGTTCAAAATTGAATAGATTATTCTTGTCTGGCATTTTGAACCACAATTTCCGAAGGAATACATGCCGAAAAGATTTTACAGTGTTTGTTAAAGTTAGTATAGTGCAGTAGAAAACCATAAATGCCCTCCCGAGTTGATTCTCCAATACCGTACAGAGACAATTTGAGGCAAACCCTATGCCAGTGTTGTCTGTGTCTGGCGGGATGTACTCTGTCGACGTGCTGAAGTCCGAGTAGGCAGATAGTTTGGTGAAAACATGGAAATTTTGACACTGACAATGCTTTTGCCACAAAGTCACGTGTGGCAAAGACGTTGCAGCCTCCACTGGCTCAATCTATGACCACCTAGATATATATTTTTTTTTGTAGAACGACCTTAAATGCATAATGGAACATTTCTATTAATTTAGTTTTTCTTAGTGGTAGACCCCCCGCCATACAGAGGGCGTACATCATGAACTGCTTCAGATAAGATAACACCCGCTCCATAGATAAGATTACTTACAAAGACAAAAATTCTAGAAAGAAAATACTGAATATAGAAACTCAAACCAAAAAGAGCCCACGATGCCGAGCTGTACAAATAAGTGGAGCACCCCCAACAGACACGATAAGCACACTGGCAGAGCGAGGTCGACTGCGATAGCGGAAAGCACGGAAAGCAAGAAAGTAGAATCTGTGAGATCTGACCCCCATGACCAGGGATCTCACTCGGCAGCGGGATCGCGCCTGCATTCGCCTCTGCAAAACGTGGGAGTGATGGCGGCATCCAAGCTCTTTCGTAGTAGTGATTGCTATAGAAAAACATACAGTAATTTAAATCCATCCCAAAATAAGGAGCCCTTCTATGGCAGCAAGATGATCTCCATTATTGACATCCAACAGCATTGCATGAAGAGTCTCATGCATTCCAGACTTTGCAATGACATTCACTAAGATGATTCAAAAGATCAGACAAAGTTATGATGATGAAAAAAAGAGAAAAACTAAACTATAATTTTCAGAAAGCTGTTCTAGTATGAGAAGACCATATTTGCTTGAATGTGGTGTTTGCAATAGATATGAAACAGTATTCAGTGTGTCTTGGAAGTGTGTATCATTTTTATCTGCAAAAATTTGGATGTTAAAAAGAGTAACAGCCCAGACAATGTTTGGCCTACTCAGAACCAGAGATGGCACAAGTATAGAGGCAAGATATTTTTGGATTCTGGGATCACTGTCTTGAGATTTGAGTATATTTGTAATAATCAAATTATTGGAAGGCCAGTAGATGATATGAAGAATCTGGTCTGCTTATTATGAAAAACTGAGTCAATTTAGCAAGAAAGTACTTACTAAATTTACATAGCTCCTGAATACAATGAAGACTAGAAAGTCTCACATTTAAATCTGAATCTCCAAGTTTTTCAAGCACTTTCTGTAATCCATTACTTGAGATAAAATTCAACTGGATACCATCTTGAAAAAAAATTAAATACAAAGTCTAAAAAATTAAAAATTCTAAAAACCCTTACCATGTACACAAAGGCCCTCAATGCATTGAAGAGCTGAAATTCTTACTTGTGCTTCTGAATGTAGCAGTTTTTCAAGTATATTTTGCATTCCATAATTCAAAGTGAAACTTGTCCATGATTTATCTATAAAATACATAAAATCAAAGCCAATAAAATATTAAAAATCCATACCTTGCACACATAACATTTTGAGGCAATTAAGACTTGCTATTTGCAAGACTGAATGTGGTGATTGTAAAGTTTCAAACACCTTCTGCATTGTTTTACTTGATATTATGCTTGACTGAAAGTCATCTGTTAAAAATTAAAAACTTAAAAAACTTCAGAGTTTTTTTAAAAAGTTATACCATATACACAGAGAGATTGAATACAATTAAGTGCTGCAGAATATACAACTGTTTCTGAGTTTTGAAAATTTTCAAGAATTTTTGAAATTCCATTATGAAAAATAAAGCTTGTTCGAATATTATCTGAAAATGTTTCACAATCAATTGAGTAAATAAAGTTGGTAGACAATCATACCATAGGCACATAAAATTTTAAAATAATCAAATACTATAAGCTTGACTTCCTGATCTGGATTTTGCAATTTTTCTAGAAAAATTGGTACCAGATTGTTGGAAATGAAGCTTGTTTGGATTTTTTCTATAAAGATGAAGGTTTATAAATTTAAATATATATATATATATTTACAGGGAGGTTTTACCATGTTCACAAAGCAATTTGATATAATCAAGGCCTTTTTTTAGCAAGAAGCCAGATAAATCTTGAAGTGTTTCCAGAATATTTTGGATTATATTAGTGGAAATAATATTTTCTTGAATATCATCTGTAAAAGTATAAAAATTATATAGAAAAAAAAAACCTAGATAAACATATCATATACACAAAGCAGCTTTAAACAATTTAGTGCTGAAGTCTGTAGTTCAGAGTTGGGACTTTGAAATGTCATGAGAATTTTGGGTATGATGTTATTGGAAATAAAGCTCGATCGAATATTATCTGTAAAATATCAGACAAAATGTTAAAAAGTTGCTAGACAGACATACCATAGACGCAAAGGATTTCAATATAATACAAAGCATTTTCTAATATAAACCATTCCTTATGTTGAAGTTTTTCCATAAATTTTGAAATATAGTCCTTGGAAATAAAAGCCATTCTGGTATCATCTGTCAAAGTTTAAATATCAAGCAGATAAAATTATTTAAGGAACAAACCATAGGTGCTAAGCACTTTGACACAATTTAGAGCTGCATTTTGGGCATTTGTGGTGTGATCATGGAACGCCTCCAGAATTTGCAGTATTATGTTATTTGAAATAAAATTCAGTCTGATATCATCTATAAAATTTTAGCCTCCAAAAAGAAAAAAATTTGGTAAAAAGCTATACCAAATATGCAAAAATTACTGCAATTGAATGCTTCTTGTCTTATATTCCAGGTCAAATCTTGAATTTTCTCCAAAATTTTTGGTATTATATTATTGGAAGTGAAGCTTGATTTGAAATTATCTATAAAATTTTAGAAATGTGGTATATAAAATTATAAAGCAGTCATACCATATATACAAATGCTTTTAATACAGCTAAGAGCAGCTTTTTGTACCTCATAGTCAGGATCTTGAAAATTTTGCAGGACTTTTGGTATTATGTTCTTAGAAACAATATTTGTTTGGATATCATCTATGAAAGTTTATAATTGAATTTGAAAAAAATCAATAGAGAGTTATACCATATATACAGAGAGCTTTGATACAATTAAGAGCTGCAATTTGTATAAACCAACCTGAATCTTGAAGTTTGTCTCCAATTTCAGTGATTAAATTATTAGAAATAAAGCTTGTTTGGATATCATCTGTAGAACTTTTAAAAATATATATATATGAATTAATAAAAATTGTTATACCATGATTACAAAGAATTTTGATACAATTAATGGCCTCATACCACACATCCTCATTTGAATGTTGGAGAATTTTTAGAATTTTTGATATTATTCCATTAGAAATAATGCTTCTTCGCATATGATCTATAAATTTTGAGAACTAGGTCAATAAAATTGATGACTAGCCTTACCATGTATACAGATGGTTTTTATTAAATGAATGGCTGCATTTTGCACAACTTTATTATTATTTTGAATTTCATCTACAATTTTTGGAATTGCATCATTAATGAGCAAGTTTTGTTGGACATCCTCTGTAGACAATTCAATAATGAATTCATAAAAGTATTAGAAACTTATACCATGCTTGCAGAGGGTGCAAATGCAATCAAGAGCTGCTTTTTGCACATTTTTACCTGAATTTTGAAAGATTGCCAGAATTTTTGGTATTATTTCATTAGAAATAAACCCTGTTCGAATATTATCTGCCAAAAAAATTAAATGCTAATGATTTTTTTTTAAAAAAAAAAAAACTATACCATGTATACAAAAGGCTGCAATATAATTAAGAGCTGTCAATTGCATATTGCTGCTTGAATTTTGCAATTCAAGTATTATTTTCTGTATTCCATTACTTGAAATAAAATGCATTTGAATATCATCTGTAGAATTTTAAATCCTGAACAGACAAAATTTTTGAACAGTTATACCATCTGCATACAATGCCATCAGGTAATCAAGGGCTAGACTTTGTTGCAAATTGTGCTTTAGATCCCTGAGTTTTTCATTTATTCTCTCAATTCCATTATTTGCAACCAAATTTTTTTGATTATTTTCTGTGAACTTTATTAAATTCAAGAAAACAATATGGCAAATAAATCTAAACCATACCATGCACAGAAAGTGCTTGAATGCATTTATAAGCTGCCATTGCCACATTGATATTTGAATGTTGGGTTTTCAACACAAGGTCTTCAATGCAAATTATAGAAACAGCATCTAAATATATTTCAATAAGGATTTTATCATATTAAAATTAATAGAAATCAACCTGTTTTGCTGATTGACTTAACTAAGTCAATAATAGGCTCTCTGACAGTTGATGATGGATCATCCAATCTGGAAATTATATGTTCAAGAGATATTTTAGGAAGCAGAATACTGCAAGCTTGAGCTATTTTTATTTTTCAGTTGAAAGTTTTTGAATTATAATGTAATACATACAATATTTGTTCAATATATGGTTCAGCAATTTGAGTTTCTTTGCAAACATTGATGGTATACTGGTATATATCTCATTCATGACCAGCAAATATCCAACTTCTAAAGCACCATTTTCTACAAAGCCACAATTAAATTTTGAATTAAACAAATAATTTTTCTTACCTTTAACCATTTTCTCCACCTTTTTATAAGCATTGAACCTCAATGTTTTTTGTTGACTGTGAAGTTGAAGTAACACCTCTTGATTTGTAGCATAACCAAGTAAATGTACTTCTTGGAGCATTTTCTGATGTGCTTCTTGAGTCACAGACTTCAGATACAAGGGAATAGTGATTCCAAAAAGCTGATCTCTGGACATTTCAGGATATTGAAGTAGTACTTGAGCTTTTACACATATTGCTATCTCCTGCAAGTCCACAGGTAGAAAGCTGTAATCATGGAGCAGGCTTCCTTGAGTAATCAGCTGACCCAATAAATCTTTTGCTGTTTGTTCATCAGGGCCTCCAATATAAGGATATCCAGACCTCAAAAGATGCAAGATTGTGTACAGATATGCCTTCAGAGACTGTATATTTGCTGATTGTGCTTTCTGGGAGGATAGGCCAACACATAATGTTTTCAGAAATCTAGAATGATGAAGTACATCTTGAACATCTGGTGATGGATCCAGTCCTGCAATGGCAATTATGACCTGGTCCATTTCAGCACTTCCTAGACAGATATCATGGAGCCAAAGCAGCAGTTGAGCTTTAGAAATGTTGGATAATGACAGGGTATGATGTTCAAATTTAAAAATCTGATTGACAACATGAATAAGGAATGTTGTGAGTGGGGTCTGATATGGACAGTCTGGATGGAAAAGAGGCATTGTTGCAGTTCCCAAATATAATATAAGTGCTGCCACTGTGAGGAGAAGAGTGATAACACCAATTGGGATAAAGTCTCCAAATAGCAGAACAGCAAGACCAAAGCTGAAAAGGAAGAAGGCAATATGAAGAAGTATCGGAAGAGATGTGACAACGTCGGTCAAGTGCCAACTAGAAATACCAAGGAATCGGAGGTGCCGGCGGTATGCATCCTCGGCGTTTGGTTTGTGTTGGACTTGCGCATAATCAGCGACCCAGCTTTTCGCCAGGCTGGCGCCGAGTGCACTGAGCAGGCTAAAAAAGAGGCTACAAAACCACAGTCCGTTGACGACTCTGGAAGTCAGACTAGGTGTAAAGGAAGGGGGGCTATAGGTCTGCGGCGAACCGCTCTGAGCCTGAAGCAAGGCCCCGAGAAGGGCATTTGTTGTCGCTTGCGGGTCTGGTTGTAGCCCTTTACGCGCCTCGATAAGGAAAGCTGACAGAACAGCGGAAAATAGACCGGCCTGAAATAGATGGGACGTGAGCACCTTGAATACCGTAGGTCATAGTGGACGAAGACGTACAAAAATGAGGAGGGAATCGAGGCCGCTGTTGTGGCTCTCCTTCAGGTGTTCGTCGACGCTCCGGGCTTTGTCTTGATACAGCTGCCAGATACTCGAGTTGAGTCCGCATTCCTGTTGAAAGGGATTGCCCTCATCGGAAGATCTAGTGGTGGCATCACTGATAACGGGATCGCCAGGAATAGCGTTCGTGTTGCCTTTATGCTTTGATTCAATGAGCGTATGAGCTGATATCGTGTGCTCGAGAAGTGAAGATGTACGCACCAAAGCCTCCTTGTGTTCGGCCAGGGTAGCGCTCGCTTTCTGCGGTTGTTGCAATCCTCGTTCCAAGGTCGGAGCATTCGCAAATGCGTCGTTGCCAGTTGGTTTCGAATCCTTCGATAACGGCTAGAGAGTAATCGGTCAGTTATTTTCATAGTTCCAGGACCGCGTCGTACGTTTTCATTTGGCGATTTCGACATCGTAAGTATCAAGAACAAGCACGATCGAGGTTGTAGATGGAGGTGGAGGTTAAGATTAGCGCCGTCAACCCGGAGTCCGCGAGTGTAGTTGGGTCAGTGGTCACAAAGTTTGTGACTGACGCACCTTTCCTTCAACCACCACCACCACCACCAACGAACCCGTCTGGGCCAATCGCCACCGAGCCGACGACGGCGCCGGCGCCGGCTGCCATCACCCTGACGGACGTCAAGACAAGGAAGCATCGACGCGAAACGGTGGCGATATAGGCTGACGAGGGATGGTCAGATGGTAACTGGGACAAAGCTGCTCATGGTATGGGCTAAAACATCCGTAATCCTATACATTGCTGACAACGAGCATCAAGTTAGGCGTTATTTAGTACTTGTTCAAAAAAACCCGCTGTAAAGATGGGTTCTTTCAACTCGTCTTTAGTTAAATGTATGAGCATGCAATTCAACGACTCGAAGTTACACTGTCGCAACAGCTCAACTGCGAACAGCATGACTCGGATGTCGGCTCACCTGAGTCATTGGGGTTTTCTTGGCCATACTATTCGGTCCTCCATGCGGAACCCAGGGCATGCTTGATTGCCCATCACGCTCAAACTTGCTTCGCATGGTTTCAGCTCAGTTCCTTGTCGTTTTCCAGAGTCCTCAAACCCGAAATCAATGAGACATCTGCCTGTAATAGTCTTCAGGCTTCGTCCTCGACGCTGAAAGTTTTGATCTGTTATAGCTACCTACCGGTTATGAATGGCGCCCATTCGGAGAAGTACCCCGACGTTTCGAGACAGAGGCGCCTTATAATTTCAGTGAGTGTCCGTTTTTATGAATTAATCTATTGCTCATATTTCCTCAGCTGTATTGCACCCAGACGCATCCAGAGTTTTCCGTCGCGTTCCGCCAGGCCGGAACATAATTTCGCGAACCCGCTACTCGAGCGCTGGGTCATGTCTGTTTCTCGACTCGGTCGACTATGCTCGAGCACCCCTACTACATGTCATGATATTTAATTGCTCTTGTTTTTTATTCGTCGGTTCTTATCATCGGAATGCAGAATTTTTAACCTAAACACGTTCTCCTGAGATGACGAGATGCCCATCTCACTCGTCAGTGATCTCAAGTATGGCTCAGCCCAGAATGCTCCTCATACAGGCAGTGAGTCATAGGATTCGACAGGATGCACATTTCCTCTATATAATAGTCTACAAGTACAGCATGCTGTAAAGTCTGGTGCGAAATCCGAGTTCTGAGTGCTACGGTACTACAGTAATAAAGGAAGATAGATGAAGAGGAGAAAGAGGACGGTCATTGTCGACTTCGACCGCTTTCGACACCAGACTTGCTGACGACAGCGACGATGACGAGAATATTGTTACTGACACTGACAGCAAGATAGCCTTCTACATGGCCAAACTCCAACGTTGTTGCGAGCAAGGTATTGTCGTCGACTTTCCCAACTCCAGATCCTAGTCGCGGCGAGTCCGCATGCAACTTGCTCATGTTCATCCAGATAAAAAGGAAGGAATAGAGAGCAGACGAGGCGCATACAATCGTCCTATCTTGGTCGAGATCGACTCAAATGCAGGCCAAGCGGAGAGGTTTCAACCAGGAGACGAAGAAGTAAGGACAGTCGCACGAAGTGACAATGATACATTGATAGTCGACTTCTGTGGTTGTGACGGACTTCCAGCTCAGTTGCAAGAATTAGAGCTTGAGCAATGCAGGCAATACCTAAACCATTCCTCGGACGGCTTCTCCGTGTGACTTGCCAATATGCGTTTGTCCGACATCCTCACTCCTGCAGCCTTTCGTCGACTGTACCAAAGCCGAACTTGAACTCGAATCCACGCCTCCATGACCTTTGGGTGGGTTGAAAGGCGAGGCAGGGTCCAAGACCGAATCTGATAGACATGTAACATATGCATCAGCCTTAAAGTAGGGCAGTCGTAATGCCATTCGGAGTTGACCAACAGCCCAGGCTCAGTGATGAAGGGTCTCCCAAAAGAGCAGCTGCTATTGTCGTTGTCGGCTCTTGATCCAGGTTGCGAGGTTGTCGTCGAGATTCGACCGATGGCCGTTGGAGTTGATGTGGGATTTCAAGAAGGAAGGAAAAGGAGGAAGAGAAAAAAACGACAACATTAGCCCCAGAATGTTGATCTACAGATCCTGGAAGTAACTTTTCTGCTGATCCCGGACCATGAAGCATGGAGCAATGAAGCACAAAGCTTTCGAGGTGGAAGTGTAGCCTTTCGAGCTCGTCGGTTACGTATTGCTCTGGGTCGTGATAAGTGGTGCTTTGGAGTCTCTAATCTCTGTCGATGCCGACGAGAGTACCAGAGCTCGTCGTCGTGGTGGCGGTGGTAATAACGGACACGAAAAGGGCCGGGCTGGTGCATTGACATCGAAAAATTGAGGTGTGGACCCTAAACTTCGAACGTCGACCATTGCATGGTGCAAATGGAAAACCAGGGCGAATTCAAAATCGATCCGCCATCAGCTGGCGAACCAGAGTGATCAATCCGTCTCTGATGGAACCCAATCTCGACCTCGCTCCTCCTCCAGCAGAGGTGGCTTCTCGATTAAGTGCGATCCAAGCTTCATATCTGACTTCGCAACTTCAACCTTGCTCGCTGCGAGTGGGATCATCAATGTTAACGAGTGACGCCGAAAAAACTCAGGAACGAGAGAGCTTTCGTTTCCAAAAATGCAGGCGTTTTCGTGCTCGCCTCAGACGACGCAAGTTGGGCGATTGATATGGACTTCAAACCCGAAGCGAGGACAAAAGAGTCATAAGACGCGAATAATTTGGATGGATGATGAGGACAAGAAACGGTATTGAATGAAGGACAGGAGTCGAGTGATGGGCATCGAGGGTTAGGGATCGAACATCGTGGGTGGTGGTGGTGGCGGTGGCGAGGAAGAGGTTGAGTAGTAAATGTGAACGAGAATGAAAGTGCGAGAGTCGCCGTTATCCATCAATGTCAGCTTCGCTTGACGGTGGGGCAGCTAGCAACGATTTTGCCGATACGAGCGTCCTTGATACAAGTTCTGGCATTGACACGCCGAGAATCTTCGTCTAAGTTTCAAAGTGGAAGTTAGGAAAGCGGTCGTGGCGATGTGGTCCTCGTCGTCTCTTCCATTCCGTACCCTACATAGTCGCCGAGGATATCATCCGTATCTGCTGGCGAGTCAGCTGATCGTTTCGAATCATAGACAAGCAAGAAAGGAAGAAACAACGTACGTTGAAATCGTACCATCGGTCGTGTCGAACTTGTATCACCGTCATCCTTCATCAACTCGAGACTGAACCCCGAACGCCGAGCGAGCCCTCTTCCAGACAAGACAAGACAACGTGGTATCCGTTGGTCAAACGCAAGGTGGCTTTCCACTGAGAAGCGATAAGATGGGAGGATGGATCGAGCTGCAGGCTCAGATGCTCAATCGAATACATCGTCGCCGAAGCGAGAGCCGATCCAAGGTCGAAGGCTCCATCAACAGTTGCAGTGGCAGTGGCAGATTTGAAATCGGAAATCGTCAGCCGTCAGTTGGCGGAGCACGTTGACCATTTAACGTTCGCCTGGTCGTTCGTTCGTTCCTGCATCAGCTGCAGCGCTGCCTTCCACATTTCATAACCCACAACCCACAACCGCCTTGAAGAAACCACACTCCGCACCCGCCTTCATCCGCAATCTTTGCATCCATCCCAATACACCTCCCACGTCGTCCACTTCGTCCACAAAACGCACACCGGTTGGCACAGGCTGAGTTACCACCAAATACGACCGACACCGGCTCCTTGGTGTGTTGGAATGCAATCTTGGGTTCAACGCAGCCGTGTTAGAGTTAGAGTTAGAGTTGTAGTCTTGATCATGGCACCTCGCTTCGCCTCGCTGAGAAAAAGGTTGTAGCTCATCGATAGACCACTTTCACTTCGAGGAGTTTTAGGTGCGGTTTCAGGTATGCAGCGACAAAACCTCGCGAGTGGCGCATGACTTCTGATAAGTTGTGAAGCAGACTCGGAAGGGAGAGATGAAGGGGTGGTTGGACGCGACTGACTTGGAGGGACGAGGAGGATGAGATGGTGTGGTATGAACGATCGAGTTCGAAGGATGGAAATTGAGTGTTGTGGATCGAATAGTCTTTGGTGGTGTTGGTGGCTGCTACTGGTGCTGGTAATGATAATGTCGACAAAGTAGCCGATGACACAGTTTTTGGCATTGACACGGATGACAGAATCTTCGCCCAAGCTTCAACGTCTGAACGAGAGAAGAACTCGGTCCTCGTGCCTCTTTCATCTCAGTCGTAGAGAATGTCGCCTAGAACTGCTCGGGGGTTAGCACCTCGCTTATGATTGTGGACGAGTAGAGAGGAAGGACGTACACTGATATCGTACCATAGATTGTGTGCAGCTCAAATCACCGGCAACCCGTTATCGACTAGAAACATGAACTAGAATGAAGTCCCACATCCTCCCTCTATACCAGAAAAAACTTGACGCGCAATCTGAGTAGGCTAAGTTGGACCTCCTCTATCGAGAGGCAGCTAGGAGAGAATAGGGCTTAAATCACTAGTGAAACGTTGTCAGCTCAGCGGTGAAATCAAGATACGTCACCACTTACCCAGGTTGAACCCATATAGCTGACACCGTCGATTCAAAGGCAGGCAATAAATGAGGCTGAGAGGTCGGCCTTTAAAATCGACCAATAATCTAGCTCCAGTCGAAGGAGTAGCTCGTCTGCCCTTCCTTCAGCTTGATTCTGCAGAGGACGATGATATTGACGGGTCTTACACAACCCGACCCGCATTCCAGGAGAGTCCGCCGTCATCTAGAGTGTGGCCGCAGATGTAGGTGAACACTGACTTCGCAGTCCACCGAGAGGTTCGTCAGATAGAGTGTGGATGCTCGTTCCGACAGGCTCTAGATTTCAAAGATGATTCATTTCCATATGATAAGGTATACGTATTCGCGTGTAATGAAGAAAGATCGGATGAGGCTAACTTTGAACTGGGATGGATGAAGGAAAGGTGTAACTCGAGGGCTCACCGCATGCCGTGGGAGGTGGGACCCAATGCCCAGAAAAGGAAGTGTACCCCTCGTCAAGTTTCTGATCATGAGCCTCCTCCAACCCAAAGAACCGACAATGAGCTAAAATTCAGCATAAATAACAAAATAGAAGGTCAAAAATGAGCGAAAAAACTGTATGTAGAGTCCTCCTCAATTTAGAGGGTGGATAAAATTTGTTACGCTAATATTGCCACATTTCTAAATTCATGCTCAAGTCACAGATGCGGAACCCACCAATGCGCGCTGGGATGAAAAGATACAACTAATAGGTTCAACTGAATTCATCATAGAAAACTTGAATCTTTGGGAAAAAATTAGGGGCATAAAGGAGATTCAGAGGTTCGGTACGTTTTTCTTCACTTGGAAAAAAACAACGACAGAAAAACCAGACATTTATCGAGTCACAAAATCTACAGACCAAGCTGCGAAAATAGGAAACTCACTTACTGCAAGTCAATACTCAAGAAAGAGTCTATAGGCATTGACCCCGCCGCACACCACCTCTCTACCATCTCCTCCTGGTGCCAGTACTCTCACCATCATCCCAGCCATTTCTTGATCCAAAAGACGGCCAAAATGCCGAAGATGTCCTAGCCGCGGGTAAGTAGTCGCAGGATAGACTTCGAGGACCTTGATCGGGCACTTATGACGGCGACACGCCTTGAGGAACTGGAAAAGCGGTGAAGTGCCAGCTTTGTCTGCGGACCGTGGCGCGTTTATGCCTGTGACTCTCAGCGTCTTGAGAGCGCGGAAAGGGAAAGGGACGGGGACAGGGGTTTTCGACCTCCGGTTGGGTCTCTGGTCCTTGAGTTTCCGAATTGTCATCAGTGAGGACTCCTGTGCGTGCAGCGCCTCGACGGCAGAAAAATCGGACAACGCGAGAAAGGAGGCGTAACCGTATTCGATTGGTGTATGTAGGTGGAGATCAAGCGTCCGGACGGGAGGAGAGCTTGCGGAATTAAACGTGAATGCAAGAATAAGGTCATTGAAGGCTGCCAATGCGCTTTCCTGGTATCTCCCGTGGTCCACCGTCATCGGGCCAAATAATAAGTTGACGATGAAGGCGGAATTTGCGGGATTTCCTCCATCGTGAGCGGTTCTGCTGCTAAAGCTAAACGATTCGGAACAACAACGTAAAACGACTTCATCGGCTTTGTGGTTTTGGTAAAAGAGCTTCAAGTACTTTGACAAGGCTTGCTTGGCTTTGCGGAGGGCCGGGGCTGTGATCAAGTCGTTTGAGCGGTCGAGGACGGCTAAGGAAAGGGAACAACCGGGTGCTGGGGTTATGTGATCCAGCAGCATAACGCAAACAAAGAGGAAGTCGGACATGACGACGGCGGTCAACCTAGGGAAAGTGAGGTATGGAAGGGTAGTTTCATTGGGTGAGTAATGGGCTTCTTTGAGCTCGAGGCGCTCCAGCAGTGGCATTTGTTCGATGGCTCGGAAGGTGCTGTGAAGGGTAATAGGGTCGCAAAGGGAGATGGAACGGAGGTTCGACAACCACGGTGCGTTGGGGGAAAAATGTATTTGAGTAGGCACAAACTCTCGGAGAGACGGCGCGTCGTCGGAAAAGAGATGACCTTGAGAGAATAAGAGCTCGTCTTCACTGCTAACCTTCCAAGGGCGGTCATAAGTCAACCCCTCCAAAAGACTATAGTGATAGAACCGGACTTCGAATCTCTCAAGATTGGGTGCCGGTTGGAGAAACGTCTTCCAGGTTGGAGAATCTTCGTGACTTGGGGCGACATCCAAGACGAGCTTTTGTATCCGCGTCCAATTGTTCTTGATAAGAGGCTCGAAGAACGTCCATGCCCGAATCTGGGCGTAACGCCCGCTGACGGAACCACGTATCCACAGAAGGGCACCCTGCGACCGACGAAGTATTTCGTTCACCCAGTCCTCCTTGACCGTGCCATCCTTGCAGAGAACGTTGAGGTCGATAAGTTTCCCCCAAATCGAAGGAAAATCCAGGAGGATTTGGCGCCACCTTTGTGATACTAGAGCATTGTAATGCATGTCCTTGAGTGCATTGACGTCTGAGAACATATCGGCGTTCATTGCGAAGATGTGTAGGAGAACTTCGTTTGGGAGGGCGTCGACAGCCGTTTCGACTGGTTCTGGATTGTCTGTAGGACGCTGTTCCATCCCTCGAGAATAGGAAAACGCGTGTAGCTCAAAGGGAACCTGGGTCCGTGGTGGTAAGAAGACAACGTTGAAGGCACGTTGATGGAAGACTTGACGCGGAATGATCTGATGAGCTACAAATATGTACATTCATTTCAAAAATAAAACTGAGCATTTCTACGTACGTCGTAGACAGAGTACACGTGAGCATTCCCTTTATCCGAAATTGCGAGGCGTACATGCATACGCACACGGAAAGGAGACGAGGGATGAATCGAGGATGGCAAGAGGAGGAAACGAAAGTTGAGTTAATCGTTCAGCGAAAAGTCCAGTCTCCTCATCCCTTCTTGCGATCTTGTATTAACATGTCTTGCAAAAAGAGGAACGACGAGCTGTACACGTCGAGGCAGAGGTGAAATGACATTTTGACCATGAAAGGCGCGTCGTATAAGCTCGTGTCGAAATAAGTAATAAGCACACAACCAGAAGGATGCACAAGGGGGGACGCGGTGTGTTCGATGAGTAGACAGTGGGCAAGAGATGTGGAAAATGTGCCAGTTTTTCGTTATATGCAAGCGAGAGCGTGGACTCGAGTGAGCTGACTGGGTTCAAGTTCGAATGTCGGTTCAGGACCGTCCCATAACCCGACCTGGACTTGGACTTGCGCGAATGGCGATTTGCGGATACCGCGTTTGAGGGAGGGGGTAAAGATAGGAGGCCCGGGACCTCATACAACCGGGATTCTCTTTGCTTGACTCCTTGGGCCCAAGGAGGCGGGTGGTCCTGAAGATCATAGGCAGCGAGGTTATAACTCTCGAATTTAGGCTGATTGTTGGCTTTCAACTTGATGTTTCTGCTGCATGAATGTACGTCCTGTGATAAGAATGTTGGCGGTGGAACACCTTGCGGGCGATGGAGGTGGAGAAGTCTGAAAAGGGAAGGAATATCCATACCTGGACACTAAGTACTCACGTGATTATTTTTTCCAGGCAAAGGGACGGCTAACCAACTTTCAAAGTTCATCGATATCCTCTTATCTCATCCTGGCGGTCATTTGGAACTACACACGTTATGGTCTTTTGTACAGTCCTGACGATCGAAGACGATGAATTGACAATGTCCGTACGCAGTTCTTCAACGTTCCCTCTTTCTTGGTTCGTACTGACGACAATCTATTTCTTCTTCTAGCGAGCAGAGTTGTCTGCCACTTTCATGTGCATACATTTATTCCTCCAACAACGCCCCCGTCTCACCTTCCACTCCACCTTCAATAGGCATTACCTTTGAAGCAACCGCGTAGATCTGCCCAAAACCAACGCAGGAGAACCACATCGACTGATTCGCGAGACCAGGTCTGCTCTCAGAAGTCAAGCTATCACTTGGTCGTCCATCGCGCGGCGCAGCCAACTCGTCAGCCCTAGAAGCTAGCCGGGTGGGTGGACTGTCCATCCTGGTTCAGAAAGCGTGTCTCAGAACTCAGAAATCATAGCGGTACCAATGTCAACGTATCAATCTCCTCGTCTGCCTCACTCAACCAATCAGTGAGCTGGACAATAACCCGACGCATACATCTACATCTATAGTTACACGTTACACGTCCACCTCCCACCCACTGCCCTTTTCCCTTCCTCCTCGTCAATTAGGATCTTCCCTATCGGTTACTTCAAAAGGCGATGCGATACTGCACATGGAGGAATCTGAGCCGTCCTCTAACGCCGTATACCGACGTAGTGGATCGGGCGTGCAAACAGGTTCGACGCAGTCGGTGTGCGTGCACTTACCTGTGGTGCTGCTGGCGTTGGTATACAAGGAAGAGGAGGAATGGGAAGGTGGTGAAAACTCGCGGATGGTGCTGGGCAGGCGATCTCCGCCCATCCTCAACGTCGGTACTTCAACGTTCAACTTCAAAACGGCCGCCTATTGGGTCATCTCGCACCCTTCCGTCAGATCCATTCCAGTCTGGCATATGGACCAAGTGCTTCGTTCAAGCATTCCATTCACAGGCCGTGACCCGCCAGAAGCAAGTTACGAACACGGACACGAACGAGAAAGAGAACGCGACTGCAAAAACTCGAATAATGAACACTACGACACCTTTTTCTTCGTCTCTTCGCATTAGTGCCATCCGTCCAACCCGTCCGTGCTTGTACGTGGTGCTTGTTTGTGCCGAAACGAGCTCGAACAAGGGGTAGGGGATTAGGCATGGAGTGGGTCTGATTTGAGGCGTAGGCATAGGTGGAGGAGGCGGAGGGTGATTAAATTCTCGAACGCTGCATTCGAACGATGGTTCACCGGCGACTCGGTTCTCCGCCCAAGCTCAATTGTAGTCTCAACCACAAGCCAAGCCATCTACTTACCAAGTCGGAGTCATCAGTACACCGAAAATCGAGTGCGAGCTCAGGCTTCTGGCCCTTTCTGATTTTGACTTCGAGGTACCCGTCCGAGGTTAACGCTCAACAATCACTCGTCATTTCGACTTTGTACGCTGTTATGACAGACCGAGAACGCGAATCCGAATTCGAAAACGAATACGGGTACGAATACTACGTAGTACATACTACGGGGAATAACGCGCTCACTTCAACCCCGACATTCAACTTGTCGCTTGTGTCTACTTTCACCCGTCCGCATGCCACCCTCGTGTCCACCCTCGATTGGGTCAATGCTTATTCTTGCTCATGGGGCTACCCTCTCCTTTCCTCTCCTCTCAATGCCGAATGGTGACCATTGAACGTCCAACATCGTCTTGTGTATTGCGTATTGCGATCACCGGTTTATATCGCCACCGTCGTTCTCGCCGTCATCAAGCTCCGCTGACCCGAACCTACCTTTTTTCCGGACTCAAGGAACTCGATGGACGACAACCTTCTGCTCATCTCCCCGATTTTGTTTTCACTGGAGCCTAGAGGGCAAGAGCCATGATTTAATTCATCGACAACAGCAGTGGGCCTGGTGGAGCGGTCAAGCCTTCCCTCATCGCCGATGGTCGACTCGGACATGTACTCGGTCGACCTTCGTCGTTCTTATTTTCATGGGCGAGGGTGAGGGTGAATGCGAAGACTACTGGCCCTTTCATTTGCCAGTTGGCGTCGTCCTCGTGGGTGTGTTCAGCCGTTTATCTTACAGCCGGGCCTGAATTGGTTTTGGTGGGACTTCATGACTCTCGGTCGGTGCATTGTTCGAGATCTTATCTTATCAGTCAATGGTAGGAGTTCCGTTCTGCTGTACGGCTTGAGACGTTCGACTCATGCTTGGTTTATTCCAGTGATCCTTTTCAAGTGCTGGTCGACTATTGCCTCACCGCGCAACGATCACATTCTACGAGTGGCGTATCACTATATTGCACGACTCGGAAGTATATCAAAATCAAGAACCAACAATGGACGAAGTCGGTACCAGTGCTCCATCGGCGTTGGTACCTGAAGGACCGAGGGGGAGGAGGCAGAGGCGGCAGAGGAAGTGGAGGAGAAGACGGAGGACGGGATGAAATCGGATGAAGCATCCAATAACCCTGGACAGGCGACCTCAGTCCATCCTTCGTTCTTCCTTTAGGTCAACGTCAGGACTTGCGATACTGTCGGTCTTTGCGCTGTTCTCATGATGGTGTTGACAGGAACACCAATGTCGAGAGGCTCTTTGAACCTCCATTTCGAACGTGGCGCCGCCAGCTTTTGGCTTTCTTGCGTCTGCCCGGGTCGTTCAACCCATCTTCATGCTTGCTATTCCAGCTTCGCCTTGAGGTTGCCGCTGTCTCCTCCACGATGTGGGGGGTACGCAGGGCAAGGTCGATAGCCCAACTCATGACGTTATCATCTATTCTCCGTTCTCAAGGTCCAGCAATCAACGCAGCCACTGCTTGTCGTTCTCAAGTCTCGCGGATAGGAAGACGATCTCCGAGAGACCCCCTCTAACCTCAATTTCGAACGAAGCACCAGTACCTTTGGCTTTCTCGCTTCTGCCCACCCAGAGTGTTTGACCCATCCTCACTTTTACCATTCCAGCCTCACATCGAGCTCACCGCTGTGTCCTTGCTGCACGGTGTTGCTAGGCAGGGCAGAGTTCATTGCCCAGGTCATGTCGTGGTCGTTTATTTACAAGGTTCAATCGTCAACGCCGCGACCGCTCTCGTTCTCGCCGTCATCATCATCATGAAGCTGGCATTCTGCTTCTGCTTCCGAACTTGAACTCAACATCGACTGCCACCAACTTCAGGGCAACAATGTCACTCAAGAACTGCTGCTCCAGCTCCAGCACTGTCCTAGCCTTAGTCGCACGAGCACGAACATGAACACGAACACGAGCAAGGGAGTCGTCTAGGTGGATGAGCGCGTTGTCCGTGGGTTGGAGGAGAGCTCGTTCAAGTTTTGGTACTAGTCCGACGAAACGGAATTGCTGGTTGGGTATTGCAATTCAAACCATCGAGGAACTGCTGGAGAGTGTCTGATGTCTTATTCGTTTTGGTAAGATAACTCCTATACAGCCAAATGCTGGAACTCATGCTCGGTTCTCATTTTAGTGCTGGAAGACAATCTTTTGCGCATCTGCCAAATTCTAATCCGATGCTTTTAATGCGGGCTACAATAGACCCAGAACCCACAATGAGCCATTCATGTCTTCTCGTTTGTTCGTTCGTTCCAGTCTCATCCACAGCGCTGAATTTCACAACCCACAACCCACACCCAACATCCTGCATCATCCGCCTTGAAGAAACTACCCGTCGCACTGCCTTCATCCCCTCCTGCATCTATCACGATCCACAACCCTCCAACGCATACCAATCGGCGCGGAGGCCCCCTTGAAGTTGACTTGATTGTGAGTGATCCTAGGCTTCGAGTCAACCGAGTTGGAGTTAAGAGTTGAAGCTATAGGTGTGATGATCACGACGCCCGCTTCGCTGTGGTTACGTCAAGTCTCCATTCAAGGCAGGAGAAAAGCCGCAGCAATAGATTGGTCATTTGACTTTAACTTTGACGAATTGTAGTCTGTAGGTGTGGCTGCGAGTAATTATGAGGGCTCGAAACATCCCATGGCGGGGAAAAATGAGAACACGCGAGTTACGCGTAAATTATGACTGGTGTTCTTATTGTCTATGGAGCAGACGCAAGGAGGGAGGTGTGGTTGGATGCGAATGACTTGGGGACGAGGTGGATGAAAAATGGTGTTGGGTGGACGGTGGACGTCGTCGAGTGTTGGAGATTGAACCG
Organism: Galerina sulciceps; assembly: GCA_023014345.1. Taxonomy (NCBI): domain Eukaryota; kingdom Fungi; phylum Basidiomycota; class Agaricomycetes; order Agaricales; family Galerinaceae; genus Galerina; species Galerina sulciceps. Next base: position 562,632 of record JAEDXJ010000051.1, on the reverse strand, counting down.
TCACTGGTGGTGGTGGTGGCTCATAACGATGGTTTTGACTTGAATGCCCATAACAAAGCATCTTCATCCGAGCTTTGAAGTGGAAGTCTTCAAGTTAGGAAAGAAGTCGGTGGCAGTGGATTTCTGTCAAGTTCACAGATATTTTAATAACGATGGACCCTCCGACTTTCCTGTGTTTATGCCAATGTGTGTTTGGTCGTATCTTCAAATCTGACAATATTTCAGAGTCACTCAAACTCAAGCCACTATTTCACAACTGATAGGTTTCATTGAATTTGTTATAGAAAACTTGAATATTTGAATCTTTGGGGAAGAACTAGGGGCACAAAAGAGCAGCATGCAGAAAGTATATCTTCACTTGAAAGAGAACAAAAAGACAAAAAAACAAAAAAGAAACAAAAAAAAATAAGTGTAGCACAAAAGAGAGACCTGCGGTAAGTACTATATCTTTTCTTTGAAGAAAAACAACAAAAAAATAAGGCAGTCATGAAGTCACTTAATTTATAGACCGAGCTACAGAAATAGGAAATTTACATATTCCGGGTCAATACTCAAGAAAGAGTTTATATGCGTTGATCCCGCCGCACACCACCTCTCTGCTGTTTCCCCCTGGTGACAGCACTCTCACTATCATCCCAGTCATTTTATCGTCCAGATGATGACCAAAAGGCCGAAGGTATCCAAGCCGCGGGTAGGTAGTAGAAGGATAGACTTCGAGGACTTCGATCGGGCATTGATGACGGCGACACGCCTTTAGGAACTGGAAAAGTGGTGAGACGAATGCTTCGCCAGCGGACTGCGGCGCTTTGATGTCTAACATTCTCAGCGTCTTGAGAGCGGGGAAAGGGAAAGGGACAGGGATGGGGAGAGGGGACGTTTTTGGGGTTCTCCAGCTAGATTTCTGGTCCTTGAGTTGACAAATTGTCAGCAGCGAGGACTCCTTGGTATGCAGCACCTCGACGGCTGAAAAATCGGACAAGGTGAGGAGGGTGGTGTAGTTACTTTCGAGTGGGGCACCAAGGTGAAGATGAAGCGTCCGGACGAGGGGTGGAATTGTGAACGCAGGAACAAGGTCGTTGAAGTATTTCCGTTTCTCGTATATAGCGCACTTTAACGTCTTTGGACCGAATAACAAGTTGACTATGATTGCAGGGCGGTTTCCTCCGGAGCGAGTGGTTGTGCCGGTAAAGCTGAATGAATCGGAAAGACAGCGTAAGTCGACTTTATCCACTGTGCGGCTTTGGTAACCGAGTGTCAAGTATTTGGACAGGGCCCGCTCGGTTTCGAGGAGGTCATAGCGTGCGATAGAGCGGTCTGAACGGTTAACAGCACGTAAGGAGAGGGAGCACCCCGGTGCTGGGGTAATATGATTGAGTGCCGCGGCGCAAACAAAAAGGAAGTCGGACAAGTAGATGGCCGACAACCTAGGGAAATTGAGGTGTGGGAGCGTTGGTTGATTGCGTGAATGTTGAACATCGTCGAGGCCGAGACGCTCCAGCAGCGACATTTGCTCAATGACTTTGAAGGCACTGTGAAGGGTAAGAGGCCCACAAAGAAAGATGGATCGGAGGTTCGACAACCAGGGTGCATTGGGGGAAAAATATATTTGAGTAGGCTCAAATTCATAGAGAGATGGCGCGTCGTTGGAAAAGAGATGACCTTGAGAGAATAGCCGGTCGCTTTCACTGCTGACCTTCCAAGGGCGGTCATAAATCAACCCCTCCCTAAGACTATAGTGATAGCACCGGACTTCGAATCTCTGAAGATTGGGTGCCGGTCGGAGGAACGTCTTCCAGATTGGAGAATCCTTGTAAATTGGGGCGACATTCACAACAAGTATTTGTATTCGCGTCCAATTGTTTTTGATAAGGGGCTCAAAGAACGCCCATGCCCGAAGCTCGTCTTGACGCCCGCTGACGGCACCTTGTATCCACAGAAGTTCCCCTTCCGACCGACGGAGTATCTCGTTCAACCACTCCTCCTTGACCGCCCTATCCTCGCAGAGCACGTCGAGATCAATAAGTCTTCCCCAAATAGATGGGTAATCCAAGAGGATTTCGCGCCGCCTCTGCGAGACTAGAGCACTATAATGCATATTTTTGAGAGCATTGACGTCTGAAAACATATCAGCATTCATTGCAAAGATGTGCACGAGGAGTTCGTATGGGAGGGCATCGATGCTCATTTTGATTCGTGCTGGATTGCTTGTGGAATCCTATTCCATCCTTCAGGAATTGGACGATGAGTGTCTTGAAGGTAGCTGACAGAGAGTCCGTGGTGGTAGGAAGACAAGATTAATCATGAAGGTTGGTTGATGGCAAGCTTGGGATGATCTGATGAGCGGCCCACGGGGTATTACCTGTTTGAAGTAAGACCGACCAAATCCAAAAATAATGAATGAAGCATTTCTACGTAGACGGTACTACAGAGATAGAAAGATAAAAGAACATGAATCTGGTCAGGGAGGAAGACGAAGACGAAGACGAAGGGGAGAGGAAATATCGATCCAGCATATGACAGGATACGTGCGATAATAAGGTCAAGGAACATGAAGTGTGGGCGGTATGTGCATGTGAAGCCTGAAGGGATGGATGCGTGACGTGTCCGCGTCCACTCTCCTCGTTCGTTTATCGCGTCAAAACGGGCACCGCCGGCAGCAGACATGGCGGCGGTGAAGCGCTCAACGACACACACGTACATGTAACTGCTGGCCAGTCAGAACTTTGTCGGCACGAAAAAAGGAGGAAGAACGTTCGTACATGTCGATGTCCGGTTCTATCAACTCAAATCACCAGCACCCCTCCACGAACACCACCCGAAGTTGAATAACCGTCCACCCTATGCTGACCGGAAATAAACAATTGGTGCATAGCCTGCGCGGGGTTGAAATCAAATTCGAGCCTTGCTGAGAGCTTGGAGCTCATCCACTTGCCATTTCGCAACCTTACAATATAATATCAACTTTTGACAACTGAATGAAATCCGAAGGTTGACGTACTATATTATCTTAACCCACATCGCGAGTAACAAGGGCCAGATGCCACGAGCCAAAGCATGAGGGTGACCCAGCAAGGCCGAGAGCAAAGGTAGTGGACGTAACATACTCATATGCAGTGTGCACGAGCCTCGAGGCATCGCGGCTGTAGCGCGAGTCGACGAACAGCACGGTGGAGGGCCTCAAAACAGTTCCTGCTATTGTCATTGTCGGGTTCGGGGGGTTGTTGAGAATTGATCCTTGACTGTTGAGCTTGACGTAGGACTTTAAGAGAGGAGGAGGTAAAGAAGAAAGTTGAGTGTTCGGCCTACGATGTCGAGCTTGATGCTTCGAGAAATATTCAACTAGCCCGCGGAACGTAAATGAACCTGAGGCGTGGAGCCTGAAGCTAACAATATCAAACTATAGCCTTTAAGGCCCAACCAATCTTGTGCCAGAGGATCGCGACGCGTAAGCGTCGTAGTCTTCGTTGTAGCCCACCTGCGAGCTGGCTGTCGTGAGATTACCGATATGAGTTGTTGAGGCGCGAGTACCAGAGCTGCTAGTGGTGGTGGTGATGTTGGCGGGGTGGTGAAGGACACGGCACGTCGTGAGTTAGACTGTCGGTCCAATCGAACGTCGAAACATCGTTGTCGATGCGAAGAACATCCAAGGCCAAAGACCGAACGTGCTCCACCCTATCAACAACATCTGCAAAAGAAGAGCTGGGGTTGTAACAGCAGGTGAATTGAAGATCGGCACGTCATCGGCTGACGACTCACGTGGCTCATCCTTCTCCTACTTAGTCGCGGTGTTGTCCCTGACATCCACCTTGAATAAACCAAGATTGCTTCCTCGGCCTCGCTCTTCCGACGCAGATCACCAACATGGGCTCCTCGATCAAGTGCAATCCGAGGTTCAACGTTCGTGCTTAATACACATGGCATCATCAACGTTAGCGGACGACGTCGACGAATCCAAGAACGAGAGGCTTTGTCTCCAAAAATGTGGGCATTTTGTGACAGCCTTCGACGCAGGTCGAGCGTTTGATGCTGGCTCCAGACCCGAAGCGAGGAGGAATGTGTGGCTAGAAGTGAATAATTTGAAGGAATGAGGTGGATGAGAGATGCGCTGAATGACAAGCTAGGAGATCGAATCGCCGCGGGTGGTGGTGGCGGCGGCGAAGGAAGGGTCAAAAAGTGGCCGATATTCTTCATCCGAGGCTCAACGTTAGAGATAGAGAGATGCAGCCGGGGATGTGGGCGCTGTCGCCATCGCCTCTTCTCATTCCAGGTCTTGGTCAAGGTAGATGAGATCTGTAACTGATGGCAAGTCAGTTACTCGCTTCTAAACATCAACAGCCAGAATGGAAAGGCGGATGTACGTCAATATCAAACCATAGGTCGTGTCAGCTTGACGCCAAACTTGACCTCAAACGAAGAACCGAGTCCTCTTCCACAGAAGACACGACGAGTTGGCGCGCAGTTTCGGTAGGTCACATGTTAATACCAAGATTCTCCGCCTCCAATGAGAAGTAATAAGATGGGTGGATAGATCGAGCTGCAGACCGAATTGTTCAATGTTCGAATGAACGTCGTTACCAAACGAGAGGGTCAATCCAAGGTCGAAGGCTCCATCGACGGCTGCAGTGGCAGTGGCAGATTCGAAATCGGAAAGCGACAGTACTATTGGCTGGCGGACCAGGCGTTTCACGTCTGTCCGTCCGCCCGTTCGCTCATTTGTTCGTTCGTTGATGCCTTCCTGCTTCAGCCTCGGCGCTGAATTCAACACCCAGCAACCACCGGGAAGAAACCCACGGCCTACACCCGCATCCATCCGCAGTCCTCTCCTAGAATCCATCGCAACGCACAACCTCCAAAGCACACGTTTCGTTGAAGTTGACCGAGTGCAATCTTGGGTTAAACCGAGTTAGAATTGGGGTTGAAGTTAGAGTTGAAGTTGGAGGAGTGACCACGACGCCCGCTCCGCTGTGGCTTCGTCAAGATTTTGGTCATGGCAGGAGGAAGGCCGCAGCGATAGCTAGGGCCTTTCAACTATGAGATTTTGACGAATTGTGGCACATAGATGCGCCTGGAGCTAGAGAGATGCGCCTGGAGCTAGAGGAATGCAGCGTCGAAACCACCGAAAAGGGCCAAGAAAACTAAAACACGCCGGTAGCGCGTAAATCGTGTCAGGGTGTCCCTTTGATCGTGGAGCAGACTCGGAAGCGAGGATGGAATACGCGAGTGATTTGGAAAGGTGAGTAGGATGACGATGTCGAATGAACAGTCGAAATCGAAGGATTATCTGGGGTCGGGAATGGAATCATCGCGGGTGGTGGTGGCAGCGAAGAAAAGGTCGAGAGGTGAATTTGATGCGCGTCATGAGTGAGAGTTGCTGTAGTCGATTGATGTTTGCTTGGAGCACGCCTGACAACGACAATGGGGCTGCTGGTTAGAGTGGTGTTGATGCGAATGTCCATGACAAATTCCTAGTGTTGACAAGGATGATCGTCGAGCTTCAGGGTGAAAACCCTAGGAAAGGAAGTCGGGGCGAGGGTGGTTGCTGTCGCCATCGCCTGTTCCATTCCACGACCTCGTACTCTGCTACTGGCGAGTAAGCTACTAGGTAAACAGGCAAAAATGAAGGAAGGAAGGACGTACAGAAGTTGTATAATTGATTGATCGTGTCCCGCTCGAATCATCGTTGTCCCTCTATCGACTCGAAACTCGCACTGGAATGAAGTTCCGCATCCTCTCGCTCTACCAGAAGAAACTTGACGCGCAATCTGAGTGGGCTGAAGTTGGACCTCCTCCATCACAATTGAGAGGCAGCTAGGAGAGAACGGTGCTTAACTCGACTAGTGAAATGTTGTGAGCTCAGTGGTAAAATCAAAAGACGTCGCCCCTTACCCTGGTTGAACCCACTAAACCCACATAGCTGAGACCGACGAGCCTCAGACCGTCGATTCTACAGGGACGATTGACGAGGCTGAGAGGTCGGCCATTGGTCAGACGACCTTATCAAGTTGTAAGAAGCAGGTCGTTTATCCCGAGGGGCATGATATCAAGGAGTCTTCCGCAACTCAACCCGCATTCTAGAGGAGTTCGGTCTCATTTTGAGTGGGTAGGCGGCCGTAGGCCCTCAGTGACGTCGCCGTTCAACGAAACTGGACGGAGGGAAACTCGTCTGGTAGAATGTGGATGCCCGTTTCGACGGGCTCTAGATGTCGCAGGGAATTCATTTGCATATGGTGAGATATTCGCGTGTAATAAACAAAGGACGACCTTAGATGAAAGTTGAAGAAAAGCTATGATCGAATTGCCATGAGGGTGGGACCCAATGCCCAGAAAAGGAAATGGACTCCTTGAGTGGTGCAATTTCAAAGTCACGGTTGATCCACGTCCGTCGTCCTCTAATCTCATCCTGTCTGTCAATTGACGTATGCACATTATGGTCTTTCATACAAGCCCGACGACAGAGGGCTATGGATTGATAAAGTTTGTAGGCAGTTCTTTCCCTCTTGCTTCAAACTAACAACGATATCTCTCTTCTAAGCAGCGAGCAGAGACTCGGAGGTCTGCCATGATCTCTTCCTCCAGCCTCACTTTCGACGACATTCTCTGCTTCAAGCTATTCCACAGGCATTACCTTACCTTTGGAGCGACGGCGTAGGTCTGCCCGAAGCCGACGCTGGAGAACTAGATTGCTCAACAGGTCTGCTCTCGGAGGTCTGGCTATCACTTGCTCATCCATCGCGCAGCCCAGCCGCCCTTTTAATTATCCCGTCAGCCAGTCATACCACACCGACATGCGCTCTTCAGCTCCTATCCCCGCGTTAGAAGCCGGCTCAATGGACGGTCTATCCTGGTTCATATCCCAACTCAAATCTCAGAACTCAGAACGTTCCCAACCCCAACGTGTCTTCTGCTAGCCCAACCAACGAAACCCTGCGTCGTTCCACTTAGCTGGCCGAAGTTTTGACGCATACATGGACATTTACACAACCACCACTTCCTGCCCAATCAGGATCTTCTTTATCAGTCACCTCCAAAGGGCGACTAAGCAGTGCACATGGAGGACTCAAATTCAGAGACACCCTTCAACGTGCGATTCGGCACTGGCTGACCTAGACCTACGTACTCGTAGTGTTCGTGGTGGAAAGGACCTGGCGTGTAAGCAGCTCGGAGAAAGTGGGTACTCCTGCCTGTAATGCTGGTGTTGGCGTTGGGTCGGTGTCCCTGGAGGAGGAGGAGAGGAGGAGAAAGGCGGTAATGAAGTGCTGAAAACCCCCCAACGATGCTGGACAGGCGACCTCTGCCCATCTTCAGGAGGCTACCCTCTCCTCTCCTCTCTTGTCTCAATGTTGAATGCTGAACACCGAACGACCAACACCATCATGCGACCACCGGTCTATATCGCCGCCGTCGTTCTCGCCGTCATCAAGTCCCGTCCACTCGGTCGACCTTCGTCGTTCTTATTTTCATGAGCGAGGGTGAGGGCGAATGCGAAGACTGCTCGTCATTCTGGCCCTTTCAGTCGTCGGTTGGGTCGGGTCGTCCTCGTGGATGGGTTCAACTGTTTCTCTTATAACTGGGCCTGAAGCCTGAAATGTTTTGGTGGGACTTCAGACCTCTCAAAAAAAAACTTATTGGTCAGTGCATCGTTCGATATCTTATCTTATCAGTTTAACTTATGCTCAGTTTAGGGTTTATCTAAATCGTTTTTGGTCCTGATCGACTACGCTTGCCTACATTGCTCAACCACATTGTACTGCATATCAACTCAAAAAAACCCGACATATACGACATGCTGGCTATTGCACGAAGGATGTCAATGTCAAAAACCAGCAGCCAACGAAGTCGGTGCGGGTCCTTCTTGTGCTGTCCTTGTCGCCGAGCATCCGCGGCGGCGACCGAGGAGGAGGAAGAGGAGGAAGAGGGAGTGAAATAACATCAAGCATTGAACAGCGGTGGATAGACGACCGTGGCCCATCGTTGATTCTTCATCTTTCATCCTTCATCCTCAAAGTCAGCATCATGAGTCAGGACGACGACTAGCGGTCACCTTACCATCGACCATCGCAGTTCCCCAGGAGTCTCGCCCTCTTCCATTCGGCTCCTTTTACAATTCAGTTCTACCTCAAGTTCAGCGTGATCGACAATTTGCACTATCTTGATGGAACCGATGGGAAGACGATTGCGGAGAAACCTTTTTTGTACCTCGATTTCGGACAAGTCACCATTACCCTCGGCTTCCTCACTTCTTCCCACCCAGAGTGTTCAACCCATCCTCACTCTTATCAATCCAGCCTCGCATCGAGGTCACCGCTATGTCGTTGCTGCACGAACATGCTAGGCAGGGCAGAGTTTATCCGCTTAGCTTATGTTGTGGTCGTTTATTTTCAAAGTTCAATCGTCGACGCAGCCACCGCTGTCGTTCTCGCCGTCATCATCCTCAAGTCGCACCCAAGCTGGCATTCTGCTTCTGAACTCGAACTCAACGTCGACTGCTGCCAACGTCAGGGTACAAATGGCCCCCCAAGAGACTCGATAACAGAGGCTTTTTCATAGCCTTTGTCGCATGAACATAGCCACGAACCTCTGCGAGTTTACTATCCATACGGCTGCAGCTAAACGTTTTCCGTCGAGTCGTCTGAGTGGATGAGTGAGCTTCCTCGAAGCTTATGAATCATGGTTGGCCGAGGAGGAGGGCAGGTTCAGGTGTTGGCACTGGTGCGGCGCGACGAACGATGCTAGTTGGGTGTTGCAACCAAACCACCAAGACACTGCCGGGAAGCATGATTTCGTTCTCGGCAGCTTCATTTTGGCTGTGAAAAGGTGAGGTAATTTCTTCTCAACCAAATACTGCAACTCATGCTCGGTCTCTCGTCGTAGTGCTCGAAGACAGCTTCCTACTTCTCGTGCATCCGCCGAATTCGCCTACGGCTTGCCGCCCCAATCCGATACTATTACTAGGAACTACGATACATTCAGGACTATTGGTCTCATCCCGTTCGTCTGCCTATCCCAGACCCGTTCCTGTGCATCAAAGGAACTCGCTACTGTAGCCTAGCTTGCCAGCGGTCATAGTCTTCATTCCACGAAGACGTCGAGCTTTGTCGATCGCTCTTGTTTCCGACTCGGAACACGGAGAAACTGCTGGAGAGAGTATGATTTCGTCGCTGACAGCTTTCTTTCGGAAATGGAATGTTATGAGAAGGTGAGATAACTCTTGTACAGCCGAAGACTGGAACTTATACTTGATCGTTCACTTTAGTGCTCGACGGCCTTCTACTTGTGCATTCACCGAATTCGCCCGTGGCAGCAGCTTCGTTAGGCCTGTTTGCTGCGAAGATGGACGAATGGGTGGCAGTCTTGCGCCCTCGGATCTCTCTCGAAGGAGGTCTCGTACTCGTTTATTTGATGTGTTGGGCTTGATCATTGTTTCTGAGTCCTGAGACTCCATACAATCAATCTCTGTTGGGAAGAGGGCTTGGATATATGTCCGGGTTAAGATTTGGAGTTGATGGATGGAGAGTCGGATGAAAGAGGCAGTGTACGTTCATTCTTATTTTTCCATCTGCTCTTCCGCTGCTAACTTCGGGATTTAGCCAACGACCGCCCTCAAGCATCTCTCATGATATCGACAACGTCAGCAGCAGTAGCACAACGTCGAGCACACAACCCAGCAGCCTCTAGCTTTTTGACTCGACACATTTGAACAAGTGTCGTGAGTGTCTTCGGCATTCTCGTCCCTACCAAGGCCAACCAACGCCCTTGATACCGGGCCCAGCAACTCGATGTACAAGGGCAATTATCGCTGTTCGTTCATGTCGGCACATTTCAAGTACCCAGGCCCATCGTGTCATGCTGTCCACGTCGAGGTACAGCAGCGCGTCAATTCTTTTGACCTGGGCCTTGGTAGCCCTGTTCTCGAGTGTAGGAATGCCCTGTATGAATTCTGCTGAGGGGTAGCTGCCCTGGTCAAGGAACCCGAGGATATGCAGGACGGCGGTTGCCAATTTCTGGAGAGCATGTGGATGTATAGGGTCTCGAGATGGGGAAGCGGAGAAAGGAAAAGGAGAAAGGGGAAGTGGCTGAACCGAGCTTAAAGCAGAGGACGATTTCAAGCCTACTTCGTCGGTAGATTATAAAGGATTGTAGACGGCCATAATTGGAAATCCATCCTACTATTTAGCCTATGGTGAACTGACTGTTCTTATGAGGGACCGTGTCTATAATATACTTCCTTCCTTCCTTCCATCGGAGCTCGAAACTCGCTTATCAAAAGAAATGCTGGCTTGACCTCTTTGTTTTATAATTCGCTGATATGAGTGATATCTTTCATCGGGTCCCCTCACCCTTGTCATTTTATAGAAAGTGACGAATTCTAGTTTCCCATCCCATCCCTCCCTTCACCACCTCATATGGCCATCTTGCCTCTAGTCCGAATCAGCGCTCGCCGCCGGTCTTGCAGTGTTGCACCCATCCATTCCTTAAAGGCGTTGCATGCAGCTTAGAGTTCAAACGTCCCACCGAATGAAACTCAAGTCGGTCCTCACTCAATCACACGATCAGATAACCAATTTTTAGATGACCTGGATTGAAAGATTATCAAAAGCGGTGTCCGACTTTGGACTCGTGCCTCACTGCCACCGCCTTACTTCTATATCCTCTTCCACATCCACACCTTGACCATAACCCGTTCCCCTTGATTCTTTTTCTACCATCGTATCCTGATCACCCTCCGCTATACCCGACATGTCCTTGAAGCACAAATTGACGGCCGGAATGGATTCTATCTCCAAAAGGTTTCAGAGGCGCAAGCAAGAGGTACCGAATTCTTTACCGTAGTGTTGGAACTGACTCGTCCAGTTAAGGAGAACCTTGGCTCTTCCAATGTCTCCATTCTAATCTCTCGCTCGCTTCCTGTGTCCACACCGGAATTGAATATTCGTCAAAGCTTGACCCACGCAAACGATCCTTGTATGGCCCCTTTTTCACCAGCTCCATCTCCTTGGCCGGATTCTCTTTCTCCAGCTTCAGGTCGTTCTTCAGATTCCTTTTCTCCTATTCCAGGTCCCTCTTCAGAACCCGCCCATTCTACGTATGTTCACCCTGTTCAAACCTCCCACAATGATTCACGGAGCCGTCAAGTATTACAAGCGGCGAATGTTGGACTCTCTTTCGTATCTTCCTTTGCCGAGGCCATTCCAGTCGTCGGATTGCCATTAAAGGGGGCTATAAACGGGTTACTTGTCGTTCTTAAAGCTATCGATGTGAGCGATCGTATGATTGCAGACCTATCAATAATACTTACATCTTATTGCAGCAAATTGGCCAGAACAAACAAGACGTTGAAGATCTTCGAAACAAGCTCTTTAGCCTGGACGAACGGATATCTGTTGTACCATCCGCTGGATCTGATTTTGGCTCCACTCGTGATTATTTGACTAGGTGTGTATTTGTTCTTTACGATTGACCCTATCGATCACCTTTCAAATTTAACGGTACCCTCAGGCGCCTGAATGAAACCACGAAAAAGCTCAGGGAGTTGTCTGATCGTTCCAAGTTTCACTATGACAACGTTGCAAAAGCAATCAAGCAATGCAGTCAAGATATTGATAGTCACCTGTTGGAATTTTCTGTAGGTTCTAGAATTTCAACCATCTGAGGAGCCAATCCTACTAACCCATCTATTGTTCAGGCTCTAACTGGTATGCAGTTGGCAAGCTATGCGAAAACAAACGACAAAAGATTGGACAAAATAGAGAGCCAATTGATGAGCATGACGCGCCAACTTGAGAACATGGCAACGACATTGCAGGCGACAATGGCCCTCAACGAGCAGATTTTCTGTAAAGTTTCAATGGGGTTTGTATATCTACAAGATGCAACTGGTCGGATGCATACTATCCCAGTGGACATGGCTCAATCATTCCAGGTATGTTGTCTGCATGGCAATGACACATTGCACCTACTTATCGTGGAACATCCAGCAATTCTGTTATGCTATGTTAGCACTCTTTAATTCAGAGACTGCTCAGGGCAACCTTCTTCTCAGATACATGGGGACAAGAGAGTATACTTTATCTATCACTGACAGCAACAATCAAGTCCTCCAAATCACTGATGAGGAAGATTGGATGCAGCTAGAAACTGGAACTACTGTCACTATGAGTATTATTAGATGGACAAGGCAACAATCTCACTACAACTTGAAGGAAGACCTATGTCAATGTTGCAAGGTGTGGAATGATGAAGCCAAGCAACCAGTTGGCTCTTCTATTGAGTCGTTGGTGTTTATTTCATGCCAGCTTTCAATAAATATAGCTCATGTCATTCTCATAGCATAGGATGTGGACGAATATTTGAGGCTGGTGAAACCAATAAATATCCCACTTACAAGCTGGAAAACAAGGATGACAAGCAAGACAGAAAGTGGGATGGATCTAACAGTGACTTGGACCTTATCCACAATGTTCACATGAGGCAAATGGTCAGTAGGATTTTACTGCCTGAAAGGAGCTTTGAAATTTTACTGATTTAACTGTGTTGTGGAAAGTCTGTGTTTAGATGTATTTTGACTCTATGAGGTTCTCAATGCTTTATGATTGCACTGTCCTCCTCCAACACTCAGGCAGGTGTATTTTTATTTCCTGAGGTTCTCAATGCTTTCTGGTTCTACTCTGCTTTTCCATCTCTCAGTGAGTCTGTATTTTCAATTCCTGAGCTTGTCAATGCTTTCTGATTACACCCCGCTTTTCCAACTCTCAGCAAGTGTGTATTTTCATTTCCTCAGGTTCTTAATTCTTTCTAATATTCACCTTGGTGCTCCAATTTTTAGCAAGTGTGTATTTTCATTTCACAAGTGTTTTCAAATTTTCAATTTCATACTGCTGCTGCAATCCTCAGCACTCTCAAAACAGTTCTCCAGAGTAAGGCACTTATCACTCATCCTCCATTTTATGTCTTGCAAATTTCAAGCACATTTGTATTTTAATTCTTTAAGATTCTCAAGCTCTTTCTGATCCCATCCCACCTTAGGTTGTGCATTCAACTTGCAACCAGTCTGCCTTCAAGCTCTGTCAAGCTCCCTGGTTACTATATTATCCAACCCACATGACTCTATGTATCTATATATTGAACATTGCCCTGAATATCCCTGAATGAAAAGAACTATTCAGTCCTACTATGTTGCCTTTGTTCAATGATGCTAAGTAATCTCTTCCAGACCATGCAAAGACTCCATCAACCGTTGTAGTGGCAGTGGCTGATTTGACATGGGGAATCAACAGTGGTCAGTTGGCAGAGTACGTTGACCATTCACGTTTGCCCGGTGGTTTGTTCGTTTGTTCGTCGGTTCCTTCCTGCATCAGCCGCAGCGCTGCCTTCCATATTCCACAGCCCATAACCCACAACCGCCTGGAAGAAACCATCTACACCCGCCTCCATCCGCGGTTCTCTGCTGCGTCCATCCCGATTCATGATCCACCTCGTCCGCATAACACACACCGGCCGGCACAGAGCTCTGCGTTACCACCAAACATGACCAACACCCGCTCCCTGGAGTGGTGGAGTGCAATCTTGGTTCAACGCAGCTGGAGTTAGAATTGGAGTTGGGGGTGTGGTTGGAGGTGTGGTCTGAACTCACGACTGGGCTGAGCTGAGATGAGCTGAGATGAGCTGAGATGAGAGAAGGGCTGTAGATGATCAAGACCTTTTACTTTTAGACCCTTTTCACTTTGAGGACTTGTACGTGCGGTTGCACGTATGCAGTCAAAACAACGAAAACAGCCGAAAGGAACTCGAACACGTATCGCGAGAGGCGCAAGAGAGTTCTTTAAGTATGATCAGTCAGCGAAGTAAACTGGGATGGCATGGGAGTGAAGACGGAAGAGTGGAGTACTGTTCGGGACTGATTGGTTTGGAGGGACGAGGTGGATGAGCTCAGAGCCGACTTCGGTCGATGACGGTCACTCTGGGTTGAATAACTCTCGAACTTTTCTTCGTTGCCACCATGCCACGCGGCCACCACCACCCACTGACGACGAATCGATCCCCAATCCTCGACATCCATCATCATTCGACGTCCGTCATTAATTTCTTCGACACCATCTCGGGCCAGTCTGACAATGACCAGTCTGACATAACGACTGTGCAGATGCGAACGCCATCATGCAATTTCTGGCAATTGACACGCATGACCGAGGATTTTCATCCGAGCTTTGATGAGATTAGGAAAGTGGAAAGTCGGGAGGGGCGAGGGTGGTTGTCGTGGCTGTCGCCGTCGCCGTCGCGTTTTCCACCACAATCTCATCCTCGCGGTGGTGGGGGAGTACCATCTTTAGCTGCTAGCGAGTCAGCTACTCGGTAAATAGGCGAAAAAGGAGGACGTACAATGTACACTGGGATGTCGTATAATTGAGTGGTCGTGTGCTGCTCGAATCATGACCATCCCTCTTTCGACTCGAAACTTCCTCCCTCCAGACCAGAAGAAACTTGACGCGCAATCTGAGTAGGCTGAAGTTGGACCTCCACCATCATGATTGAGAGGCAAGTAGGAGATAACGGGTATTAATTCGACTAGTAAAAGGTTGTGAGTTCAGTGATAAAATCAAGATACGTCGCCACTTACCGAGGTCGAACCGACTAAACCTACGCAGTGGAGACCGTTGATTCTACAGGGACGATTGACGGGGCTGGAGGTCGGTCATTCGCAGGGACCTTGGATTCAGCCAGTGATTTGGCTCCAGTTGCAGGAATGGCTCGTTTACCCGACTAGTGAAACGTTGTGAGCTCAGTGGTGAAATCAAAATACGTTGCTGCTTACCCAGGTCGAACCGACTAAACCAACATGGCCGAGACCGTCGATTCCATACCATCGACGAGGCTGAGAGGTCGGCCATTTGCCACACAACCTTATCAAGTTGGTTGGATTATTTTGGTTCCAGTGGAAGAAGTAGCTCGTTTTCCCTGAGAGACATGGTATTGATGAGTTTTCCCAACCCGATTCGCATTCCAGAGGACTTTGGTCTCATTTTGAGTTGGCCCTCAGTCACAGTGACGTCGTCGTTCACCGAAACTCGAGAGAAGTAAATCTGGTAAAGTGTGGATGCCCGTTTCTACGGGCTCTAGATGTCGCAGGGAATTCATTTGCATATGATGAGATATTCGCGTGTAATGAACAAAGGACGACCTTTGATGAAAGTTGAAGAAAAGCTATGGTCGATCACCGTGGGACCCAATGCCCAGAAATGGAAGTGCACACCTTTGGTGCAATTTCAAAGTTCATCCCAAGTTCATCCACGTCCTCTACTCTCATCCTGACGGTCAATTATTACATGGACCCACGTACGCTATGGTCTCTCATGCAGGCTTTACGATAGAAGGCTATAAATTTATGATATTCGTACTCAGTTCTTTCCACCTTGGTTCATACTGACAACGACACCTCTCATCTAGCGAGCATAGAGGTCTGCCATGATCTATTCCTCCAGTCCCACCTTCGACGACATTCTCTGCTTCAAGCCATTCCACAGGCATTGCCTTACTTTTGGAGAAACGGCGTAGGTCTGCCCGAAACCGACGCTGGAAGCACATCGATTAGATCGCTCGACAGGCCTGCTTTCGGAGGTCTGGCTATCACTCGCTCGTCCATCGCGCAGCGCAGCTGCCGTTGATAGCCCGTCAGATCGTTATACCACACCAATCTCTTCTCGAGAGCCTGCCCTTCGCGTTTGAAGCTTGAGTAAACGGTCCATCTAGGTCTCAAACTCCTAATGTCGCCAACTTGGACATGTCGATCTCCTTGAGTCACCTCAAGTAAAGCTCCTACCCCGAGTCATTCCAGCCAGCTGGTCGAAGACCCGATGCATACATTTACACCTACTCTACCTCATTATGTTTTTCCCCCTTTCTTTCTCCTCAATCAGGATCACTTCATCAAACGACGATCCGACAGTACTCGTGGAGGATCCAGAAATGACCTCCTCACTCCAGCAACCGCTGGTCAGGGCCTATATCGGCGTAGTGCTCGTTACGGGAAGGACAGGTGTGCTAACAACTTGAACGTAGTGTGGAGCTGGGGTTGACGTATCCGACGATGAGGAAGGGGAAGAGGGGGGGAAGGTGGTGAAAACCTGCGGACAATGCTGGACAGGCGATATCCGTTCCTCCTCAAAACAACTACCTACTGGGTCCTCTCGCAGCCGTCCATCGAAATCTCAAAACCGGCATCAAGTGTATCGTTCAATTTCTCAAGCCGTGAGCTCACAGAGCTACCTACATTTTGCGACGAACGGGAACATGAACACGAACGAGAACGCGAATGCAAATGCAAATGAAACAACGAAAACTCGGATATTGGACACGACACCCGTCTCATCGCATTAGTGCCCTCCTTTGAACCCATCTGCGCCTTTGTACTTGGTGCCTGTGTGTACCGGAAGCGAGCTCGAACAAGGAGCGGGGTATTAGGCATGGAGTGGGTTTGATTTGAGGCGTAGGCATAGGTGAAGGAGGATGAAGAGGGTGGTCAAATTCTCGAACGCTGCATTCGAACGATGGTTCACCGGCGGCTCGGTTCTCCCTAAGCTCAACCTCCCAGCCAAGCCGTCCACTTGCCAAGTCGGAGTCATCAGTACACCGAAAATCGAGTGCGAGCTCAGTCTTCTGGTCCTTTCTAATTTTGGCTTCGAGGTACCCGTTCGAGGTTATTGCTCAACAATCACTCGTCATTTCGACTTTGCACTTCGGATTCACTGAGGCTGTTACGACAGACCGAGAACGCAAATCCGAATCCGAATCCGAATCCGAATACGGGTACGAATACTGCATACCACGGGGGACAACGCGCTCTTTTCAACCTCGACGTTCGACTTGTTGCATCCTCTACTTCCACCCTTCTGCGCCCCACCCTCGTGTCCATCCTTGATTGAGTCAATACTCATTCTTGCCCATGAGGCTACCCTCTCCTCTCCCTCTCGTCTCAATGTCGAATGCTGAACACCGAACGACCAACACCATCATGCGACCACTGGTCTATATCACCGCCGTCGTTCTCGCCGTCATCATGCCCCGCCCACTCGGTCGACCTTCGTCGTTCTTATTTTCATGAACGAGGGTGAGGGCGAATGCGAAGACTGCTCGTCATTCTGGCTCTTTCATTCGTCAATTGGTTCGGGTCGTCTTCGTGGATGTGTTCAGCTGTTCATCTTACAGCTGGTCCTGAATTGGTTTTGGTGGAACTTCAAAACTCTCAGAAAAAACTCATTGGTAGGTACATCGTTCGAGGTCTTATCTTATCCTTTGAACTCATGCTCAATTTAGGTTTATCCGAATGACAGTAGTGTATAGCAGGATTCAACGAGCATGGAGTGTACAACGTGGCCGTTATTGTGTTGCATGGAGGATGTCAATGTCAAGATTCAGAGCCAACAGGGGCCGAAGTCGGCGCGAATGCTTCTCCTCGCGCCGTTGGTATCCGAGCATCCGAGGGGCGGCGGAGGAGGAGCAGGAGGAGGAGGGGGTAAAATCACTTTCAACGACGAATTTTTGTTGGACAGGCCGACTTTGGCCCATCATCGTTGTTCTCGATCTTGGGTCCAACGTCAGGGCTGAGGACGACAACTGGCACTTACCGTATCATCGACCATCACAGTTTCTTGGGAGTCTCGCCCTATCCTATTTGGCTTCCCGTTCGATCGATTCAGGTGCCTATCCGCGTCATACCCCTTTCAATTCTACTTCAAGTTCAGAGTCGTCGACAATTTGCACTGTCTTGGTGGAACCGATAGGAAGACGATTGCGGAGAAATCTTCTTTGTACCTCGATTTCGAACGAGCCGCCGCCAGCTTTCTGGCTTCTGCCCAGGAACGTTCAACCCACTCTCCCCCTAGCTATTCCAGCCTCTCATTATGGTTGTCGATGTCTTCTTCATGATGTACAAGGAGTGCAGGGCGGGGTTTATCACCCATCTCATGACGTTATCATCTATTCTCTATTCTCACTATCTAATACTTGGTCAACGCAGCCACTGCTCGTCGTTCTTGCCATCGTCGTTTTCAAGTCGCACCGATAGGAAGACGATTTCCGAGATACCTTCTTCGAACCTCAATTTCAAAGTTCAAACGAGGCACCGTTGTCGTCAGATTTCTTGCATCTGCCCAGGAAGGTTCAACCCACCCTTCCCCTAGCTATTCCAGCCTCGCATCGAGCTGTGTCGTTGCTGCACGACGTTGCTAGGCAGAATTTATCTGCCTAGCTCATGTCGTGGTCGTTTATTTTCAAAGTTCAATCGTCGACACCGCTACCGATGTCGTTGTCGCCTTTATCATCCTCAAGTCGCACCCAAGCTGGCATTTTGCTTCCGAACTCGAACTCAACATCGACTGCCACCAACGTCAGGGTACAAATGGCACCGCAATAGACTCGATAACAGAGGCTTTTTCATAGCCTCTGTCGCATGAACATAACCACGAACCTCGGCGAGTTTACTCTCCATACAGCTGCATCTGAACGTTTTTCGTCGAGTCGTCTGAGTGGATGAGTGGGCTTCCTCGACGCTTATGATTCATGGTTGGCCGAAGAGGAGGGCAGGCTCAGGTGCTGGCACCGGTGCGACGCAACGAACGATGGTAGTTGGGTGTTGCAACTCAAACCACCAAGACACTGCTGGAAAGCATGATTTCGTTCTCGGCAGCTTCATTTTGGCTGTGACAAGGTGAGATAATTCCTACACAACCAAATACTGCAACTCATGCTTGGTCTCTCGTCGCAGTGCTCGAAGACGGGTTCTTACTTTTTGTGCATCCGCCGACTTCGCCTACGGCTTGCGGCCCCAATCCGATACTATTACTACGAACTACGATACATTCAGGGCCATTGGCCTCGTCCGGCTCGTCTGCCTATCCCAGACCCGTTCCTGTGCATCAAAGGAACTCGCTACTGTAGCCTAGCTTGCCAGCGGTCATAATCTTCATTCCACGAAGGGCTCTCTGGCAGCTCTTTTTTGGGGATGGGATGTTATTGGGGTAACTCCTGTACAGCCTTCGGCTGTATCTCATGCATTTTAGTGCTCGAAGACGAATTCGCCCATGGCTTCAGCTTCGTTAGGCTTGTCTGCGGCGAAGATGGACGGCTGGATGGCAGCCTTGCGCCTTCGGGGGTTTCTCT
This sequence comes from Galerina sulciceps, assembly GCA_023014345.1. Classification (NCBI taxonomy): domain Eukaryota; kingdom Fungi; phylum Basidiomycota; class Agaricomycetes; order Agaricales; family Galerinaceae; genus Galerina; species Galerina sulciceps. The sequence goes on along the minus strand of JAEDXJ010000051.1, from coordinate 543,480 downwards.
CGAAGGAGGCCTCGTGCTCGTTTATTTATCACTTCTCACTCGCTGTCCCTCAACTTGGGCTCAGTTGCTGCTGAGTCACAGTGCTGGACTCGGTTGGGGCTTAGACTTCTGTTCAGGTTAAGGTTTGGAGTCCATGAATGTAGAAGTGGATGATAGAGGTAGAGTAAGGTACGTTCATCGTTATTCTTTTATCTGTTCTTCCGCTGCTGACTTTGGGATTTAGCCGACGCCTGCTGTCAGGCATCTCTCAGAACATCGTCAACGTCAAAAGCAGCAGTAGCAGCACAATGTCGTCGAGTATATTCCAGAAACCGCTGGCTTTTTGGCCCAACCCATTTGAACGAGTGTCATGAGTCACGGTGAGTGTCTTCGACATTTTCGTCCCTACCAAGGCCAACCAACAACCTTGCGACCAGGTCCAGCAACTCGATGTACAAGGGCAATTCTTGGGATTCATCGCTGTTCGTTCATGTCAGCACATGTCAAGTACCTAGGCCCATCGTCGCAGGAATGCCTTCTATATTTTGCTAAGGGGTAGTCGCCGATGATAAGCCCGAGGATGTGTAGGACGGCAATTGTGGAGAGGATGTGGGTGTATAAGGTATCGAGATGGGGAAGCGGAGAAGGGAAAGGGGGGTGTCGCTGAGCCGGGCTTAAGAGAGGACGATCCCAAGCCTAGTCGGTAGATTGTTGGATTGTAAGAGGACAACCATCGGAGTTCGAAATTCCCTCAATCGAAAGAAATTGTTGGAATGACTTGACAATGACTTCTATGTTTTACAATTCGCTGATAACTTCCGTCGGGTCCCCTCTCGCTTTTCGTTGTATAATAAAATGACGAACTCTAGGTTCCCCTTTCTTTCTTTCTTCCCACCACCATCTTCCTTCTCGTCTGAATCAGCGCTCGTCGCCGCGTCTTGGAGTGTTGCACCCATCCAATTCCTAAAGACGTTGCAGTTTAGAGATCAAACGTCCCACTGAATGAAATTTAAGTCGGTCCTCCCCACCACTCAATCACACGATCAGATAACCAATTTTTAGATGACTTGAAATGAAAGATTAGATTGAAGGCGGTGTCCAACTTTGGACTCATGCCTCACTGCCACCGCCTCATGCCTTACCGCCTCATTCCTCACTCCCTCCTGCACACTTTCTTCATACTTTTCCACATCCACAACTTGACCATAACCCGTTTTCCTCGATTGTTTTTCTACCGTCGTATTCTGTTCAACTATCCGCTACACGACATGTCCTTGAAGCACACATTGACGGCAGGAAAGGATTCTATCTCCAAAGTGTTTCAGAGGCGCAAGCAAGAGGTACCGAATTCTTTACCGCCCGTAGTGTCGGAACTGACTCGTCCGGTCAAGGAGAACCTTGGCTCTTCCACTGTTGCCACTCTAATCTCTCGCTCGGTTCCTGTGTCCACATTGGAATCGAATATTCGTCCAAGCTTGACCCAAGCGAACGATCCTTCCACGGCTTCCTTTTCACCAGCTCCAGCTCCTTCTCCGGATGCCCTTTCTCCAGATCGTTCTCCAGATTCCTTGTCTCCGGCTCCAGGCCCCTCTTCAGAACTCGCCCTTTCTACATACGTCCGCCCAGCTCAAACCTCCCTCGGTGAATCTCGGAGCCGTCAAGCACTCCAGTTAGCCAACGTCGGACTCTCTATCGCATCTCCCATTGCTGGGGCCGTTCCAGTTGTCGGATCGCCAATAAAGGGGGCTATAGATGGGTTACTCGTCGTTCTTAAAGCTATCGATGTGAGCGATCGTATGATTGCAGACTTATCAATAATACTTACATCTTATTGCAGCAAATTGGCCAGAATAAACAAGACGTTGAAGATCTTCGAAACAAACTCTGTAGCCTGAACGATCGGATATCCGATATACCAGCCGCTGGGTCAGATTTTGGCACCACTCGCGATTATTTGACTCGGTGTGTATTTGTCGTTTACAATTGACTTACACGATCATCTTTCAAATTTAACTGTGCCCTCAGGCGTCTGAATGAAACCACGAAAAAGCTGAGGGAGTTATCCGATCGTTCCAAATTTCATTACGATTCCGTTGCAAAAGCAATCAAGCAATGCAGTCAAGACATTGATAGCCACCTGTTGGAGTTTTTGGTAAGTTCTAGAATTTCAACCATGTGAGGAGGTACTCCTACTAACTCGTTGTTCAGGCTCTAACTGGTATGCAGCTGGGGACATATGCAAAAACAAATGACAAAAGAGTAGAGGAGATAGAGAGCCAAATGACAAGCATGACACGCCAATTCGAGAACATGTTAATGATGTTGCAGGCGACAATGGCGCTCAACCAGCAGATTTCCCTTAAAGTTTCAATGGGGTTTATAGATCTACATGATGCAACTGGCCGAATGCATTCCATTCCAATGGATATGGCTCGATCATTCCAGGTATGTCGTCCACATGGCAATGACATGTTACATCTACTTATATCATTGAATATCCAGCAATTCTGTCATGCTATGTCAGCACTCTTTAATTCAGAGACTGCTCATGGCAGCCTTCTTCTCAGATATATGGGAACAAGGGAGTATATTTTGTCCATCACTAGTGGTAACAATCAAGTCCTCCAAATCACTGATGAGGAGGATTGGATGCAGCTAGAGCCTGGAACTACTGTCACTATGAGTATTATACTGACAAGGGAACAAACTCGCTACAAAGAATACCTATGTCCATTTTGCAAGGTGTGGAATGATGTAGTTGAGCAATCAGTTGGCTCTTCACTTGATTGGTCAGTGTTTATTTCATGCCAGCTTTCAATAAATATGGCTCATGTCATTCTCATAGCATGGGATGTGGACGACAATTTCAGGTTTCTGAAACCTATGAAAATTCTACTAATAAGCCAGAAAACAAGGATGACAAGCAAGACAGAAAGTCAGATGGACCTAACAGTGACTTGGACCTTATCCAGAATGTTCACTTGAAGCAATATGTCAGTACAATTTTACTGCCTGACAGGACCTTTTTTAATTCCACCCTGCTTCTCCAACTTTCAGGCAGTGTGTATTTTGATTTCCTGAGGTTCTCAATGCTTTCTGATTCCACCCTGCTCCTCCAACTCTAAGTGGGTGTGTATTTTTATTTCCTGAGGTTCTCAATGCTTTCTGATTCCACCCTGCTCCTCCAACTCTCAGGGAGTGTGTATTTTGATTTCCTGAGGTTCTCAATGCTTTCTGATTCTGCCCTGCTCCTCCAACTCTCAGTGGGTGTGTATTTTCATTTCCTGAGGTTCTCAATGCTTTCTGATTCCACCTGCTCCTCCAACTCTCAGGAAGTGTGTATTTTCATTTCCTGAGGTTCTCAATGCTTTCTGATTCCACTCTGCTCCTCCAACTCTCAGCCAGTGTGTATTTTGATTTCCTGAGGTTCTCAATGCTTTCTGATTCCACCCTGCTCCTCCAACTCTCAGGGAGTGTGTATTTTGATTTCCTGAGGTTCTCAATGCTTTCTGATTCTGCCCTGCTCCTCCAACTCTCAGTGGGTGTGTATTTTCATTTCCTGAGGTTCTCAATGCTTTCTGATTCCACCTGCTCCTCCAACTCTCAGGAAGTGTGTATTTTCATTTCCTGAGGTTCTCAATGCTTTCTGATTCCACCCTGCTCCTCCAACTCTCAGCCTGTGTGTATTTTGATTTCCTGAGGTTCTCAATGCTTTCTGATTCCACCCTGCTCCTCCAACTCTCAGTGGGTATGTATTTTCATTTCCTGAGGTTCTCAATGCTTTCTGATTCCACCCTGCTCCTCCAACTCTCAGTGGGTGTGTATTTTCATTTCCTGAGGTTCTCAATGCTTTCTGATTCCACCTGCTCCTCCAACTCTCAGGTTGTGTGTATTTTCATTTCCTCAGGTTCTCAATGCTTTCTGATTCTGCCCTGCTCCTCCAACTCTCAGGAAGTGTGTATTTTCATTTCCTGAGGTTCTCAACACTTTCTGATTCCACCCTGCTCCTCCAACTCTCAGCTTGTGTGTATTTTCATTTCCTGAGGTTCTCAACACTTTCTGATTCCACCCTGCTCCTCCAACTCTCAGATTGTGTGTATTTTCATTTCCTGAGGTTCTCAATGCTTTCTGATTCCACCCTGCTCCTCCAACTCTCAGAGAGTGTGTATTTTCATTTCCTGAGGTTCTCAATGCTTTCTGATTCCACCCTGCTCCTGCAACTCTCAGGAAGTGTGTATTTTCATTTCCTGAGGTTCTCAACACTTTCTGACTCCACTTTGCTTTTCCAACTCTCAGCTTGTGTGTATTTTCATTTCCTGAGGTTCTCAATGCTTTCTGACTCCACTTTGCTTTTCCAACTCTTAGGAAGTGTGTATTTTCATTTCTCAATGCTTTCTGATTCCACCCTGCTCCTCCAACTCTCAGAGAGTGTGTATTTTCATTTCCTGAGGTTCTCAACACTTTCTAACTCCACCCTGCTTTCCAACTCTCAGGAAGTGTGTATTTTCATTTACTGAGGTTCTCAATGCTTTCTGATTCCACCCTACTCCTCCAACTCTCAGTGGGTGTGTATTTTCATTTCCTGAGGTTCTCAATGCTTTCTGATTCCACCCTGCTCCTCCAACTCTCAGGAAGTGTGTATTTTCATTTCCTGAGGTTCTCAATGCTTTCTGATTCCACCCTGCTCCTTCAACTCTCAGGAGGTATGTATCTTCATTTCCTGAGGTTCTCAATGCTTTCTGATTCCACCCTACTTCTTCAACTCAGAGAGAGTATGTATTTTCATTTCCTGAGGTTCTTGATGCATTCTAATTTCACCCTGCCCCTCCAACTCTCAGCTTGTGTGTATCTTCATTTCCTAAGCTGCTCAATACTTATTGCTGCCTTGCCCAGAACTCAACCTTCTGGCCACAAGATTTCACCCTTGACTCCTCACCAAGTGAAGTTGAACTTGAGCCAGAGTTCAGTGGAGGAAGGCCATTACAGTAGCAAAACCCAAGGACCAGTGAATGTATGCATACTCTATGCACCAAGATTTTTTTTTTCTATAAACTTGATTCACACAATTTTTATACAGGTACAACATGCATAAAGTTCACTGTGAAATACAATTGATTTTGAATGGTAACTTTGAGGTAGTGTCGCTCTTAGTACAAGTTGCTCAGTCCTGCAAACACAATTGATTTTGAATGGTAATTTTGAGGTAGTGTAATTAGGAAGGAGGAACAGATGTTGAATGCTGGATCTTACTATAAGTACAAAGGCTTCAATCCTAGCAGCAACTTTGATGCCTCAGAGAATCTAATCTTTGTCAATGACCACTGTGAGACGGCTGTACCAGTTCAGGAAGTTGAGGTTGGAACACTATGGCCGCTAACGGTGACGACGTTGATAAAGAATGCAAAAAGGTTCGACATGACACATTGACAACGGTTTGAAGTTGAGCTGCAGGTCGAAATGTTCGGATATTCTTCGAACATTAATGTTAATGCGAAAGAACGTCCAAGGCCAAAGACTGGATGTAGGATAATCGTTTCAGCCAGACATCGATGTCGAATCAGAAATGCAGTCGGGCGATATGGTCCTCGTCGCCGTCGCCTCTTCTATTCCGCGTCCTCGTCCTCGTCATGGTTTCAGTGAATGCTGTCTGCAGCTGCTGGCAAGTCAGCTACTTCAAATCGTTAACGGGTAAAAAAACGTACGTGTGCATTGATGTTGTACCATCGGTTGTATCGAGCTCAAATCACCACCGTCCTTCAAACTAGGCGTCAAACGAAGAGCCGAGTCCTCTTCCAGAGAAGGTTAAACCTCAGTCTGCGTAGCTGGCAGGTGGAGTTTCTCCACTATCACAATTCTGTTGGGAAGCCATTGAGTGTGGGCATGGTTTAAGTCAGCTATGAAATGTCGTCAACTCACTGGTAACATCAAATTTGTCGCTACTCACCTAACCTAAGTTGAATCGATTTGGAATTGATATGTCGTCCATCCTAGTTCGCTCATTCATTCGTTCGTTGCTTCCTTCCTGCATTACCCTCAGCAGGTTCCACAACCCACAATCCACGATCCACACCCCACGACCCACGACCCATAACCCACAATCTACAACCGCATCCGTCGTGCAAAAACCCCAGCCTCCACCCGACTCTATCCGCGGTCCTCTCTGTCCTGCATCCATCCCGATTCCCGACAAGCTCACGACCTGCAGAGCATACCAGCAGGCTTAGAGAGTTCCTTAAAGTTGACTGAGTGAGACCTTAATCGAGCCGGAGTTGGAGCTATGGTCACCACGCCCCAATCCGGTCAGCTAGAGCTTCGTCAAGACACCGATCAAGGTAGGAGAAAAGCTGGTAAGTTAGGGTGGGCCCATTGAGCTTCTGACGAATTGGAAATAGCCAGTAGGTCCAGGTCCAGGTCCAGGGATGCAGCGTCGAAACGAGGCTGAAAAAAAACTTCCAACACGCGCTGTGATTGGCTCGTAAATTGCTACGGAGGTGCCTATTGTCATAGAGCAGACTCGGAAGCGGGTATGAAGGAGTGGCCAGAGCAGAATAGATTGATGGTACGAGGTGGATGACAGAGGGTGTCAAATGAACGAAGGACATCGAAGATTAGAAATTGGAAGTTGAGCATCGAGCCGCCATGGGTGACGACGAAAAGATCGAGTGATCAATGTACTGAATGTGCATGAGAGGCGGCAGACGCCGTTATGGGTCGATTTCGGCTTGGACGACACCCGACAATGACAACGGGCTACTGGCAACGTTCGTGCCATTGCGAACGTCCTTAATACAATTTCTAACAATAACCGAGAATCTTCGTCCGAGCTTCAATGTGGAAGTTAGGAAGGAAGGCAGCTAAGTATGTGGTCCTAGTTGTCTCCTCCATTATGTGCCCTGGTTGAGGAGAATGTCGTCTGTAGCTGTTTGCGAGTCAGCTACTCGTTTCTAATCATGACAGGAAGACAGAAGGAAGGACGTACATTGATATCATACATCGATCGTATCGAGTTCAGATCACCTCATTCTTCATCGACTCCAAACTGGACCTGGAACGAAGAGCCAAATCTTCTTCCAAACAAGACAAGAGGGTTGGGCTGATACGCAGTTTGCGTGGGTCGAACGCAGCGAGGAGGTTCTCCGCTGAGAAGCAGTAGGGTGGGTGGGTAGATTGAGCTGCGGGCAGAAGTGTTCAATGTTCGAACGAACATCACTGCCGATGCAAAAGCCAATCGGAATTCGAAAGGTCTATTGACGTCTTGAGATAGCTGTGGTTGATTCAAAACGGATGTACCATCGGTTGGCGGACCCACAGTAAACCATTCACGTTCGTTTATTCGTTCGTTCGTTCCTGCCTCGGCGTTGGCCTCTACATTCCACACCCCACATCAAGCATCTGCTTCCAAGAAACCACGCTTCGCATCTGACTCCATCCGCAGTCCTCTCCTGCATCCCGATTCTCGGCTTCCAGAGTATACATGACCAGCTCCTGTGGCGACGGAGAACTGACAACAATACACGACACCGGCTCTTCCTAAATTCGATCCTGTATTCAACCTAGTTGGAGTTGTGATCTCACAGCATGTGGCTCCGTTGGCGCACAGCTTCGTCCAGACTCCGATCGAAGCAGGAGAAAGATTGTTGTGATAGGTCAGGCCGTTTGAGCTTTTCCCTCGACGAATTGTACGGCGGGTATACAGCAGGGTATACAGCACCGAACCGTCTCCCACAGGCCGATAAGAAAAACTCGAACATGCATCGCGAGTGACGCGTAACTTGCAGCAGACTCGCATGTGCCGATAGATAAAGGAGTGGTCAGAGCTACATGCTCTGGACTGATGGGAACGAGGTCGATGGGGTTCAATATTGGCGTTGGGGGCCCGGGGGATGATGTTGGTGGTGGCGGTGGTGGCGGAGAAGAAATGGTCGAGAGGTGACCTACTTAAAGGCGCCGTCATCGACCACTATCGGCTTGGAACACGCTTGACGACGACAATGGGGTAGCTGGTAACGATGGCACCGATGCGGACGCCATAATGAATTGATGACTAGCCCAGATCTTCATCAGAGCCTTGATGTGGAAGGCACTCGGACCTCGTCGTCTCTTCTCATTCCAGGTCCTGGTTACGATGAATACGATCTGTAATGCTGGCGAGTCAACGACTTGCTCGTAGTCATGAACAGGTAAGGAAGCTGAGGGACGTACATTGATATTGTACCATTGTCGTGTTCGACACAAACCACCGCCATCCTTCTATCGATTCCAGACTGAATTTGAACAAAGTGTCAAATCTCCTTCAAGACAAGAGCGTCGGTGCACAATTTTGGTAGGTCGATCGCGGAGGTTCTCCATTGAGAGGTATTAGGGTGAGGACAGTTTAAATCCGCTAATAGAACATAATCAACTTACTGGCGAGATAAAACATGTCGCTGCGTACCTGCATCCAGCCAACAAGACGGAGACTGTCAGTTCCACGGGTGCCTAGTCAGCGAGTGGGGATAGTCGACGACGAGGAGAGGTACACTCGTCGACTCGCGGGTAGACAAGTGCAGTACCTTCCTGCGAGGTATGGATACGAAAGAGACTCAGACACTGAAGGATGAAATATTGGACATCAGTAACTTCGCATAACTTGAAGGTCTATCCGTATCTGTCGGTTCAACTAGTGAAGAATGCCGAAAGCAATTGCAAGCCTGAACAACAGCGAATTTATTGCTCAGGCTGATGCCGTTGAGAGGTCCCCTTCGGTCGTTCGATGACGATTCACTGGACATATCCAACAAGGAAGTACTTATAGCCAGACATTCGATTGCAAGAAACCATGTGCAATTGGTGCTTTGAGTAAGAATTCGCCCAAAGGACGACGATGGTGATACAAGAAGGAAAAGTTCAAGTGAGAGACAAATTTGGCTTGAGGCGCACTTCTTTTTTTGGGCATTGGGTCCCACCACCACCACCACCACCAGGGGGTCCGAGCCTCTTCTTTATGCACCACCGACGAAAATTTCGTCTTGTGGAAATCTATTCTCTGCGAAATATGGAGCCCATCCAAACCGGCATTCAACTCCAAGACGACCTTCTCTGGACCGTTTTGAATCGACTCAGATAACGCCATATTCTCCTGCAACCCCAATCGGTCTGCGGAAAATTCCTCGATTCCTCCTTCCTCTGCTGGTAACGTTTTGCAGATCCACGTTCAAAGACGAGTGGATAAACGAGCTTCTTCGTCGACCACAGCGGCACCAACCACCGCACTGGGCCGGACAGTACAGTCCAATCTAACGTCGCTGCCAAACGATTGCCTTGACAACATCCAACTCTCGTTCGGTATCTCCTCCGGCGGACATCGTAGTGTCGTCGTCGCTCGTGTACACCGTGTAGACCCAGTACTATCCCTATCGCAATTCGTTTTCATCACAATGCTCATCCTTCTCCAGCCTTCTCTCTCCTCCCATCCCCTACTAAGACTGAATCATCCCACTAGCCCAATCGCGACAGCATCTTTGCAAGCAAAGTGAATGCTCTATCCATCGCCCTCAAGACCGTGTGCGTGCGACCCTGCCCTACGGTGGCAAAGGACACGACACGTCGTGAGTTAGACTATGGGTCCAAGTCCAATCGAACATCGAAACATCGTTATCAATGCGACGAACATCCAAGGCCGAAGACCGAACCGTGCTCCATCCTGTCAATAACATCTGCTTTGGGGTTGTAACAGCGGTGGTGAATTGAAGATCGACACGTCTTTGGCTGACGCCTCACAGTGGTTCATTCATCCTCCTTGTCGCGGTGTGGTCCTTGACATCCGCTTTGAAGAAACCAAGATTGCATCCTAGACCTCACTCCTCTGGCGCAGAGCGTGATCAGGGGCTCCTCGATGAAGTGCGATCCGGGGTTCATCGTCCGTGCTTAATACACGTGGAATGATCAACGTTAGGGCATGACGCCAACGAATCCAAGAACGAAAGGCTTCGCCTTCAAAAATGCTGGCATTTTGTGACCGCCCAGGTGGACGCAGGTCGAGCGTTTGATGTTGGCTCCATACTCGAAGCGAGGAGGAATGTGTGGTTGGAAGCGAATGATTTGGAGGAATGAGGTGGATGAGAGATGCGTTGAATGAACAAGCTAGGAGATCGAAAAGTGGCCATATTCTTCATCCGAGCTTCAACGTTAGAGATAGAGAGAAGCAACCCGGGATGTGGGCGCTGTCGCCATCATCTCTTCTCATTCCAGGTCTTGGTTACGGTAGATGAGAACTGTAATTAATGGCAAGTCAGTTACTCGCTTCTAAACACCAACAGTTAGAAGGGAAAGAAGGACGTACGTTGATATCATACCATGGGTCGTGTCAGCTCGACTCCAAACTTGACCCCAAACGAAGAACCGAGTCCTCTTCCACACAAGACACGACGAGTTGGAGCGCAGTTTCGGTAGGTTGAATGTGAATGCCAGGGATCTCCATCCGCACTAAGAAGCGATAAGATAGGCGGATTGAGCTGCAGACTGAAATGTTCAATGTTCGAATGAACGTCGTTACCGATGAGAGGGCCAATCCAAGGTCGAAGGCACCATCGACAGTAGTTGATTCGAAATCGGAAAGCGACAGTGCCATCGGCTGCGGCTGGCGGACCTGACCTTTCACGTTTGCCCGTTCGTTCGCTCATTTGTTCGTTCGTCGATTCCTCCCTACTTCAGCCTCAGCGCTGAATTCAACACCAATAACCGCTTGGAAGAAACCCACGGCCTACACTCGCATCCATCCGCGGTCCTTTCCTAGAATGAATCCATTGCAACACACAACCTCCAAAGTATACGTTTCGTTGAAGTAAGAACCACGATCAAGTCGCCCGTTCGCTGTGGCTTCGTCAGGATTTCAGTCAAGGCAGGAGAAATGCCGAGGCTGAGAGGTAGGGTTCTTCAACTTCGAGCTTTTGACGAATTGTGGCCCATAGGTGCGCCTGGAACTGGAGGAATGCAGTGTCGAAACCATCGAAAAAGCCTAGAAAACTAAAACACGCCAGTAGCACGTAAATCGTCACTGGGTCTCCTCACAGTCGTGGACTAGATTCGGAAGCGAGAAAAGGAATACGCGAACAATTTGGAGACGATTTGGAGAGACGAGAAGGATGAGATGGTGTCAAATGAACAGTCGAAATCGAGGGATTGCTTATTGAGGGTCGGGGATCGCGGGTGGTGGTGGTGATGGTGTGAAGAATAGGATGAGGGGTGGATGTGAATGAAAATGAAGGAGTGATAGCCGTCGTTATCGATCGATGTCGGCTTGGAACAAGCCTGACAATGACAATGGGGCAGCTGGTGGCGATGGTCCTGATGCGAACGCCAATTTCTGGTATGGTGACAGGAATTTTCGTCCGAGCTTCAAGCTTCAGAGCTGATGCTAGAAAGCAGTCGAGGCGATGGATTTTTCGTAGCCTTTTCGATTGCAGTCCTCAGCGTGGAGAATTCCATCTGTCACTGCTGGCGAGTCAACGACTTGTTTGTGACGATGGAGAAGCAAAAGGTAAGGTAGGACGCACGTTGATATCGTATCATCGGTCGTATCCAGCTCGGATCAGCGTCATCCCTCTATTCCCCATCGACTCGAAACTTAAATAGGTTGAAAGTTCACGAGCCTCCCTCCAAAGCAGAAGAAATTCAATGCACAGTATCTCGAGGTTGACGTTCCTCCATTGAGAAGCAATTGGGCGGACAAACAGGGCGGTCGACTAATAAAATGTCGTCAGTTCAGTGGTAAAATCAAATATGCGGACACTCACCAAGGCTGAACCGACATAGTTGAGATCATCAACACAGAAGCTCGCGGTCTGCGAGCAGGGACAAACGACGAGGCCGAGAGGTTGACCATTTGCCAGATTGGACCTGGTGGCCGAAGTGGCTCGTTTGCCTTTCCTTGAACGTAGGTCTTCAGAGAGCAATAAAATCGACGAGTTTTCTGCAGATAGGCGAGCGTTCGAGGAGAATTCGCCGTCATCCAAAATATAGCTGTAGATGTCGGTGCACACTGACGTCGCCGTTCATCAACTTGAAGGTACGACGGAGAGAAGATGGCGAGTGGATGCCCGTTTCGACGGGCTCTAGATTAGTCATAGGATTCATTTCCATAAGAATCAGATGGAATATTCGCGTATAAAGAACACAGGGCAGGAGCTCGAGTCTCTCTCGAGAAGAATAAATGTGGAAGCAGAAGAAAACCTTTGCAATTGATTTCGGGGCTCACCGTCGTAAGTGAGGGTGGGACCAAATTCCCAGAAAAGGAAGTGCACACTGCTCGTGCCATCTTTCATTCGAACTCCTTCATTTCTTACCATCGACATCCTTTGGTGTGGCTGCGTATTTCTGTCACTCTTCTCCTTCAAATGTCCTGTGAAATTTCGACCGACGCGGACGCGACTTCTCATCGGCACTGGATTGCACTTCTTCACTCTAATAGGTACGAGCCTATAGCTAGCTTCAAGCAAAGTGATACTACGTTACTGACGTCCGTCGTTGCACTCTTAGTGTCTCATTCGTATCTGCTCCCTGAAGATCCTCTTTTCTGCAAGATAGCTGCGCGACTCAACCTCGTCGATTGCAGTCCACGGGCTGCCGGGCATCCGTGAAGTTAACATTCTCCGAGTCAGCGATGTAATTCTAGTGGGCGGAACCTGAGTAAGTAACCACAACATAGGTTATGTCCCCAGCGAGCTGACTACCCTTCATTAGTCGACTCGAATAGGCCTTTCCCAACTCGACATTGTCGAGCTCGAGATGGAAGCCTGAAATCCTCGGCTCTATCCAGTTACTTCTACGTGAAGCACCTCCCAATTCGTCCTACCGATACGAAACTGTGCGCCAGTCATCGTATCTAAGAGGAGGCTCCAAGGTCCAAGTGAGTTGAAAGAATTTGAAGGACGGCTGTGATTTGAGGAGGATTTACCTATGATACGACATCAACATCAAAGTACGTCCCTCCTTTCCCTTACCTGTCCATAACCAGAAGGGAGCTGCTGACTCGCCAGCAGTTACAGATCCCTCTTACCGCGACTAGGATATGAAGAACTTGAACAGGCCACCCCACATATGCGATTCCTGACCTTCACGTCGATGTTTAGCTGAAGACCATGATCATTCGACATCCTGGTCAATGGTAGAAATTCTTATTCGCGTTCGTATCAACATCATCATCCCACCAATCCCACTATCATTGTCGGGCGTAGTTCAAGCCAACTTCGATGGCGACACTCGATCACCTATCGTCCTTTTCTTTGCCACCCTCACTGCAGCCAGTAGCGACTCGATCCTCAATCCAAACTTCAGGCCTAAACGTTCAACTTCCATCCTTCGACGTCGATCCTTCTTTCAACTTCCTCTCTCTCTCATCCACCTCGTCCATCTTATCTATTCTGCTCTGACCACATATTCATTCCTCGCTTCCTTTTCTGCTCCACAGCAAGAAACACTCCCACCAATCGCGATACGATACCTGATGCATGATGCGTGATGCACACTCGAGTTTTCCCGACCTTTTGACATCTCACTTTCGGCACTGCATACTTGAACACCCATATACAGCTACGATTCGTCGAAGGTCAAAGCTCACAAGGCCCGACCCATCCCTATCCCTATCAGCTGTAGCTCCCTCTTTTCTCCTGCGGCGTCGTGATCACTCCTCCAGCTCCAATTCGAATTCCAACTCTGATGAACACAGATCTCGAAGAGCTGGTGTCGGTCGAATGTGGTATCGACTCGGAACTCTGCGCTGGTGATATACGGCGCTGCAGATCGTGGATCGTGGATCGTGATGCATATGGGTCGTGAATAGAGGCGGGTGTGGGTGTGGGCGGGACTTTCGTCGATGCAGATGCAGGTTGTGGGATGAAAGCCAACGTTACGGCTGAGGCACGAACGAACAAACGAATAAATGAACGAGCAAATCATCGAACGTGACGAGTCGATCTCCGACTCCGAACCAGCCACCACCTTTACCCGACATCGATAGTGTCCTTCGCCCTGAGATTGGCTCTCGCATCAGCAAAGATGCCCGTTTGAACATCGAACATCCGCACCTGGAACCTAATCAACCCACCTACCCTTCAATCCTATCACTTGCTTCTCAATTCTCAGTGGAGAACCAACCCGTGTTGCGTTCTGACTTATCTGCGTCTGCAAGAGGACCCGGCCCTTTGTTCGAGGTTCAGTTTGGAGTCGACTCGGAGGAAGGATGGAAGGAAGGAAGGATGGTGTGGTGATGTGGTGATTCGACCTGGACAAGACTGATGATGCGAGAGCGATTAAAGAATCAGTAATGTAAGTCCCTCTTACCTGTTGATGACCACGAACGAGTAGCTGACTCGCCAGCAGTTGCGAATTGCACTTAGCTAGACTATCCGTGTAGGATGTGGAACTCGAACTCGAACTCGAATAGGCGACGCCGACCTTGGCTGCTTTTCCAACTTTCCCTCCAAACCCCAGGAAAATTATCCTTCACCCTTATCAGTACCAGGAATCTTGTTATTGTAGTTCGCATCAATACCCTCACCACCATCAACCCTATTCTCGCTGTCGTTGGTTCAAATACAAGCTGACGGCGGCGAAATTCAGTTGGATTATGATCCAGACCCACGTCCTCACCGCAGATGGCCCCACATCTGCAACTATCCTCCGCCTCCCATTCCTCATTCCTCGGAGGCCAGAGCCACCTCGCTGCACCGCACGCCGTAGACCCGTCTGGTGTTCCTCTCCGCGAACACGTCCGCTGCGAGTGCTACTTATGCAGATGCACAACGAGAGAGCCAAGCACGATTTGGAGCGATGCGACTCGTTGGACGAATCCAACGCCCCGATCGAAGATCGAGTGGGCTTGGTACGCCTGGAGAGCTTGAGATGGAGCCGCTGGGTGGAGGTCGTGCTTGGGCTTGAGGAGGGTGTGAAGGATGGTTCGTTTGGCGCGGGGACGGGGTGTGGGGAATGCCAGCACCAACACCAGCACCACCATCACCACCGAGTCGGAATGGTATGGATTAGACGGACAGCTCTTGATGAGGATGGAAGGAAAGTCGACCTGGGATCCTGGAGGCATGTTGATAGGGAGCTCGGTGTGTGATGCGGGTCTAGGTTGGTGTTCGTTCGGGTGGAGAACTGCGCTCGACAACGAACATGGACACGAACACCTGGACGTTGTCGTTCCAGTCTAGCTGCCGCCCTCTTCGATCATTGCCGCCATCACTGTCCGTACCCTAAATTAGAGAAGACAAGGCGTCCTTGTCGTCATCGACTCGTCCAGGCACCGCGAGCCTGTTGTTTCTTCTTTTCATCATGACCTCCGCTCCTGTGTGTGCGTGCTACCTTTCAACCGCAATCCCCGAAACCTCCATCCACGATCCACGCGAACGACACAGCACCCGTGACGTTCACTCCCTGCTCGTTCGCTGGCATCGATCCTGTTCCACACAGACATTCCACGACCCTTCGTGGTCTATTCTTCATGTTTTTTCCTTCCATCCGCAGCTACAATGTTTATGTTTCCTCTTCATTTCACTCTTAAGGACCGACGTTGTCTGTCTCTACAACGTAGAAACTCCATAAGTGATCTATCTACGTATAAACTACTCGACTATAGTGTATTTGTAGATGACTTTTATTGCTTCTAAGACGTATTGGCATAGTTGTGCCGGGCTGTGCATATGGGCATCGTGTGACAGTAGTGGCATCTCATCCAAACACAAGGATCCACAGCGACACTTCTTTCTTCCTTCATCCACAAGCCCGCCCTTTGCAAATTACGCTTTTCTGAACGATCTCGATACCTACGATGGCAACATCTATCAAAGATAACGTATGATTGTGGCTATGGAACTAAGAATACAACTGATCGTGTACTTTGCAGCCGTCATCATCAAACTCGAAACCACTTGAACCAAGCGGCGACGAGGCGTTTGCGAATGCTCCGACGCTGGAACAAGGATTACAACGACCGCCGAACATTACCCAGACCAACAACCAAGAGACTCCGGTACGCACTCCTTTACTTTCTCGGCATAAACTGTCGGATTCACTTACGGCGCCAAAACAGAAAACCAGCGCGAACGTTCCTGGCGATCCGGTAATCGATGATGCGCCGACTGCCAGAGGCAATTCGGGAAACCCTTTTCAACAAGAATGCTCACACAACGCCAGCATCTGGCAGCTGTATCAAGACAAGGCCAGGAGCGTTGATGAGCATCTGAAGGAGAGTCACAACAGCGGCCTCGATTCCCTCCTCATTTTTGTACGTCTTCGTCTCTATTTCTTACGACATACTGTATGCTCACAGTATCGTCTGCTTAGGCCGGTCTCTTCTCCGCTGTTCTTTCCGCTTTTCTTATCGAGGCTCGCAAAGGATTACAACCCGACCCGCAGGCGACGACAAATGCCCTCCTCGAGGCCTTGCTTCAAGCTCAGAGCGGCTCGCCGCAGACCTATAGCCCCCCTTCCTTTACACCTAGTCTGACTTCCAGGGTCGTCAATGGACTGTGGTTTTGCAGTCTCTTTTTTAGCCTGCTGAGCGCGCTCGGTGCCAGCCTAGCGAAAAGCTGGGTCGCCGATTATGCGCAGGTCCAACACAAACCAAATGCTGAAGACGCATATCGTCGGCACCTCCGATTCCTTGGTATTTCTAGTTGGCATTTGACTGACATCATCACATCCCTTCCACTACTCCTCCATACTGCCTTCTTTCTTTTCAGCTTTGGTCTTGCTGTCCTACTATTTGGAGACTATGTCCCAATTGGTGTGATCACTCTGGTCTTCACATTGGTAGCACTGGTACTTTACTTGGGGACTGCAATTGTTTCTGTCTTTTTCTCAGACTGCCCATATCAGACACCACTCACCTCATTTCTTATTCACCTTGTTGGTTGGATTTTCAAGACAGAACAACATACCCTGTCATTATCCAACATCTCTAAAGCTCAACTTCTGCTCTGGCTCCATGATATCTGCCAGGGAAGTGCTGAAATGAACCAGGTGATAATTGCTATTGCAGGACTGGATCAATCACCAGATATTCAAGATGTTCTTCATCACTCTAGACTTCTAAAATCATTATGTGACAATCTATCCTCTTTGAGTCCACATCCAGAAAACTTTCAGTCTCTGGAGGCATATCTTTATGCAATCTTGCATCTTTTACAAACTGGTTTCCCTCACATTGGAGATCCTGATGAAGAAGCAACAAGAGGTCTACTGATTCAACTACTTGCTCAAGGAAGCCTACTTTATGATTTCAGTTCTCTGCCAGCAGACTTACAGGAGATAGCAATATGTGTAAAAGCTCAAATACTGCTATGTTATCCTGAAGTGCCTAGGGATAATGTGTTTGATATTACTGTTCCTTTGTATTTGAAGTCTGTAACCCAAGAAGCACATCAGAAAATGCTTCAAGAAGTACATGTATTAGGCCTTGCAACAAACCAAAAAATGCTGTTACAACTTCATGCTGAAGACAAAGCATTGCGATTGGAGGCTTACAAACAAGTAGAGTCAATGGCTAAAGGTAAGAAACTTTATTTTATGTTAAAAAAATTTAGCTAATAGCTGTAGAAAATGGTGCTATTGATGTTGGGTTTTCATGGATTATACATGATATATACACTGGTATTCCTTCAGTTTTCATCAAGAATCTCAAAGCATTAAAGCACATCTTGCACAAATATCGTACATATTTTCAAAAATTTTCTGAAAATCTTAAACTAAATCAATATAAAATAGCTCAAGCTGGTATTGCAATTCTCTCAAAAGTTGATCTGGAGAAAATAACCTCCAGATTGGATGATCCATCTCAAAGTGTCAAGGAGGCTATTGTTGAGTTAATAAGAGCAATCAGTGTAACAGGTTAATTTTTACTAATCTCTACAAAATAAAATATTCATTGAATTTTTTCAGATATCATTTCTACAAAATGTATTAAGGACCTTGTATTGAAACTTCAGCATCCAGACACCAATGTGATAAATGCAACTTACATTTGCATTATTGCTCTTTCTGTGCATGGTAAGATTTCTCACAGTAGCACTGTCCTGGCTGCTAGACCTTCGACAGAGAATAATCGAAAATGTTTCATAATCAACAATGGAACACAGGCAATATTTGACAAACTTGAACACTTGGATCAATCTGAGCAAAATGCTTTCTTTGAGTGTATTTCTGCACTTGCAATACATGGTATTGTTTAACATTTTTGATTTTTGATTTTCTAATTTTTTGTAGAGGATTTCCAAATAAATATCATTTCAAATGATATACCTACAAATATTCTGGAAATTTTTCAAAATTCAACCCTGTTTATATTGAGAGCAGCTTTTAAATTGGTTACAATTTTGTTTGCTTATGGTATGATTTTTTAAAATGCCATTTGTAGATTTTCTAAATATTCATAGAGGTTATCCAAGCAAGTTTTATTAGCAATGATATGCTTCCAAAACTTCTGGAAGGACTCAAAGTTGATGATTACCAAAACACAGCTTTTAATTTTTTCAAGACTTTTTTAACCAACGGTATGATGTTAGCAATTTTGATTATTAATTTCTAAATATTTATAGATAAGCTCCGACAAAGCTTTCTTTCTAATGATATAACTTCAAATATTCTGGAAAAATTGCAAGATTCATCTTGGAATATAAAGGAAGCCACTCTTGATTTAATCACAAATTTGATTCAATATGGTATAATTTCTAACAATTTTATTTATATAGTGTCTTAATATTTGTAGATGATGCTCGAGCATCCTTTATTGATAGCAATATACTGCCAAAGCTTTTGGAAAAATCTGGAGATGCAAATTATAATGTACGAAAAGCAGCTTTTGATTGTCTCAAGACTTTTTTCATCTATGGTATGATATTTAGCAATTTTGACTATCAAATTTCTAAACATTTATAGATGAGCTTCGAAAAAGCTTTTTTTCTAATAATGGAACTTCAAATATACTGGAAAAATTGCAAGATTCATCTTGGGCAATACAAAGAGCAGCTCTTGGTTTCATCACAGATATTATTCAATATGGTATATTTTCTAAGAATTTTATTTATAAAGTGTCTTAATATTTATAGATGATGCTCGAGCATCCTTTATTGATAGCAATATACTGCCAAAGCTTTTGGAAAAACTTAAAGACACAGATTATAATGTACAAAAAACAGCTTTTGATTGTCTCAAGACTTTTTTCATTTATGGTATGATGTTTAGCAATTTTAACTATCAAATTTCTAAACATTCATAGATGAGCTTCGAAAAAGCTTCTTTTCCAATAACGGAACTTCAAATATACTGGAAAAATTGCAAGGTTCATCTTGGGAAATACAAAGAGCAGCTCTTGGGTTCATCACAGATATTATTCAATATGGTATATTTTCTAAGAATTTTATTTATAAAGTGTCTTAATATTTATAGATGATGCTCGAGCATCCTTTATTGGTAGCAATATACTGCCAAAGCTTTTGGAAAAACTTGAAGATATAGATTATAATGTACAAAAAGCAGCTTTTGATTGCCTCAAGATTTTTTTTGCCTATGGTATGATGTTTAACAATTTTAACTATCAAATTTCTAAACATTCATAGATGAGCTTAGAAAAAGCTTCTTCTCCAATAACGGAACTTCAAATATACTAGAAAAATTAGAAGATTCATATTGGAAAATACAAAGAGCAGCTTTTGATTTCATCACAGATATTATTCAATATGGTATAGTTTCTAACAATTTTATTATTAAAGTGTCTTAATATTTATAGATGATGCTCGAGCATCCTTTATTGGTAACAATATACTGCCAAAGCTTTTGGAAAAATCTGGAAATGCAAATAGTGATGTACAAAAAGCAGCTTTTGATTGTCTCAAGACTTTTTTCACCTATGGTATGATGTTTAGCAATTTTGACTATCAAATTTCTAAACATTCATAGATGAGCTTCAAAAAAGCTTCTTTTCTAATAATAGAACTTCAAATATACTGGAAAAATTGCAAGATTCATATTGGAAAATACGAAAAGCAGCTCTTGGTTTCATCATGGATTTTATTCAATATGGTATAGTTTCTAACAATTTTATTATTAAAGTGTCTTAATATTTATAGATGATGCTCGAGCATCCTTTATTGATAACAATATACTGCCAAAGCTTTTGGAAAAACTTGAAGATACAGATTATAATGTACAAAAAGCAGCTTTTGATTGCCTCAAGACTTTTTTCATTTATGGTATGATGTTTAGCAATTTTAACTATCAAACTTCTAAACATTCATAGATGAGCTTCGAAAAAGCTTTTTTTCTAATAATGGAACTTCAAATATACTGGAAAAATTGCAAGATTCATCTTGGAATATAAAGGAAGCCGCTCTTGATTTAATCACAAATTTGATTCAATATGGTATAGTTTCTAACAATTTTATTATTAAAGTGTCTTAATATTTATAGATGATGCTCGAGCATCCTTTATTGATAGCAATATACTGCCAAAGCTTTTGGAAAAATCTGGAGATGCAAATAGTAATGTACAAAAAGCAGCTTTTGATTGTCTCAAGACTTTTTTCATCTATGGTATGATATTTAGCAATTTTGACTATCAAATTTCTAAACATTCATAGATGAGCTTCAAAAAAGCTTCTTTTCTAATAATGGAACTTCAAATATACTGGAAAAATTGCAAGATTCATCTTGGAATATAAAGAAAGCAGCTCTTGGTTTCATCACAGATATTATTCAATATGGTATAGTTTCTAACAATTTTATTTATAAAGTGTCTTAATATTTGTAGATGATGCTCGAGCATCCTTTATTGGTAGCAATATACTGCCAAAGCTTTTGGAAAAATCTGGAGATGCAAATAGTAATGTACAAAAAGCAGCTTTTGATTGTCTCAAGACTTTTTTCACCTATGGTATGATGTTTAGCAATTTTGACTATCAAATTTCTAAACATTTATAGATGAGCTTCGAAAAAGCATTTTTTCTAATGATATAACTTCAAATATTCTGGAGAAATTACAAGATTCATCAGAAAGAACACAACTACTGACTTTGGATTTGATTACAATTTTATTTACTTATGGTATGTTGGTCTAAAATTTTTATTTGTAAAAAGTATAAATTTTTTGTAGATGATACACAGGCATACTTGATTGATGAAAATTTTCTGTTGAAGATTTTGCAAGATCTCAGCAATTCAGGCACAAGATTACAACAATCAGTCTTGGATTGGATTAAAACCCTTTTTGCATTGGGTATTTGTTTAGCAGTTTTTCTTCCTTTCATATCTGATATTTGCATATAGACAATCTCCATCTATATTTTGCTTCAAATGATATAATACAGCAATTGCTTGATATCATTCAATATTCCTCTTCAAATATGCAAGTTTTTGGTCTATCCTGTTTTAAAGTCTTATGTTTGCAAGGTGTGGATTTTTGACATATTTATATGATTAGTTTTTATATTTTTTTCTAGACAAAATCTGGATAACATTCACTTCTAATAATGGAATTCAGAATGTATTCAAAAAACTTAAAGAGCCAAACTCAGCTATTCGAGAATTAGCTCTTGATTGTATTAAATCTTTTTGCGTTCATAGTATGGATTTCTCAAGTTCTTACTCTTTAGTTTTTATATTATTTTTTAGATGATATGCACTTGGAATTCATTTCAAGCAATGAAATTCAAAAAGTGCTTGAGAAGCTTGAAGATCCAGATCTGAAAGTCCAAAAATCTGGCCTTCAATGCATAAAAGAGCTATGCAAAAATGGTATGTGTTTTTATACAGAACTGAGTTAATTTTTAACAATAAGCAGATCAGATTCTTCATTCAATTTACTTGCCTTCCAATATTTCAATTGTCACAAACATACTTAAATCTCAAGGAAGTAATCCTGAAACTTGCCTTTATCTTGCTTCTATTCTTGTGCCATCTCTTGCTCTTAGTAGGTCTAGATTGTCCAGACTGTTAGCTTGAATAGTCTGACATTTCTATTTTTTTTTAGATCAGAATGATGCATTATGCAAAGACACTCTAAACCTTGTGGTTTATCTGTTGCAAACATCACATGCAAGCCAATATGGCCTCCTGATACTGGAACAGCTTTCCCAAAATTATAGTTCAGTTTTGCTTTATTTTTTATTCCTATAATATAGAATGATCTCATAACTCATCATAGTGGAGGCTATCATAAACTTTGGAATGCGCCAGATTCTCCATGCCATGTTGTTGGATGTCAACAATGTGGATCGGTTTGTTGCCATTGAGGGGCTTCTTATCTTGGGATGGCTTTAGTTTTTTTTTCTCCCATAGAACTGAAAGCATTGAATAAAATAAATAGCAGTTGAGCTCACTGTACAGTGCATAATATATACAATCAACATCTCTTTTCTCCAAAATGAGTCTTTGGTATGAGAAAGAGTGAAACACATGGAGCATGGAGGAGAAGAGCAAGAGAAGAGGGAGAAAGGGAAGCAGAAGGCAAAGGGCAAAGGAAAGGAGGTAAAGAGGCAGAAGGAGTGAGAGGAGGAAGATGGAAGGGAGTGCATTTCACAGGACAGAACACACCATGGTGCCATGGCATAGTACAGTGATGGCAATGGAAAATACATTCACAAAGAGTATAAGGGATGAAGCACAGGCCCCATTCAGTGACAGTAACCAAAGCCACATTTGCAGAGAGCACAAAGAAAGAAGGAAGGCTGCAACAATGATGACAACGACGACAGATATGCAGGAACAGCAATGAAAACCATATTCAAAGAGACTCAGAGCATGAAGGACGAAGGACAAAAAAAAGCTGCAAGGATGATGACAATGATGATGACAATGAAGACAGACATGAACACCCATCCTCCCCCATGCAGTAACAGCAATGAAAATCATGTTGACAGAGGGCGCAAAGAAGTTGGAAGGCAGCAGCGATGATGATGACTTAACAATGACGGACACGGGCATGTTTCTCCAGCCGACCGACACTAAACCCGATGTCCTGCTTGTGCTTGTGTGTAGCAGTCAACCCTCCAGCCCCTCCCCGATCATGCCCAAGCTTGTCGAACGTCGTCCATACCCATGCCGCAACCAAAACCCTCCGACGCCGACAAAGAGTTCACAAACTCAAACTTGAACTTGAACTTGAACTCGAACCTGTCCCGCTCAGCAAAAGCCTGCACAAACTATCCGAAACACTATCACATCAGTGCTCGGGGAGGACCTCTCTCTACGGCGGCTCTGCAGGCATCACACTCGTATTCTGCCCCCGTCGTAGCCGCCCCAGAAGAGAAGGAACAGAGAAGAGAGGGGGGACATGGACGTGGATTGGGTGGGGTGGGGCCATGCTATCTGCGGAGGGTCCCTTGTCTGTTTGTTTCCTTGCGAGCGGGAGGAGCCGGTGTATGCACCCGCACGTACCCCCCGAACAACGCTTGTCTGCCTCGTTGAGAGGGTGAACAGGAAGAGGAGGAGGGCAGCGGGTTCAAGGGACCTGGGACGGTGTACGCCTGTGCGCTGAGGACTGTGCGGCCCTGCGCCGGGGGACACGACGAGAACGCATTCGACGTAGTTGAGACCTGCTGCGGACCATGGGTGCTCGATTGCATGGTTTCGGGGGAGGGGGTGCAAAGAACAGTACCATTTGCCTGCCTGCGCAAACAAATAAACGAATGAACAAAGAGGAAAACGGATCACCCACCGGCAAACTTGAACTCAAATGTCCGACTCGGAGTCGGTGTAGCATCCAAATTGCTCGTCGGTGTACAGCACGCAAGCCATCCATGCTCAGCAGGGTCTGAGCGAAGGCGCGCCAGCTGTCCGGGGGGTTGTATATTGAAGGAATGCAGGTTTTTAACAACGATGGAACTGGAAGGTAGATCATCTGAACGACGAGCCGAAGTGTTTGTGGACAGAAGATACATACTTGTTTTCAGGCGGACGTACGCTCGTAGCCTCAGCTACGAGCGTCGAGTGTGAGTGGTTGTTTCTGCCAGCAACGCTGTAACAGTGACTGACCGACGAACGACGCGGTGTCACCGTGCCAGAAGCGACTCGGACATCCCTAATGTTGGCCGAGGTTCCTTCGAGTGATGCTTGAACGAGGTTCCATTCGCCGATTGGGTTGACTCGGTTGAGATCTTCGACGACGTAGGTGTCAGGGGCTGAGAGTGAGAGCGACGAGTAGCGGGTAGGCCGGGTGTGCGAGTGATCCTTCCTGGCAGTGGGTGACCGACGCCTCGGTGTCTGAGTCAGAAGTGACATCGACGAAGACTGAGTGTCGTGAGTGAAAATGTGAACGAGGTTCCTTTCCCCAGTTGCGTTGAAATCTTTGACTCGGAAGACGTAGGTGTCATGACTATGAGTGAGACCGACGAGCAGCAAGTAGCAGGTAGGCCGGGCTGAGGAGTTCAGATGACAGTCCGACATGGCACTCCAAGTCGGGAAATTGAACCACGAGGGTACGCAAGATAGTCGATGAATGAGAGACCGAGGTTGGGTAGCTCTCGGATTCAGGATGATACTGCTGCGGCAGAGAGTACGAGTAATCGAACAATCACGGTGGCGGACGACTCAGACTCGGACTCGGTGTCGTTAAAACTTGAAGCTTGAAGTGACATCGCCAACGTGAATAGCTCTAGGTATCTGTCATTGAAATTTGAACGAGCTTCCACGGAGCAACGAGTGACACTTACATGGACGGAACGGATTCGATCCGCCTAGCTATAGGGCACTGCAGTGAAGTCTTCCGAACGTCAGTTGAAACCTGGAGGGCGCTCTCAGCTTGGATGCTCCTCTTGGAGGTAAGAAGATGAATTGGACGACGCCTCGGTGCTGCGGCAGGGACTCAGGGTGTACGAGTAATTGTTTCTGGCAGCAACGGCAGTCTCGTTGGCTTTGGCGGGCGACTCGGTGTCGTCGAAATTCTAAGTGACACCGCCAATGAATTGAATAGTTTTGACCGAGTTTCCATGGGGCAATGAGTGAGGGTTCCATTTACCTAGGGCACTGGCGTCGAAGACGTACATGTACACGTCGCGGTTGAAAGACAAGTACCGTGGTATGGTCGAGGGTCGAGGCTCGGTTGGCGACGCCGACGCGCACGAGCACACGAGTCGTGATGAAATGGCGGGAGCAAACTCCTCGGCGATGACGTCAAGGAATACGATGCGTTATCATGTTACCATGCTGGAATGTCAAATCATCTCTGTTCGAAATTCATGATCAACGGACAAACGATGACTTGACCGCGGGCATGGCTATCAGGTCTTTTTATGGCTCCAGCTCCACGATGACGGTGGGTGGGATTCTTCTCTTCAGGCTATGCGTCGTTGGAAGAGCATGGATTCGTCAGCGTGAGCAAAGAAAAAGAAGCGAAGCAACGGTTCCAGGTTGATGGGCGATTGTCCGCTGGAGGCTGGTGCTTTTCCCACAAATCACCAGCGGGACCAGAGACCCAGGCACACGCCCTTCCCTTTCCTTTGTCTCTTCCAACCACCACCACCTCACCACCGTCGCTGTCTGGGACATGAGTCGGTCCAGCTAGGCATCCACTCCGTCTGCGTACCCTTCCTCTGCGCTCTTTATTTTGTGAGGGCTTATCGCACCATGGCGATGACGATACCACTACGTCCGCAGCTGGGAAATCGAACTCTCCCCCTCCCCCTCCTCCCCCTACTTCTCTCGTCAATCTTATTGTGCTGCGCACCCGCCCCCGCCCTCGCCGCACACAACCTCACAGTCGACGACCTCGACACCGTCTCTATCATCTACGACCCGCCGGCGAGCTGGCGCGAGTCCGCGCAGAACCCGCTGAGCGTGGACGGCTCGCATGCGCTCACGAGCGATGTGGATGCGAGTGCTACGTTTGAGTTTATCGGTGAGTGGCTCCTTTCCTCTTTCTTCCCTTTCCCTCGTTCGTTCGTCCGTCAGTTCGTTCGAGCGACACTGTACATAACACCCACGGAGACAACCCGCGTATCTCCTCCTCCCCTCTCTTATCTCCGTCCCCCTCCCTCCCTCCTTCCTACCCATACTCACCCGCCCCACTCTCTCCCCACAGGCACAGCCATCTTCTTCTCCGCCCCGCTCTTCCCCTTCGCCCTAACCACCGCCCTCTCGCTCGACGGCGCCCCACCCGTCACCGTCTCCCTCTTCGACCCCTCCCAGCCCGTCGACCCGCCCCCCCCCCGGCGGCGCCTCCCCCACCGGTCCTGGGTCAGGTGGGACCGACGACATCCCCGGCCCAGGGACAGGCGCAGGCGGCGGTGCCGTCCCCCCCTCTGGCTCCCCCGGCGCGCCGGAAACGGTGCAATCCAGCATCCTGTGGTCCGCCACCGGGCTAGACTACGTCCAACACACCCTCGTGGTGTCCCCCGGTGGGCAAGGGCGCGCGGTGCTCGATGCGCTGGTGTATACCGTTCCTGACCCCCTTGACCCTTTGCCTTCCTCTTCTTCCTCCTCTCCCTCTTCAACCCCATCTTCCACCGACCCTACCGATCCCACACAAACAGACCCCTCCCAAGGCTCGAGCTCGAGCTCATCAAGCATCTCCCTCCTCCCCCCGCCTACCAAGACCCCCTCGCCGCAAAGCGCATCCGCCCTCTCGCCCGGCACCAAAAAAGGCCTGTCCATCGCGCTCGGGATCGTGTGTACGGTGTTCGCGCTCTTGGTGCTGTATGCGGTGCGGTGGTATTGGAGGCGGAGGCAGCGGAGGCTGGAGGAGGAGGCGTATTATGCGTCGCGGGTTTCTGAAGAGGGTGCTGGCTTTGGGGGTACCGGGCCGGAGATGGGTCAGACGGGTGCAGGGGTAGGAGGAGCGGGGGCGTACGCCTCCCGCCTGCAAGGAAACGGAGCCAGCAGCGGACAGGCACGCCTCCCACCACAAATGGCATGGCCCAGGCCGAGGGTATCCCGCGTCCCCGTCCCTTCTCTCTCTTCCGTTTCGGTCCCACCTCCAGTCCCGAAGAGACGCCGCTCGGCACCGAGAAGACCGGTGGGGTCGTCTCCGCTTGCTACGCAGGCGCCTGTAAATGGAGGGGCGATGCAGAGAGAGCTGAGCACGATACCTGAGATGTCGATGTCTTCTGCGAATACTGGGACGGGGGGGACGGGAGGGGTGGGTGTGAGAGGGGAGATGGGGGAGAGGACGAGAGAGAGGGAGATGGAGCCGCCTTGGAAGGAGGTCCACCCCGAGCCGGAGGAGAGTGGCTTGTCGAGCGGGTCTGGGTCAGAGGGGTCAGAGGGATATGGATACGGGTGGACGACGTTTGACGAGAGGGGGCATGAGCGGGGACCTGGACTGGGGCTGGGGTCGAGATGACACCCGCTCTAAGGGCCCGGGGTTTGGTTCGCCTGCACCGGCGCAGCTGTCGTGACTGGTGCTGGCACGAAGTGACGGACTTGGCGAGGGTGCACCGCGGAGGCGGCGTTGCCTCTTCTCTTTTCCTTGACCTGCTCCGGCAACGAATCTAGCACCACTCTGGTCCAACCCTACCCTACCCTATCTCTCCCGACCCTAAACTACCCTACCCTACCCGACTCGACTCGACTCGACCCTCCCGCGTGTCTGGTTCATGCACAAAAACCATCTCGCTCGATGGCTCACGGTCCTTTTCCTTCCTTCCACAACGCACACGCATATGATATCTCTTATAAACGCACGAACAACGAGGACAGTGGAAGTGGGCGATTCACACATCCATCCCACTCCACCTCTTCTGATTCTGTTTTATTCACGCATACACGACCTGCATAACCATTCCCCGACGTCATTACCGCTTATCTCTTATTCTGTCATATTCGGATGGACGTTCCCTCCCTTCCACTTCTCGTCAATTTCTCAAACACTTCTCATCGTCGGTTCTTTCAAGTTCTTTTTTATTACTGTATATTACCCTGCAACCTTTTGTCTAAGTATCTGTAAATATGTATGTATGTACCTTCCACTCACGTTGGGATCTCGGATCGGATTCAGAGAAAAGTTGTTGTACGTGTAGATTACTCGAGTATACTTGTGGATGTGGATGTCGTAGAGTAATCTGTGTACCTAGAGATGATTGATTCATATTCATGACTTTGGAACACCATGAGTTTTTTTTTTTTTTGGGATGAGATTTGTTAGAATGGGAGGAGTGGGCTTTCGAACTAGGCCGAGCTGCCCGAGGCTGAATCATTAGACTTGATGTAATTTGTCTCGCCTCTTGCCTCATGCCACTATGTGCAAACCTCCGAATGAAAGTTCTACTCAACGAACTTTCTGACTTGAAGTCATCGCCTAGGAGTTTGCTTGTGTGTTCACTTGTCGCATGCGTCGCAGCAGGGCCAACTGAACTTGCTACATACTTGTCGCTCTGGAACCTCGTCCAAGTTTCGATCATGACACTCACGGATCGTTGGCGATGTCACTTCTGACGACATTGAGCTGTCGGTCACCTTCAGTGTCCAATGTCCAACCACCTCCTTCCAATGATACGGTTATACCGTGACCTGCAGTCCAGCGATACCCAACCCACCAGACAGCTGGCACAACTCCACGCAGAACCTGCTGAGCATGGACGGCTTGCATGCTGTGACCAGCAAATCGATGTGGATGCTAGGGCCACGAGACTAGAGGGGACCGGACGGGTCTGTATTATTCTGGAGTAGACGAGGATGAAGGATGAAGGCGTGGTAAGAGCAGAATGAGTAGATTCAAGATTGAGGTGACGGGGTGTATGAGAGAGGGAGGGTGCTGAATGAAGGATCGACGTCAAAGGATGGAAGTTGAACGTTGAGGCCAAAAGTTTGGATTGGGGGTCGAATCGTCACTGATGGCAGTAAGGGTGGTGAAGAAAAGGACGACAGGTGACCTATAGTCGCCGTCATCGACCGAAGTCGGCTTCGCCTCCTGAAAACGGGCCTGGTGGTAACGACGATGGCGATGCGAATGCGAATAAGAGTTTCTGTTATTGACCAGGATGTCCGATGATCTTCAGCCAAGCATCGATGTGAAAATTAGGAGGGCAACAGAGATGTGGGGTCGCCCGTTCAAGTTCAATTTCCATATCGATGTCCTAGTCGCGGTAAGTATCTGTAACTGCTGGCGAGTCAGCAACTCGCTTCTGATCATGGACAGGTAAAGGGGAAGGAGGGACGTACGTTGATGTTGATGTCGTATCATGGGTCCTCCGAGAATCACCGCCGTCCTTCAAGTTCCATCGACTCGGACCTTGGAGCCTCCTCTTAGACACGAGGACCGGTGCACAGTATCGTATCGGAAGGTCGAATTGGGTGGTGCTTTACGTAGAAGTGACTGGATAAAGACGAGGACCTTAGACTTCTTTCTCGAGCTCGACTATATCGAGTAGGGCAAGGCCTATTCGAGTCGACTAATGAAGGGTAGTCAGCTCGCTGGCGACATAATTTATGCTGTCGTTACTTACCCAGGTTCCGCCCACTAGAATTACTACATCGCTGGCTCGGAGAATGTCGACTTCACGGATGCCCGTGGACTGCAATCGACGAAGCTGAGTCGCATAGCCGTCTGGCAGAAAATAGGGACTTCAGGGGCAGATACGAATGAGACACTAAGAGTGCAACGTCGGACGTCAGTAACGTACTATCACTTCGGAGGTTGCAGCTTGACTCATGCCTATTGGAGTGAAGAAGTACAGGCCAGTGCCGATGAGAAGTCGCGTCCGCGTCGGTCGAAATTTCACAGGACATTTGAAGGAGAAGAGTATCAGAAATACGCAGCCACACCAATTGCAAAGGATGACGATGGTAAGAAATGAAGGAGTTCGAATGAAAGATAGCACGAGCAGTGTGCACTTTCTTTTCTGGGAATTTGGTCCCACCTTCACTCACGACGGTGAGCCCCGATATCAATTGCAAAGCTTTTCTTCTGCTTCCACATTTATTCTTCTCGAGAGAGACTCGAGCTCCTGCCCTGTGTTCTTTATACGCGAATATTCCACCTAATTCTTATGGAAATGAATCCTATGACTAATCTAGAGCCCGTCGAAACGGGCATCCACTCGCTATCTTCTCTCCGTCGTACCTTCAAGTTGATGAACGGCGACGTCAGTGTGCACCGACATCTACAGCTATATTTTGGATGACAAGTCTGTCTGCAGAAAACTCGTCGATTTTATTGCTCTCTGAAGAACTACGTTCAAGGAAAGGCAAACGAGCCACTTCGTCCACCAGGTCCAATCTGGCAAATGGTCAACCTCTCAGCCTCGTCGATTGTCCCTGCTCGCAGACCACGAGCTTCCGTGTCGTGGTCTTAACTATGTCGGTTCAGCCTTGGTAAGTGACCACTTATTTGATTTTACCACTGAACTGACGACATTTCATTAGTCGACTTCGCCCCGTCTGTCCGCCCAATTGCTTCTCAATGAAGGAACGTCAACCTCGAGCTACTCAAATTGTGTCCAGAGTTTCTTCTGGTTCAACCTCAACTTCAAACTACTCAATCTGTGCACCGAGGCGTGGACCTTCGTTCTATTTCTAGTTACGAATTGAGGAAGGACGATGGTGGTTCGAGCTGGACATGACCCACTTTATGATATCAACGTACGTCTGTCGTTCCTTTTCACTGGTCTGTGCTCCAAGGCGAGTAGCTGACTCTCCAGCAGTTACCGATCGCATTCTCCACGACTAGGACATGGAATCGAAAATTCTACGAAAACGAGATCGCCTCAATTGGTTGCTTTCTAGCTTTAGCCATGAAGCTCGGACGAAAATTCCTGTCACAATACCAGAAATTAGCGTTGGCGTCAGCACCATCGCAACCAGCTGCCCCGTTTTCATTGTCAAGCGAGTTCAAAACCGTCATCGATCGATAACGGCGACTGTCACCCTTTCGTTTTCATTTCCATTGAGATCCACCTCTCGACCCCTTCTTCGTCACCACCGCCACCATTACCACCTGCGACGATTCCATCCCCGACCCTCAACAAGTAATCGGCTGTTCATTCAAAATCATCCTACTCGTCTCTCCAAATCGTTCGAGTATTCAGTCCTCGCTTCCCAGTCTGTTCCATGAGCATAAGAACACGGTAACACCCAGTCACAATTTACGCGCTACTCGCGTGTTTTAGTTTTCTTGGCCTTTTTCGATGGTTTCGACACTGCGTTCCTCCAACTCTAGAAGCACTTATGGCCTTACCTATCGCTGCGGCCTTCCTCCTGCCTTGATCAATATCTTGACGAAGCCACAGCGGAGCGGGAGTCTTGGTCACATATCTAACGTCAACTCCAACTCCGACTCGGTTTAACTCGAGATTGCACTCCGTCAACTTCAACGAAACGTGTGCTTTGGAGGCCATGGGTTGCGATGGATTCTAGGAAAGGACCACGGATGGATACGGGTGTCGGTCGTTGATTTCTTCCAGGCGGTTGTTGGGTGTTGAATTCAGCGCCGAGGCCGATGCAGGAAGCAGGAAGCAATCAACGAACAAAAAAACGAGCGAACGAACAGGAAAACACGACGAAAGATCTGGTCCGCCAGCCGATGACACCATCGCTTTCCGATTTCGAATCGGCCACTGCCACCGCAGCTGCAACTGTCGATGGAGCCTTCGACTTTGGATTGGCTCTCTCGTTTGGCAAAGGCGTTCACCCGAACATTGAACATTTCAGCCTGCAGCTTAATCTATCCTCCCATGCTATCGCTTGTCAGTGGAGAATGAGAACCTTGGCATTCACATTCGACCTACCGAAACTGCGCGCCAACTCGTCCTGTCTTGTGTGGAGGAGGACCGTCCAAGATCAAGTTGGAGTCGGGCTGGCACGAGCTATGGTACGATATCGACGTACGTCCTCCCTTCTAACTGTGATGTTTAGAAGTGAGTTACTAACTTGTCATCAGTTACAGATCTCATCTACCGTGACCAAGACCTGGAATGAGAAGAGACTGGCAACAGCGCCGACATCCCCGGCTGGTTCTCTATCTCTAACGTTGAAGCTCGGATGAAGAATATCGGTCACTTTTCGACCCTCCCTTCGTCGCCGCCACCACCACCCGCGGCGATTCCATCTCCTAGCTTGTTTATTTAACGCATCTCTCATCCACCTCATCCCTACAAATCATTCGCTTCTAATCACAAATTCCTCCTCGCTTCGGGTCTGGCTGG
Source organism: Galerina sulciceps (assembly GCA_023014345.1). Lineage (NCBI taxonomy): Eukaryota > Fungi > Basidiomycota > Agaricomycetes > Agaricales > Galerinaceae > Galerina > Galerina sulciceps. The sequence continues at coordinate 511,393 of JAEDXJ010000051.1, read as the reverse complement.
AACAGCATCAAGCACTCAACCTATGTCAACCTGGGCGGTCACAAAATGCTCGCATTTTTGGAGGCGAGGCCATTCGTTCTTGGATTCGTTGGCGTTATCCGCTGACGTTGATCATGACGGCGACAGCCACGACAACGACTTTCCACTTTCCTAATGTCATCGACGCTCGGATGAAAATCCTCGGTCATGCGTGTCAATTGCCAGAGATTGCATGATGGCGTTCGCATCTGCACTGTCGTTACGTTACAGCAACCCAGCTGTTATTGTCAGACTGGTCAATGTCAAACTGGCTTGAGGTGATGTCGAATGATGGTGGATGTCGAGGATTGGGGGTCGATTCGTCGTCGGTGGTAGCGACGAAGAAAAGTTCAAGAGTTAGTTAACCCAGAGTCACCGTCATCGACCAAAGTCGGCTCTGAGCTCATCCACCTCGTCCCTCCAAATCAATCAGCCCCGACCACTACTCCACTCTTCCGTCTTCACTCCCATGCCATCCCAGACTGCTTCACTGACTGACCATACCTAAAGAACTCTCATACGCCTCTCGCGATACGTATTTGAGTTCCTTTCGGCCGTTTTCGTTGTTTTGACTGCATATGTGCAATCGCATGTACAACACCTCAAAGTTAAAAGTAAAAGGGGTCTCTTGATCATCTACAGCCTTTCTCTCAACTCAGCTCAGCTCAGTCGTGAGTCAAGACTACACTTCCAACCACACCCCCAACTCCAACTCCAACTCCAGCTGCATTGAACCAAGATTGCACTCCAACACTCCAGGGAGCGGGTGTTGGTCGTGTTTGGTGGTAACGCAGAGCTCTGTGCCGGCCGGTGTGTGTTCTGCAGACAAAGTGGATCATGAGTCAGGATGGACGCAGAGAACTGCAGATGGAGGCGGGTGTAGATCATGGGTCTCTTCCAGGCAGTTGTGGGTTATGGGCTGTGGAATATGGAAGGCAGCGCTGCAGCTGATGCAGGAAGGAACTGACAAACAAACAAATGAACCACCAGGCAAATGTGAATGGTCAACATACTCTGCCAACTGACCACTGTTGATTCCCCATGTCAAATCAGCCACTGCCACTACAGCTGTTGATAGAGTCTTTGCATGGTCTAGAAGAGGTTACTTATCATTGTTTCACAAAGGCAACATAGTTGGAGTGAATAGTTCTTTTCATTCTGGGATATTTAAAGCAATGTTCAATATATAGATACATAGAGTCATATGGATTGCATAATATAGTAACCAAGGGGCTTGACAGAGCCTCAAGGCAGAGTGGTTGAAAGTTGAATGCACAACCTAAGTGGAATGGGATCAGAAAAGTTTGTGAATCTTAAAGAATTGAAATATAAATGTGCTTGGAATTTGCAAGACATAAAATGGAGGAGTGAGAAGTGCCTCCTTTGGAGAACTGCTTTGAGAGTGCTGAGGATTGCAGCAGTTGTGAAATGAAAATACACACTTGCTGGGAGTTGGAAAAGCAGGGTGAAATCAGAAAGCATTGACAAGCTCAGGAACTGAAAATACAGACCCACTGAGAGATGGAAAAGCAGGGTGGAATCAGAAAGCATTGAAAACCTGAGGAAATAAAAATATACACTGCCTGAGAGTTGGAGGAGGACAGTGCAATCATAAAGCATTGAGAACCTCATAGAGTCAAAATACATTGAAACAGAGACTTTCCACAACACAGTTAAATCAGTAAAATTTCAAAGCTCCTTTCAGGCAGTAAAATCCTACTGACAATTTGCCTCAAGTGAACATTGTGGATAAGGTCCCAGTCACTGTTAGATCCATCCCACTTTCTGTCTTGCTTGTCATCCTTGTTTTCCAGCTTGACAGTGGGATATTTATTGACCATAAGAGCATCAAATATTCGTCCACATCCTATGCTATGAGAATGACATGAGTCATATTTATTGAAAGCTGTCATGAAATAAACACCAACTAATCAAGAGAAGAGCCAACTGGTTGCTTGGCTTCATCATTTCTCACCTTACAACATGAACATAGGTCTTTCTTCAAGTTGTAGGGAGTTTGTTGCCTTGTCCACCTAATAATACTCATAGTGACAGTAGTTCCAGTTTCTAGCTGCATCCAATCTTCCTCATCAGTGATTTGGAGGGCTTGATTGTTGCTGTCAGTGATAGACAAAGTATACTCTCTTGTCCCCATGTATCTGAGAAGAAGGTTGCCCTGAGCAGTCTCTGAATTAAAGAGTGCTAACATAGCATGACAGAATTGCTGGATGTTCCACAATAAGTAGGTGCAATGTGTCATTGCCATGCAGACAACATACCTGGAATGATTGAGCCATGTCCACTGGGATAGTATTCATCCGACCAGTTGCATCCTGTAGATATACAAACCCCATTGAAACTTTATGGAAAACCTGCTCATTGAGGGCCATTGTCGCCTGCAACATCGTTGCCATGTTCTCAAATTGGCGTGTCATGCTCGTCAATTGGCTCTCTATTTCATCCACTCTTTTGTCGTTTGTTTTTGCATAACTTGCCAACTGCATACCAGTTAGAGCCTGAACAATAGATGAGTTAGTAGGATTCGCTCCTCGCATGGTTGAAATTCTAGAACCTACAGAAAATTCCAACAGGTGACTATCAATATCTTGACTGCATTGCCTGATTGCTTTTGCAACGTTGTCATAGTGAAACTTGGAGCGACCAGACAACTCCCTGAGCTTTTTCGTGGTTTCATTCAGGCGCCTGAGGGTACCATTAAATTTGAAAGGTGATCAATAGGGTTAATCGTAAACAACTAATACACACCTAGTCAAATAATCACGAGTGGTGCCAAAATCTGACCCAGCGGCTGGTATATCGGATATCCGGTCGTTCAGGCTACAGAGCTTGTTTCGAAGATGTTCAACATCCTGTTTATTCTGGCCAATTTGCTGCAATAAGGTGTAAGTATCATTGATAAGTCTGCAATCATACAATCGGTCACATCGATAGCTTTAAGAACGACGAGTAACCCATCTATAGCCCCCTTTATTGGCGATCCGACAACTGGAACGGCCCCAGCAATGGGGGGTGCAATAGAGAGTCCGGCGCTGGCTAACTGGAGTGCTTGACGGCTCCGAGATTCATCGAGGGATGTTTGAGCTGGGCGAACGTATGTAGAAAGGGCGAGTTCTGAAGAGGGGCCTGGAGCTGGAGACAAGGAGTGTGGGGAACAATCTGGAGCTGGGGAAAGGGCGTCCGGAGAAGGAGCTGGAGCTGGTGAAAAGGAAGCCGTAGAGGGATCGTTCGCGTGGGCCAAGCTTGGACTAATATTTGATTCCAATGTGGACACTGGAAGCGAAGGAGAGATTGGAGCGGAGACATTGGAAGAGCCAAAGTTCTCCTTCACCGAACGAGTTAGTTCCGACACTACGGACGGTAAAGAATTCAATACCTCCTCCATCCAACACCGACATCATATCATCCCCTCGTCCAACACCGACATCATATCATCCCCTCGTCCCTCCAATTCATTCGCGTCTTCCAACTCTGCTCCACTCAAAGATCCCCAGTAGAAATCTACGCACCACTAGCCATGCGTGTTCAAAGCTTTCTCGGCCTGGTTTCGAAGCTGCGTCCGCACCTACGGGCTCTTGCAATTCGTCGAAGTCAAGCTCAAAGGGTCCAACCTAAGCGATAAGTTTTCTTCCTGACTCGATAGGAATCTGGACGACGCCGAGCTGAGCTGGGCAGGGCGTCGTGGTCATACATTTATCGTCAACTCCAACGCGATTGAGCCGATCCATTCAAACTATTCAGTCAACAGAGAAGTTGGTGTCGGTTATATTTGGCGTCACTTCTACGCCGGTTGGTGTGCACTGGAGGGTTGTGAATCCTGGATCGCGGTGCAGGAGAAGACTATGCGGGTAGCCAGAGGTGGACGTGTAGTGTGGGGTATGAGGTGTAGGGTGTGGAGTTGGTTGTGGGCTATGGAAGATGCGGCTGAGGCAAAACGGACGAACGTACCTGGCTCTCATCAGGAAATGACGTTCATTCGAACATTGAACACTTCTGCCCGCAGCTCAATCCGCCCATCCATCCTACTGCTTCTCAGCGGAGAACCTCCTCGCTGCGTTCGACCCACGCAAACTGCGTACCAGCCCAATCCTCTTGTCTTGTCTGAAAAGAGGTTTGGCTCTTCGTTCGAGGTCCAGTCTGGAGTTGGTGGTGGAAGGATGGCGGTTATTCGAGCTGGACATCATTGATAATACAATTTCAATGCGTTGTTCCTTCTCTCTTGCCCGATGACTAGAAACGAGTAGCTAACTCGCCAGCAGATACAGACGGCATTCTCCTCAACTAGGACACAGAGTAGAGGAGACAGCGAAGACCACTCACCCAGCTACCTCTCTAACTTCCACATCGAAGCTCGGACGAAAATTTCGGTTATTGTTAGAAATTGTGTCAAGGACGTTCGCAATGGCACGATCGTTACCAGCAGCCCGTCGTCATTGTCGGGTGTCGTCCACGCCGAAATTGATTCCTAACGGCGACTGCCGCCTCTCATGCACATTCAGCGTAATTAACTACTCGATCTTTTCTTCGTCACCTCCGCTACTTCCACTACTACTCATTGCAGCTCGATGCTCAACTTCCAATTTCCAACCTTCGATGTCCTTCGTTCATTTCAATAACCTTTCTCATCCACCCCGTATCATCAATCTACCCTGCTCTGATCATCCCTTCATCCCCTCTTCCGAGGCTGCTGCATGACCATAAGCACTTCCGTAGCAATTTACGAGCAAATCGCGATGAGTGTTGGAAGTTTTTTTTGCAGCCTCGTTTCGACGCTCCATCCCTGCACATGCCAATGCACCTACCGGCTGTTTCCAATTCGGCAGACGCTCAAAGGGTCCACCCTAATTACCAGCTTTTCTCCTTTGGAACTTTGATGAAGCTATAGCGGAGCGGGCGTTGTGATCATCATGGTTCGGTTGAGCCCAAGGTCGCACTCAATCAATTTCAAGGACCCCTCTGCGCCTGTCGGTATGCTCTGCAGGTCTTGAACTTGCCGTGAATCGGGATCGACGCAGGAAAAGACTGCGGATAGAGTCGGGTGTCCGCTGTGGTTTCTGCAAGACGGATGTGCGTTGGGTTTTGGGTCGTGGGTCGTGGTTTGTGGTTTGTGGAACTTGCTGAAAGTAATGCAGGAAGGAAACAACGAAAGAAGGAACGGGCGAACTAGGATGGACGACATATCAATTCCGAATCGATTCAACTTAAGTTATGTGAGTAGCTGCATTTTCGATGTTGCCAGTAGGCCGACGACATTTCAATAGTCAACGAAAATCATGCCCGCACCCGATGGCTTCTCTACAGAGTTGTGATGGCGGAGCCCACCTGCGAGCTACCCAAACTGTGGTCCAACGTTCTCTGGAAGAGCAGCAGTTATAGACAGCTTTCACCGCAACCATGACGACGACGTGGAACAGAAGAGGCGACGCCGACGAGGACCATATCGCGACTGAATTTTAATTCGACATTGATGTCCGGCTGAAGATTACCCTACATCCAGTCTTCAGCCTTGGATGTTCTTTCGCATTAAAGGGAATGTTTGAATGTTCTTCGAACGTTTCGAACTGCACCTCAGCTTCAAACTGTTGTCAGCGTGTCATGTCGAACCTTTTTGCATTCTTTATCAACGTCGTCACCGTTAGCAACCATACACCGCCAAAGTGTCATCATATTTAGAAAACATGGTGGTGGTCATGTGGAGGTTTTCACACGTAGAAAACTACCCCATCTCCAGTTCCAGTTCCAGCTTCGGCTCCGGCTCTGGGCAAGGCAGGAGAAAAGGAAAAGAAAGAGCGGCACCTGCAAGTGATCACGATAGGTCGGGCCCGTGGTGCTTTTGATGCATCGTACATTGCCTGTAAAGACTACTCAAGTCTTTTTAACCCGATCTCACTCAAGACCTTGGCTCTTCTCTTCACCTTGGTAAGTCCCTACTTCGGAATCATAATCCATACCTGAGTCCGATTATATTTCTAGATCGAGTTCTGTCTGAAGGAGTGGTCAAGCGGTCAGAGGACTCCTGAGATGTTTTTCGAGAAAACAATCAAAGGCTTAAGGCTAAAGCAACGCATGAAGTTCATTGTGTTGACCTCAAGAGATGGTGTGATTTGGACGTCGACGTAACTCGGAACACTCGTATTAAGTATTATGCTCGTGCAAGGTAAGTGAATTCTGGCCTGATATAAACATTTCTCGGCTCATGGATCTCCAGGCGTAACTCTGGTGTTGCCGATGCAAATGCTCCAGTGGCGCGACTGACCGGGGAAGCGGAGGATCGAGCTCGTGCTGAACTGATGGGGCAAACAGGTAAAACCGACAGTGAGGCGTCCGATAAAGAGTAACCTATGCTATCTATGGTTTAATACATTTTTTTCTCTGCCTCGTTTCTCTACGTTATTGTGTAAGATCTATACGGATACCTTTTTGTGCTCTGTAGCACTGGTAGTGCTGGTAGGCCTCCTATATGTGACTATGTAGCATCACGTATCCATATATGGGAGCTACAGAGAGCTACAGAGCCCATGCAGAGAGCTACGGGGTCTACTACACAGGGGACTTGTCTACCTGGCTACCACGGCTCTGGAGACTATGTAGCTCAACAGTCCGTAGGAAAGTCCCAGTAATACTTAAGTTAACTGTAATAGATAATGTAGCACTGAGGGGAAGGTCGTTGCAAGATGGAGTGTACGCCAAGTCTGAAAGAATCTGTAAGGTCTGTAAGGTTCGTAAGGCTCGTCTTTTTACTTGGATGAATGCTTAGAGCGCAGCCTAATTTTGTTCCTCTTCAAAGGGAGGGGTCGAGGCCTGCCTCGAAGTCGTGCATATACGCCACACGCATTGCACAACTGATCGCCTGTCTTACTCCTTCGCCACACTGAGGTATGATGAGTCCGGCAATGACTGCATTCCGGACCAACGTAGTTCGCATCCGATTCGTCCGAAGTACTCCCGTCATCGTCGGCGTCGATGAGCTCCTGTGGGCGGAGCTTGTTCCGTTGTTGCAGGTACAGACCACACGCGTTGCAGAGTAGCGTCATGGTCGAAGGATCTCGGCGCCAGAGAGGAGTCGAGGTCGCATGGCAATGAGAGCAACTCTTCCCAGAGTCGGAACGATCCAGGCTGGAGGTCGACAATACAGATGAGGAGATAACGTGTGGAATGAACGACGCGGAAGCCGGGCAATCATAAGAGACACCAATGGAATCTGAAAGACACTCCATCAACCATGATACAAATACCGAACCAGAAAGGGGGCACCTTTATCCTCATATTCATCTTGAAGCCTGTCCTTTGACGGATTGCGCCAAGGAGGACCCAAATCGAGTTCAGGTTTTGTTGGAGAGTGGAGGTCATCCTGGTTGTTCTGCACAGACGACAACCAGTCTGAGACCTGATCGATGACCATACGATTGTTTTCATCTTGATTTATATCGTCCAAGCTTGCAGATGGAGGCGAACCACCTGTAGCTCGAATGGACAACGAATCACTTCTGTATGGCCGATTTCGCTCAAGGTCCAATCCAGACTCGGACCCGAGCTTGACTGAGCCCACCGAGGAACATCGACTTGAGTTGGAGCGTGAATAAGTCTCGAGGACCTAACAGAGAGAAGTGCATTTACTACGCTGATTAGATGTAGAACATAAATCGATACGCACATCCACATGTCGCCCTTCTCGTGTGGACGAAAATTGGACACTCCTTTTCCCTTCTCGTACTCTTCCTCGAGAACGAAACTTCAGTATAGGCTCTTTATACCATTCCTTTTGCTTGTATTCTTCCTGGGCGTCTCTGTAGTCGTGAAGGTCCTGCAACGACCTGAACTCCCCCTCGCTATTAGCTTCTCTGTCTCAAGGAGTACGACTCGGCAACGCACCTTGAACGAAGCAGTTTATATTCCTCAAATTCGAATTCATCCACGTCTTCTTTCGGAATGCTATCGAACCGCTGGGCCAGCCTGATGCTCTTCTCCACCTCTTTGTCGTAAATCGCCTCGTGGCGTGCTGTGAACTTGGATCGTTCGACGAATTTGGCACCCACTGCAACTGCAGCTGAAATCCCAACCCCACCATCCATGAATTATCCTGCCAGTGCGTTACGGATTGGACTGTATATGATAATGGATGGCTTTTGATTTGGGTATATGCCATGCCAAAGCCATGCCTCCACCCTGTTAAGGGTGGCAGTGTTGTTACTTTCCTTGCCTTAAAAGTTTTTGAGGGCCTGTTCAGAGTTGCGTCTCGGCTTGCGTCTCGGAGGCGCAACCCCCCGGAATTCTCTAGTCACTTCCGCATTCTATGAAACAGAAAAGTGACCATCGTGTACTCTGGTACACGCTTTTCTAGCTTTCGATCCGAAATTTGAACCTTGGACGCGATGACGAAGAAAGCGAACGTCGACCGCGTTCATGGCAAAGTGTTATGTAAGCGTCCACTAAGTCCGGACGGTCCGCTCCTCCACTTCGACCGCAATTCGAAAGTGTCCATCCAGGCTCAAGCTCAGTGCTCAGCCCTCATGCTTGCTGCGACTACTTCAACCCTCCTGGAATCGGAAGGATTTTCCTTCCCAGCTATTTCTCCTTGCTCCAATCGTATTTCGTACCCGTCGCGTCTTCCATTTGGCAAACTTAGACACTCGAATAATCTTCGAACATTCCCAACAAATTTTGACGGTTCGATTAGATGAGGGGTTGCAATTGTCGTGCGGTAATAGTAGGTCTATCCAATAAACCATGCACGTCAATTTCTAATCTGTGTTATGCCAAACGTCGGCAGAGATGACGTCAAAACAAAGGCACGTCAAGTTTACTCAAGGCAGTGTTCCAACATACATAGGTCTTAATAGTACGTTAAATAAGTCCCAAACTGTTACGCAGAGTAATTTTTATCCACCCCCAGCAATTTTCAATGTCAGTGGTAGCATTTACTGCTGGCTCCCTAGGCGATATCCTAGCCACCGCCGGTCTCGCAGCTCAGGTGGTAAAGGTGCTTTACGACAACAAGAGCCTTTCCAAAGAATGCGACATCCTCGCGATCGAGCTACGGTCCCTACAAAGTACCCTCATCATGGTGGAATTCGCGCTCCAGCGCTACGGTTCGACGCCGCTGGGAGAGCCATTGGCTCATTTTGCGAAGCCCGAGGTGGCACAGTGCTATCTGGCGCTAAAGGTATTTGAGGAAAGGATCATTGCTTGCCAGCAGGCAATGTCGCTGACTGGCATAGCCTCGCTTTGGCGGAAGATGTGGGCCGCGTCCGATGAAACGGCGGTGCTTAGCGCTAAGCTAGCTCATCACAGAGTGAAGCTTGTTTCGCTGTTAATGGTCCTCAATTCGTAAGTCTGTTTTCTCCAGGATTTGCTAATGCTACTCAGCTAATTGGGGAAATTTAATAGTGTAGGATGGATGGACTCTCGAAATCCATCGACTTATCTTCTTGAAGGTCAAATGTACATCGAAAACAAAGACTGTTCCTGCTCCCGCTCCTTGCATGGCGTCAAGGATCATACGATTGACGTGGTGGATCCACTTGGAGAAACAATACCGATTCCAATTTTATTCTGTGCTACTTGGAAGGTGTGCTACGACACTTTATACGAAATCAATGCTTACCGATTACAATGAGGCGTTCGACCACGTTCTCAAAGGGTATTCCAGAGGTCGTATTGGCGAGCACTATATCCAACGAGGAGACTACCAGATAATAGTTCCCGGTACTAACAGAGTTATCGAGCGTTCTGAGCTCGGTCATATACAGGCAGGAGAAAGAATTGAGACGAGCATTGTACTTCGGTCAAGAAAAACTGTACAGGACGACATGGGAAGATGTCCACGATGTTCTTACCTCAACACCCTTTTTCCAGCAAAACTCGATCGTTGGACGAGATGGTAGGTCGTGTCAAGGATTTCTTTTTTTCAACACGGTTCGCTTTACGCTTTATATCGCAGTCTGCAATGTTCGGGTTTGTTCCGTATCGACAATGTATGGAGTGATGGATCTCAAGCTGCCATGCCTAAAGAACTTCCAGCTAGAGACGCTGACCTGTTGGCAGACCTACAACTTGCAGCAGACGATGCTATGAAGTTGACCACAGTTAGGTTAGATCAAAAGATGAAGCTTCGGCGCAGAGAGGAATCCGATGCAAAATACTTTCGTCGAATTACAGTAGAGATTCATCCCTATGGACACTGGGAAGACATAGTCATCGAGGATAAGCTTTTTATGGGAAGGTAAGTGGGTTCATTAAACTGTCATGCTCCTTCGAAGATAAGTATCGATGGCCTTCTTGACTTTAGCATCGTAGGTGCTCGCTCGCCGCGATACCTGAGCGAGAAAAAAATCACACACATTCTCTCCGTATGTACGGAACCGGATCTTGGAGAATCGCTACAATCAGGAACCGTGCACATGCAGATTCCTGTGGAAGGCAGCAAAAATACAGACTTCCTCATCCACTTGCCAGCAGCTTGTGATTTTATCGATCGAGCACTGAAATCTGGAGGCGTAGTTTTTGTTCACTCGGTTCATGGAATATCCAGGGCTCCAGCCGTAGTTGCTGCATATTGTAAGTCTATAATCTGTCGGCCCGCATGACGTACAGACTTTCAGCAAATTTATATAGTGATGTGGTCTCGCCGAATTCAACTTACTGAAGCATTGAAGGCAATCAGATATGGTAAGTTTCCAGCTCTTATCAAAATGCTTGATGAGTTTCCTTTATTCGTTTGACTTTTATCATAGGACACCCGCGCATGTGGCCGCGGGACGGACTCATGGGGCAGCTAATGATGTTTGAACTCTGTGGATATGCACCGCCCAAGTCTACGGAAAGTAGCACCTACAACTGGCCTGACGGAGCTACTGGTGAAGAGAGCGTTGAGTTGACAGCGACGAATACAAATGATCGTGAATGTTATTAGTTGTGCCAATAGTTGATTCTGCAGTAAATATTCATGTATTGATGTTTTGTCAGACGGGTTTGTATTCTGTGATTATAAAAATAGTGTTTTCTTGCAGGTAAACAGCACATCCAAGGACGCTCAGAATCCTCCTAGTAGCCCAAAATAGGCGCCGATCCGAGATCGCAGACGCTGAAGAAAAGGGATCATGTGACCGTTGCCCATCATCGAAACCAGTGAAAGTTCTATTCTTCAACTTCACCACCACATCCTAGCTTTTGTCCCCCTGATACACTGAAGGTACTCTCAATGAACCCCAAATACACCGATACATTCCCAAGTCACCGCCAGCACAGCCGGACGCACTAGGAAGTTCGCTAAACTCGTGTGGAAAACGAGGCGTTTTACGTTCTCGCAGCAAACCCAGGTGGAGATGTGGAACTCATTTCCAGGACTGCGGGCCAAAGATAACTCTTAATCATAGATGGATAATAACGAATCACAACGTGTCTGCCGTCAATCGTGAATTCCGTCCTTCAAGCCGAAGGAACTGCCTCGTGTTTGCAGGCTTGTGATCAAACCAAGGCCAATCCTCGGTTGACAGGCCCACTGTCTTATCTCTTTTCAGGCGGGCAATTGTTCGTTTCGTGCGCGATCGCGTTTCTAGGGCAAGTATGGAACCGTTGTTCAATCGGTTCACAATCCGGGGAGTACAAGGCGGAGGGCGGCGCGGGCAACGTGTTCGCTTGCAGCACTCATTCGCGCGATTATCACGACCCCACGACCCTCAAACTGACTTGGAAGCCTCGAAGCAGCCTCCTGGCATCCCATTGATAATGCCATCGTCGAACTTTTCTTCATTTCCCATCCAAAGTCATTCCCATTCTACCAACCACAACCGAGAAGAAAGGTCGACCAGCACTGCACCAAGCTCCTTCATCTTATCTATTCTACCCTCTTCGCACCTTCTTACCTCGTAAACTATGGCCAGCCCACCGCCAACGCCGCCGTCCAAGTCCAAGTGGGGCCGTATGGGCGGAGTCATGCGACGCGCTTCCACCGTCCTCGCCATCTCGCGACCTGGGACACCTTCAGAGCGGGACAGTGACTCCCTCTCCCTCAGGCGAAGTACCTCTCGTGAGATAATCCAGGGCCCTTCTGGCCTCTCCGCTCCACCTCAGGCCGCAGAGCCTTCAATTCCGACGCCCATCGCGGAGAGCCCAGCGCGCGAAGCAGAAGCGATTCAGCAGGCGACTGTAGGACCATCTCCACTCGCCCGACAAGCTACGGAGCCCGTCGCAGAAGCGCCAGCTCCGCCTCCAGAACCCGCTCAGCCTGCTGCTCCTGTTGAGCCCCCTGCTGTCAGCGAGGAACAGGCGACCAGTCCGACAGGATACATCCCGCCTCCTGTTATCGATTCGTCGGCCGGGAATCCTGGTGCCTTCACCGACGACCCAGAGGCTCTTCCTCCGACAGGTGTCGTCCTGGATCCGTACGCTGCACCACCCGTGGCTGAAACTGCACCAGCTGAAGTTGCTCCTGCTGAGCCTGCAGCTGTCGAACCTACACCAGCTGAGCCTGCCGCTGTCGAACCTACGCCTGCTGAGCCTACGCCTGCCGAGCTTGCAGAGCCTGTTGCGGCAGAGGTTGAGGTGCCTAAGCCACTAGAAGCACCGCCATTGGAACCTAGCACGTCCTACTTCGATAAACCCGAAGTAGAGAGCCTCTTGGACATCGAGACCGCAGAACCCACGACGCTTGCGGAGTTCAGAGAGGCTGTTGTTGAGAACACCGCGATTGAGGAGCGTGCTCTCGATCCAGCTCCTGCCGAGGAGCCAGCACCACCAGAGCCAGCACCACCAGCACCAGCACCCGAAGAGCGCGAACAGCACGAGGAGCAACATGTGCAGCCAGCTCTGGAACAGCCCCAGGAACTCCCGCAATCGCAACCTGAAGAGACCGTCGATCTTGAGCACGGAGAAGCCGCGTCCTACTATCGAGGCGACCCATCAATGCCGATCGCCGAGCCCCACCTAGCACCCCAAGAGGCTCATGAGCAGCACGACCTGCCAGTTCCTGCTCCAGCAGAACCCGAGGTACACCACGAGGAAGTGCGGGGCCCGACGTCGGAACCTACGTTTGGCGCGGCTGTGATGCCTTCATATGACCTCCCGTCTTATTCGACTTTCATGGGTCACGACGCGAATGTCAACGTGTGGGGTGGTCCTGTCGCTCCGTCGCAGGAGCAGAAGCCCACGAACGGGCACGGGAATGTGCACGTCGTGGACGATGTGTGGGCGACGGGTACGGCTGGTCCTGTAAGTCGTGCCCGGGATGGCGAGGAACACAATGCATTCGGGGGTGCATTGCCAATTCCTATTCCTATCCCTGTGTTTATGGGAGAAGGTGTTGTGCATGAAGCTGCGAGTGTTAGTCGGGCTGAGAGTATTAGGTGTGTTTTCTCTCTTATTTTTTTATGCGTCCTACTTATTGACTTCTATATATCAGGCTGCCAAATCCACATCCGGAGCCAGAATTGACGGATCCGTTCGCAGACCCAGTTCCAAGTATCCCATTCCCTCATTCGGATGTACCACAGTACGTTGTTATTTTCTGCCTAAAGCTTTCCACCGCTCATTTCGTTCTCTCCAGGCACGACTTCCAGCCCTCTGTGCAGCCCGTGCAGATGCCCGTGGCCAGCCACGAAGATGCACCTGGCATTGTTGTGCCTTTGCCTCCTTTCCGCGACGTGACAGACAGGTATCCTTTATTTCTACGCATTGTGAAGAATAGATGCTGATGGTGGCAATCGCACAGCTCCATACATCGCGTTCCATCGAACGATTCGAGCTATGCAGTTGGTAACAACCATGAGACTGAGTGCGTCATTCCTTTCGTCGTGATCTCTTAGTCTATCCTTACTCATTTTCTTATCAGTGAACGTATTCCTCTCCTTGCTCGCCCAGAAACTCCAAGCAAGAAAGGCAACGTGCACAATAGCCTCTATGCCGCCGTCGCTAAACCACACTCCCATTCCGCGGCCCAATCTGTCAACCATGCCTCCATCTCGCCGCTCGTAGGTTCCTCTTCTGGCTGGAACCCCTCTGGTACCGAGCAGCCTCGCCTCCACGAGCTGGGTTGGCTTGAGTACAACCTCCCAGACGGGACGCTCTACTATGTCCACCCAACGCGTCGGCTTACTACGGATCTTAACCTTCGTCACGAGCGCATACTGACTGCGGTCGAGGCGTGGTTTGAGGAGCGCAAGGACGAGAGTATCAATGTTGGTGTGGAAGGGTGGTTGAGAGAGGTCAAAGGGAAAGTCGGCCCAGCAGCCAAGAGGTATGGCGCCAGATTGGCTCCTGCAAAGGGCAAGAAGGGCGACCCTGGCATGGTTTTGGAGCGTTATTGGGTGGACCACATCCACAGGACGGTCATCAAGGAGGATGTGGATGAAAGGAGGGGTGCTGGTCATGGGCGTGGCCATGGCTATTCCACTTCACACTCGCATGGGAAGGGAAAGAGACAAGCCTCTGGTCCTGGTGCTTTGAGGCACGAAGAAGATCGTGAGGCTCTCTTTGAGTTGTGAATGCTGTTTTTTGGTTTGTTGACGTGTGTTCTGCAGAGCTGGACCTTGAGTACAGGTTTTGGTCTTTCATGGAAGCCTACCCGGCCCATTCGCCGTTACCTGTGAAAGGAAAGACAGATGCAACGGATGTGTTGAATTGGGCTTGGACAGGTATGGGTCTATGTCATATGTTTTTAGTTTTGTGGTGCTGATGCATCTCTCTGCAGACCGTCTTCTTCCCTCCAATCGCCCGATTCCCACTCCTTTCACCCAGGCGGAATGCCAGGAGCTCATGAACCTCCTCAGGTCATTCAACGGTACGTTCTTCCGCTTTGGTTGACACCAGCACAATGGTGTTGAGGTTGGCACATTTAGAAAATGTACCCGACGACCACGGCATCCAAACTCGTGTCGTCGCCAGGATTCTCCTCAGAGTTGGTAAGTGTTCCATCTCACTCATGAACTGATCTTTCCGAGCAAAACAAACTAACGGACGCTCTTCACAGCACAATGGCGCCAGTTGTACTTCCGCCCGAACAAACCTCTTCCAAAGGACGTCAGCACCGGTGCGAACCAGCTGCCTGCCCTACGCCGCCCCATTCGCAGGGTATTCTTCGACTTTGTCGTCTCATGTCTCTGTCTGGGCATACCCTATCTGTTCCTCGAACGCGCACGACTCTCTGGTCGCCTCTCAGACCAAGAATCTGGGGTCTTCCGCACCAGTACCCCGATGGTCATCGTTGGTGCATGCACATGCCTCGTGGTAAGTTCCTTTCTCTCTCCACCCCTCCCCGTTTCCTCCGTATAAAGTCGTATACCGACCTACTCTTTGGGAAGGCTGCGATTGTGATGAGCGCATCTGTAACCTTCCTCTCTTTACCAGGCCTGGACGGTGTGGCGCGTACGGCGGGCTTGGTCGCGGTCCTATTCGCCGCGTTCACGTTGGGCGCCACTGGGGTGGCTGTCCTTCGACATAAGACGGATCTGGAACGGCCATCGTATGTAGGTGTCGAGGGCCTCATGGTCATCTCCGTACGTATTTATGTTCTTCGTCTCCACTTTCTTGTCATTGACTTCTTCCTGCTGCAGAGGCGCTCCATTGCCCTATCACTTCCACTCGTCTTTCTAGCTTACTCTATCATTGGGTTCATCACCGGCATCACACTATACACTCTGCGTGGTGCATCAATCACGGACCCATCGGCACACAAAAACGCGTTTGAGGACTATACTAGGTGGACCGTGGTGGGAGTTGTTGGTGTGCTGGCGGGAATAGTGACGACTACCATGCTCCTCTTCAGACGTTGAGCTGGACGACTGATGATTTTATGTACGATCTTATATGCCTTACGACTTCGACTTCGATGACTTCTGCTTTACACTTTCCCTGATCATAAACTGTTTATCTCTGCGGGCCTTTCATAGTGTACCCGACTACATACTTTGCAGTGGTGTTCATACATATCTCAGCATCTTATCTCAGCATCTTTAGAACACAGCCGTTAACCCCAGGTCTGGGTGCTGTCTACTGAGTACTGAATTCCAAAACGTATATCTTCAAGGACGCCTGAGCACATCTTTAACCTTATTGCAGGACAGTAAAACGACAACCGTTAGTTCTGCGGTTGGCTACCTGGACAAAATTCCAGGCGACAAATAAGATTTCACGATCAATTTGGGTTGACAGTGACACCAATGCTCTTCACAACATGTGTAGCATGAAGATTCGTGACATTATTAAGGTGGCATAAAGGATATATACAACATAGAAGGGAACCACAAGGTTCAAGCAGGAATGGAACGACTTCTTTCGAGGAACTACTCTTCGCCTTTGAACCCTTCGCGCTGTCCCTTTCCAATGGCATTGAGCTCGACTTCCCTCCTGTCGAGTTCACGGAATCTAAAGAATGAACAGTGGTCAGCCAAGGGTCTACTAAATCCAAACACAAAACCCAAAAACATACGTGAAGAAAAAGATCGTCCCAATAATCCACGCAGTAACCCCAAACGAACCAAACAGCCACGTAAACTTGTTCTCCACATTCACCGAAGTAAGCGCAAAGTTCAGCGCAGACGAAAGCGCGACCTGGAGCTGCGAGAACGCCATGACGACGGACTTCATGCGCGCGGGGGCCTTGGTGAACGCGTACTCGAGCGAGGTGATGGACGCGAAGATCTCGGACATGCCGACGAGGATGTATGGTCCTGAGACGATCCAAACGTTGAGCGGGGACGGGTTGGGCAGGCCGTCGTCGGTCTCGCAGGCGGAGGGCTGGTTATCGTGGCAGGGAGAGGTTTTGTAGACGAAGTGCTGCAGGATGGCGGCGTAGGCCATGGCTAGTGGAAATAGATTAGTCAGACATTTTAGATAATGATTCTAACATGGCACGTACCAAGGCCCGCAACGATGAAACCAGCATAGATCCGCTTAATGGGGGAGAAGTTGATACCCTTTCGGCGCAGGTAGGGGTAGATGATGTAGTCGAAAATTGGGATCATCACGAGGATGCTGACGGGGTTCAAGTTCCTAGAAAGGAGGTCAACGATTCAATCTTAGAGTACCATTCACCCCAGGGATACGCACTGGATGAGATCGTTAGGGGTGCCATTGAGCTTCATTCCAGCAGCAACAGTTCCAAGATTTCCATCGATCTGGGAGTAGCCTGTATGCGGAGCTTAGAGTAAGCCGACGGTTATGGAGACGAAGGGGGTAAAGCTACGTACAGAGCCAGTAGAAGGGGAAGAACAGGAACACGGCGCAGGCGTTGCATGTCCGTGCAACTTCTCCGACGAACTCGTCGTCCCATGTAATCTTTGATGGGACTTTGCCTGCTTCGTACGAGGCTATGCATAGGAGAAGAAGGTTAAGTCACTTCCACACCTGTATGTGCAAAAGGGGTTCGTACAAGGTTTAGCAGGATCCCAGAAGTCAGCAGCCTTGATCGCGCGGTACGTCTGCACGGGGTTCAAGGACCAGCGAGGGCCAAGGGCCATGCGGATAACGCGAACGGTCTATGCAGAATCAGCGAGAAGAACGAAAATAAGATCGGCATGCGGGCTTACCTCAAGGAGGATAGATCCACGAGGGGGCGTCCTGACGTACTGGTTCTTGCCGAGGAGGAGAATGAAGGGAACCAGCATGAACAGAATCGTAGGAACGAGGAAGGCGATCCAGTATCCGTGATCGCGGGCTAGGAACGACGCAGAGATGGCTCCACAGGCTCCGACGTTGATGGCAGCGTAGAACCCTAATTAATATCAGAGTGAGTCAGTCGCAGAAAGTTGAGCTAAAAGAGACGGACGTACAGAGGTAGACGCTCTGAATAGTGACCGATGGCGAAACGACGACGACTTCTCCGCTGGGCAAGGTCACTGTAATTCATGTCAGGGATGTGATAAATACACGACGGCTGGATAGGGCAGAGACGAACCTTTTCGCAGCTTTCCAGTGTACTGTTCAGCAATCATCGGCGAGACATTAGCTTTGATGGATCCGGCGCCGATACCCTGTGAGGAAGATCATGAGACACTAGAAAAGGACGACCACATGGGATAACGTACCATGATTGTGATAGCAAGAATGAGGATACCGAGGGCTGTGTCAGGGTGTTGGAGCGATGTTGGACTAGCAGAGGCGACGAGAATGACATGTCCAAGTCTGAAGATTCCTGTTAAGTAAAATAGATTGAATTAAGTAAGACAAGGTTGCTTACAGGCAAACGACGGAGAAAACCATGATGGTGTTGTAGCGACCCCAAACGGTGTCGGCGAGAATGCCTCCGAGGAAAGGAGTAACATAGACGAAGAAAGAGTTGAACTGCAAAATCGTCATTCAGTAAGGTTTGGAGAAATGTCATTCAATCTAACATACTGTGCCTATCGAACGATCAGTATAGATACGGAATGGAGGAGGAGATGGACTTACGAATAGCAAATGACTTTTGCTGCCCTTTCCCAAGGGCACCAGCAATACCATTGGCACGATCGATGATAACTTGTCCGTTCTTAGAAAACTTCGGCAGAGGCGCACGAATGTAGTTGTTGTAGATGTTGGTGGTACCGTAGTACGACCATCTATCAAACTGATTAGAGAGGATATCACGCAGGATGAATGGAACTTACCGCTCAGAAAGCTCCACGAAGACAACCAACCACGCAGCCAGAGGAAGTTTATCAGAAACATGCCTCAACGTGTCAAGATCATGCTGCGTAACGCCCTCAGAGCCCTCGATAAAACCATCATCCGACTCCCTGTCGTACAGCTTGTCGTCAAGCGAGTGGGCCTCCTTCTCGTCGACGGGTGAGCCCTGTGCGAGATCCTTGGATTTCTCGTCAGCGATGGCAGCCATCTCGCAATACCGACGGTCCTGAGAAGAGGCGTAAAGAAGCCCCACGCAACAGCCGCTATGATTTTATAGCCCGGAAAGACTGCATGGCGCTGCTTGATAAGGTAGCGTTGGGTATTTGGACTGCACATGGATTGCGAACTCTTGGCGGTTCGCGTTCATGTTGCCAAGCCATAGGCTCTGGAGGCGAATGGGTCGTTGATGAGATCTTCCTGATCGGTCCATTTTGCCAACTTGGGTTGAAAAGAGAGTTTATGAAGGACGGAGTAGTATACTGCGATAGAGCTAAGCCGCATTCCATCGATAACTAGCTTTTGAAAGCCGTAAATGTAACAGAGACGCTATTGATTGTTCAGCCTGAAGCCCTTGTTCCGAAAAAAAAAATTACTCTTTACCTCGGTGCGCGACTGTCGGGCTAGAAAGCCCACGGACGAAGGAGTTTCCGGACAAAGCAACACCGGACCAATATGCAACCAGTGAGCCTAAATCGCTGCCCACTCCTCGATATCCTTCAAATTCAGGCGTTGTCCTTCCAAAGCTCGCAGATCACCGACTATCTCGGATACTTCTGGGTCGAACTATGGAGCGATTGATTTTACATAGACCAACAAAGAAAATTTAGGTATGTGGAGTCCATTCTCGCCTGAGGTCGGCTAGCATCGGCGTTCATGGTGGCCATTGGGAGAGTCGAGCTCGTTGAACATCAAAGAACGATGTTGTGGTCTGTTTGAAGAAGAGACTTTCGGGTCGGCTAAAATGCCAGCCGGTGACCCTCCCTCTGTGCGGGGCTGATAAATTACAGGCGTTGGCGTCTACTATCCAGCTATCTTTACAGCAGTCACCTTCTTCCTTGTCCCAGTCCCAAAGCTATATTTAGCCACAGCTCAAAACCTTCAATTAAACCAATCAGATCCCGATTCGCAGCATCATGTCGTATTTCAATTTGCACAGTTCGCGCCTGAAGGCGATCACAGGCGATCACCCAGGATCACCCTTTCTCCACCAGGAAACTCCAGGGAGCATCAGGGAACTCAACTGAAAACCAGGACGAACCGCATGCAAAAACGGATCCTAATTGTGCCAAGGTGCGAAATATGAGAAATATGTAGCAGACATGGAAGTCAGGCGCCCATTGGATTCCCGTATTTGTCGATAGGCCGGACAGACGCATGTGGCGAGTGGTGCAAGGGTTTGAGTAAATTTCAGTGGCTCCCATATAACCCACATAATATGCACGCTCCGATTCGGGGGGCCATATGTTTGCATTTCAGCAGAGCTGCAGAGATTTTAAGCTCTGTATTGAGTCCGGTTCTTCTTCGTGTGCCTATATTCCAGGAGATGCCTCACGACTCACGAGCAATTGGAGGCCAGAAAAAGAGAATTCAGCGTGATCCCAAGTACCAATTGTCGCTCGAAGAGACACCACATTCAATACACATATCTCCCCACCCAAACCCTCACCCTCCCAAACGCAGTCCATCCCCTAGACTTCGAACCCTCACCCTCACCAACCCTCTCCTCATACTCCTCCCGGTCGCGTGCACGAACCGCATCTCCATCTCCGGGGCGCCACACCGCATCGGTCTCAAAATCGATCTCGGAGACCGGCACGAAGTGGTGCGGACGGCCAACGATGAATTTTTCGTACAGCGTGTAGCCGCTGTACAGAATGATGTATAAGGCGACGCCGATGTATGTCGCGACGACGTTCTAAGGAGTGAGGAGTTAAGATAAATAAATATGCGCACTTCTTTTTTTTTAAAAAAAAGGAAAAAGACAAACATACCCTCGCCTCAAACGGCTCCTCCCTAACAGCCGCATACCCCTGCGCAACAAACATCGCCGTACCCAACACAACCACCCCAAGCGGCAGGAGCGGGAACAGCGGCTGCCTATAAGGCAGATCAGCGAGCGCCAGCCGCCGCGCTCGGTACGCCATCCGGAAGCGCAGCGAGATGAGGCCGATGCTCGTCCAGACGAGGAGCGCGGATATGCCGGTGATGTTGAGCAGCCAGGTGAATGCGATGCCTTCGCCCCAGATCGTGGTTAGGAAGGTGAGGAAGGAGAAGGCGAGGGATGTGCTAGGCTGCGTAAACAAACATATTCATATTCAAAGAGGCTTAAGAGATAGACGCACAACAGAGCGGGAACAGGGACACCACGACTATTAACCCACCCAAATAAACGCGGCGCGTTCCCTGCACGGGCGAGTGCCAGCAGCATCCGCGAACTGGCGTAGAAACACGAATTCGTTGCTGACAAGACAGCAGTGAGCAGCACGGCATTGACAACATGGGCCGCTGCTCCAAACCCGGCGCGCACGAAAACCACAGTTATAGGCGATGCAGCGACGTCGCTGTCTAAAACACCACTCCAATTCAGCCGAACGACCCAGATATCAACGAGGGGGAGGGGGAGGAGGGAGAGGGTTACTCACCGAACGCAGCAGTAAGCAGCGTAGGATCTCCATTATTGATACACAGCCCAATCGTCAATATCGTAAGGACATAAAACAGAATTATCCGGAAAAAAGTAGCTTTGATGGCACCAGGGACGGATTTGTACGGTTTTGCAGACTCGCCGGCGGCGACGGCGACGAGCTCGATGCCGCCGAAGGAGAAGAACGCGAATACGAATGTTTGCGCGAAGGTGGAGAAGCCGCCGATGAAGGCTTGGTTGTTTTTGAAGTTGGAGAGGCCCTGTGATGGTAAATTAGACCATGACGAATTGAGCTATTGGTGGAGGGGGATTAATTACGTACGGGACCAGGATGCCCTTTAACGCCTCCCCAGTCGAAGATTAACCCTACGATAATGAAAAAGATGATCATTATGACTTTGATCAGAGCGAACCAGTATTCGGATTCGCCTGGAAAATGAGCCGGTCGATATCAGGGTCTTTGTGAAGAAAACATAAATGGGACGAACCATAGACTCTGACATGGATCAACTGCAATGCGAATATCGGGACGATAATGATGAGTGCCCAATGCCATGCTTGGAGTTTGTCTGTCCAGAACTGGAGGATGACGGCGGCTGCGGTCAGTTCGCTTGCTGTATGTATTGCATATAAAACGTCAGCGCTCGAAGCTCATCACTGGGACCCGAAGAAAGAAGCACAGGCGTACGTATAGAGAGAGCCCATTGTAGCCAGTAGTTCCAACCTAACCAAATCGATATATGTGTAAGTATAAGCGCATATACAGTTCAAAATTAAACCCGATGACCGGCATGATGGTCCTCAACTTACCCAGAGTAAAACCCAACGCTGGGGAGACGAACCGCGTACCAAATACAGAGAACGCCCCTGAGACCGGGTACATTGAAGACATCTCTCCTCTGTCAGAGAAGAATTCGAATTCGAAGTGATCAGGAGGCACGAATAGACGACAGGATTCAGAATAACAATGAGAAGGCTGGCTCACAGTGTGATCACGACGGTGTAGACAAACAGTCCCACTACGAAGTATGAGAGAAGGGCACTTCCTGGCCCAGCTAACGCGACAGCCTGGAAAAATGGAGGCAGGTCGAGGTGTGAGGATACTCGGTCCGCGCATATAATGAGGGGAAACGAACCGATCCTGCGCTTAGGAATATACCAGTGCCAATCGTACCCCCAATAGCTGTTTACATGGGTCGAATGAACTCCCAATGATTCCATTTTCTGCTCAAGATTGCTAGTACATACCGATCATCATGAGATGCCGACTCTGCATCCCGCGTTGCGTGTCGTTTCCCTCCTCCGCGCGAAATGTTGTCCAAAATCCTTTTTTGCCAGATACAGCATTCGGTTTGGGGAGATGACCATCATGAGAGCCAGATTCATCTTTTGAGATGCTCGAAGGAGCCTTCTCTGGCACGACCGCGGCCTCGGGAGTCATGCGCACACTGGCACGGGCAGGGAGACGGGAATGGGAAAAGAGAAAGGAAGCGATCTAGAGGGGCGGACAGATTCTAGCCATCATCGCGATATCCTATAAATACAAATAGGTATTGAAGGTTCTGGGACCGAAGAACCTTTGAAGGTTGCCTGAAGGCGCAATTCGTAGTCGAGAATGAGCAGAGCATTCGATATCCCCATCCGTGAATTTGCCTGGAGTACTTACTTACATAAGCAACTCCCAGGCTTTGTTAAGGCTGCGATGAAGAATCCAATCTATCTTTGATGAAAAGTTCTACGGTCTCTGACATGTATTATTTAAAGATCGACGTATCAGCTGCTATGGCTATTCAAGCTATTCAAGATCTATCGTGAGAGGTGCTACCACTCAACTCCTGCTACTACATATCTCAAAGGAATGTCCACTGAACTTGAACTTGTTCATTCATTCAATGCGCTTCCTCGAAAGAAGGCCCTACCTGGGGGGCTCAAGAACGACTGGCACTTTGATCTTCGCTACGTTCAGCTCGAGCCGAATCCCTCCCATGTCGTAGCTATCATCCATCCGGAGTCGCTCGTTCTCCACGTCGAATGGCTGCCTATTGCCTCTCCGAAAGAGAATGGAATCGCATTTTTCCCCGAGCTACCAAAGGAGGCTGCACCGGAGGTCGCCAGAGCGCTCCTCCATGCATTTGCGAATGGTTTTGCTGAGCCTGGGCACGATTCGAGCGGCCCCAATGCCAATGCTAGTACCAATGCGCGACCCATGGCTCCGTGGAAGTTGACCACAGAGGACAAAAACCTGGCTGCTGCTGTCGGCGACGAGTTCAAACGCCTCGGCGTCACTCCGCGCGAGCTAAGCAAGATTAGCGTGTCAACCAAGGCCGTCAACGAGAAAATGCAAGGCCGGTTCGACTACTACTTCCACGATACGATGCTGGCTCTAGGCATCGCGGAGCACGTCCACCCTTACATCTCCATCCCAAAGTCCATTGTCTTCCACTTCCAACGGCCATCCTCTACGTCTGATAACCATACGGACGAGAAAGAGGTACGGGAAAGAGGGTTGGGCTATATATCGCAGATTGAGAGGGTTCGTCCTGAAATGAACATGGTCGGAGATTTTCAGGAGAGGTTTTACGGACGGGTAGACGGACTCGACACGATACTCACTAAAAAGCCTACCAACACCGTCAAGGAAGCTGCTGATGCTGGCGATGCAGAGGCTGCTTATGATTATGGCGTAAGGTGTATAAATTTCCAATCCCTCCTGGCTATTTCGACTTAACCACCCTTCGGGCAGACTCCTCTACGCCTTCGGATGCAAATATGACCGCGTCACCGCCCGAAAATATCTCGTCAAGTCAGCCTTATCACCCCTCGCCTCCAACGAGCTAAAATGCATGGCCCACGGCACTCTCGCGGAGTGGTACATCTCTGGGCACCACGTCGACCCCAACTGGGATCTATTCAGCAGATACATCCTCGCTGCCGGGCACCACACCAACATCGTCGCGCGCCTCTATCGTCGTGTATCGCCTTCCTGGGCCCCGCCCCCCTTTCCTGTTTTATCGTTCGGGACGAAGGTGTATCAGCATTGTGCGCATGCGAACCAGGAGATGTTTTATTTCTTCCCGGATGCTTGGAAGGTTTGGCAGAAGAGGGAGGATGAGCTGAATGCTGAGAGAAAGAAGTTGGCGCAGAAGAAGATGAAGAACCGGTCTAGGTATCGGTGCGCAGCTGAGGGGTGTGGGATTGAGACTGATATAGGGAGGACGTTGTCACGGTGTAAGTTCGTTCTTGCCCAAATCCTATCACCCTCTTTTGCATGTATTTAATAAATATACGTTCTTCAGGCGGAGGAAAATGCGACCCCGACAAAAAACCCAGCTACTGCAGCAAAGAGTGCCAAAAGGCAGACTGGGAAAACCACAAGCCGTTCTGCAAGCCCGGCGCGCGGTCGTCCGCCGTGAAAAATGGGCCGCTTCATGATTTAGACGGAGGGGTGATCAAGATCCCCATCACCCTCCCAGACGGACAGACGTTCCTTGCGGAGTCGACGGATAATGATCCGAAGACGTTGAAGATGCTAAGGGACCGGCTTTCGAAGGGCGAGGATCTGGACTAGATGTGGGTGGCGATATGGAGGTCAGATATCTTGTTCTTGGTATTAATGACATTTATAATTTACATGAGTTTTATTCGGATATTTGAAGACCTCATTCAAACAGCTTTCTTCAACGTCGCATGTGCTCCTTATCTTCGGTCTTGGAACTGTCCTAGGAATTGACATACGCAGCCTTGGATAGCTGAAAGCGGTACGTACCACCACCATGAGGTGGTGGCTCTGCTGCAATACGCATTGCGTGTAATTGTGACATTGCCCTTCTCTGCGGCAACACTTTTTACCTTTTCTAGCAGTGTCATGGCTACGGAACTCGTGTACACGACAGGGAGAAAGGAAGGAGGCTGTAACCAGTTTCCTTGAGCCAGTATTGCCAAATCAAATAGAATACAGAAGCATTGTTCGCTCGCAATCAGTGACTAATAAGGGTGAAAGGCGGGCGTGAGCAAGGACAAACTTTAAGCGTGCAAATTCTATCAGTATTTTTTTTTGAATGCCTTATATCTCTCTGAGAGCTCCATCTTTCTTTCTTTGTATAAATGTAGAATTTTGTAGGGAACTATATCTATCTCGTACCATGTTCTGCCAAAAAAAATTGCTATGGCAAATCCACCCATTTTGCGGAATTTTTTTTTTCTTGTTTGGCCGCCAGTTTCACCCCAAGTAGCTAGGAAAATTCTTAGGATGTATATCGACGATACAGAGCGCAATAGCGAGGAGATCGAGGCAAGAACAAAGGGAATATATCCACAAGAAGTAAAGCAAAGTAAAATAGACAGGACATACAGTAGTGGCGGCAATAACCCTAAATTTAAATAGGCGCGCAGCTCCGAGTCGGCGGAGTCGGGTTTGCCCAATTTATTCTATCCAAGCTATAAGACCAATCGTGAGAGATGCTAACACTCTACTCCTACCACTACATATCTCAAGGGAATGTCCACTGAACTTGTTGATTCATTCAATGCACTACCCCGAAAGAGGGCCCTACCTGGAGGATTCACGAACAACTGGCACTTTGATCTTCGCTACGTTCAGCTAGAGCCAAATCCATCCCATGTAGTGGCTGTTATCCATCCAGAGTCGCTCGTTCTCCACGTAGAATGGCTGCCTATCGGCTCTCCGAAAGAGAAAGAGAGCGGGATCACATTTTTTCCTGAATTACCGAAGGAGGCTGCACCGGAGGTCGCCAAAGCGCTACTCCATGCATTTGCGCATGGTTTCAGTGAGGATAGTTCGAGCGGCCCCAATACTAATGCGCGACCCATGGCTCCTTGGAAGTTGACCACCGAAGACAAAAATCTGGCTGCTGCCGTTAGCGACGAATTCAAACGCCTCGGCGTCACCCCGCACGAGCTATGCAAAATTGGCGTATCGACCAAAGCCGTCAACGAGAAAATGCAAGACCGCTTCGAGCACTTCTTCCAAGACACGATGGTGGCGCTGGGCATCCCGGAGCACGTCCACCCATACATCTCCATCCCACGGTCCATCGTCTTCCACTTCCAGCCCCCCTCCTCGTCTGATAACCACCGAACGAGAGAGCGGTACGGGAAAGAGGGATTGGGTATATAATGCAGATTGAAAATGTTCGGCCCCAAATGAACGTGGTCGACGATTTTCAGGAAAGGGTTTACGGCCGGGTTGATGGACTCGACATGATACTCACTAAAAAGCCTACGGACAGTGTCAAGGAAGCTGCTGATACTGGCGATGCAGAGGCTGCTTATGATTATGGCGTGAGGTGCACAAATTTCTAATCCTTCCTGGCTATTTCAAGTTCATCCTTACTCACACCTCAAGCAGACTCCTCTACGCCTTCGGATGCAAATACGACCGCGTCGCCGCCCGAAACTATCTCGTCAAATCTGCCCTATCCCCCTCCGCCTCCAACGAACTAAAATGCATGGCCCACGGGACGCTCGCGGACTGGTACATCTCCGAACACCACGTCGACACCAACTGGGATCTATTAAGCAGATACATTCTCGCTGCCGGGCACCACACCAACATTGTCGCACGCCTCTATCGGCGCGTATCGCCTTCATGGGCCCTGCCCCCCTATTCCGTTCTATCCTTCGGGACCAAGGTGTTTCAGCACTGTGTGCCTGCGAATCAGGAGATGTTTTATTTCTTCCCGGATGCTTGGAAGGTTTGGAAGAAGAGGGAAAATGTACTGAATGCTGAAAGTAAGAAGATGGCGGAGAAGAAGATGAAGAACTGGTTTAGGTATCGATGCGCGGCTGAGGGGTGTGGGATTGAGACTGACATAGGGAGGATGTTCTCACGATGTAAGTTGCCGGCGTTCCCAATTCTTGCTATTCCTCTATAATATATTTTTATTTACGTTCTTTCAAAGGCGGAGGAAAATGCGACCCCGACAAAAAACCCAGCTACTGCAGCAAAGAATGCCAAAAAGCAGACTGGAAAAACCACAAGCCGTTCTGCAAGCCCGGCGCATCGCCGTCCTTCGCCGTGAAAAATGGGCCGTTGTGTGCTTTAGCCGAAGGGGTGATTAGGATCCCAGTTACGGTCCCAAATGGGCCGAAGTTTTTTGTGGAGTCGACGAATAATGATCCGAAGAAGTTGAAGACGCTGCGGGACCGTCTTTCGAACTTGAAGGGCGAGGATCTGGATTAGATACGTGTGGCGATATGGCAGTCAGATAGCTCGCTGTTCTTGGTAAAATTGATAGTTTATGTGCCTTCTAAACGGTTATTCAGGTTCGAAAACCTCGTCCAAGCAGATTTCGCAAACGGATTTATCCGCCAAAATTTCATCCCACCGAGAAGCTGTCAAAACTTAAAGAATGCCTCACTTTGCTTGACGCGAACGACTCGAGTAACCAAAATTGTTGTCTTGAAGTCGGAGTTCGCCACGAAGACGGGAAGGTACAGTAAGAGGAGCAGATAAGTTCCTTGAGCCATAATTACCAGATCTAAGGCTAGAATACAGGAGCGCTGTATTATGCTCTGAATATCTGCATGAGCAATTCATTGAATTCGAGTAGGCGCCAAGTAGGCGCCCGCTGGATATGTTACATAAGTACGTCCCAGGATGTTTCGTTGTCAGCCTTTTTTTTTGACCCTGACACACAACTCCTAACCGTGACACCAGTGACACCACTCATGATCAGACCTCATCGAAAGAATGTCCACCGAATTAGTCGACCTATTCAACACGCTGCCCCGGAGGAAGTTCCTCCCTGGCCAGGTGAAGAACGAATGGCACTTCGACCTTCGTTATATTCAATTCTGGCCAAACCCGTCTCATGTCGTCGCAATCATCCAACCCGACTCGCTCGTTTTCCACATAGAAAAGCTTCCTATTGCCTTGCCAGGAGAAGATGGAACTTACCATGGACTCAATTTTTTCCCCGAGTCACTAGAGGAGGCTGCACCGGAGGTCGCCAAAGCTCTTCTCCATGTATTCACACATTCAAGTTGTTTGAGCCAGCGCGATTCGAGCGACCCTAAATCACGACCGAACATGGCTCCGTGGAGGTTGACAACCGAGGACAAAGACTTGGCTTCTGCTGTTGGAGAAGAATTCAAACGCCTTGGTGTTTCTCCACCCGAATTGTGGAGGATTGGTGTAACGAACAAGTCTGTGGCCAAGAAAATCCAAGGTTGCTTCGATGACTGCTTTCGGAGCATGATGAAAGATGCGGGCATCGAGGAAGACCTTTCGTATTTCTCTGTCCCGAAGTCCATTGCCTTCCACGAACAACGCCCCTGCTCGGCCTCGGATCATCTTGCAGATGAATGTCGAGCATCCGAAAGCTCTGAGTCAATAGCATTGACTTATCTGTCCGTATTTGAAAGGTCTCGTCCCGAAACGGATTCGAACTCAGGGTTTGAGAAGAGAGCAATCGAGAGGGTGTTGGGTCTCAGCACTTTGCTCACAGAAAAGCCTACCAAGATGGTCAAGGAAGCCGCCGATGCTGGAGATGCAGAAGCTGCGTATGATTGTGGGCTGAGGTGCATGAATTTCCTTCGTAGCCATTTCGACTTAGTACTTATATTTCGAGCAGACTCCTCTATGGCTTTGGATGCAAACGTGATCGTACCTCTGCTCGAAAATACTTGGTCCAGTGCCTTTCCTCACCCGAAGCCTCCGACGAGCTGAAATGCATGGCTCACGGAATTCTTGTTGAATGGTACATCTCCATTGACTATGCCAATTCCTCCAACAGGGAGCTGTTCACCCGATACCTGTTTGCTGCTTCTTACCATGCGAACGCAGCTGCGCTTCTCTATCGTCGTCTATCGCCCCAAGATACTGATGCCCCCTTTCCTATTATATCCTTTGTGTCCAATGTTTATTGACATTGTCTGAGCGAAAAGCCAGAGTTGCTGTATTTCTATCATACTGCGTGGTATGTTTGGAAGGAGAGTCAAGCTAGAGCGGAGACGGAGAGGACGAAGATGTTGGAGAAGAAGATGCAGAATAAATCTAGGTATCGATGCGCAGCTGTTGGATGCGGGATTGAGACAGACACGGGCAAGATGTTCCAACGATGTGAGTTTCTCTTTTTATTTCAATGACAATACGTCTCATGATATATTTTCTTCAGGTGGAGGAAAGTGCGACGTAGACAAAAAGCCGAGTTACTGTAGTAGGGAGTGCCAAAAGGCAGACTGGAAGAGCCACAAGCCGTTTTGCAAGCCAGGCGCATCGTCCAATGTGCATGAAACAACACCCTTTCATCATTTAGAGGGCGGGGGTATCCAAATACCCATCACCCTCCCAGATGGAACAAAAATTGTTATAAGGTCGTCAGATAACGACCCGAATACCTTGAAGGAGGTGAGGGATCGTATGTCCAAAGGCGAGGACCCGTTTGCGGAATAAATGCATGGTGTGATACGACTTTTAGATAGATTACTCCTGTTAACAGTTGGATTTTTTACATACACGTCTTCGAAGAACACCCGAAATAACCTGTAGCCCAGCTGTTTTTCATAATACTAGCCAGCTCTTCGGTGCCCAAGAACCCAGACATGCTCGAGATCTTTTTTGTTAAAATCTTCTCACAGGGTCGGCATCACTATAATGTTTGGGAAGTTAAGGAAATATTATGCCTTTGTTAATCTCAATGACTTCCAGACAAAGAAGAATGAAATAGACAAAGGACATTGAGAAATTATTTTAAAACTTGACATTATTATGAACTTACTTTGAAGCCATCAATGTTTCTCTTTCATAAGTCTGCAGGCAATACAGAAATAAAGATAAGAATATTTCCTCAATGAGTTTTGGATATTTCCTGGAGAGTTACAGATTATCCAACCCTGTGTCTGCGATTTGGTTCATTGACTTCATTCATTGAACGCTGCCGCTTATGGTTAATATTATGGCGTGAGGTGCACAGATTCCCAATCCTCCCTGTCAATTTCAACCTTACTCACATTTCAGGCAGACTCCTCTACGCCTTCGGATGCAAATACGACCGCGTCATAGCCCGAAAATATCTCGTCAAGTCCACCTCATCCCCCTCCGCCTCCAACGAGCTAAAATGCATGGCCCACGGGACGCTCGCCGAGTGGTACATCACCGGGCACCACGTTGACCCCAACTGGGATCTATTCAGCAAATACATTCTCGCTGCCGGGCACCACACCAACATCGTCGCACGCCTCCACCGTCGCGTGTCACCTTCATGGGCCCCGCCCCCCTTTCCCGTTTTATCGTTCGGGACGAAAGTTTTCCAGCATTGTGCGCCTGCGAACCAGGAGATGTTTTATTTCTTCTCGGATGCTTGGAAGGCCCGGGAGCAGAGCCTGAGGGAAAATATCCTGAATATTGAGAGGACAAAAATGGCGGAAAAGAAGATGAAGAACCGGTCTAGGTATCGATGCGCGGCTGAGGGGTGTGGGATTGAGACTGACTGGCATAGGGAGGACGTTGTCACGATGTAAGTTGCAGGCGTTTCCCAATTCTTGTGGTGATTCCTCTATAATTTATATTTATATTTACATGCTTTCAAAGGCGGAGGAAAATGCGACCCCGACAAAGAAGCCAGCTACTGCAGCAAAAGAATGCCAAAAAGCAGACTTGAAAAACCACAAGCCGTTCTGCAAGCCCGGCGCACCGTCTTCCGCCTTGATAAATGGGCCGTTGCTTGATTTAGACGGAGGGGTGATTAAGATACCCATCACCCTCCCATATGGGACGACTTTCCTTGCGGAGTCGACGGATAATGATCCGAAGACGCTGAAGATGCTGCGGGACCGTCTTTCGAAGGGCGAGGATCTGGATTAGATGTGGCAATGGTTGGCGCTTTGCGTGTTGTTTAAACGGTTATTCAGATTCGAAAACGTCGTCCAAGCAGATTTTGCCTGACTAACCTGTACCAAAAATGTTGTCTTGGTCGCGGACTCGGAGTTAACCAGGTAGACGGGAAAGTAATAGCGGCAGGAAAGTTGATTGAGTCATTTTTTCTAGATCTAAGTTTATAATAAAGGAGTGTCGCTGAAAATCTGCATGAGCGATTTGTTGTCGAAAACGAACTCGAGTAGGCGCCAAGTAAGCGCCCATAGGATATGTTACATAAGTACGTCCCAGGATGTTCCGTTGTCAGCTTTTTTTTGACTGGACCCTGACACTCAATTCTTAACCGTGACACCACGTCGCTTTAAAGGAATGTCCATTGAATTAGTTGGCCTATTCAACACGCTGCCCCGGAAGAAGTTCCTGCCTGGAGAAGTTCAGAACGAATGGCACTTCGACCTTCGTTATGTTCAATTCTGGCCAAACCCGTCTCATGTCGTCGCAATCATCCAACCCGACTCGCACATTTTTCACATAGAACAGGTTCCTATTCTCTTGCCTGGAGAGTGCCATTGTTGCCAAGCAATCACATTTTTCCCCGAGTCACCAGAGGAGGCTGCACCGGAGGTCGCCAAAGGTCTTCTCCGTGCATTCGCACATTGTTTGAGCCAGCGAAACTCGAGCGACCCTCAAGCTAAATCACGACCGAACGTGGCTCCGTGGAGGTTGACAACCGAGGACAAAGGCTTGGCTTCTGCTGTTGCCAACGAATTCAAACGCCTTGGGGTTTCTCCACCCGAGCTGTGTAGGATTGGTGTAACAGCTAAGTCTCTGCACAAGAAAATCCAAAGTTGCTTGGATGACTGCTTCCGCAACATGATGGGAGATCAGGGAATTCCAGAGGAGAGCTACTCAATTGTCTTAATCCCAAGGTCCATTGTCTTCCGTGAACAACGCCCTCGCTCGGCCTCGGATCTGCTTGCAAAAGAATGTCAAACATCTGAAAGCTCAATAGCGTTGACTTATCTATCAGTATTTGAAAGGTCTCGTCCCGAAATGGATTCGAATTCTGGGTTTGAAGAGAGGGCGATTAAGAGGGTGGCGGGTCTCAGCACATTGCTCATAGAAAAGCCTACCAAGATGGTCAGGGAAGCTGCCGACGCTGGAGATGCAGAAGCTGCGTATGATTTTGGGTTGAGGTGCATACAATTCCTTCCTGGCTATTTCAACTTACTTATATTTCGAGCAGGCTCCTCTATGGCTTTGGATGCAAACGTGATCGTACCTCTGCTCGAAAATACTTGGTCCAGTGTCTTTCCTCATCCGAAGCCTCCGACGAGCTGAAATGCATGACTCACGGCATTCTCATCGAGTGGTACATCTCCGAAGATTATGTCAATGCCCCCAACAAGGATCTGTTCAGCAGATACCTATTTGCTGCCTCTTACCATGCGAATGCGGCTGCGCTTCTCTATCGTCGGCTGTCGCCCCCAGATACTGATGCCCCTTTTCCAATTTTATCCTTTGTGTCCAATGTTTTCCGACGTTGTCTGCGCGAAAGGCAAGAGTTGTTGTGTTTGTTTAAAACTGCCTGGAACGTTTGGAAGGAGAGTCATGCTAGGGCGGTTGCAGGAAGGACAAAGATGTTGGAGAAAAAGTTGCAAAATAAATGCAGGTATCGGTGCGCTGCTGTTGGATGCGGGATTGAGACAGACACGGGCAAGATGTTCCAACGATGTGAGTTTCTCTTTTTAATTCAATGATAGTGTCTCATGATAGATTTTCTTCAGGTGGAGGAAAGTGCGATGTAGACAAAAAGCCGAGTTACTGTAGTAAGGAGTGCCAAAAGGCAGACTGGAAAAGCCACAAGCCGTTTTGCAAGCCAGGTGCACCATCTTCTGATCTGCAGAAAACACACTTCCATCATTTAGACGGTGGGGGTATCCAAATACCCATCACCCTCCCAAATGGAACAACGATTGTTATGAGGTCGTCAGATAACGATCCGAACACCCTGAAGGAGGTCAGGGATCGCATGTCCAAAGGCGAGGATCCGTTTGCGGAATAAATGCATGGCGTGATAGGACTTTCAGATAGATTACTCTTGTTGATTATTTACATACACGTTTTCGAAGAACACCCGAAAGAGCCTGTAGCCCAAGCTGTTTTTCGTAATTCTAGCAAGCTCTTCGGTGCCCAAGAATCCAGACATGCTCGAAATATTCTTGTTAAATCTTTTGCCGATTTGGTTCATACATTGAACACTGCGGCGCATTGAAGTTAAAGTTGAACCTTGAAGGTGCCCTGAATATCAAGTTGTCAGTGTTTTCCACCTCTTGTGGCTGGAAAGGCTTCACTGAATGGCCTAATTCTGTTTGCATCCAGAGAACGTGTGCTAGATAAAATAAAACGTCGTCCGCCGCTACTTACCTCTGAGCGCATGATACTCGCAACCGTTAGAAGCACTCTGTGGGTGCAGCGCATGCAAAAGCGAGCGACATGCTACCCACAATGAAGCCCAAAACCGGTGACGTTGCGTTTTTTTATGACGTATAGGACCTAGTTATTGTGCAATGGTCCATGACTCCTTGTCCGAACCTCATTCCGTGTTCTAGACGGTCAAACGAGTCCATCAGGTTTTGTCGCCAGCAACTTCTCCGTTCGTTTCGCGAGGGCAGGAGTTTCTGAATACTTAAGAACAAAAAAATCGGTTGGTGATTGCCAGTGCGATCATTTGAAGAACGGGCAGTAGGAATTTAATTGGTTTGTGTACAGCCAGAGTTACGTACAGCAGAGTACGTTTCTGCAAAACGTTGCGTTGCCCACTTCCTTATTCTTCGAGATCTTCGTTGAGTTATATAACACCAGATAGATGCCTCTGGTTGACTCTAAGCGACCCCAGACTCAAATGTGAAGTGCGAACAAGTCTGAGTGTTCTGGTCTTTGATTTGGCTTCTGTGGAACCGATAATCGATAGAAAAAGCAGGAATGATGAAGCCCATCATTTTAAAAATGGTAGGGTGTATTTTAATCTTCAGAAGATGGATGTTGGGAAGAAGATTTCAAGACGAGTTTACTTGGGGCTTGACAGGAAGTTATGTACTTGATGATTACCAAATCAAATAATTAATTAATCTTGAAACTGCTCCTTGCATCGCCGTGACAGGCTTGTTCTCTTCATCCACTTTCATTTCTTTCTTACTCATCGTCCGCAACAGCGACGAACGACTTTCTTTTCTCTCTGGATGGCCTCTAATCAGAGCACCCAAGCTACAGCCTCGGGTGACCTCGTCGACCTCGTCTCGTCTTCCGGCGCCGCGACCATCTACCCCAGTGACGACACCATCCTCGCCGTTCTCCAGGCCCGTTTCCGCGCAGATTTACCATATACTCGCATCGGGGCGACCCACTTAGTCGCTGTCAACCCCTACAAGACCTTGGCCAACGTCAACGATGTCAGTGCAAAGGACTATGAAGACAGGTGTTACAAGGACACAAGTATTCCCATGGTGGACTCTCCCAGGCCGCTGCAGCCTCATCTGTACGACCTAGCAGCCAGAGTATACCTGCTCATGCGTAGGAGGAATGAGTCCCAAGGTGTTGTGTCGAGGTCAGCCATCTTTCGTCATCCAACAAAAAAATTCCCCTGACGGTCATTTCATTCCAAAGAGGAATCACCGGATCGGGCAAGTCATCCAGCTTAAGGCTATTCATCAACCAGGTGCTCCGGCTTTCCACGTCGTCAAAAAAAGAGCAGAAATTGGGAGAGCAAATCAAGGCGCTCCACACTGTGTTGGACTCGTTTGGAAATGCGAAGACGCTGATGAGCCCGAACGCATCACGCCATGGTCGGTATCTCGAGCTCCACTTTTCAGATCGCGGCCGCATTAGCGCAGCCAAAATCCTCACTTTCGGCCTGGACAAGTCCCGACTCACAAGACTGACACACGAAGAGCGGACCTACCACGTCTTTTACCAATTCCTTGCAGGTGCGACTCCGGCGGAGCGGGACGCTTTCAACCTTGAAGACCCATCGGAGTATGCCCTTCTCGCGTCGTCAGGTTGCTACCGCCTCCCCTCGGGCCCTTTCAGCGACGACTCCATCGCGATGACGGAGCTGAGGGCGGCAATGCGGGCTCTGGGCTTCAAGCCAAAGCACATGACATCTATATATAGCCTCATCGTTGCCACCTTGCTGCTTGGGAACCTCGAGTTTGCCGATGGCGATGCTCATGATGTATCCGCATACGTGAGCAACCCACACGTTCTGGACCAAGCAGCGCGACTGCTAGGGGTGTCGTCGGACGACCTTAGCCAGATTCTTACGAACAAGACGAGTTATGTGAGGAAGGAACTCTTCACTGTACTGCTCAACGCCGAGCAAAGTGCGAAACAGCGTGACCAGTGCGTGAAGGACCTCTACGCCATCTTGTTCGCGTTCATCGTCGAGACATGCAACCACCGTCTGGCTCCCAATTCGGCCTCTCCTCCTGCTCCGACACAAATTGTGGTCCTCGACCTGCCAGGATATCAAACTCGCGGACCAGCGGGTACAACCTCAATGTCGCTTTCGGGCAACCAGCCCCTCATTTCGGCATATGGTCAGAACGGTTTCGACGAGTTCTGTATCAACTTCACCGACGAATTGCTTCACTCTTACGTCCTCCGCCACAACTTTGAAGACAGGATTGGATATAACTCCCAGATGACTGCCGACGGCATTTCCCTACCTTCCGTCTCAACTATGGATAACGGGGCGTGCATTGAGCTTCTTAGAGGCTCGCAACTCAGCGAAAGGGCGCAGAGGAAGCCTGGAGGGCTCCTTGGTGCCGTCAACAAAGCGTGCTCGTCGTTCAAGTCGGGCAAGGGAGGTGACCAGCGGGACGACGATCTACTGCAAGAATTATCTTCGAAGTTTGGGGTGCATTCGTCGTTTGTGGCTGGCCCTTCCACGGGCAGCGCTGCTGACAGGCGGTTGTTTGGCATCAACCACTACGCCGGCTCGTCCTCATACGACGCCACCAACTTTGTGGAGAAGGATGCGGATCTGGTGGACTCGGCCTTCGTATCTTTGTTACGTAACTCCTCGGAGAGCTTCGTGTCAAAACTTCTCTCTGGGCCCAGCCTTGCTGCAGAGAGGCACAGTAAAGACGAGAGTATCATTGTTCAAGCTCAAGTGTCCTCACGTCCTCTCAGGCAGCCTTCTCCTATTCTCTCACTTAACAACACTCTTCCCGCCGCTGCAGATGAGCACCCACAGCTGGACCCAAGCAAGACATATCCAGTCACCACTCAACTCAATTTTACACTGTCGGAAATTTTCTCGGCCTTCGACCGTACAAAACTCTGGACCATTTCGTGCATCCGGCCCAACGACTCGAGTTCTGCGAACTCGTTCGACAAACGCCGCGTCAAGGCGCAGATCAGGAGCCTTCTCCTTCCTGATCTGGTGGCCCGGAAAAGTGTGGAGTATGTGGCGAACTATGAACTGGGAGAGTTTTGTGAGAGATACGTGCCAACCATGCGTGGGTCTGAGGAAGAGCGGATCGTGCAGTGTGCGCGAGCGAATGGGTGGAGGGAAGGCACTGATTTTATGTGCGGGCAGCGGATGATTTGGTTGGGCTACACTGCGTGGAAGACGGTCGAGGATACACTGCGTGCACAAGAGAAGGAAGTGCGGAGCGGGTCAAGGGAGGACGAACGTGAGGAAGAGTTGGATGACAATACGGACTTTACCCATGGGAATGAAGGCTTAGCGCCTCCTACATCGGGGTACTTTGGAGACAGTGCGGATAACTTGCTGTTGAACAAGTCCGGACCCGATGGCGCTCGTTACCTGGACCCGAACTCGCAGTATGGAGGCGGCGGGCTCAGAACGCCGAGCACTGCAAAGGGCTTCGGGAATGTCAATGATGGTGGGGTGTGGAATTCGGAGTACGACAAGGAGATGGGCAGCACCCCTGAGCTGCCTTATTCCGCTCCGGCTGGTATGAAGGAAGCTGGCGGAATTGTAGTAAAGGACGCACCGAACGCTGTGGAGGAGTTGCCCACGAGTAAGTCCCGGAGGTGGTGGCTGCGCGTTGTGTGGATGTCAACATGGCTCATCCCGAGCTTCATGCTTCGCATCGTGGGGCGGATGAAGCGGCCAGACGTACAGCTTGCATGGCGCGAGAAAGTAACAATCTTCTGGCTGATTTTCCTCTTCAACGCGATCGTCATCTTTTACATTGTCGAATTCGGACGGCTCCTGTGTCCAAATTTCAACAAGGCGTGGTCGCTCAACGAGGTGGCCGAGCACACAGGGGACAGTGACTACTGGGTCGCGATACAAGGCGTCGTGTACGACGTGTCGAACTTCGTGCACGGAGATCACAGCAACGGCCAACTCAGCATCAAGAGCAACTCCCCGGATGTCCTCGAGGCGATGGCAGGTCAGGACTTAACGTACTACTTCCCGCCGCCGCTTGTCCTTGGGTGTGCGGGTCTCGTGACGGACGACACTATGGCGTTGACTCGGGCA
Organism: Galerina sulciceps; assembly: GCA_023014345.1. Lineage (NCBI taxonomy): Eukaryota > Fungi > Basidiomycota > Agaricomycetes > Agaricales > Galerinaceae > Galerina > Galerina sulciceps. Next base: position 473,758 of record JAEDXJ010000051.1, on the reverse strand, counting down.
AATTGGACGGATATCGCACCACTTGCCCATCATGTCAGCGGGAGGCTACAAACACAGTCCGTCGACTTAGAGGACCCAGATTGGTATGCGAAGACATTCTTCCCGAAGATGCAGACAATGAAAAAGGGTCCTGTCGTTTATGAACGCAAAGTCATTGCCGCCATGGCTGCTGACCAGGATACCCCGAAGTGCGTTTTTTGTCTTTCTTGCATATTTTTTGCACACCCTCTACTTTGACCTGCCCCGTTTCTCCTTCCTTTCTTCCTTGCATTCTGATTCTCTCACCTTCCCTAAAAGCTTACTGCCGTCGTGAATTATGGTTATTAATCGTTTTGTCAACAGGACCTGGGGCGTTTACCAGACCAAATTGTTCGATCTCACGGATTACGTCTACACATTGTCACTATCTCAAAACAACCCATCACTGGCTTGGCTTAACGAAGATTTAGTTGCAGTTTTCCGGCAGCGTTCTGGACAGGACATCACGCAGCCGCTGAACGTAGTACTGAATGCGATGAACCCGACTACGCGAAATGCTCATATAGCTTGTCTAAATAATGTGTTTTTAGCCGGCGAGGCCGACTTTAGAAAATCAGCCAGGTGTCAAGTGCAAAATTATCTCCTGATCATTATATCAGCCATCCTGATGGCGTCGATTGCCCTGAAATGTACGTATTCTTCTTGTACACAATCCACAAGTATCTCATTTCCCTCAGTCTTGGCTGCCCTTCAACTTGGAAGCAAGCGCTCACCTGAATTGCAAGACAAATTTGTGTTGTGTCAAGTTCCTTGTTACACAGAAGGCGAAGACTCTCTCCGGCGGACTATCGACTCGCTCGCGGCTCTCAATTATGACGACAAGCGCAAGCTCATTTTTATCATCTGCGATGGCAATATTATCGGAAGCGGAAACGATCGAACTACACCCAGGATTGTGTTGGACATTCTTGGTGTGGACCCGAAGCTCGACCCGGAGCCGCTGATGTTCAAGTCAGTTGGCGAGGGTTCGAAGGCTATCAACTATGGCAAGGTTTATTCTGGCCTTTACGAATTTGAAGGCCATGTCGTTCCGTCAGTCATTGGCTTGATATACATAGCTTTTCATTTTCTAAACTGTTCGCTTTAGGTATATGGTTGTGGTCAAGGTCGGCAAGCCTACTGAGAGGTCCAAACCTGGAAATCGTGGAAAACGAGACTCCCAAATCCTCATGCTCCATTACCTCAATAGGGTACACTTCGACCAACCCATGTCGCCTTTGGAGTTGGAGATCTACCATCAAATGCGAAACGTCATTGGTATCGACCCGGCTTTCTATGAGTATATTTTCACTGTTGATGCTGATACGGTGTGTTTTGAGCTTCTTATGCGATTTGGACGCCTGCTCATTTTGACCTTGATGCTAGACCGTAACACCGGACTCTCTGAATCGTCTCGTCGCTTCAAGTGCCGATGACCAAAAGATCATTGGCATCTGTGGCGAAACCAAGCTTACGAACGAGGAGGGCTCATGGTGGACAATGATCCAGGTCTACGAATACTACATTTCCCACCATCTGTCCAAGGCATTCGAGAGCTTGTTTGGCTCTGTTACCTGTTTACCCGGTTGTTTCACTCTATACCGCGTGAGGACAGCTGATAAAGGACGACCTATCATCATCTCCAACCGCATTATCGAAGAATATGCCGAGCCCAATGTCGACACCCTGCATAAGAAGAACCTTTTCTCCCTTGGAGAAGATCGTTTCTTGACGACATTGTTGATGAAACATTTCCCAACTTTCAAGACGAAATTTTGCCCAGATGCAGTCGCCCATACAATGGCACCAGAATCGTGGCGTGTCTTATTCTCGCAGCGTCGACGATGGATCAACTCGACAGTTCACAATCTCTGCGAGCTCGTTATTCTTCCCGAGCTCTTCGGTTTCTGCTGCTTTTCGATGAGATTCTTCGTGTTCATCGATCTTGTCGGAACTATGGTTTGTTTCCTTTGTGTTCATGATAAGAGTGGCATCTGACCGTTCTTCGTTCTCTAGATCCTGCCGGCCACCTTTGTCTACGTTGGTCATGACCCTTGTTGTATCTCAATTTCTGCTGACAGGCGATTCTTTAGTTGGTGTACTTGATTACCGTCGTCGCTCTTCACGCCGCTGCTTTGCCTACAATCGCCCTTATCATGTTAGCTGTTACTTATGGTTTGCAGGTTTGTTTTCGCGAATGGTTACAGTCGAAATTCTTGTTGATTGTCTTCATCCAGGCAATTATCTTCATCATCAAGCGAGAGTTCATGCTCGTTGGATGGATGGTTGTATACCTTCTTTCGTAAGTGCTTTGGAAGTATTAGTGCAACATCCATCTGATGAAATTGGTTTTAGATACCCTGTTTACAGTTTCTTCCTACCCATCTATTCATTCTGGTGCATGGACGAGTTCAGTTGGGGTAATACCCGCGTTGTCATAGGCGAGGGCAAGGACAGAAAGGTTCTCACAACGGAAGATGAGAAGTTTGATGAGTCGATGATTCCGTTGAAAAAGTTCAGCGGTACGTTGTGTATCATCTTCTAACTAGTGCCCATCTGACTTTCAATGATAGAATATGAGGCTGAAGCATGGGAATCGGGCACGCACCACTCTGATGATACCGGATATGATACCAAGTCTAGGTCTCGCTCGCATGCCCCACCATCACGGGCTGAGTCGCCACATACCTACAACCAGGCGTCTCAGTCTGGCGATTATTACCGCGATACCAATATCACGTACAACAACAGCTCAAATCCCAATCTTCGTCTAGGCGGCAGTCAGCAATCCCACAGCAATGTTTCGCACCAGGGACCACCGATGCAGACAATGTCACAATTTGGATTGCCACCTCTGCCTTTCATGCCATTTGGGAGCGGACCTGGATCGGTCACTGGTTCGGATTATGGTCATATGCCTATGGCCATGGCCACACCGATGGGCTATCAGAACACAGGTAGCATGTATGGGATGATGCCCCCTGCTATGGCGCCACGCAACACCATGATGACTGGAGCGAATATCTTCGGCAGCGGAGCTAGCATTACTGGATCGCAAACGGGCCCTCTTCCACCGTCATTGCCTCAACAACGACCCATGTCGACATTCTCGATGGCGACAACCGTCAACCCCTTCGCTGGGCCCAGCATGAACCCGAATCCTTCTGACGAAGAGCTGTTCAACGCTCTTCGAAACTATCTGAGTACTCAGGACCTGATGTCTGTTACCAAAAAGTCTGTGTTTTCACTTCCGTCTTGACCCACTGACTTACTTTGCTTCCTAGATCCGCGCGAGAGGCTATTATGGCCCGCTTCCCCAAAGCGGATCTTGCTTCACGGAAAGACTTTTTGAATCAATCCATTGACAGAATTCTTTCAGAATCCTAGACTGTTTTTGACATCTTTCGCTTCATTAATCAGCTTATGTCGATCATTTTATGAACACTCATTATAGATTGGACACTGGTTCTCTCGCTCGCTCGCTACTCTACCTAGCTTTGCCTTCGTACACACATCATGCCAGTAACTTTTGCATCGGACCCTCCTCATGATAATCTGTAGTATTGGACCCATCTTGTTGCCTCTCGTTGAACTATCTCGTAGCCTTTGTAGCCACCTACCTTACTTCATGGATGGCGGTTTATTAATCGAATGGATATACTTATCATCGACACCGACTGCGCCTCAGTGGCTAAGAGCCGAATTCCACGCAAATTACTGGCAAATGAAACCGAATGTAAGACTTAACGATCACAACAATCCTAATGCAGTCAAATTTACATGGAGTGAACACACAACTATGAGCTTCATCGATTATTTTTGCTATCACTCTGAAGAACCTGCCCAACCTTCCGCCCAACATGACCTACGAAGCTCTCGAAAAGAGCTCGATCGCTACCGAAAACCCACTGAAATTCCAATGAATATACAGCAGCATCGCCAGTAACCACGTTCCCCGACAAAACATCGGTGTCACTCGTCCCTGTCACCCGACAGCTGCAGGTAAGAGCAGGTTTAGGATCGGTAGGTTGGTCGGTTCTCAAGGTGACATCGTTATCCTTGGCCTTATCCCCTGACTGTCGATGACGACGCCGAGCGCTCCGCGACCATGTGTTTCTCTGCGCCTCAACATAAAAGAGGGGCATCAAATTGTCGTTGACAGTACTGGCCGCCGTGGATAGGCTGTCGCAGTCTGGTTGCGACTGGGCTGCTGGAGGTGTTGGCCTCACTTCAGTCGCCGACACGCCATCTATCGATTGAAGGACTTCCGAAAGAGCGGTGTGGATTGTGTTTGGAGCGACATTCGGAAAGGGTTGCGAGAGAGTATTTCTTGGGGGCATGATCGAGTACAGGACATGTCTCGAGCTGACTGATGGAATACGCGCAATTGACTGATTTATGGTTGGTACGTCAGATTTGGTATAGCGAGATGATGAACTGGATTTACGTCTGGTAGGTGGGTGTCCGTATAAGACCACGCAATTGCCCAGCGACGCGTCTGGCCTTGGACGAATTCTGTAATAGCATAGTTGTTTATCTGTTCAAAGAATGGAAAGGTTAATATGAGGTCCTTGGAAAGTTCGAATAAAACGTACGGAACGCATGCCTAAGACTTTCACGATGGACGATACAGATGACATTTTTCCAAGCATGGAAGTATACCATCTGATGAAAGTCAATAGTCATTATTACTCGTCGTATGAGACAGGAAGGACGACAAACTTGCACCGGGTCTGGAAACTTTGGCTTTCCTCGACCATTCTCGCAACGAACCCCGCTTCACCTCCGTTGGGATATATCATCTCGATGTCTGCGCCAGTGCATACCTAACATCATGAGCTTACGTGTTCTGTGCAGGATCTGCTAGAATGCTCACCGCATTCGGAGGAAGCTCCTTCTCTTGGGCCAACTGCGAGATCTCCAGGGCACTCTCGTAAAAAGGAGGATTGCACATAGTAAATTCGAAGCTGAACCATGAATATGAGAAATGGCAGAACGAAAAGTACTAGTTGGGTTGCTCCTCACTTTTCATTTGAATCTTCGAGAGGAAACAGGATGAGACCGTCACTTGAAGCTTTTCGAATGTCGATACTTGATTGCATATTGTTCGACGACACGTTTTCCCGAGCGGACTCAAATGACTCATCGTCAAGTTCTGTTCCGACCATCTCCCAGGTTGGCTCGAGTTTGCATGCAAGGAAAGGGTAGATCGCTGTAGCTCCCGTGCCTCTACGTAAACGTTCAGGAAGACTGCATAGTAAATATAGCGAACAAACGCACATGTCTATGCCATGTATTCTCCGCGGACGGGATTGTAGCACTGAATGGTGAGCTTGGACGATGTCTTGGATCCACAGGACGTAGTTCATCCTACGAAAAAAGTTATTGACAACGAGAGGGCGTCGCATAAGAAGCTCACCTGTTTGGAACCTATTCACATAATTAGAACCACAAACGAGAAGAGTTTAAATGAAGCACGCACTGGTGGACAGAGACGGTTTGAAGGAATGTTGAGGACGACGCCAAAATCGCGATGCATGATAGCTTCTGTCAGCCTTCTACCCTAAATCCAACACAACCCAGTTAACCAAACCCTCCCATCATTGACTAAAAGGCTTGAATAGACCTTTGTGCTTCCTCATTCTTGAAATCAATCGTAGTTCGGCCAGAGACTGAATCAGTGGTGAGACTAAAATTTTTGAAAGATAATGATTTTCTTGGATCCTGTCGTGGAGATTTAGAAGGCCTTACTGTGGTTTTAGTGCTTCATGGAAATCAGCTAACGATGCGAAATCAGGAGGATTACGATATCGGTTACGAGGATGCATGGTTGTTGTGAACAGAAAGCAAAATGTAAGATGATGATGATGATTACCAGCAGGTGGTCCCAATAAGGAACAGGCTGGGGTCCGTCTACATACATGGGCAAGGTGTATGCTACGTATACTATTAAGATGAACGGCAAATGAACGGCTTCAACGGTCCGAAATTCAAACTTGCTTTGACCAAGGAGGGTTGGGGATTTTTATTGTAAATAGTTACGAATTGAACATGGTACTTTATCAACTATGAGCGCTGGATTTGAGAAGCTGAAATGATACAGGACGGAGGTCGGAAAGATGGTGTTTTTAACCTGCGTGGACTCGGAAATGAAACTTCGCTATACAGTCGGAGAGTGCCATTTCGAGAGTCCTCGTATCTAGGTTGACTTACGAGACATTTGAAGACCACTTGACACGATTATAAAAACCGCAGCAGGAGTTAATGAATGCGATGCGAGATATATATCCACATGAGGAAGGACGTTGCACAAACTTTGGCTGACGGATGATTGAAGAACAGGAAAAACAGGAAAAATTTTCGTGCACGGAGACGGGCATTCCATGATTGGATTAGGGCAGAAAACCATCATGCCATGTAGACAAACCCCTTACAACGGTGCTACCTTGACTTTCACACAACGCCCATCTGTGAAGCAGTAGATCACACATCAGAATCTTATTAACTTCGTTTCATCACACAAATTCACACCTAGTATCGTGAGGCAGCAAGCGATGCTATATTACCCGTCACAACTTTCGATTGTGCATTAACACGCTACCCATCTTCTTGCAACGCAGCAAGGTTTGGCCATCTCAATTTGGTACCGGCGAGCAAGAGTACCCAATTGACCAAACATACTTCAGGAGCAACCACAATGGGCAGCTGGTTTTCGCGTCGCCAGCCAGACGTTATCGAAGTCGACGTCGACAAAATCATCCGCAAAATCAACGAAAATGTTCAGGAAACCCTCGAGAGATCGGCAGAACAGGTGCCACGTCTTTTGAGCGAAATGGAGGCCTTGAAGGAGACAGTGACCAACCGCCTCGACGGTATTGCCCAGAATACGTCGGACCTTCGGTTCTTTCTTCAAGGCACGGTGAAAGAGCTTCAACCATACTTCGTTGTCCTTCTGCTATCCATCGTTCTGTATGTTTTGGCATCTGCGTGGCGAAAACTCCGACCGGCGACGGCAATGCTGTTCTACAATGTGTCGTATTTTTCGCTGTACGACGTCACGCGAGCAGAGTATTGGGATGACCAACAGTTGGGCTCGAATACAAAAATGATCAAGGCAGAGGACCCCGCAAGCAGGATACCAGACGCGGCAGCGAGTGACGTGTCGTCCAATGGTCGAAGGAGGGCAGGACGTTGATGGAGAAACCTAACTGTACAGCTAGTATTAGTATAGCCCTGTGATGTGTAAATACGCACTGACTAAAAAAGGCGCCATGAAGGCTTGCCAACTGCATTTTGGAGCTCTTACAGGGATCGGGAGTTCGCATAAAGGGAAAAAAACAAGGCAACTTCGATAACATAAAATCCGTTCAGAAGCTGCGGATGGAGTCATCGGCCTTACGGGATACGAGGAGAGATCAACAGTTTGCATTTAGTCTGGAGCCTTTCTGGAGTTTCTGACATTCATTTCACCGGTATGACAAAGTCACGCGCGAAGCTAAATGGGAGACCGTATCGGCAGTGGAGGTCCTTTCGCAGTCGATAACGAGTTAAGCATTCGCCTAAGACCCTACGCGGGGGGAAATAGGACAACGTGATTGTTCATTGATGCAAAGCTCGAGGACCTTCCAAGGACATTCATATCCGGTCTCCGAGTGCCAGTGCCAATCAATCGGGGTATTCGACTATCTGTCCGCTACAATCAAACGCCATGCTGGTGGAAATTTATGGGAATTGTCGGCGGCGTCCAACAAGAGATAGAAATGTACCCGATAGAAGAGCGCCAGTGAAATGCAAGTGAAATGGCTTTGATATGGACGTTACAAGGGCTTGCGTCCTGCCGTGGACTTTTGAGACAAAATAAACCCAAAATACGCGTGTTATGAAAGCAGTGCGAGGAGCTGAACGAGATCTTTGATTTTGGAAAACCAAGTCAAAGAGAGTGCAAGAGGAAAGCCTGAGGTGGATGCGAGGGAAAAGAAATTGTTTTATTAGAAAATGCATTTGCTTAGCAAGCAAATTGGGATATTAGTTGAAAAAATAATATATTGAAGTTCTATCCCTTACGTATCTCTTCAGCTCAAAAACTCATTTTCAAGACTTCCCAAATTAGCGTAAGAGACTTCTTATACTGAAAGGCAGGAATTTCAACCCGCACCATCATTTACAAGCTTTATTTCGCTGCACATTAGCCAAGTGCTTAGCTGATTACGTAATTATTCCGCGATGCGACTTAATACAGAAAAGCTCTTCGAAAGAACACACTAGCAAGGCAAAGACTTGGGGTATAACGGCATCCAGGTTTTGACCATTGTTCTGTCATGGCCCATGAGAATCCTCATTCCGGGCCTACCTGGCCAAGGAATTGACATGTTCAAGAGAGGCGGATAAAACGCACATAGCTCAGAATCCGCCCAGTCGAAATCAATGACCAGGAGTTGAGGGCAAGAGGTGTCGGAAAGGTCAACACAAGTGAAGCTTTTCATTTTGATCATTATATTATTAGGTCGTAAATCGCCGTGGACAAAACCATTGCCTTCAAGAGCGTCCAAAATGACTTCAAGCTTGTTCATAATCTGGTGGGAGATTTCGGTGGCTGCAGCTGGAAGGACAATCGCCAACTCTCGTAAAGACATCCAGCCGGGTTCGCTATCGGTTGGTTTCTGTAGGTGCACCATTGCATATGCCGTTCCAACAGGGGTGGAGCGCCAACCGAGAAGACGAGGTGCCATGCCCAAGTCGGCGAGTTTCCTATGAACATGCCGACCATATTTGCCGCCGGTCGGGAATTTGACTAAAATAGAGGTGTCACCTGACTTACAAAGCCTTGTCTGGCCGTCGTTCACCAGATTAGCTTCAAAAATGTGGGTAAAAGCTTGTTCAGGTAGCTCGAAAGGTCGAATGTATTCGAGGTTCAGCCTGATGGAGTCCGCTGCATTTTCCAAGACGAAGTCTGTAAAAAGTACAGGGCACCCTGGGACTATTTTAACAGCCGGCGAAGGTCTTTCGTGAGATCGGCTAAAACGGATAGAAGTGAGAAGCGGAAAAAGAAAAATAGCGCATGAGAAAGAAAACAATACTTACGTTTGGAGGTTCAATATAGAAGATCTCAAGGCATAGAGAGCGTGGCCAAGCGATCCTGCTGGGTCGGCTGGGCGGCCGATAAGTGCGATGTGTAGAAATAAAGGTTCGACGATGGCCGAAACGCCGTTGTGAAATGCGCCATACAGAATAATTTGTGGCCCTACAAAATTGTAAAGATATACACACACGGGTAGAGGGGTGTAAATTCTCACCTGCGATACAAATAAAAAATGCGGGACAACCTGGAAGGATTGTCTTTGGTTGTGAGCAACGTAAATTGTCATATGGGGTCTCGAGGTCCGTGTAAGGATTTTCTCGATCGCAAAGCTCATCGTACACTTTCAGAGCGAAGTACCTTCCCGCCGTGTCTTCGAAGACGATGTCAAAGTTGGTTTCACTTTTTCCGAAGGACGCATGAGTATGACAATTGAAAGGCAAAAAGTCGCGGAATATGTGAAGCACGGCAGCTGCACGGCTGGGGAATTTTGGGCGGAGATGGGAAGGGAGATATTCGCGCAGGTAAAAGGGGTCGGGTGAGGGGTTAAGAGGGTTATCGTAGATGTCTCCCATGGATCTGTTCAGCCGGATAGCTGTGCGTTGGCAAATGACATAGCTCTCGTGCATCGAGTGCTCATACGGTGGGGATCGAAGAGTGTCGATAAATATACCAAAAGCAGGATCTAGGAGATATATAGACGGCCCGCATGGATCGCGTGTGGGTGGTGTCACGTATACGCTTGGTGGTGGTAAGCTTGGTTGGTTGAAATCAGACATCAGACGAGGAAGTCAGAATCCAGCCATTTTATTTTAGCCAAGTGCTTATGATTATTTGGTTACGTAATTATTCCGCGATGCGACAAATTAGATCAATCTCCTCCACGTCTACAGCCACGACGTTAAAATGCTCTTCGAGGTCAATGTAAGAGTTTTCTAACTTTTGAAACCTTTGATGCTCACAAATCCTCGTAGAAAAAGCTCTTTTCGCGGTCAGATCGCGTCAAAAGCGTCGATTTCCACCCCACGGAACCATGGTTAATTACAGGGCTTTTCAATGGCACTGTCAATATCTACAACCACGAAACAGGCGCCATAGTGAAGACGTTTGAGGTCTCAGAGGTTCCTGTGCGTTGTGTGAAGTTTATACAAAGGAAGAATTGGTTCGTGGCCGGCTCCGACGACTTCCAGCTGCGGGTATTCAACTACAACACGCATGAAAAAGTAACCGCCTTCGAGGCTCATCCAGATTATATTCGATGCCTAACTGTACATCCGACGGCTAGCATTGTCATTACTGGCAGCGACGACATGACCATCAAGGCTTGGGATTGGGACAAGGGCTGGAAGAACATCCAAATATACGAGGGGCATACACATTACATCATGAATCTCGCGTTCAACCCAAAAGACGCCAACACCTTCGTCTCTGCGTGTCTCGATCGAACTGTCAAGATGTGGTCGCTGTCCTCATCCACGCCGAATTTTACTATGGAGGCGCATGACAAGGGAGTGAACTACGTGGACTTCTACCCTGGCGCGGACAAGCCATATCTGGTGACGACGGGCGACGACAAGACAGTGAAGGTGTGGGACTACCTGAGCAAGAGCTGTGTGCAAACTATGGAGGGGCACACAAACAATGTGTCGTTCGCAGTGTTCCACCCGAATCTGCCGATCATTGTCAGTGGAAGCGAGGACGGGACGGTGAAGATCTGGAACAGCGGAACGTACAGGATTGAAAACACGCTAAGCTACGCACTAGAGCGGGCGTGGTGTGTGTCACTTCGCAAGGACGCGAACGAGGTGGCTGTTGGATTTGACGAGGGTGTCGTCGTGATCAAGCTCGGTCGGGATGAGCCTACACTGAGCATGGACCCGTCTGGCAAGCTCATCTACACACGAAACCACGATGTGATCTCTGGGAATCTCCAAACCATTTCAGACCCATCGTCTTCCTCATTAGCAGATGGCGCCCGCATCACACTTTCCACAAAAGAAATCGGCTCAACCGAAATCTTTGCGACCTCGCTGGTGCACTCTCCAAATGGCCGCTTCGTGACCGTGGTTGGCGATGGCGAGTACATCACCTACACAGCGCTGGCATGGCGAAACAAGTCGTTCGGCAACGGCATTTCCTTCGCTTGGGCGCCGGATTCAAACACATACGCGATCCTTGAGAGCAAAGTCAAGGTCAAGTTGTACAAGAACTTCAAGGAACGTCCAGGTGTTGGCATGCACGGCGCTGGTAGTTGGTCAATTGAGAGTCTGCATGGGGGCACGTTGCTAGGCGCAAGAGGGAATGGGTTCGTCATATTTTGGGATTGGGAAACTGGCGAGATTGTGAGGCGGATTGATGTTGACGCCAAGAATGTGTGTTATATGTTTTCTGTTTTTGAAATGATTTTTACAGAAATGCTTGACTCTAGGTCTTCTGGTCTGGCACTGGCTCACTAGTGGCCATCACCTCGGACGACTCCTTTTATATCCTTAGGTTCGATAGGGATGCATATACCTCCAAGGTCGAAGAGGGTGCCGAGATCACAGACGAGGGCGTGGAAGAAGCATTTGAGGTCGTCTCAGAAGTGTCAGAGGGGTTTGTCATTTCTCTCTGCAATGATAACAAATAAATATCTGATATCTTATTACCTTAAGCGTCAAAACAGCTAAATGGGTCGGCGACTGCTTTATCTATACCACGGCCACCAATCGCCTGTGCTACTTCGTCGGCAGCGAATCATACACTATCAGTGCATTCGATTCGTACGTCACCCCACTTTGAATCTTGACAATGCAGAACATAACTCTATCTCAAATCAGCCCGCTATACCTGCTCGGATACATCCCGACGCACAACCGCGTCTACCTCGCCGACAAGGACCTGCACATTTATGCCTACTCACTCTCGCTCAGCGTCGTTGAGTACCAGACCGCCGTGCTGCGCGGCGACATGGACGCCGCCAATGAGATTCTGCCAACTTTGCCCAAGGAGCAGCTCAATAAGGTTGCTCGTTTCCTCGAAGGACGAGGTTAGTTTCCTTCGTCCTGTTGTCCTCTCGATATCTCTGAAGCCTAAATATTCATAATTACGCAGACCTGAAAGAACTTGCCCTCCAAATTACCACCGATCCTGACCACAAATTTGATCTTGCTCTCTCACTGGACGACCTCGACACCGCGTCAGAGATTGCACGTACCGTGCCGGAGAACGAGTCTGAGGTCAAGTGGAAGGCCCTGGGTGATCGTGCATTAACTGTATGGCGCTTTGATCTGGCCAAGGAGAGCTTCGAAAAGGCAGGGGATCTCAGTGCTCTGATGCTCCTGCTGCTGTCTATTGGCGATCGGGAGGGGCTGGTGGCTTTGGCGAAGAAAGCTGGTGGGTGCTCTTGGTCTTGCCTTTCAGTGTTAGCAACTTACACGACGATTTTCTAGCCGAAAAGGGGCAAAATAACTTAGCATTTGCCATCACTCTCCAACTGGGTGATGCCGCAGCATGTGTGGACCTCCTGGTGGACACACAACGCGCTCCGGAGGCAGCTCTGTTCGCTCGGACCTATGCACCCAGGTTTGTGTTTTCACTTCCTTAACCTATCTGGGCTATCGTCTCATCAATCTTTTCAACTTTAACCGACTTCTCTGCTCCATCCTGCTGGTGTTTCGTCCTGCTCCATCCAATTTCCAACTCCAATAGCAATGTGCCGAAGGCCGTAAAAGCTTGGAAGTCAGAACTTACCGCGAAAGGACGCTCCAAGATATCCGCGACAATCGCCGACTCGTCGGCGAATCCGGAGCTTTTTGAGGAAGGTTGGGAGGCTGCGTTAGCCAAGGAGGAGGAGCTCCTGTCAGGTGAGGGTGTTTCGTGCTAAGGTGCATTTGCAATGAATCTTACTTTTTTTTTGTTCGTAGCTCGTCATGAAGGGATACTTGTAGACGCCTCCTGACCGCTGGTTTTCGATCCTTCTTTAGTTCCATTGCAACCTCGTTTCATTTTATTTATAACCAGCTCTTCAAACCTGAAGCCTGAAAATGAGTAATGACAATCTTTAGACCGGTTGTTTAATTTGCAACTTCTTTTCGGTGATAGGAACGGTCTGGGCCGAAGATTGCATTGCTCCCACATTCCAGACCTCTGAGCGATGGCGGAAAGCAATCCAATGTTTCTCATCAACCTCACAAGATCTAATCTAGGGGTCTTCTTCACAACATTGCCGATCAGTCTAGCGACAGAAAGAAGACAAATGTGTTAGTTGGACCAAGGTGGCATCGCCTCTCGACGATCTGCATTAGTTAGCTCATCCCAACAGATGCCTGGCTTCAACAGTCAACGAAGCCTAGATGAGAGTCCAGGCACTAGCAAAAAATAGTTCGCAGTCCTCGCCGACTATTACAACAGGACATAAGATGTAATGTACGAATGTTCCCACTCGAAGAAATTTTGAAAGAATGTCCAGAGACCAGTCGTGGTATATTAGTGTTGTTGAGTATTTGTAGTCGATTATTATTAATGGTTGAGGTAACACTTGTAGCGAGGATCATTGGCTCCTTTCCATCCAACTGCATGCACGACAGCCAGGTCAGATATGAGCACATGGAAGAGGGCAATACATCCTTACCACAACGCCAGCAGTCGAGAAGATGGTACGGATCGCTATTGGACATGAATGATGGTCGCTGGTCAGTCGCCAATCTCCCGACTCGCAAAAGGAAGCATACGCACTACTTCTGTTTGATGGCCAACAACTTGGCATAATTGGCAGCTCCCCAGAAAGCATTAATATAATCCGGTTCAAAGACATCAGCCTCGTTCTATCAAGAGGTGTCAAATTCGTCGTGATGTGATTGTGGTAAGTCCCAGACTCACGAAGTAAACACCCGCGCCAGGTGTGCGTGCACGAACGGGAGCCCATTGCGTGGTCAACTTCTGGTACTGGCCCAGACGTGTCGCGAGTGTCGAGTCGAAGTTCCAGTTGTAGCTCATCAACGTCTGATGTCATCGTCGTCAGGAAATTTCCCGACATGTCAAAAGTCAGTCGCACGTACATGCCAGACAGCAGTTCTCCACGCTGGATTGATGGAGGTCCCAGTTTTGTCAAAGTTCTTGAAGGCGTACGGCGTCACAGCCAGGATTTGGCCGAAGTCAGATTCGAGCATGGCCTCAATCATGGCGTCCACGAGAACTTCGTCTGTGAATTTGTTATCTGGGATGAGGCGCGTGGCCAGAACCTGTGGTCGTCCCACTTGCTACATGAGACGCAAAGGATGTTGGCGCACTTCATGACTTTTATCATCTGATATGACTTACGTCGGTGTTTGGAGCAATGAAGGTGTCAAAGAAATCGGTGAAGGAATCCATAACGAAGAAAATGGTCGTTCCTCCCACAGATGCGAACGCATCAACCACGCTAGCAGCGGATTTCTTTGCACCGTCGGTATCCAAGACGAGATTGGCCCAGACGGCACTGGAACCAGCAGGCTGGAAATTTCATTAGTGGGCAATTAAGCAACAAATTGTCGCTTGACCCACTGTGATGTAACCTCCCCAACCATCTGTGGCCATCTGCACAGCACTTCCAGCAAGTGCCTTGAGTAGCTTGACGGAGTTTTCTTTCGTGGCATTGTATTGACCGAGGAGGCTGTTGGCTAAAAATTAATAAAGACCAAAATTGAAAACGTGCATGCCATACGCTTGAATGGTAACACGCGGCGAAGCGATAAAGGAGCTCTCCAAAACAACACCAAAAGTACCGCCGCCTCCACCACGAAGAGCGAAAAAGAGATCCTGGTTCTGACATTGGTTGACAGTGCGAAGTACGCCATCTGGAGTAACAATTTTGAATTCCAGGACCCGGTCAACTCCCAGACCCATGACGGGTGACATTGCACTGTGGCCACCTCCCTGTCAAGTTAAAATTCGTCAAATTAAGCATCAGTACAGGGTCCACATTCCCCACTTACCATCACCCATCCGCCTGAGGCACCAACACTGGGATCAGCTCCAGCGACAAACGTTACATTATTCGCCTTCGCAAAGTCGAAAATGGCACGGAATTGTTGGCCAGCCTATATTATTCGGGTGAATTTAGCGCATTTAAACATTTGAGGAATGGTATGTACTCACTCCAATTGTTATAGCTGTCGTAGGTTGGACTTTGCATCCCGCTGGCACAAAGGATTTATCCAGAACAAGCTAGCCAATTTATCAGAGAGGTGAAACGTCGGGGGTGGCGAAACATCTCACTTTGTTAAGGTTATGTGTCTAACATTCGTAGCACAACATGAGAACGTCTGCTGAGTTAAGGAGACAATAAAAATTACGTACCCAGAGAGCTAGGGTCCCTGGTCCTGCACTTCGTCCGATGTAGTCGTGCTAAAAATTCGTGATGAGGAAAACCATTAACCACCGATGATAGACCAGACGAACTCCAGAATTTTTCACGACCAAGGGGATTCCAGTTTTCTTTGTGAACGCAAATGCTGCTGTAACATCAGCCGCACAGGTAACATCGATCTTAAATGAAAGAATCAGTACTACACGTCATGAATAATGATAATATGTTTACATAGTAACTTGGCACGCTCCCTTGTAGACATTGCTGCGGTGGGGCAAACGCCGCAGGATTCGAAGGGTTCGTCCAGTCCAGAAGACATTCGTCTCCAGAGGTTTGGCATGTCTCCCATTGGGTGAGTTCGTACGCGCCGAAATTCTGAGACCTGAATACTATTGGCACAGTTAAGACATCGAAGCAAGATACAGAGTGACGATGACGTACAATGGTCTTCATTTCTCGTCTGGATTTCTGAACACGCTGCCTGGTCGGGAACGTTCGACTTGCCTCCCTGCACCCTCGAGAAACAGGGCTGAGCGAAGGGTACCCCAGCCTTCAGGCGTCCTCCAACGGTTTTATTGAGACCATTCCAGTCCTGTGAAGAGACAGCGGTGATATTGATAAGGCCAATGGCGAGTTTGACCAGATTGAACGGAGAAGTGAGCGACCCGAAGTTGAACATTGCGATAACGGCTGAGCCTCGGTGAGAGGTATCCAACTTTTTGCTTAAACCTTTTTATAAGAACATGGTGTTACTCTATATTTACCTGGTGTTGTAAAATTAGACCGGATTGGTCCAGAGTAGCAATCAGGAGGTGACGTTCTCGTGACTTTAAGCATTCATGGAGGTGAAGCCACTCAAGAACTGTTCCTAGTCGGCCATCTGATTTGCATTAATGTTTGAAGTACATAGGGTCTGGACAGTGGCAAAGTCAGGATAAGTTGAGTAAGTTGTAAGCAAACGGAGAAATCAAAGAACATCACGGCGGTAAAAACAGTGTCATTTTTCTCTTGGTAAGCCTCCTGGTCCAGTCAAGATTTTGGGCCAAACTATGTACACGAACATAACGGTTGATCTGGGGATGATAGGCATGTGCATGTCCCCAAAAACGGTGATGCGGAGGGCATAAGTCTCACTGATCAGGAATTTGAACAGAGGTGAGAGCGCATCTACCTGTCACCAAATAATTCGTTAGCCGTTCCCTTGAAAACCAAAAAGCCTCACAATATCGACTCAACAAGTTCAAAATTTCAACCATGACATACAAGACCCTTCCAACTTCAATTCGGGCATCGGACAGTAAGCTCTAAAAGCTTGAACCGCCGAGAGAGCTAATTGTTTCAAGCTTGCTTCAGCCAAAGCCTTTGGGAAAGCATTGAGGTACGAATAGTTTCACGTCAAAGTGAGAAGTAGAGAAGGCCGAGCCTGCCCGAGGTGCAAACACCCGGGAATCAATTTACCGGGCCCGAAAGGGAATAGAACAAATGTGATCGACTGATCGTGCCTCTTCAAACGTTCATCGTCTTTCAGGCTTCATATTATTCGTTAAATTCATGAGCAGTGGTAGACAGTGGTGCTGGATAGTCCAGAAGCCGAAAACGGTTTGTGAATGAAGACCCTTGAAATTGGCCTTATATTACCTAGTGCGAAGTTTAACGAGTCTTTTATTGAGCCACAAATTTGCAACAGTCACTACCGTCGCCATAGTCATCAGTGCCAATAATTATTTAAAACCTACCTTTCAACCATTTGTTCACTACTTGGTCTACGATTTCCAGATTATTCTTCTCCATAAACATCATATGACCATTTCCATGTAAACCCACGTCAGGAAGCTCGATGTGGTCCACAGCAACCCCGCCACTTCTGAGAAATTCGACGCTGCAGCTATCGTATTCGGAATGATAGCCACTCTCGGATGTGACGACCAGAACAGGTACTTTCGCCACATTGACTAGTTTCCGAGCCGGTTCCACTTGCTGGATGCAGACGTTATTCGTGGACGACGATACCACCACTGTCTGAAGATCCGTGGCGGACTGAATGGGTGGCGAGAACGCGACTGGGATTTCCGTCAACCCGAATGGACGAGCAGGTGTTAATGGTGGGAATACGACGTTAATAAACGGAGGACCCATGGGCTCGATAGCCACGATAGCCTTGACTAATGACGGACGTGCGTCAGCCAGAATCCACCCGTATTGGCCCGACTGCGAATGAGTGAGCACTATGGCGGGCTGAGATTGAATATGTCATGGTAAGAAGACCGTCAGACAGCGAGAGAAACAAAGGCACATACCCCAACCTTGTCAAGTAGGGCAGCACCAGCATTTTTGATTTTCTGAGAGGCTTCGGTATTCGAGACCAGAGCAGGCATGATCGAATTATAAAAATTATCGAAGGTCTCATCGCCCCTGCTCCCGTTTCCAGGCCACTGGGTGTGAAGCTTCGCATTGGGCCAAAGGTTGAACAGCTGGGTCGCAGTAAATCTCTGCTCGATAGTGAGGGTATCAAATGTGCTCTGAGGTCCATCAATTCCTTGCTGCCACGGAGAACGGCCCCGAGAGGGTTGATCCACAATGAATAACTAAAAGGCAATAAATAAATATGGGAATTAAGGCAGAAAGGGGTTATTTACTTCGTATCCTTGCCCCAGGAAATAATCTGCCCATCCTGTTCTTCCATCCGGAGTATTCAGAAAATTTGTTCCCGTCATTCCTAATTAGAATAGAAGTTAAGCATATTTTAGGGAGAGAATTAGGTTTGTACAAACCATTTCCGGGGATTATCACAATTGGAAACTTTTGATGAACAGCCATAGGTACGAGATGCTCGACGTAGATTTGCCCCGATGAAAGCGCTGAATCCGTCGATCCATTAAACGGTGAATACGTGCCTCCAACGTAAAAGTATGACCGTCGGTGAGGTACGCCAAGATTAGTCCCTTCAGCATCACGAGCGACGCCAGCAACATTGTGGTTCAGTCCAGCACCAGTAGAAGTCCCAAACTTGACGATAATAAGACCAAGGAAAGCGAAGAGGAGAGCGCCGTTCAACATGGTGAAAGTTCTGGATTGAGTTGGAGTTCCACCTGACTCTGAGGTGGCGTCGAGTCCGGTAGCCATCTAACCTACTTATTTAATAGTGCAGACGCGGGTATACGGTACTTCCCCTCCAATTCGCTTCGCACAAGAAGCAACGTCCGGGCCGCAATACAGTAGGTTCGAGCTGATCCAGTAGGGCCAAGAAGTTGCCAGACAGAGTATAAAATTTCGAGACAGTTCAAGTGGAGCTGCGACGCGGTTGTACTCTGGCGAATTTTACGACGAGGGACACATCAGTTACTAGATTTTTGCTGGAAGACACCTGGTAAGACGCAAGATCAGACGCGTTGAGTGAAACGTTGAAACGTCAATAAGTAACAACCTCAGCGGCTTCTGGACACGGTCACGCCTCCTCGTGCTCGTCGTCTCTATCCGACTATCGCTCAACCCATTCGCACTGCCTGCGTGGCTCGTCTCCCCGCTCCGCTTGTTTACAAGTTATGGGTCCCGACGCGATTCCTGCATAGACGATTGTTCAACGCGCATCTATGCGTCTACTGGACCTTGACAGCTTTCACACCAAATTTTGCCGACTTTGCAGCACCTCTCCAGACCGTCCTGTAGCTTTGTCCCGCACTCCTGCCTTCACAGCGCAGTCTGGTAGACATCTTTGTCGACCGTAGACTCTCATTCTCTGGCATTCGCAATTCGGTTTTGAGTTCTGGTATCTGAGCCGTATCTCCGTCGCACTCCTGCCTTTTAACAAGCGCAGTTGGGTTGATTCTCTCGTCGACCGTAACTTCTTTGTCCATTCCTTTGTAAATTGTCTGCAGTTGGGTGCTGGGCGAAAACCGCAATCTCGCCATTTAGGAGCGCACCACGTCTTCCAATTCCTGCTTTCATGTAGTCGGGTTACCAACAACTGACCGAAATCGTCCGCTCTGTGACCATGCCTCTTTCCCCCTCTTGTCTCTTTTGCACCTCTACAGTGTCCTGCCGTATTTCCGGCGCATGCATTTGCTCTCCCTCGCTTTCACTGCACATTAAACCACACGGATATTCCTTTTTTCTCGCAGAGCTCTTTCTCTCGACGCTGTTTCTTTCTCGGTTGCATTTTATTTCTGAATTTTACCTCTCTTTCATTTCAAATTGTTTTTTGCACGCATATACTTGACTTTCTTCTGAATCCCATCAATCTCGCCCGATTGCTTTAGAGATACCCTCCAACATTCAACAAAACCTTTTGCCACCAAACTAGAACCCAATGGCCCACCTGTTGGGGTTCAATGCTTGAATGATACCGTCAATCCGCCTGCTGGCTATGTGCACCAATCCGCCTCCTGGGGTTGTTCAACGAACCCGCTTGCATATCTGTGTTGTTCAAAGTTCCGATAATGTTGGGGTCTACAGCACAAGCCATTCTGCAGAGTCAGTTCTCAACAGTGTATATGATTGTCAGGGTATTTACATGTTCTCTCTCCGTGAGGGGCTTGCGTCCCCTTTGTCAAATTGTGTCCCTGTCTTGCAATGCCTGCCGTCGCCGATGGAGGAGATCGGCGACATATTGTCTCTGCGTGTCTCCAGCAATTGCTTGCTCTCCTCCAGACTCAGAAGCAATGCCATCATGTGTCTGCATATTGTGCCCACTGTATTATCTGTTTAAGAAGCAAGATTATGCTTCTCGGGCCTAGACGAACAAGTCATGCTATTAAGTGGTACTGTGAGACGGGATATAGTAAAGATCGTCTTTTTTCTTTACCTCTGGACACTTGTGAGTGTCGTTTCTGAAGAGGGGACTCTTCAGGGACACCTGAGATACCCAAAAAAATAAAAATCAATTGATAAAATTATAAAATGGGACCAGGTTTTAACAAGTGATCCTGCCAGAGCCATGGGCTGAGGGCCAGGAGGTACAAGAGGAAGATGACACTGATCAAAGCACTCCAGTTAATAGCATACGTAGCATACACCTCGCCCATGTATGTAGACGGACCCCAGCCTGTTCCTTATTGGGACCGCCTGCTGGTAATCATCATCATCATCATCATCATCAGACTGAGACGAGTCTGTGGGACAGTGTGGGTAATAAACACATCATGTGACAAAGCACGACGCGTCGACGCGCCGCCAATCACCACTCAGCAAACTTCCTTCACTTCCTACTGCGCAGCACCCAAATGAGTAGAAATGAAGCATTATTATTCGTGATGACCAAAAAAAATCAGAATTCAATAACAAAACATTAACGTCGAGAGTTACTACGGCAGGGTATCATAAATCGTTTAATGACATACACCGTTCGCAGTACTCGTTCATGCACTCTCCTTTTCGTTCACATGGGTGTCTTCGTGCATATCCATCTGTGCAGGACAATGAATGAGCAAGGCTTTGCAGAGCCGGAAAGAAGCTAAGCGTACCTTCTTCTCTCCAAAGTTTTTGGTAAACGTCTGGTCTTCGTCCAGGATTTGCTTACGATAGGCGTTTGATCCAGCGACTGGACGGATTAAATATATAAGCGGAAGATCAAGTGATAGCAGAATGACACGTACTAGTTGATTCGCGATATAAGAGATCGATTTGTTCCAAAGAAAGACCTTTGGTTTCGGGGATGAAGAAGTAGCTATAAAGAGCGTCATTCAATTCGGTGTCATATGGTCCGCAGAGAGTCAGAGGACATACGTGAAGATGAAGCACCCGATGCAGGTTGAACCCCAGATGAAGAACACTTTAACACCCAGATTCGCAGCCTTGACGCCATTGACTCCTGTCGTGGTTTGGTTGACGAGGTAAGGAGTAGCGTAGCCAATGCCGAAGTTCCACAGCCAGTTGCTGGCGACAGCGAGGGACATGCTCTTAGCACGAATGCCGAGAGGCTGAAGGTATATCGTAAATATAGATTAAACAAGAAAAAGCCAAAGAAAAACTCACGAAGAGCTCTCCAGTAAGCACCCAGATGACTGGACCCCAAGAAGTGGCGAAGAAGGCAATATAGCTGTACGCAGTCCGTGGCATGAGATACGTCTAGCGAGACCAATGATGATACGCACAAGCAAGTAAAGGCAATCAGCACTCTTTGGGCAACCAAGTTCACCTCAACGCCGCCAGGGACGACAGTGGGATGGCCTGCGGTAACACCGACGATGGCGACGATGAACTCGCTGACAGTCATACCCAGAGCTCCGATCATCAAGAGCTTTCTACGACCGACTCGGTCAATGAGCTGGATACCGAAGATGGTCATGACAGTGTTGACGACATCTGCGATAATCGTGATGATGAAAGGGTTCTTGATACCAGCTTGTTGGAAGAAAGTCTATCGCAACTTAAATTAAGTATCATGTCTACGGAGAGTAATGAGATGTCCACTTACAGTTCCATAGTAGACTATAATACGGAATAAAAGACGTAAGCAAGGCATGAACTAATGAAAGTCAACTGGAAACGCACAGATGAAGTTGATGCCAGTAAGTTGTTGCCACTACGTCACCGACAATATCAGCATAAGCGCGTTTGAAGCATCAAGAAGAAAGACTAACGCCTTGCATGAGGATACCAGTCCACGTCCTGAATCCGTTCCGGTCCTCGTTATTCTTGAAGCAAGCCAGATAACCACTGCCTTGGGCAGCATCTTGTTCAACTTTCAGGGCGGTGGCGATCTCAACGGCCTCAGCTTCGACCTCGGGAGAGTCGGCGGGGAGGGTCATTAATCTGCCCAGTGCGGCCCGAGCTTCGACCTCGCGATTCTTCAACAGAAGATAGCGCGGGCTTTCCGGGAGGAGGAACTATTTTTAGAGTGGAATGAGAGAGGTGGTAGTGAAATGCGAGATGTCGGGCATACCATTCCGCCAGAAAGGATTGCAGCCCATGCGAATTGGACGGCGATGGGTATCTAAAATTGATATTGTAAGTATATGATGGCATATGTTGGCGATGACGTGAGGTGGTGGAGCTTGAACTCGGGGTAGGGCAAGCATTCTCGAAAATAACGACTTACTCTCCATGCTGAGTGGTTTTGTCTGTCTTTGGTTGCGTTCAGCACGATGGCCGCAAGAAGTGCGCCGATGGTGACTAATTGCAATAAGTGTGAGTTCCATCGCTTAGATTGATGCTTGGCAGTTGAGCTCACTAGCGAGTTGGTAAAGTCCGACGATAAGTCCACGGATCGATTTAGGTGCGCACTAGACCACGAAGCGTGAGGTCGAGAAATGTCAGGGTAAAAGGATGTGTTACCTCTGATTGGTACATGGGAACGAGGCAGGACACAAGACCCTACACATGACGGACAGAATCAAGATACATCCAACTCGATATTTTTGTCCCAACTTACCACGCCAAAACCGGCGATGACCCGTCCGACGACGAAGGTGGCCCATTTCGTGTCCAGTTGGAGGCCAACGCCCAAGCAGAAGACCAGACATGAGAGGATGATTCCCCATTTACGTCCCGCAATATCGCCCATTGGGAATGCTAGCAGAGCGCCAAAGAAGGTTCCAGCTGAGAGAATGGAAACCTGCGAAGAATGTCATGATCGGCAATCATGAAAAAAAATGAGCAGAGAAGACGAACCACAAGACTCTTATCGTTGGTGGGGAGGTAAAACTTCAGATCAGGATCGAACTTTCCAAACACATGTAGCCAGTCGTCCATGGCAATAACTCCTCCAATCGTTCCAGTGTCGTATCTGTGAATAGGGTTAGGTATTCTTCTGAGAGAGATAGCCACAATGCGTACCCAAACAAAATTCCACCAAACCCTAAAAAATTGGGACAATTGTCAGCGAGAGTACTCGCAACATCCAGGCCTTACGAATGAGTGCGCACCTGCAAAAGCGGATATGATAATCGCCCATAGCAGGGAGGATGTCTCGATGCCACCGCCAGTTCCACCGGCACCACCAGCCATTATTTCAAGATTCGCGTTGAAAGTGGGATGGGGGAAATAGGCGCTAAAAAGCGAAAAGGATGGTACGAGTGAAAGGAACCAACGAAGAAAGGAACCATGGTTGAAATTCGAAGCTAGTTTATATGGGCCCGAACAAGAATGAGAAGCTGCTCCAGTACTAAAAATAGTCCGGTATGGATCGGTTAGGCGGTTATGCAGCACGCGGGGAATGATTCGGGGTTCACGAAACACTCTGCGGGGTGGGAATGGGTCCACAAATATCAAATGCCTGGATCAGGATTCCGCTTGGATCTGGAGCCAAAAGACCAATGTTGAGCACCCAATTTAAAGCACATGGTGACAAGAACTCAGATGAGGTCTTGGAGTGGGAATATCAGAAAATATTTTGACTTTTAATTCTCTGAAAAGTCTCTCCGAAGTCAACGTCTTTCAACCAAAGTTTGAAGTATTTTCAGACCTCACCAAACTCATTTTAAATTTGAAGAGCTCCGGACAGCTGTGCGGGTGAGGTCCGATATTCAGGTGGTACATACGATGGAGTGATGCAAAAAATCGTGTGAACGACCGATGTAAGAGATGGAGGACATGTCCGGCTCAGAAGTCATCATGGCATCGCAAGAGTTGAAAAACAAAACGTAGGTTTAGCGGACCAATCGCATGGGTGATCCTATCGGAGCTTAAAATGTTTACATCCCGCGAAGTACGGGGATACCTCAGGGTTAATGTTCTCCTTTGGGAAAATTGACAAAACTAGTGGTAGGTAGGCCAAATCTATCGTGAATTGCTGTCTACCATAAGACCACTCCCGTAGTATTTCCTGCTCAAGTGGAACTGCGGCGGAATTTTTCCTTTAATTTTGGGCGTAATAATAACGTCGAGAGCTACGCCGTCTGTCATTTATTGAGCTTCCATGTGCACGTCTGACTGACCCATCGATACACCTCTCACGAGGTGCCAGATTTTCTTCTCCATACCCCATCGGCTTTTGATTGGGGAATGTTCTTCTAACTGCTTTATAACCGATCACAGATGATCTATAGACCGGTCAAGCGACGTTACCGACCAAATGGCGCACGGAGGATTGTCTTTTTGGACGCACTCCAGCAAAAATTAGCTGTGTTTTATATACGGAGAAGTCTATCTGAATATGCTTTATTGCTTTGTCGCAATAGCTGATCGAACTGATAATAAGAAGTAGTTGCTTGACAAAGCACAACCATCAAGTTTCAATGATACATAACTAACTCGGTCGGAGCATCAAGCTCAACATTACGGTAAAGATCCTGGATACATTTTCTGTGTTGCGCGACTAAGTATCGGACCACCGGGAAGGGCTTTGTCGACAGCCCGCTCCTCGGGCTCTGGATCGAATCTCGAACAGATTTGATGGAAGTAAGTCCCCGACGATCCGCTACACTGACTCATTGGAAACAAATTTCACACCATGAATTTTCTTGCCCAGCATCGACACTCCTATCAGTCCTATTTTCTTCATAGATGGGACTCAGAAAGCAAGATAGGCAAGACGATAATAATTGCCACATCATCCTGCTCTGGATAGGTCCGGACTCAGTTCAGATACCATAGACAAAATTAGTATGGAACATACGCAGAAAAACAGCACTCGGCCCCGTCCCGATCGATCACTCATTCTGCTTGTCCGAGCCGCACTCTTTATTGGGCGACGAGCCCGCCCTGGCCCGCCTCGAAGAGTCGAAGCTCCTCAAAGCCGCTCCCGAAGAACTCGAAGCCTGCTTCGAAAATTATGAGATCGCAGATCCGGAAAATCTCGCTGAGATGCCGGCAGAATGCTGCAGGAATAATAAATATCCTGAGTGTGTATAATTGGCTTCGAGAAGTTGGATACCATCGTAAGATTCGCTGGGAGAATAAATCAAAATTTAGAGTTGGCTTGAGGAGGGTCATGAGATCAGTGCTTTTGGAAAAAGCGGGTGAATCACGTGTGATCGAATGTGGCGCACAAACTTGACCGAGGCAACGCTCCTACAATGGCACCTCCTGGTTAGGGCCTTGGCAAACTGGCGCGAAATGATTAGCGCGTGGAGAGAAGCTCAAATTTGGCGCGTACGAAAAGAAGTCAAGTCTATATTAAGCTCGAAGAATTTTGCCTGAAAACATGTTTACGATGAACGTGCCTTTTTCTTTTTCTCTAGGAATTCCAAATGCAACCGCGACACTCCTAGCATCTGGACACGAAGTCTCATAACGGATATCATCATACTGCTGAAGATGAGTTATGGCGTTGAGTAATGTCTCCGAGTCATCATGCAATGTGGTCGTGCTCGTCTAACTTGAATCCGCCGTGCTGACGATCAGTTTGAGAAGAAAAGAAAGATCCATTTCGAAAGCAAGAAAATTCTAGGTAACAATATGATAACTTAACTCTATCTGGTCGTAATCATTCACGGCGTTTTCGGAATAAAATCTTTGCAGTCCTGTTAGGGATCGCGTTTACTTCCATGTACATCTTCGGTGGGTATTCGTTATTCTCAAGCTTGATATCGTAGTTCGTTACAATGTGCGCCAGCATGGTCTTCAGCTCAGCGACTGCGAAGAAACGACCTGGACTAAGAGATTCACACACATGCTTAGATTAAGGTTGTTTTATCGATAAGAATAAAGAAGCTCACCAAGCAGGCCGCCCATGTCCAAATGAATGATATTCCAGCGTTGGTGTTGCGACTAAAGGTTGGGCTTCTCCGTCCTTCCGAACGAAGCGGAAGCCGTTGAACACATGTGGGTCAGGATATAAATCTTGATCGCGGTGGCGAGCGTAGACGTTCACCGCCAGGCTCGTGTTTTTGGGGATGACAGTACCATCGGAAAATGTGAAATCCTTCAAGACAGTCCTGCCCATTGTAACTGTGGAAAGGTATGCACGAAATTAGAAGTTATTCAAGACTTGTAACAAGCCATGAGCATGACTGCATGACGTACGGACGGACATGAAATGAATCCGTTGTGATTCACGCAGATAACTATCAATTTTGTGCATTTTTCCCAAAGCCGACTTGGTCCATCCTTCTTGACTGATAACAAGCTCGACTTCTTCCCGAAGCTCTTGGGCGTCTTGCGGGCTGAGACATAGCTGATACAACGCAGCCGTGAATGCCTAAGCGGTATAGATTAATGTCAATAGAAATAAAATTGTAATTGTCAAAGGACGTACAGCGGAAGATGTGTGGATAGCGCCAAAGCTAATGAAGAGAACTCTAGTACTGAGGTCTGCAGGCGTAATTTCCTCGCCAGCAGCTCTAGCTGCGTCCATAAGCCAGGTAATGAGGTCATTCTGGATTCATATAAGAAATTCATTCGCCGCTCGACACCTCAAGGGGATCTTACAGGTTTATCCGGCCATTCAGCGCCATATTTTTCTTCCTGTTCGATTCTGTGTTGAATCAGTGGTCGAAGAAATCTCTCCATCTTGGCTCGCAGACCATGAATATCTGTTAAAAGCCAGGATCCAAGCCTAAAATAAAAATAACGTAAGATATTGAGCGTTAGGAACACCGTTTGACTTGTAACCTACGGTCGCATGAATGTTGGAAAAATTCGAATAAACCTTCCCTTGAATATCTCCATGGTTGCTCGCTCGCAGACACTGCGGAACTCCGGATCTTCACCTGGGTTAGGTATTAGAAAACGTGTTTCGAATGACAAAATTGGGACAAACATAGAGGTTGCCCGACAAAATACCGGGATGAAACTCTAGAAATTACGTCCACTTGAAGGTCGTAAGCCGTAAGGGAAACCCAGCCTATTGGTATTTCAGACACTAGCCGTGAAAGAGAAGGTGAACGGCATACCGTTCGCCGTGTTTGGAATAGCTTCACTATAGGCCCGCACAACTTCCTCCTGGATATCCTGGTATCGAGCCCCAATGTTCCTTGTCATTGCCATACGGATAACATCAACGTGGAACGGATTATCCAGAAGACGTGACCCCAGGGTGTACTTAAATTGGAAATACTGTCCATGAAGCCATTCTAGACCGTTCTCAATTCAAAAGGATGAAAGACAAACACACCGCTGCCGTAGTTGTCATAGCGCTCATCTGCTCTTCACTGGCTCGGCGGATATCATCAATTTGCTGTGTCCCATTCACAACGACTGTCCAACCATCAAATGACGGAATTTTGAACAGATGGCCAGGGTACTAAGACCAGTTTGACTCAGTATCGATAAGAAACTCAAAGTGAAACGTACCCGCAAATATCCCTCCAGAATAATGTCCCGCGCACCCATAACATGCCGTATACATGAGATAACTGATAAGAGCGGATTCGAGTATCCTATGGTCGGAATGTGATCAAGCTACGGAGACGAGGCGTCAAAGAGGCGTTTGTCGGCACGAGGAAAACGACTTGCATCTTTCTTTCGAAGCAGAAAGCTCAGGACAACGAGCGATGTTACCCCAAGTACCAGTTGAATGAAAAAGTCAAGCATGGGGTCCAAGTGTGGCGTGCATCTGTCAAATGCGAGTTGTTATAAAGCTCCAGTTGACTTACGTATTGATTAAAAAGTGCCTAATCTGCAGGGACTTATTGCTTCCGAAAAGCGAATAGGTATGAAAGCACAGCAAGGGGTTAGCATGGTATTTTTTTTTAGCATCAAAGCTTCATCCTATTTTCGACCAATGAGCAGGATCGGAGTCTCGTAGTCGACGAATCCAGCTTAGTTGGAACATTTATATTACATTTGAGTTGTATGCGTGGAGCTGTCATCTAGACTGCGACCTCGAACAAGTGGTGGGGGATGATGGTGCTGGAAACGCGTTGACGATAGGACTCTAGACAGCTGTCGTTCAAGAAGAGCCGCTGATTCCAAGCCTTTGAGAAGAATTTCGTGTCCTTCAACATCCAATTGATCTCCATATAGTTGCAGGGACGCAATGATTGGTGTCAGTTCCTGCATCTTCGATGTGGTCTCCTTCAGAATGCCCAAAGCAACCGACATAGTCGACGACGACATAGAGAACGACGACATAGAGACCGACGGCGGGTCCGCCAAGGGTAAAAGAAGAGAAGAGCTTGGGGAAGAACCGGGATGGCAATCAGGGCTTCGGTCGGAGGGTAAAGTTACAGGATACGGTGGTTGTTGTTCATCCGGGACATGTACACCTTCGTGGTCAGAGTAATCGGCATCAGTGTCGTCTTGACCATTATCCGCCGGGTGTAACGATGAGGGATATTGGAAATGCAGCTGGGAGGAAGGGTCTGAGTTCGCCCTCAAATCGAGAGGGTCGACTAGGAGCGACTGCAGGGCCTGTGAGGATGAACTGACATGGGTAGAATTTCCTCCCAAACGTCCTCCTGACCCGGATGCCGCTCGCGACTCCTCAAGCTTTCTTCGCTTTTCCTTGACATGCGCAGGTCCACGAGCAGCATGACCTTTGGGGTCCAACTTCTTCATCGCATCGCGGATGTAGTCCCTTACATATCGATGAAAAAAAATTACAATGGTCTATTCAATAAATAACGTACCGAGTCAGATGGAGACCCGTATCCTGGAAAATACGTTGCTTCACAGTCGTGGCTCCAAACTTCCCAGAGGGATCTTTGGCCATTTGGTCCAAGATGAGCTGCCTCTTGGCCGATTCAGAAAGATCTGCAGTGGTTAGACGACTACCCCATAACCCGAGTTTCTTCTTCCTCCTCGTTACGCTCGTTTCTCTAGATAAACTCGAGTTAGAAGATTGGGCCTCTAGAGGTGGCATAACTTGCCCCAGTGTGACGCCATGTTCTTCTGAAAGGCGTTTGCTTAGGACCCTGCTGTCTGTGATACCCTTCAGATGGTAATCTTTCAACAATGCTGCAACATGGGGGTCATCCGCCGATGCTTTACAGACGACATTAGATCTGAATTATCAGGAACGAATAAAACCTCCTCACTGACGCCGATCCTTGTACTGATTTTTTCCTAGGTAATTGTTGTTATTTCGACCACGCTTCGGAGCCGCGCGATCGCGATTATGAGATGTTGACGACGTGGTGCTCGAGCCCTCGGACATTCTGGAGACGGTGGCTACGAAGTAAGTAGTTCGCTTTGACAATGTCGATGTTGGCAAGTCAATGTGCTTACCGATGTCGACCCGTTCACTAATTTGGTAATATTTTCCTACGATTTTTTGGTGCCCAAAGATTCCGTTCTTAGCGCTCATCCTCAGAACGTGTTCCTTCGGGCAATATTTTTCTCCTGAAAAGCATTGGAAACACCAATGCCTGAGTTTGGTAGCAGAGTGGCTAACAAAAATTGGCGCCTACTTCAATTTGAGCTTAAGCTTACGGTACTCGGCGGCTAAGTTACTCGTGAGGCGATACCCTAAAAATACCAATGCAAGGAAAGGTTATCCAAGCCGCTCCTAGATCTGCCGGATGGTCTAAAGCTGGCCGATGACTGCGTATGGGTATTGAATCTATGCCAGATTATTTTTAACGTTGCTGCTGGTAGCAAATCCAGTCTTCGAGGTGTGATGGGCAGTTATAGGCCGGGTCGGAGGTCCAGACCAACGAAAATAATGCTCTTTGAACTCAATCTAGAGCTTTTGATCCGCACTCATAGCCAGTGCTAGCAGATCCCGAATTTACATACGCCTGCTTAAGTCCTCATCTAGAAGCCCAGAATGATGTTTATACTAGTGCAAAATTTCCCATTGAAATAAAGCCAGGGGCGTTATGAGTCCTCAACTTGAAAATTTCCACCGGTTCGGTGTAAATACCACCCCACTTTTTGCGTGAGTAGACAGACGGTGAAAAGACGCTCGGACTGACCCAATATTAATTTTCCAGCCCGCAAATGTATACCCTCAAATTAGTTGATCATCCGAGTCTCATATTATCCATCCTTCTTCTCTTTGGACTTTTCAACCCCACCGCAGCTCAAGGGGTCGAGAGCACGCCGTCGACGCCAGACGAGACGCCGACGGTTTTGCGGGGTCGCCCAGGATGGAATCCACTTTGGGGCCTTGGACCAGTTATACCACCTCCTGGGCTCCTTGTGCACGTCGCGATCACAACTACACCCCATGCGACGCCGACCACCGTTGCCAGTTCCTCGCCCACTGGTACAGACGAATGAATTTAAAAAAGGAGAGAACAGACGGTCTGTATTCTCGGAATGGATGTACTGTGGTGCAGTAGAAGTATATTGCGTCGTTCTCGGGTCAGAGTACCCACCTGCTAGAATACGAAGCTCAATAAGGGCTAGCCACAGGTAGTTGGACGCTGATCACCATAAGCTTACCGTCGAACGCCACTCGTCCACTCAACCTTCCTAATTCCCGCCGCAAGACGCGCCACGCCACCCAAAATCATGAGCGGCGAAACCTAATTCGACCTGGCACATCTTATTAGGTTGGCTCTAATCAACTTTCATTAGGACCGCTGTCGAACCGAACCACCTGTTTACAAATTATTACTATAGCCTAAGCAAAAGCACGTCAGAATAGCAATGACTGCACGTTCAAAGAATGGATGTGGTAGTGTCAATGGCGGAGGAGTAGGAAAAAAGCACACTAGCGTCCATGATGAAGGGAGGTAGGTTAAATACTCGAGTAGGTAGTCCGTCATATCCAAAGGGTATGCTTTATGTATGTACATTCACAAAAGATGCGCAAGACAGAGAAAACAACAAAAGGACCGCTGCTGGTTACCGGTATCCCGACCCATGCTGAGGCTGCTGGTAATGCGAATACTGCTCCGAACTCTCCGCATGCGTCTGCGCAGGGTACCCCGAATACGGATCATACTGATCAAACTGGCTCCTACTCCCCAGCGACGAAGGCCGTTCATCCTTATACGGAGCATTAATAGAAGCCGTACTCGGATCCCACGCATCGTCGTAATTCGACTTGGCGAGCGGGATGAACACGCTCGAGTCCCCAGGCTGATGTGTCCAGCTCGGGAACGGGCCTTTCGATGTGGGAGCTCCGGCAGCACCGAGGGCGTAGTTCTTGGACGGGGGTGCACGCGCGGCGGCGCGTCTGCGGCGGACGAGGCAGAGGGCGATCAAGCCGCCGATGAGGGCAACGAGGGCGACGGCGCCGGCGATTCCGCCGATGATCATGGCGATGTTGGACTTCTTCGGTGCTGTCGAGCCGGAGTTGGAGTCTGAGCCTGTTGAGCTCGTTCCTCCTGAGACAGAGTCCAGGCGGACGCTCGCGGGGAGAACGCTGGCAGGTGCAGTGGGCTGGGTTCCGACGACGCCGTTACCGATGATAACGTAGGAACCGTTGCTGGGGATGCCCTTGATGTTGACGAAGAGGAGCGCAGGGCCAGGTTGGAAGAGGTTCGCATTCGGGGGAAGCTGGGATACGTGCAGGGTGATCGTTCCATTCTTGTTGACGGT
The DNA here is from genome assembly GCA_023014345.1 of Galerina sulciceps. Classification (NCBI taxonomy): domain Eukaryota; kingdom Fungi; phylum Basidiomycota; class Agaricomycetes; order Agaricales; family Galerinaceae; genus Galerina; species Galerina sulciceps. The sequence goes on along the minus strand of JAEDXJ010000051.1, from coordinate 442,025 downwards.
GTAGGTGCTGTTGAGCTGCATGTGTCGCTGGCCCATGTTCATGGCATGCGTCGTGAAGCCACCACGGACGATGACGACTGTCGTCGCGTCTGCGGCATCGTTTGCCAGTCCGGAATAAGACGACGATGGGATGGTGAGGTCGAAAGGGTTGCCGCCATAAGAAAGCGTAGAAGGGACGCCAATGGGAGCTGGTCGGATGTTGGCGTTGAAATACGGTGGGTAGAAGATATCAGCGCGATACTCGGTGTTGAAGAACGTGCTTGTGTTGACATCGGGGTTGGGGTTCGATCCTGCGACCAGGACAGAGGCATCGGGGAGGAGGATGGCCGTCGAGTGATACAGACGTGGAATAGCAGACGCGCCCAGACCTTGATTGGACCATCGACTACCTTTCGGCGCATTGGGGTCATATAAGGCGGGTGTCATGACAGGCCCAGACGCGAGTGACACTCCGAACGGCATCTGATCCTGAGGCGTATCAGCAGTGCCCAAAGAGTATCCTGCGGTGCCATTAGCCCCTCCGTTGATCACCAAAAGCTTGCCGTCTGGCAGTATGATGAATTGGCCCATTGTGCGGCCATCAAGCATGTCGTCGTCTTGCTGGTATGCAGGTGCTGAGCCATCCTGAGGTTCCGGTGTGAGCCGCTGACAATCCTTTGAGGCAGGGATTTTCCAGGTGTCAACGTTAGGGCCAGCGTAGCTACCCCAGCTATCCGGCGGCATGGCGTCCTGTCCTTGTCCACCGCAGAACAGTAGGGTGGGAGTGTAGTTATTAGCTGGAGTGAGAGGAAGCATGGCGGTGGCGCCAGAGGCTGGGTAGACACGGGCGACGCCGTTCGGCATGTCGGGTAGATCAGTTTCTGTATTTGTGTTGTAATCCCAGAGCACTTTAATGGAGGGATGAGTGTAAGAACGACGAAAAAGCAGTAATAAATCTTACTCGTCGAATAGTTAGCTTGAACAAGCATCTTTCCAGAAGGCATCAAGAAAGTATGGGCGTAGGCATTAAGACCTGATGCCTTCACCAAAAATTGCACGACTTGCGGATCACCGTCCCTAGCGGGATAGAATTCGTACGTATTTTCCGCCTGACCAACCTGCGTTATTGGATCCGTGACGGGGAACCAGCGATTGATATATCCTCCTCGAACAAAACCTCCAAGGATAACGATGGTGCCATCGCCAGTGGGCTCCACTGCTGAATACCATCGAGCGCGTTTCATGGACAACGAGGTCGGATCATCGAACCATCCACACTGAGCCGAAGCCAAATTGTCCGTCGAGCGGCAAGGATTGACGACACGTATTGCCTTTCTTCCATCGAAGTCCTGGTACACACTGTCCCAAGCTCCCGTGCCATCTGGATTCTTTTGCGAACCTGGGGCGCCATTTACTGTAACACCATCGTTTCCACCGAACGAGGCAAATGAACCATTGGGGAGATGCATCCCAGAAGCACAGAAGCTGTTCGTTTTTATATCCATAACAGTGGTCTGATGCGATTGGATGTCCCTGGGTGGCGAGTAGGTAAGACATCGATCGTGGGGGGCAGACCGGTATAACGACGCACCAAAGCGCACCCCATGCTGGGTGGCCATTAATTTGAGCTGCATTGCCCTCTGCTTTGTCTAAGATATAGACGCTCTCCTCGTTACCGAGAAACATCTACGATTCGTCAGAAACTGGCGTAGTCGGTGCCATGCGGAACAGGTTACCATTAGAGCGCTGATTAACGTATTTCCTCCATCAGCGAACGAGCCACCAGTGCCCGCGAGGACAGAGGAGAGTGAGGCAGCCAGACATAGGGCCACAGCCGTGAGTCGTGGCGGAGACATGAAGGACAAGGGGGAGAAGGAGAAAGAAATGAAGGGAAAGAATAGGAGAGAACACCGCCCGCTTTGATGAGGGTTGTCTGAGTCTAACTGTAATCCGAAAAACGGCATCTGCATCACCGCAACCTTCCTGAAAAGGATTACTACAACAGTTAGCCTGTGTCACCGCCCTGTGTCAACCGGAGTCAATGGTGTTATAAAATAAAACAATTATACCCAGTTGGAAATATGATCCGCTGGAGGACCGAAATAATGTTTTGCCGTTGGCCAGCCGTAGCCTCATGGCCAATTCTGTAAACCTTGCGTATAGAGCGTGTGCGGCCATTCTAGCTCTGCAATCGTGTATTTGTGTTGGCCGACATGATGGCCAACAACATTGGAAGACGCTCGTTGTTGTTAAGAAATCAGTGATTGACGACTGTCAGGAAGTGACGAAGTGGTCTTGGCAAAAGAAATTGGTAAAAAAGAACCAGGTGGCACCGGATCAGCCGGAATCGGTCGGCCATGCCGCGCTGCATCGAATTATTCTTGAACTCAAAACCACTGTCTGTAGGACTATTATTACTCTCGGCACAACGTTGAACGCCAAATGATGACCTTGAAATAGGTCAATAGTAAATTCTCAGAGTCGTAGAATTCATGAACTCTTTTCAGTCGTTCAAGTTTCACGCTCATGTAACAGACCACGTACGAATTTCATCCCCGAGCGGCGAGTAGTTTGGTCGGACGACCTCAAAATAACTGTGCTTCAAGTTAGCCTAGTCCGAGACCTTCGCAAAGTTTTTTGTGCTGCCGACTCTCGTCGGGACGCCGAGTCAGCGGAGGTCGGGGTTCCAGTAGTCGAGGGTTCCGACCCGCTTCTTGTGGAGTGGAGCGCCGGTGTGGTTACGTTCCGCTTGGGCGCCAATTTCAGTGGAGTGACGAAGGCATGACGTCGATCAATGTATTCATATTGGCTTTGAGCATCAATTCAATTTTTAGGGACGAACAGACAGAACATGCCAACACGGAAGACATATTGTAGATCTTTGAATGTTCGATGAAATTCAATGAACAGGACTACGCTGGCCAACTGATAACAGTGAGCACCAGGAAGAGATCCCAATCCACCAAAAAAATAAAATAAAAGAATTTCAGCCGAACTTCGGAGGCCAGGCTGTGGCGCCGATAAGTATTGGAATAAAATATCAGGGGGAAAGGAGCACAGCCGGCACCCTGCACCCCGACCGGCAAGGGACGTCCGAAAATTCTCAAGATTTCCATCCCAACCACTAAGGCCATTAGGAAAGTGAATGCGTTGTTGGGAGCACATTCTCATGCCCTTCGAAAAATCTGGACCTGGCCAGGAGCGTTCCGAAGAATATATCCAGGCCAAAGATATACTTTGAAAAAATATCTCGACCTCCTGATGGTTGGATGCACTCTTGCGCATTTTTCTCTGAATCCGAAGGAAGCTTTGGGGAATTTACAAGTGGAAGAACTTTTTTTTTTTTCGAAGTCAAAGGAAGACTTGAACGAATGTCACTGAATCGATTAGACTGCATGGCAAACGCAGTTCCGAGTGCATCGCATTTTGCATAAGGACCCGGGATACATCTGCATCATTCCCCACGTTCACGTTAAAGATGACTATGACGCTGACCTGGCTACAAAGCAACTCGTCTGGCATGCGATGAACAGATTGACATTTGGGACGAGTGGGTCACGTCGCGTCGACTTGAATTCGACGTGCTCGAGAAAGGGCTGGAAATTTTAATTCGAGGTATTCGACACCTGGGTATTCTCGCGAGTCGTGCGCCTCGAGCTCGGATGCCATCGAAGCCGGCATGGTCTTCAGGTGATAAGGAGCAGATAAACAAGCAAGGCCTATCGGCTGCATCTTCACAAACACAACCGAATGGGAGAGAGTTCTCGTCATCCGCATGTTGTAAAACATCAAGAATCCGCACAGACTTTCTACACCTCGGATATGCGTGATTCCGAAATAAGAAGCTTCCCGAACGGGCTGGACGGGTTTACTTTAGCCTGAGGTCACGGACTCGGAGAAGGAATAATGGAATAAACGGACGGGTTTGAAGGTGGCTTCTTTAAATAAACTGGCCAAATCGCTGGGTCTTTCTGTCATCTCGGTCGAACGCAGAGAACGTATTAATCATAAACATCGAAAAGCAGAGAATTGAGCTCTCGCAAACTTTTTCTTCAAGCAACAAAAATCTTGTTTCAAAAAGCAGGATGGTAGCTCGACATAGATTGCAGCTTACCTGTTCAAGGCTTTTAGGGACGGTGTCAGAGTGGTCAAATAACAAATTCGAACCTGAAATTAGACCTGATAATTAATAAAGATGGTGCATTGTAAGGTAATCGGCAAGCAAGTGCGCCGAAGAAAAAGTTCACGTCCGGGCTATTTCAGCCTTCTTGGATGTAACCAGCACTGACCAACGGGACCTGAATCGGCCGGCCGTATATTTGTGGCACAAAGACCATGAACTCCACGACGCATGCGCAAAAACTTTTAAGCGTAGAGGTAAGGACGGGATTAGAAGTAAAGCTAGCAGCTTGAACGTCATCTAGCTGCGGGCGGCATGAGTGAGGGAATAAACGAAGCAGAACCATAAAACGACGTACCTTCCTTAATAAATTCCTATCACCGCGACAATTCCACGGCTGCAAGCACTCAGTCTAGGACCGTAATTCTCGACGTCATTTCAGGTGATAGGGTTTTTGATATTCCGGTTGTCTTCCATGCCAGCTGATGAGCAAAGTTCTGTGATAAGTACGCTTGAAATGTGGATTGCATGAAGGCAGGCAAGACCGGCTGAGGTACGTTGAAGCAAGGTTCTGTCAACGTTCAGAAATAGGTCAATTCTTTCGTCATCACGGATAGTCAACCGAAGTGAAAACTAGGTTTTAACAAAGCACCGAAGACATTTTGAGAAGAAACATGATATTCGGCTGCACAGCCGACAGCCGGTACGACACTGAGAATACGCCAGAACTATGCCAGCTCAGACCTGCGTCTGAAATATAACTTCGCTTCGACATTCGGATTGAACCCAGACTCGACGCATGTCGTACTCGATAAATGAGTTCCATCTTCTGATTTGACATCGTAAGTCATAATAACATGGGCTAGCATGGTCTTTAGCTGGTAGGCAGCTGAGAAACGACCAGGGCTGCGATAAAAACCACGTTAGCGGCAAAGAAGGATGAGCACCGGGGCAAAGAGCTACTGACCATGCATGTTTGCCATACCCGAAGGGATTGTAATCAAGAGTTGGCTTTGCCATGAGTGGCTGCTCGAGACTATCCTCGCGCACGAATCTGAACCCATCAAAGTTTTCAGGAGAGGGGTACAGTTGTTCGTCGTGATGAGAGCCGTGAGAATTGACATAGAGCGTATAGCCAGCTGGAACGACGGTCCCATCGGAAAAGACAAAATCCTTCATCACTTTTCGTCCTAGATGTACTGGATCATTGCGACTCAGTGTTGAATTAGTGTGAGATAGACGAACGTTAGACGTACAGAGCTGCATGTCATAGCATCTTTGAATTTCCCTGAAGAAGCTGTCCATTTTGTAAAGTTTGGAAATGGCACCTTTCGTCCAGCCTTCATGGTCAATGACAGCCTGCACCTCGTCGCGCAAGGGTTGTAGGTATTCAGGCCGTGTGGCGATTTCATGCAAGGCACACATGAACATCTACGAGCCTCAAGCGATTAGGTCAAATGGAAAATACCATAGGCTGATTGCATATACCGTGGAGGAGGTATGAGATGCAAACGCCAGAAAATATATTCGCGTTGCCATATCCAATGAAGTTCTCTCAATGCCTATTCTTCCAGCTTCTTCGAGCATCCATGTCAGAAGGTCGTTCTTAAATGGTCGCAGCTTTAGACTTTGAATTTTGTCGTGATGCAAATTTTCTTACCGGTTTTCCTGGCCAATGATTACCATGTCGAGATTCTTGCTCCAGCCGAAATTTGACGATGGGACGTAGCAATTCCGACATGGCTTTGAGGTCGGAATGGACGCTAAGAAAAATCCTGGAGGCAAGCCTGCAGGTTCATAACCGTAGTTGAGTGCCTGATATGACGAAAAAAAGCAATGTACGCACGGCTTAAAAACTTTTGGGAAGAACCGGAGCATTCTTCCGTTTGTTATTCCTGCGCCGGAACGATTGCATATCGCACGGAATTCCTTGTTAGCGCCTAGTCAACGTGCCAGATTAATGATATAGGTTGACGCATGTCTCATGAAACCTACAAAGTGGAAATCCGACAGAAAGCCGCGCCGAGATCCTTGACATTACTTCTACAATTGTTTCAAAAATAGGAACGCCAACCCATTCTGCAGAAAGATAACGCTAAGTTTAAGTCAGTGTCTAGAAGAGTGAACTTGACTACCGTTGGATACGTTCAATGGCAGAACGTCCGTAAAAGCTTGGAGCATCTCATCATACATCTCGTCAAACTGTGCCATTATGTTTCGAGTCACGGCAGCCCGAACGACGTTGACGTGATATGGATTCGTGGTCACTTCGGGGCCAAGCGTGTAGTCCAATTGCAGATACTAACGGAATCAACGTGTGAACATCGATACCGGTAGGACGCAAGATAACAACTTACAGCCGCAAACGATAAGCTAGTATCGAGTTGGTAATCAGGGGCTTTGCTTATGTCCTCGACGCGGCTTGTGCCATTCGCCACGATGAACCACTCTTCCAAAGTAGGTAACTTCCAAACCTGATTAGGATACTTGATGCCATCCTATCAGTGGGGAAGAGGATCGAGAGAAATAAGAACTCACCAAGCGATATCCTTCTTCGATAATCTCACGCCCATGGCGGAAGAATCTCATCGCAGAGACATAAGATAGAATGGGAGAAGAGTATCCAACGGTGGGAATGTGGTCTAGCTATTACAGGGTTGGTCAGCCTATAGTTCGAGGTTGGCACTAATAGAGACTAAGGACACACCTTCGATTTCCAGAACAGATGGTAGCACACAACGGCGACGATTCCCGTTAGGAGGTATATAGCGATCATGGAAGTAGTTGAAAGATCGAAAAATGACCGCAGGCAGGCAGGCAAAGACTGGAAGATGTCCGACATTTTCGATGTTCTTACGTGTTAAGCCTGTGGTTCCCCCAAAAGTTTGCCAAGAATGAGAATCTAAAAACAAGTTGCGGCTGGAACTTGACATACCCCGAGTCTTTGTCCAGGAAACTGTGAAAAGCGTAAAAAAAACATGCGAGCACGGATGAATCCGAGGGGAACTTTTGGGAAATGGCATCCGCGAGCTTCTGACCTGAGTTGACGGTCAGAAATTGAAAGAAGGGTTGTGATGGTTCGGGAAAGGGGCTAAACTTGAAGGGAACATTTTAATTTATGTTTTAAGATACCTATTGATAATCACTAAGTAATAATAGTATTGATTTGTAATACAAATACTATTACATAATTCTGCCGAGACACGCCTATACTGCATGGAGTCCTGATGGACAAACTTCCACCACTTTCACCACAACCACCATCTACCAATCACATATCGCTATCTTGGAACCTTTTTTCCATTTATTTGACGACCCCAAACAGAAACTGTCTTAATCTTGAAAAACCCATGCGACAATGCCCCAAATTTACGCACCAAGCCCGCAGAGACGTCGGTCATCGTCCTCCGTCTCGTCTTCCTCTTCATCTTCGACAGCGCTAAGGCCCATTGACGCGGACGACTCGATTGTGTTATCAGATTTAGTTCGGACAGGGGAGGCGTCGCGGCTGCGGCGCAGGGGAGCGATGCGGATTGACCCTGCCTTGCACACTGTTGGATCTGCGAGGACTCCGAGCGTCGTAATCGTCGACAGACAGGGCTGGGGCACGGAATACGATTTTGACTTTGCTTCCGTGCATGAATCCTCTGGAAGGACCGCTTCATCACGCTTACCACGACGGAGACAGCGCTCGACAAGACGGTATGGGCCATATGCTTCGGGATCATCTGGACAGCACGAGGAGGCGGACGAATACGTGTACACCCTCGTGTGTGGGCAGAAGAGTTATGACTATGATTCGGACGACTTTGAGGCCTTCAAACCTTCCGCTTTACCTCTGTATCCAGACACAAACACAGCGGCCAAGGAGATAAATCGGAGCACGGGGTGTGGCAGCCTAGTGCATGTCCGGGCTGCACCTCGCCCTCGGGTGGGAGTCTGGACGGCATACACTAATGCTCCAAGCATAGTCGTTCCTCTTGACGCAGGATATTTTGACGCGTGTGAAGCAGCGAAGTTCGTGCGTAGTCCTTGCGGTTGCACTAAAGAAGGCATAGGCTGTGCTGTTTGGTAAGTTCCGTCTTGCACCGCTATCTTCCCAACACTGACTCATTTCTGCAGCGGAAACCCCTTAGGTACACGGTTCACTCCATGCAAATCTGCGTCCGACACATCTTTCTGCTCACGAAATAACGAAAAGTTCCAACCAAGCGCGTCGTCTTCCCGATTACGCGGCCCGGAAGGCCCGCAATATTGGCAGCCGTCAAGCTCGGGAGGGTCTGATCACACTATCTACACCTTCTTCTCTAACGCCGTCACATCTACACCGACGTATGAATTCCCCGCACCTAAAGCACGTACGCGGCCTCGTCTATACTCAGACGTGTCGGTGCATGTTGTCTCTTCACCCCCACTAGCGTCGCGGGGCTTACCTTCTGATCCATCCGCAGAGTTCTTCTCCGAGGATGAGGAAGAGGACGAAGAGGCTCTCATCACACACAATGGCAGTTGGCACTCGGGCCTACCTCAACAGGCCGACGGCAGCCTTCTAACACCCCGCGCTGAAGGCGAGGCAGCCGAAGTCATTCTGTTTGACCGTCTCGTCACGGCATCACCAACACCTCTTTCCGACGTCGGCGAGGAAAGCTCGCACCTCATTCCGCCACGAGTGTATTCGCATGCACGCCGACCCAGGATCTATCCGGACGACCCAGCACCCGCGCCGGTCTCGTTCTACCAACAGCAGGTCATAGGCGCTTGGGAGCGCGAGAGAGAGCGGCAGCGCGAACGAACGGCTAGCCCTGGCTTTGATCCTGACGGCGAGTCCTTCGTGTGGGGCGCCTCTGATCCTGAAGAGACCGGGTCAGCTGATCATGACAAGTTTTACGAATATTTCCTTTTCCCCGGGCGGTGAGATGGACAACTATAGACAACCCCTGCTTTTGCTTTCTTTTTGCATTGTAGCTTTTTCTGCTTTTTTTCAAATGTTTGCTTTCTCAATCATTATGCATCTTTCCTTTCGATCTTTTCTCCACTAGATATAACTGTCTGCCTATTTTCATTGTTGTTCCGCCACTTCTCGTGGCAGCGATGCGACTTGTAATTCTAGATCTTTCGTCCTTCTATGTCTCCATCTTTTTTTTCTTCTCCTTTCTTTTCCTTCTTTTGGGACACACACGACGCATCCACGCCTATCTACGACTTTCACTTCATTGCTTATGATCTCTCATCTACTTCTTGTATTGTATACATCGACACTAGTAATGACAACCTCTACACCGTTTTGTTATCACTGGAAATCTTAGCGCGACTACCACAGATGATGTTACTTGCCGCTAGGTAAACTGATTTCCAACGGTTCGGAGGGCCATATATGTAATGGAGTAAAGAGACAATGTCTTTCATCCCAATAACGGAATTTGCATCCGTCCAAAGGGTCTTTTCGCCCTGATGAGTGGCTTCGGCCAAAACTTCTATTTTTGGCAATAGCGCTTTGTGATTTGATCGAGGGCGTACTGCTCTTTATGATCACAGCCATGACGACACTGGCAATAATGGCTTACGAACGCATTGGCCCACCGACATTGGTATCTACCGCAACAATGTCCATTTCCAAAATTCAACGAGGATGGCCCATTAATAATGCCGCCCTTTGATTTACCGCCTTTACATTGCAACCACACTGAACATGAGTCCGAGTGGACAATGCGCGTTAGGTGCCGCTTAGACGCGCTTTGATATCTCCAAGGCTGTAGTAGCCAAAGATTCGAGCATATAAATTGGGCCCAGGATGGCCAGTTTACTTCTCCAAAGCAGGTCTACATCCCCCCTCTCGTCGCTCACAGTCCAGTCAGCATGTCCTATAACAATCCTCTCCACCCTCCCATCCCAGGAAACTACGCCTCTGGATACACCGCTCTGGGAGCTGCGTCTTCCGGCGGAGGCATTCGGGGCGACACTGCGTACTGCAAGCGCCTCCCTCAAGGAATATACACCCCCACGTCGAAGTGGCACGCCGCGACAGGACGCACGAATGCGGTGCACGCCCTGATACCGTTTAATAGGAAAGGATCCAACATGCGCGCGGGCGTGTCTGTTGTTGAGCTTAATGGCCGAAGCATCCAGGAGCTGAGCGCCATACTTGAAGGCGGAGAGGATCGCGTTCTGGCTGATACTGGGCGCCAACGTATTACTTTCCGTATAATGGTGAGCTTTATAGATTCATGGAAGTGCAATATCCTAATTCTCTCTTCCTTTTCTTTAAGTGGCCGGGCTATTCCCAAGTAGAGTGGGTGCGCTCCATCGATATCGCCACTGGTGGCCCTATCACGCGCGCCAAATTGGCGCAGGTCGTCGCACAGAATTTTTGTCGTTTTGTCGAGGTATTCAAACTCATTTCGCATCCCCAATACAAAATTCTTACAGTCTCCTCAGACACACAGATCCGTTCCTTGCACCATTCCTGAATATCAGGTCGGGCCGAATGCTATTCGATCTGACCACTTATACCTGGTCTCTCTCAACAACGCTTTCGAGGACTCTTGGCAGGCCGAAGTCGTCATCAACCTTCGCTAAAATATTCGAGGGAGCCCTAACCATGGAAAGATCTCCCGAACCTAATATCTTTATGACCCAATCTTCAACAACCCCTCTCCACCATCGCAAGACAAGCATAGATAGATAGCAAGCATTATTTACACATACACAACACTCATCATCGCACGTACTTAGAATATACCATCACATCAATTGCACAGTACCACTATCAAATACATACTTTCTTCCAAAGATACATTAACGACATTTCGACTTACCCAATAATAGAAAGAAATACACCAAGGTAAAACTTATACCTGGAAGCCATTCGAATAATCAGTATTCACGACGTCCTAAAGGCAAAGAAAGGTAAACTTCACAATCTAAATCCTCTTTCTGAAAAGCATGTGGATAGTTTTGTCCGGAATGACCTTCGACTCCAGCCACTTCATCTCGGGATGGCATCCTTCCGCCAGCTTGAAATCGTAAGTCGTCAAAACATATCCCAGCATCATTTTCAGCTCCGCAACTGCGAAGAACCGTCCCGGACTACATATTTCATCGCCGTCAATCATACCCGAACAAAAGACACGATAAAGACGTATCAAAACGCACCACGCAGGCCGTCCATGACCAAAGGCGTTGTAATCCAGCGTAGGCGTCGCCATGAGTGGCTGGTCGATGCCGTATTCTCGTGCAAAGCGGAACCCATCGAAGCTATCAGCTGAGGGATAATACTCGTCGTCCCGGTGGTTCCCCCATGAGTTGACGCAGAGGTGTGTTCCGGCGGGGAGGAAAGTGCCGTCGGAGAAGGTAAAGTCTTTCATTACGCGTCTGCTGAGGAGAACTACAACGCCGCCGAGTTTTGGTTGGATCGATGAAATGCTGGCACAGAATATACAATAAACTTACCCAACCCCAGTCCGTTGTACCTCTGCGTTTCTCGGAAGAAACTGTCTGTTTTGTAAAGCTGCCCAACTGCATTTTTCGTCCATCCTCCGTCATTTGTCACCTGCTCCACCTCTTCACGTAGGGGTTGCACGTATTCAGGCCGATCGGATAGCTCGTATAGGGCTTGTGCAAAGGCCTAGTCGAAGGGAAGTTTTTGGCACGTTGAAGGAAGGAAATTTGTATAACTTACAACAGCGGATGAGTATGTGGACGCGAAGCTGAATACGACGATGCGTTTGGCCATGTTCCTAACTGTCCTCTCTTCCCCAGATGCCTTGGCAGCGTCGAGTAACCATGTAATCAAGTCATTCTAACCATGAAATCTGCCATTGGTATCGGCCCACTTGATGCAAAAAATGTTACTTACAGGTTTATCAGGCCAGTCCGACCCATGTAATTTTTCCTGCTCCAACCTATATTCAATTATTGGGCCCAGATGTTTTTCGATCCCCGTGAGCACTCCATCGACGTTCGTGATATATTTGCCCAACAGCCTGTCAATTGAGGGAGTTAAAAACACCCACGAGTCTAAACGACGAACTTACGGTCTAAATGCGGATGGGAAGAGGTGAAGAAGGCGGCCTTTGACCAGCTCCATTGTTGACTGCACACACAATTTGCGGAAGTCGTCATTTCGGCCTGGTCTGGGGTGGTCAATAAGGGAAGAAGTGGCGTTTTACGGGTGCACAAACACAGTTCCAATCCAAGGAATGCTCTGGTTGTTATTCTGGAGATAACTTCGACGAGACCCTCGAATATGGGCACGCTTACCCATTCTACCGAGCGAGAACAAATAGCCATTATCATTAGCTGGATGAGACCGGACATTAGGACCGATAGACGTTACCGTTGCCTTTGAAGGGAATCATATCATTTAGAGATAAGATCATCTCTTCCCGTATATCGTTGAACTGGTTCGCCAGGTTTCGGGTAAGAGGGCCGCGAACAATATTTATATGGTAGGGATTATCCGAAACGCTTGTACCGAGGGTGTGGTCCCATTGATAAAACTAAAAGCAGATCAGTGTAACTGGTATAGGGAACTGTCGAAAGCAAGATAAAACTCACGACGGGGTTACTTCTTATGCCAGATAACTGATCTTCACTCGCTTTACGAATGTCCTCGACTCTCTGCCGACCATTAGCAACCACTAACCACTCGTCCAGCATCGGTAGCTTCCATACTTGTTCCGGATACTACCACAGTCGTTGAGCTCTTGCATTTTGACGGCGAGAACAACGTCATACCTTGTGGTATCCCTGTTCGACGATCTCGCGGCCGGAAAAGAGGAACTTCACAGCAGAAAAGAACGATAAGAATGGGGTCGAATAGCCGATAGTTGGAATGTGGTCAAGCTGAGCGGTTCAATCGATCGTCAGTTCTACCGTCATGCAGAGAGCGGAAGCCAAAGCACCTTTCGACTGCGAAACAGGATTCGGTAGAACACAAGGGTTCCAATGATCAGTGCGACCTGCGAGAAATCGAGCATGGCTCTGGCAGAAGAGCTCTCTAGGTAAAGGTAGGCGCTTCGACGTGGGCTGCCTAGTTTGTTTATATTCCATGCGATAGTGGGCCGATAGTGGATCACATCGTAAGCAGCGCTACCCGATGTGTCAATGGAAACGCAGGTCAGAGATCACCTGATACTGAGGCGTATGGGTATAACAGATAGCACGGAGAAGGTTGCCTCTTACATACGAGTATGCAGGCCTTACAGACACACAATAAAATAGCCCTTGGCTTGACATAAGGAGACCTGTTGGAGATAGTGCAGGGAAAAACGGAATGACAAAAAAAAATATTGGAGGGACTGTATCCCCGGCAACTAAATGAATGACACCAGAAAAGCGGTGGGCAAGGAGGAATGGCGCATTAGGAAGGGGGAGATGCAAAAGTTGGCCCACCATCAGGCACGACTCGGAAGACGGGGACCACAGGGAGCCATTGCTGGACAAGACCTCTTTCTTCATTTACGCGCCCGATCGGTAGGTTACATGAACATCTGCCCTGTAGAAACGACAGAGATGCCTCAAAACGAGTGACATCGGCGTCTGCCTGAAGATTGGATTACCTACGACACGTGCATGTGCAGGCGGACAAGCAATGCATCGTGAAGTAAATATGAAGGTGCAACAATGTGTAAATCATCAAGACCATTTCTTGAGTTCAGATAAATTTTCGATGCCTGGGCTGGTAATTCAAGTGGCGGCGCCAGATTATGTCTTCGAGGGGATTTTCTTCGTCATGGATTTGGTGCAAGGAACGGAAACCAAACATGACATCACAGAGCCTTATCCGCAGGGTCCGGGACTTCGGGCTCTCCATCAATCATAATCCTGAGGTTGTCTTTACAACTCATGCACACTGGCCAGCTATGACTGACTGATACTGCTTGCAACAATGGAGCTGCGCTTTTTCATACAAAACGCCTTGGGTGATTTCTGTCCAATTGGATGACCGATGGCGCCAACTGTCCACCAAACCGCCAAACCACGGATACTGATAAGCTCAGGCGTAATTAGACCAATTCCTCATATCCATGTTCTGCCTGAAGTCGTGTCTGTCAAGAATAAGCATCTGCCGTTCAAGTTAAATTTTGACTTCTGTCTCCACTGTGCGGTGGCCGAGACTTACCACGCCTGGGTCGTTGGATAAACTTTCGTTCAACATTGCTGATGCTACTGTCACTGCGATTAATAGGGTGGCGTACACCACCACAAATGCGATGAGCTCGAGAGCCATATTTCTGACCGGTGAGCCTGACGTGACGATTCCGAAAAATTGAGGTGAGTGAGTTTAGCGTCAGTCAAAGTATTTTTTGGCTCACTGAGTTTCTGGTGGATGGGCGTCAAAAGACGACGATCTGTTCTTTCTCCTTAGGTCCCGCTCTCTTTTCCTTTTATATGTATGTGCCGCCTTTTGAAAGGATTCCATAGTGGAATGGTGTCTTCGACAGTGTTGTGCGGGTCGCCGAATATGCGGGTTTAGTCGGTCGCTAAGTCGGTTTAGCGTTATTAGTCTGAAATGCGACTTTCGACTAAGACTAAAGTAAACCCTGGGCCTGAAAAGGCATCAACTTCCCAAAGCGCACTGATGAGATCAAAATCCCGACCTTCTGTCAATACATCCACGAAAGTCAGTGATGTCGAGCAGATCACATGTTTATCGTCGGTAACGCCCGAACGTCAAGAAAACGTGATATCAGCCGCCAGAAGTCGCCGACTTTGCTTCCTTTTTAGGGAATAGTCGACGACCCGCCATCAAGTCGTGAAAAGTCTAGCCGGAGACTACCTGTTTTAGTCGTCGACTGGCACAACACTGGTCTTCGAGGAGGCTGTCTGTCACCAGCCCCATTGCATGGAAACCTCAATTCCTAATCAAGATGCCCCGCATGAATCCAGTGGTTTTTAATATCCTATGCAATCACGATAGATGAATTATCATTAGCTGAAGGATGATCTTCTTGTTTGCTCTCGCTGGTGATGGTCATGTTTTTGCAATGGCTTGTACATCACCGTAAACTCAAAACCAAATTAGCGCCAGAGATTATCCCAGTGGCGCGAGGGGTTGCGGTGGACACCGTCTAATGCGACGAGCAGCCCACCTGACATAGGCCTCGGCTAAATAGAATAAATTGACATTGTCCATGAGGAGATAGTCGCAACAGCAAAGAATCCGACAGCTTATCCATTCACAAATGAGCAGCAGAAGCACGCGTAATGGCAAGTCGGAGTTCTTCATATTTTTTCTGCTCAGAGGCGTACCGCAGATCCATAGTATGTCAGAACTCCGTTTTCCGACTTCAAGAGGAAAAAAATCCATGTCTGCCCATCAGATAGACAGAAACGGACCTCCGGAAGGCTAGAAGGCAGTGCTAAGATGAGTCTGAGGAGGACATGAAGCTATCGGAAGGATAGCAGCACAGCGCTGTTTAGTCGAGAAATTTTCGGCCACCAAAAGCAGTATTGCTTTAAGCATCATACGGGAACCTGGGGCGGACTATGAGCAAGTATCCGTTTACATGACCGCACGTAAAGGTGATCATCGACGTAAGACGCACACCCACGTTAACGCGAGCATACATCCTCATCAGTCGGGAATAGATTTGAAAATTCAGCTTTTGCATTCAGTGTCAGTCCTTTTGTTAGCTCGATTATTTTCGCGGGATTAAAATGAGACGTCCAGCATTCTTGAGGTCCTCTGATGCAACGGTTGAGAAAGTCACTCTCTGGAGAATCAGTAAGGAAGCTCGTAATGCAAGGAAATAAGCAACATACTCGTTTATTATCGCCCTTTAGTATATTCTATGACGCGAGGATGATTCCGCCTCCGTTTCTTCACTCATACAACTCCTTGAGGGCTTCGAGGCGGTTCAGCGCCATCTCCATCTTCAAGAGACCGTTAGTCCTGCGGGGTGTAATTGCGCTTGTGAGGGCGTTCCGAGTCTTTCGACATGTGTAACCTGCAGCTGAGGGTGGCCCGGGATGGTGAAAAACATCCACCGACCAACTCGAGCCAAACCGGGTTACTGATTGTTGATGCCATCAACGATCAATTTCGCACAGGCGCTCACGGCTCCACTCTTCTTACTTGCTGAGCCCATATGCATAATCCCCCATCCGCGCTCAGCGTTCATCCTAACACATTGACCAGCAATGCTTGTATTGTCCTGCAACGGCATGCAGGCTCGGGGGGTTGTTCGTCCAGTATGAATTGCTGTTGCACGCGCCGCGCCTTTTGCTGAGGTTGTTTCGATGCGGCGTGACCTTGGGCCATTAGCCTGAAATTTGAAAATGTTGAGGATGTTCTCTTCAAACTGTAAGTCATTTTCGCCGTTGTCCTTTTCCATCTCCTGGTCTGTATTCTAATTCAAACCCTGTCTATACACACCGACTCAAACTGAGTGACCTGTTTCCTCTCCGTTGTTATCCAAGCGCATCGAGGCTCGAGCACGGGGCATTTCCAATAGGCATTTTTGTCGCTTGTCCCACTGGACGATACGATAGTCCAGTCCAGGCCCGCCAAAGCCCAGCGTCCACACCGCTTTGTCAGCGCCCATCCGCATCCAGACCGAACCGAGGCCCATCGTCCCTATCTTATCGTACGTCCTCAAGAAACATGCAATGCTAGTTTCGCCGTCGAACATTGACAACAGGCAGAATCTTCCGTGCTCTGCATGGTCTGTCACCTACGCTTTACTCCTACTGGAACTTTCGCTTATCGACCAGCGAGATAGCGTCTTCCGACTCCCGAGATGAGGTTCTCGAGGAGGTTTAAATACGCCGCCTTGATGAGGGGGTTGGAGCCAGATAATACCTGCTTTTCAAGCTAACAGCGCTTTCAACTTCAACTTCTACTTGACATCTCACACCATGTTAAACACTGGTACTACAAAAAACCAGAAGGATGCCCGACTCGAGTTCCACAGCCCCGCATCCTCCGAGCTCCACCCTTCACCTTCACCAGCGCAATGGGCTCCTTCATCGTCGAGGATAGCAAACCCCAATCCAGCGTAAGCACTCTCCCTTCCTTCGCGCCTTCGTCGCGTCCCATCCTTGTCCGCACAGCCTGAGCTGACGCATCTCCCCTCCCTCCCCTCCAGCGGCATATTCGCCTTCGCCTCGACCACGCTCATCCTCTCGCTCTTCAACGTCCACGCGCGCGGGGTGCACACGCCCAACGTCGTCGTGGGCATGGCCGTGTTCGCCGGCGGGCTGCTGCAGTTCGTTGCTGGGATGTGGCAGTTCCCGAGGGGGGATGTGTTTGGTGCTACTGGTGTGTTCCTATTCCTCTTCCTTTTCTTGAATGCTTGCGTTTGACTTTTTTGCTGACGCGTTGGCGTGATTGATTTTTTGACAGTGTTTTCGTCGTACGGCACGTTCTGGATGTCCTATGCTACTATTATGATCCCCTCGTCTGGGATCCTCGCGTCGTATGCGGACCCGCGCGAGTTCGCGAATGCGATGGGGGTGTACCTCATCACTTGGTTCGCGGTGACCGTTATGTTCATGTACGTCTACCTACCCCCCTTTTCCTGCCTCACATCAACCATCTCCCACCGAATCTGACAATTTTCATTTGCAGCCTACCCACAATCCGCCGAAACCTCTCATTCACCATCCTCCTCTCCGTCCTCGCCATCGCCTTTCTCTGCTTGGCGCTCGGAGAGTTCACAGCTAACACCTCGTATGTCCATTCCCTTCTCATCTACTCCCCTCTCCCATTTCTTATCTATTTCTTTTTTTTTTTTTGTGAAGGCTGACAAAAGGAGGCGGCGCTGCTGGGATCATCACCGCCGTCATCGCGTACTACGTCGCCGTGAGCGAGACGCTCGCTGCGGAGAAGAGTCCGATTTTGAAATTGCCTCAGGGTGTTTGGGTTTAATGGGAGGTGGAATTTTTGGGATTTGATTTCTTTTGAGGGTTTATGGGCCGGACTGTATTTGTTAGATTGGGTACTCTGTCTGGTTCTTTAGTAGAGTGTTAGAATTAGTTTCTGACGATAACTAGTAAACATGTACATGTATTATAGATACTAATAGGCTCAGCGCTGCTTATTATAAAATCACAAAATCTATTCCATTGAGGCCGTCCGAGCTCTAGCCTCGCATGATTTTCCATTCGAGTCGGAAAATGGGATATTAATACGAGTAGAAGCTGGGCCGTTTTCTCATGAGTTGGGTTCTTCTCTCGTAAAGAAAAATGGACCTGTGTTCGTCCAGCACACACCCTATTACCAGGATCACAGTAAACGCGGGGTTAGGACAGTTTCAAGAAATTATCAACAACTTTTCAAATATAATTGCCGGTGAAGAAAGGATCGACCTGCTCGACCACACTGCGATTTTCCAAGCACAATGACTTGACACTGACACTGACAGTGAGAAAAGCCCAGATTTTCGAAGAAAGAAGCGCTCGGCAGCAGAAAGGCACGAGCGCACGCCGCCCACGAGTCCGCGGTTTCTGCGGCCAAGCCAGTTCCCGCGCTTACAGCGGGACCACCAAATCCGGATCGGCCTTAATTTAGGCAAAAAATTGATGCCATCCCGTAACTCATCCGTGTTCCCAAACATCGAGACATCGAAATAGCTTTCTGTGAAGCATGGTCACCATCGATTGCCGTTGCCGTTGCGTTCTTGTTCTCTCTCCTCCACCATCTCCCGTCGGTGCGAAATCGTGATGCAGGACCTCCGGTGGTTCCTCCTCCTTGCATGTCTCTTTGTGGTTGGGAACGTCTCAGCGGCGTACACACCTATCCGCGAGCACGCAGGCGCGACGTTTTTCGACAGGTGGGCGTACTACGGAAACGTCGATAACACGACGTGGGGTGCGTGCCAGCTCTTATCGCGGACCGCTGATTTTTTCAACATTCAGAACTTTTTGATTGTAGGAAATGTGACCTATCAGGACAAGGAGAACGCAACGGCGCGCGGGCTGACGTTCATCAACGGTGCAGGGAACGCTGTCATCAAGGTGGACAACACCACGACTATCTTGCCTGCGCCGCTGGTGAACAGGGATTCGGTAAGCGCAGGTCCTTTCTTCGTGGCTTATCCCAGCTCGACCTCATGGCTGGCTTTTCTTCGACATTTAAATAGATTCGCCTCACCTCATTGGACAGCTACGGTGTCGGCTCGCTGATAATCATAGACGCAGTGCACATTCCCTACGGCTGCTCGGTGCGTCCCCTCCCTCTTCCCATTCCCAAAATTAATTCGTGTGACTTAAACCTTGTTTTTCCCCTCTTTTCCCCAGGTCTGGCCCTCCTTCTGGACATACGGCATCGAAGAGACCTGGCCCGGCGCAGGCGAGATCGACATCATCGAGGCCATCAACAACATGGACCACAACCAGGTCGCGCTGCACACCAACCGCTCCGCTGGCTGCTTCCAGTCCCCGAACCCCGTGCAGTCGGGGACGACGCTCGAGAACGACTGCGGCACGGACCAGGGCTGCATCGTCGCGGAGAACAAGCCGAACAGCTTTGGCCCGGGCTTCGCGCAGGCGGGCGGCGGGGTGTATGCGCTGCAGATTGAGTCGATTGGGATTAATTCGTGGTTTTTTGGGGTTTGTGTTTCGCTGCTTTTTTTGTCTTCTTTTTTCTCGGGTTTGGCGGTTGGCTAATTTTAGTCGCTGCTGTTTTATTCTATTCTAGAGAGCGGAATTACCTGATAACTTGAAGACCGCCACGTCGACCTCCTCCGTCGATGTCTCCACATGGGGCCTGCCGACCGCTGCGTACCCCACTGCGGGGTGCAACATCGACCATTTTTTCCCGCCACAGAACCTGGTGCTGCTGACCACTCTTTGTGGGGTGTGGTAAGTCCAAGTCCATCTCCAATGGCGATTTTTTCTCGCGTCGGGGTCGGGCTGACGCTTTTCATTTTTCTAGGGCTGGCGTTCCGAGTATATACAGCTCGACATGCCACACACCCACCAATAGCTGCGTACGTTTCCTCTCCTCTCCTCTCCTCTCCTCTCCTCTCCTCTCCTTCCTTTCAAAATAAAATAGAATAAACATCTCAATCCCGCCACACAGGTAAACGACAACGTCGTCGGCTCAGGCGCGAACTTCGCCAACGCGTACTGGGAGATCCGATACGTCCGCGCGTACCAGTCCGACACCTCCGCTGCGCTCGTCCCGTCGTCGTCTTCAGCACCGCAGCCGCCGAGCACACCTTCGAGCACCGTCGTGGTGGTGGTGACGACGGTGCCTATCGTGCCGCCGAGCGCGGCGCCGACGACGAGTTCTTCGTCCGCCCTGTCTCGGGCGTCGGTTGGGTGGGGGGTGCTTGGGTTGGTTTTGGTGATGCTCACGACGGGGCTGGTGCTTTGAATTTTTCATGACTATCTGCTTACCCATTTAGAGACATTTTTCCTGTACCTGTACCTGTACGTACGAGGACAGTCCTGCCGCTCTTTTTACTAGTACATGCCTAGACCTCTTTCTGCATCCCTATCTACACTTTATCTATAGGTTGGACGTATTTAATACCCTTGCTACCACGTAGTTACTTAGTTATGTACCTCCATTTTCGTGTTGTTAGATTACGATGGACCTTAAAGTTATGCCGAAATCCAAACGTGTCGTCAATTGAACTCAATTCCATTGTATTGGCTGTGACCATTGACCAAAAAGGAGGAGAAAGACAAATTTAATTTACAAGTTGGGTGTTTACATTTATGTGACATTTATCAATTGTACGACGAGAAAGAAATTTAAAGAGGATTGTGTGCACGTCCCTAAGATGAGGAAGTTCAAAGTTGAGTGAGATCTGTTCCGGAATTGGAGACTTGTGTGGTGGGATTCAGAGGATATGTAGCAGACGAGTGATAGACGATGGGAGAGGGAGGAAGACAAAGACAGAACAAGGAGGAAGGATAGATAGGTAACTGGAGAGAATTCGATGTGTGGTGCTGCTGTAGAAGATGGGTGGGACTGAAACTGGAACTGGATAGAACCTAAAGACGGAATGTGTACAAGAGGAATCTTGAATAAAAGACGATGGAGTCGAGACGGCCTGGAGATGCAAGATGGGAAAAGAGACGTGGTGGATAGAGAGAAGAGAAGAGGCGACAAAGAGATGGTACAACAAAAGGGATCAAGTTCAAAAACGATCGTACATGAAATGAGGAGACGGGAGAGATTACAGTGGAACCTTGACGCAAGAGAAAAAAAGCCTGAGGGAGAAGGAAGGGAAGAAAGTTGTGAATATGGATCTGCAGAGCGTTTAGGCTTGTATGAAGGAAAGACAAAATTTACATAACGGGATACGGGATACGGGATACGAAAAAGACATGCGGACGTCTATGAAAATGGAAATGGAAAGGCTGGACAGAAGAAAAAACTTAATGAGGTGAATAGGAATGCTTGACAATGACCATGACCATGACATGCAGATCGTCTGTCGATGTATAAACTTGGAAGCTGGTCCCTGTGTATGACTGCGACTGCGATGGCGAGTAGCCGTAAGATGAGATGAGTTGCCAGGTTTATTTAAATATCAGAAATATCATGCTGGGAAATTCGGCCAGATAAACTTCGAGTTCGTTGAGTACTTCCAACTCCTGGTCAATCGGTGGAGGTGGAGTAGAGATAGAACAAGATGGACAAGCGACGCAATGAGTAACCCTCATATCCTCTACCTCACCTCCACCCGAACCGACCCCCCCGCGAAGCCCTAATCGTATCCCCACGAGCAGGCGCACGAGCAGACGCAGGCGCAGGCGCAGCACTCGTACTCGCTCCGGCGCCAGGAGCGCCAAGAGGACCGGGGCCAGGCCCCAACCTAGGGCTAGCAGCGTTCGACGACCCGCCCGCAATGCTCCAGCTCGAGTCGCTCTCGTTGCCAAAGTCGCTCTCGCTCTCGTTCTGTGCGTAGTCGTAGTCGTAGTCGGACATGAGGTCCAGGTCGGAGAGCTCGCCGTCGCTCTGCGCTGGGGTTAGGCCTGAGGCGGGGGCGGGTGCTAGAACGGAGACGGGTGCTAGAACTGAGGCGGGTGCCTGTGGTCGGAGGAAGTCGCTGGCGCTGGCGTTTGACCCGGTCGATGGGGTGCGGACGTACGACTGGGCTGGGAAGGGGAAGGCAGAGGCGGAGGGGATGGGGCTGGGGTGGGGGTAAGGGTCGGCGAATGGGTTCGTGTTGGCGTAGGCGGGATGGGTCGGAGGGGTTCGCGGTTCGCGCGGTGGGATAGGGAAGAGCGTCAGTCCGAGTCCGAGGGTGTCAGCTGCCCCTGCTTGGGGCTGAGAGCTGAGGAAGGATCCTTGAGTGGGCGTCTGGCCGGTTGGGATGAGCAGAGAGTTGGAGATGGACGCGAAGCTCCGTGTGGATGCGGAGGAGTGCATCGGGGCTTGGAAGTGTTGTTGTTGTTGTTGTGGGCTGGTAGAGCTAGAGCCAAAGGTGCCTTCGAGGCCGCTTGCGCTGAGGGCGGGGTTGTGCTGCGCCGGGCTAGCCCTGGCGCTACCGCCGCCGCCTTCGTCGGACGAGTCGTCAGCGAAGGAGAGGTACGTCGTGCTCCGCGCGGAGCTGGACGCGCTCAGAGGCTCGGGGTGCGGCGAGAGGGGTTGGCTGAGAAGGCGCTGTTGGGTGACAGGCGACAAGGTATCGAAGGACTCGTTCCCTAGACCCATTCTCAGCGGAGAGGGGGAGGACACGGCGGAGGAGAAGGCGGACGGGGACCTGCTCATGCTGGCGAGGCTGCTGCCGCTGCCGAAGGGGCTTAGTGTCCGCAAGCCCTGGGCGTGAGTGGCGCCTTGATTGGGGCTCATGCTGGCGATGGAGAAGGGGGAGATGGAGCGAGAGGAAGGCGGGGAGAGGAGTTCGAGACCATGTTCGTAGTCTAGGTCTTGGGGGTAGGACTGGGAGAGGGAGGGGATTGACTGGGTGTAGGATTGTTGGGAGTATGATTGTTGGAGAGGGTGGGCGAGGAGGGTGGGGGGTGAGGCTGAGTCCCTTGGTGGGCTGGGGATGCTGATGGTCGGTGTGGTTTCTGGACCGCTGCTGAGTAGAGGTGACTGGGCTGCGGAAGGCTGACGGGGTGGGGGAGGGCTAAGCTGAGGTGAAACGGCTGGAGATTGTGGAGGTGGAGATGCCAGTTTCTGGATCTGGACTGGAGCTTCTTGAGGAAGAGAAGGAGGGGAAGCAGGTTGTCCGGCATTGATGGCTCCGGGAGTAATGTTGTACGATAGGGGGTGGGGTAAGATTATTGGAGGAGATTGTGGAGGTGGTGGTGGTGCTAGGGGAGAGGTGGCCCGGCTTCCGCTGCTGGGAGTCGAAGGCGAAGAAGGATCGAATAGGACATGGGTACGAGAAGGCGAAAGTGGAGAGTAAGGTATTTCCTGGATCGACTGAGTACGATGTTGTAATGAGCTTCCAGTGAGATAGATGAGTGTAATGCAGAAATACCTCGTCCATGGTGTCCTCTGAGACGTTCTTCTTCCTCTGCCTCAAGACCTGGCTGGAAACTTCGTTTCTCCGTTCGCTAATCTCGCTGGAAACGAGGTTGTCAAGCTCGACGTCCTGTTGGTTCTGCATCTGCTGTTCTGGGCGCCTAAGCAGCAAACCGTTCCTCATATACCTGTTATTGGATGCATTGCCTCCATTCCCATGGTCGCCGAAGGGTCTCTCCCCATCAGAGTCGTCTTCGTCCCCAGAGAACCTCCTGCTCGAGGCGCTCCTGTGGTCCGTCTGGGTCATCAGCAGCTCGCTCTCTGAGCGGTGCATAGCAGCCTCCGTCCGCCTCCTCCTCGCTGCCTGGTACTCGAGTTTCCATCTATCGATAGCGGGGGCGATATGGGGTTCATAGACGAACTATTCCCGATCTGTCAGCTAGTTAGTCCTAAGCAGGCTAGCGACGAGCACGCACCTCTTTGAATGCCAGAACAGCACCGACTGTACCAACGATGGCAATGATGTACACTGCTGGAGCAGGCATGTTGGGGGTTCGAGAAGGCGGTGGGTTGAGGGTACTGGTGCTGACTTGCGTGAGCCTCACCGTTCAGGGCTAAACACCCCAATCTAGGATCTGTACAGCAATTGAATTTTTCGCTGATTTTCGGGAGCGCATCCCCCACTCACCGGTACCTTCTCAGTGCTTGGAAAGACAGGAAATAAAGTCAGGAGAGAGACCCAGTTTACTGTTAGACACTGAGGGAGGGGGATAATCTAATCATTTCTCATGTTCCGCAAGGCGCATCACGAGACACCTAATTTGGCCCGGTCCGGTAGCAAGCCTTTTGCCATCCCTGGTGGATTTCTACCACGGCTTTATCACGACCACCACCACGAAGAGGAAGATTGTCAAGACCGCACGCTCGGTAAAGTGTGCTCGTTCTCAAGCTGTCTCCGATTATATTGCTTGATCGCTCTCCGCAGCCAATGCCAGGTATTTCTTGTACTTATGTACTGTGATGGTGCCAGCCTTTTTATCGGACCATCATATCAACGGCAACGTGAGTCGCAATATTGTCTCTTTGATATGATCCCCAATCTCAATTAAAAAACCAAATCGCCACTCCAGATGCCCACACTCGCCGCCGGTGCAGCTCTGCTACCTTGTCCAACCCGCTGGGGCGTCGATCATGATCACCATTGACCATTGACATAACCGCGACGTTTGCTCTAGAGTATCTAGCCCCGAGCTCCGAAGCGCATGCGCAAAGCCTACCCCACCGGATTTGATTTTTTTTGACAGAATTTGATGAAAGTGTATTCGTCAAAATAGCAGTAGCTCTGCGAGATTTTCTCTTTCTGTGGATAGGAGAAGACGGAAGAGTGCCTTCGTTGTGGCGGATCGCTGGGAGCTTGTTGATCATGAAGCTGCAAGTACATAAAGCGTATTTGTGCGTCATGGGTATTCATGTATTCATTCTCTTGTCCGGGTCTTGTTATGCCCTTGTCTTTCAGGACGAAATTGTCGGCTGCTCTGCATGACGGCGACTCTGTACGCCATTATGCTTTATGGCTTTACACGCGGCGGACGGTGGCCACTTTTGTTTGATACGCCATACGTCATTCGCTATCCCTTTCATGGCAAACCAAGAGCCAGACGCGAACGGCTCCGCGACTGCTCTGTCAAATCCCTGTCTAGTGTCTATCCTCGAGTGCTATATCACGTACGAGGTCTACGTGACTGACATGTGGCTGTCACTTCACTCGCAGGAAAGAAGGCATCGACGAGCCTCATGTCTGCTCGAGCTCCCAACACGGGATCACCTGTCTGCTGGCAGTAAACTTTCCCCTCTTCCCTCTGGAGGCTGGGGCGGCGCATCGTTGTTGGGTGCCTCTACTAGGACGAACCTTTGTGATACGAACTTTTGGGCTAGCTGGACTTAGTGGTTGCCGATTATTGTCGGATTGGACTGTGAATTTTTGACAACGTCGACTTGGATTGACGTATGTACGGGCGTCACTCAAATTGTGATGCCTTTCATTGCGTGCCGTAGTCTGCCTTACTGGATGGAAATGTGCAGTCGATGCTGGTATTTCTGCTGGCATTTCTATAACCTGCGTCGAGGTTCTGCTATTCTACTTGAATTGCTGTAAGTATGAATCTTTTCTAATTGATTTCTTCTGTTTCTTGGTCGGTCGTCGATTGTCAATATGTCACCTGCCTTTCACGGTGGCAGGATTCTTCCTCAAAGGTGGACATTTGAGTGCGTTCTTATGCCTGGCTATTGAGTTGAGCACTGCTATAAGTGTATCACTACAAATGCCAGTGGGTTGACCCGCCTCACTGTCATTTTCAAGGGTGGAGCCTATGTGGGACTTCCCATTGCTTTTCTTGAAGCAATACCTTTCTGCAGTGGATACGCCGCTCGATGCAATCGACAGTTGAATTTGAAATTTGATAGCAGTCGCCGCATCAGCATGGTATCCTATCGGCACTTGCGTCAGTGCCATAACTCATCAAAATGTCTGTGACTAGTGTACATTCAAGTGATTGAGGCTCGATCCCACCAATTGCGATCGGCTACGAGAGGTACTCATCACCCTCCGCCCTAAGCACAATGTCGGTCGTATCAATATGGCAAGGTCGAGAGTCTAGAGGAACGCGAGAGTGCGACCGCAGCGCAAGTTACTCGATGCGTACTAGCGTCGGACTGGGGTCTGACATGGCATGAACTAAAATATTGTGTGCGATATGCGTGCCCCTTGGCCGTCGGAGCGTAGAACGTAGAATGGGGTTGACGGTGGTTGGTGTGAGTGTTAGGAGTGTTTGACTTGATTTTTGAGTTGGTGGATTGCAGGGATATCAATCTACTTTGTGTTAGAATAATGATAGGAATGGGAATGGAGATCGGGGTAGTGGTTCGCTCGTTGCGTTCGGGGAGAAATATTGTAATATATACAGACGAAAAATTTTGATTTCATGAAATTTCTAGTTTTTTCGGTATCGTCGAACTCTGATGCTCCTTGGAAGGCTACCTTAGTAGGTACAAGGGAGTAAATGTGAGGTTCTTGAGAGACCCCTGTTTGGTGCACCAGAGCATACAAACTATCAACTCAAGCTATAGAGTTGGAAGCGAAAGCCCAAGGGATCTCAAGCTTAAGCTTACCTTGCCGTGACAGGTAAGATGCACGATCTCCTAGGGATCTTGTGGCGCGAACTCGATTAAAACATGAAAAGACGCGCGTGTGTGGCGCGAGGCGCAGTGCTATTTGACAAGAAACCGCCATGGTCTCGTGAAATAAGCACGCTGCGGCCTACTCTAGATCTGCACAGCTATTGTAAGAGAAGGAATAGTATGCGGTAATACCCGGATTGTACTTCAGATCGGAATGAGCATCTTGGAACCACCCTTCCGCCCCGAAGTAAGCACTTGAGCGCTGTCAAATGCAGTGAAAATAGCATTCTAACTGGGTTTGATGGGCGGTCACTTAATCTTGTGCGGGGTTCAATCTGGTGGCGCCTTGATATGAGCTGGTCAGATTTTCGCCAGTCGCGTCCCCGCATCAACATGGACGCCCTGTCGGGGAAGTCTATCGGGAGGTGCGGTGTTGGGGTGCAAACTGCCGCTTAAACAAGCTCAGAGAAGTACGATGGATGTCTGCGGTCCGAGCCGGATGCAAATAGATCGTGCGCTCTACGCGAAATGCGAACGATTAGGACGCATTTTTTGGGTGTCTGTGCCGGCACTATGACTCGGCTAATTAGTGGCGCGTCGACGGAACTGTACTGGACGTGATTTGGATGCCGGGCGTTAAAAGGATGCTCAGGATAGTCAACGCGTCGGCACGTGATGGCCAGAAGCGGCATGCGCATAGCTCAATCCGGTAATGACGTACGGCGGAGTATGAACTGACAAAGTTGTCGCTTGAACGCGTTTGTCCAGAGCCTTCATCTGCTCGTCTTCATGAGATTGGCGTTGTTGGCGACAAACATGATGCTTCTGCTTCATTCCGATTTGTCAGCCTCTTTCTCCCGGCGTATATATACTCAACGGTCCATGTTTCAATTTCCCACCTTTCTTTCTTCCTCCCCACTTTCATCTCCCTCCTTCCCTCTCAGATAGCCTGCAGCGTAGCGGGTTCTTCTCTTCCAAAACGCCAGTGACGCCCTTTAATTACCTCTTTGTCATCAGCTATGATCTCCGCGATCCTACTGCCCTCCGCCTGGTTCTCAAACCACCTCTTCCTCATCGCCGCATCGGTCGTCTTCACGTACTTTCTCGTACATGTTATCTACAATCTCTGCTTCTCACCTCTCAGCGCGATACCTGGCCCGTGGTACTACTCCATCTCTGACTTTTGGCTTATGACCCACATCCTCCGCTTGCGCCAATGCAAAGCGATTCAAAGTCTCTTCGAAATCTACGGCCCTGTCGTCCGCGTAGGACCGAACAAGGTCGTCTTTCGCGACATTTCGACGATGCGCAACGTGTATTCTGTGCACAAATTTGATAAGAGCACATTTTATAAAAGTTTATTAACGTGCGTGCTCCCTTCTTTCGCTCTTCGGAACGTTAGGCTAATTTTTTATACTTCTGCAGCAACGACAACGATCACGCGTGAGTAAAAACACGCATATATGCTCTATTTTCTTGCTTTTCTGATGAATTCCTCGCAGTATGACGTCTCTAGACCACGCTACTCACACTATCCGACGAAAATCATACGCTCAACATTACACCCCAAGCAGCGTCTCGCAATTTCAACCAGAGATGCACGAGTATACTTTCCAGCTCATCCACGTGCGTGTTTCATTCCGTTTCTCAATGTAAAAACGCTTATATGCGCACTAGTCTCTGGAGAACATCGCTGGAAAAAGCTCCGTCGAATGCCTCGCGCTCTTCCGACACCTCATGGTGGATGTGGTCGTTTCTTCTTGCTTCGGTTATCGCCTCGGAGCGGTCAGCAGATGGGCCATGGATGTCGAGGACCCCCTTTCCACGGCGATAAACGACTTTCCAAAGCGTGGAATTATTGTAAATCCTTAAACATACTGCGGTAGTTTCTTTTGGCTAACATGCTTGGGCTTTCCTTCAGCGCAGCATCGTACCTACTTGGGCCTGGAACCTCGTCGGTCGAATTCCCAATGACCGATGGAAACAAATGTGCGATTCTGATAAAATCCTCGCCGAGGCTAGCTAAACTTTGTTTCATGATTATGGTCTGTTCTGACGTTCTCCGTAGTTCGTTAGTGAACGCGTTTATGAAATGCGCGCTCAGATGAATGCAGGAAAATTCGGCGACTCCGAAAAGCAGTCCATGCTTCAACGACTCATGCAATATCAATACACCCCAACGCAGCAAATGCCTGACCACGATATCATTTCGGAGTGCATTGGTCACCTGTACGTCTTTTAGCTCAACACCCTCCTCTAGCCGAGTCTTCTGACACGCCGTATTAGCATGGCTGGAACTGACACCACCTCTACGACAATCACCTACCTCTTCTGGGAGCTCAGTCGTCGTCCAGATATTATGAAGAAGCTCCAGGCTGAGCTCGACGACGCGATCCCGGACTCCAAGGTGCTTCCTGATATCATGGTCTTGCAAGAGTTGCCGTACCTGACCGCTTTTATGAAAGAAGGTTGGTGTCTCAGCTGCTTGAAGTGTACCTATCGCTAATACTGGAAATTGGTTGCCTTATTTTTTACTTTCTAGGTCTTCGATTGTATACAGCTGTTCCCAGCCTTCTCGAACGGGTGGTTCCGACGTCCATTTCTAAGAAAGGGGCATCGGATGAGATTTTCGACTTGATGGGATACGCTCTTCCTCCGGGAACTATCGTGGCTACGCAGGCGTGGTCTATGCATCGGGATCCGTCTATCTTCCCTTCCCCCGATACATTTATTCCTGAGCGCTGGCTAGAGAGCTCATCCACGACCTCGGACGACCTTTCCAGAATGGCGGCGTATATGATGCCTTTCGGGACTGGCACCCGTGTCTGCGGCGGCCAAAATCTTGCCCAAATGATGTTGAAGCTTGCTGTCACCGCTTTCGTTAGGAACTTCGACATCAGCGCTCCTTACGAGACCACCGAGCAGAGCATGGATGTCAAGGACAGCTTTGTGAGCCCGACTTTGAGATCGTTAGTTTCGTATTTCTCATTTCAATCTGTTAGGTCATCTTCCCCCGCGGGATGGGGTGTAAGCTCGTATTCACTCCTCGTCAACAATAATTGCGTCACCTCGTTTATATTTTTGAATATCGCGAGCTTCCCGTTCCTTTGAACGTCGTCGCTTTCGTCTCTCCGATTCATTAACGGTAGCTATAGAGTATGTCCATCCCTTACATTACTTCAATTATCTAAAACTTCATCGCTTTCTTGTTTCGCGGGTCTGCCATTCGTTGGCAGTCACCGTTCGTTTCATGTAGCTATTTTTTCCACAGGCTTTCTTCCATCTACTGTGTCTTGGATTTGATATTCCACTTCCCCGCTTCTAGTTTTCGATGTGATTGGCATGACTCTTTATCACAGCCACCCCTTTCTATCCGTCCTTTCTTACCTTACTCTATTCTCCCGTATACCCTAATTACCGCCGTCTTTGTCGTTCCTTAACTTATCCCCCTTTCTATTCGTCCAAGGTTGTCTTCCTTAGCCGGTAGAAATATAATTCGATATCATCTCTTCGGATTCCACATTCCAAGTTCTTGTGATGTAGCCAATAGCATAAATTCTCTTTGGGAATATTCTTCTTGACGACTTATGAACACCACGGAACCACTGGAAAAGTAGATACGTCCTAAAAGCCCTAAAGTCATGTTACTCCAAAACCCCACGCGGTAATTTCATGATGGGACGCGTTTCCGCGTCCAAAAGTTCACCAGCTCCGATGTAATAGGCAACCAACGACGTAATGATACCCACAATTCCTCCGGCTTTCGTGATGCTAAGAAAGTTATGTCTTCGATTAGAAAGGCGTCAGCTTGGAGCGTTGAAGACTTACTTTGCCTTGCCGGTAAACGATCCTGCTGCCAAAAGAGCGAAAGTAAGGGAAAGCACGACAAAAAGTACGACGAAGGAAATGTTGCGGCGGAGGATGATCATCCTTGTGGAGGCAGTGTATTTGTGTTAGCTAGATAAACAAAGAATACAAACTAGAATTAGGACGTACAAGAACAACAGAGTAAGCATCATCCAGGTGATTAGGTAGATGCCAATTGCGTTTCCGAGCTCTTGCGGGTCAGTATACGCAGCCAGGATCCCAGAACTTGGGATAAAAATCGTAGCGTATGACATCCAGAAGCAACCGTAAGATGAAAACGCTGATACACGAATCGTTTATAAACTTCGTTGTTTTGTTGACGAAGTAGCTAGCGGGAGCTTACCCGTTGCACCAAAAACATTGCCTCTTGGGAACTCCCACATTCCAGACATAAATTGCAACAGGCCTCCGACGAAGATGGCCATTCCGAGGACGACGTTGGGGGTGTGAATTCCGCGTGTGTTCACATTGAACAGGGAGAGGATGAATGTCGTTCCGGCGAAGGAGAGTATACCACTGAAGATATTACCAAAAGAAAAGGGTTAAAGGTAAATAGAGCAGAAGCCGATCATCAGTCTTTGGTTCTTTTTTTCCGGAAATAGTGGTGTAGGCGGCGAGACTCACGCAGGGGTTGGATTGGCGATCCTTGAAGGACGAGGCCGCACTGGCACTGTGTCATTGGACACGCTTGCGTGCTCGATATCGGTTTTTTCGATAGACATGGTATTCTGCTTCGTTGCGTGATTCTGAGGTCGTAAAGCGAGAAGATCGTAAACAAAGCACAGAGGCTGGGAGGGCGCATTGAGAGCAAGCAGGAAAACATGTATTTGTATCCTTGAGACCCTTCGATTCTCTCAGCAGCATGCTTCGTAGAGATAGCAAGAGACGTCTCCAACCTGTCGAAAGCACTGAACAGGGAAGGAAGGGCCATAGATGGTTATAGAATTTTTGATCTTGAGAGAACGTCGCGACTTCGAAGGCCTGCTGATCACACCCGGATCGTTCGCTCGCCACATAGTTTCCCGCGTCGCGACAGTACAGAGGTTATTGTAGGCAGGAATAAAAGCCGGCGCAAGCATTGAAGTGATTCGGTATTGAGCTTGAAATGTGACTGGCGATCCAGCGCGTCAAACATGCAAGGTTTGTGACAATTAGTTAGCTGAACAGAAACAGAGAGGTATAGACAGTGTATTGACCGAGCT
Source organism: Galerina sulciceps (assembly GCA_023014345.1). Lineage (NCBI taxonomy): Eukaryota > Fungi > Basidiomycota > Agaricomycetes > Agaricales > Galerinaceae > Galerina > Galerina sulciceps. Next base: position 410,302 of record JAEDXJ010000051.1, on the reverse strand, counting down.
CGCCACACAGGACAAACTATTATCCCGTGAGACGATTTTATGTTCAAAGTGTGATTGTGGATATCCTCCCTTCGCCCTATTGTTGGACAAGATGTATTTATCGTGTTGGACGAATACTGTCTTCGAAGGGCTCCATTGTGAGAGCTAACTTGAACGACAATGTCGGAGTGAGCCTATTCCCACTCGCACATTTCCGCAGTGAAGGCCGTCGTGACAGCATTTATTCTAGGGAACCGAGATAATTCAGCTATACATTCGTTCTAATTACAGCTACATGCAAAACCGTAGACAGTTTTCAAAAAATCACATTGTGCGCCGTTGTTTGTATAAACACCCAATTTCAGCGAATTATTGACGTAGGGAGGAGTACTTCTGCTCCAAGGACCCTTAGGGCTCCACGTTGGAGTAATTTGCCGGCGGGTTGTTCGGAATAAGGCTTCGTCGGGAGGACCGACGCACGGAGCTGACCAAAAGCGATTGTTTGCACAAATACGGGCGCAATGAAGGGATTTTAGAAAACTGTCTAGAGTTTCGCATGCAGCTGTAAAGGCAATAAAAATAAAAATAAGCCTGGCAGTGAGAGGCTGCAACATCAGGGGCTGTCGCACCGAGTAGCAGTTAGGCAAAACACTTTTCGAAATCGCCTTCGCCATCGTTCCGTGCATACGCTTGGCTGTCTACAAACGCACTCAGAGTGCACAGCCCATCTCGGTCCCCACCGCAAAATTCCAGAGGTTGTAGAGCGTCGTTCACGAGTATTCTGACAAACGTTTGGGGTTTTGAGTGTTTGCCTTGTGTATGGGTGCATGAGAGACGCTCGGTCACCATCCGTGCGCTGAATGGAGTCAAATGGCTCGTGATCCATGTTCTTTTCGGGTCGGGTTTGGTGAGGTCGAGAGGAGCAGCCTGTTTGAAGAGCCCCATCGCAGAGTAAATCGCGATCATCTGGTTGTCGTGCGAGAAGTCGGCATAGAGTGTACGGTTGAGTGGGAACGTGACAGGAGACGCGTCGAGCGTCCTGTTCGTCTGCGTGTTGTCGCGCACTGGCGTCTCCGTAAGTCTCGCGATAAGCTCGTTGATATACCCAACCCCTTGGACTGGACCAAGAGCTTGACCATATCTGTGAAATAAACTCATGGTCAGAAAATCTGGAGAAAACGAAAAGGAAAACTAACCCAGTGCCGTAAAACTTGTCCAGATCACCAAAGTACTCGAACTGCGCAAATTCAGCAGGAGAGAAGAGAGCGCAGAAGGGGCTTGGCGTTTCCTTTGCGACAGTTTCGAATGCGCAAAGGGGAATGAGGTTGGATATGTCAGTCGCGACCAAGGTAGCGCCAAGAGCTTGAGAATTCAGGCGGGCCGCGATAGGGGCGCCGTAAATTGACGTCCAGGTGTTTGTTTGAGGGTCTGAAGAGCCAGCGTTTGGACACATATTATCGTCAAGCGTATCATTTAGCTTTAGAGGCGAAAATCAGGTTATGTCAATGGATAGTTGGAATGAGGGTTGGAGAGAGCAAATACATTTTCTGGCAGAATGACAGAAAGAACCGGGCTGAAGACACCATTACTTCCGATTGAGAAGCCTAAAAGTCGTCCGACGCTAACATGAGAGAAAGAACACATTGGAACGGGGTGGCTATTTACCCGTTGTCCAGTTTGTCGCCGAATCGACGACTCGTGTGCCCCCAGAAGACCGAACGAATGGGAGGTTCTTTTGAGATACGAGGTGAGAATAACGTTTGAACGCTTCCTTTCCAGCTTCTTCAGACCTGACGTTTCATTTTTGTTTAGTATGAAAGTTTATGTCATAAGAATTTCCCAGACGTACTGTAAAGCTCCAAATGGAACCAAATCATCGTGGCCGAGTGCGTAAGTGTAGTTGGTGAGGAAGTCCAACCGAGGGTCAAGGAATTGTGTTGCAGATTGAAGTTTTTTCACGGCTGCGAGGATCCTGGTGGTGGCACCTGAAGTTGGAAATCGTGCACCATGACGTTGGATCTAATCGTTTAGGACAAGGTTTCGGTTATACGATGGAATAGCTTACTATGTTGACCTAGGGTCAAGTTCAGCGAGAGAAAACGGTTCAAATTCATAATGACGTACTTGGGTAATGCTACAGTGAGCTGGTGGTGGTCTGTATGGCTCTACGGGAAAATATGGGGTATATGGGGCCCATGAATTCTGGATATCGGGAGGAAAGAAAGGGCCACTGGATCCGCCAACAGGAGGTTTGGGTTTCGATGCGTCGCAGAGAACTGCGCCATGAAAAAAGAGTAGCAAAATCGAGCCGAATGAAAGCATTATGGCGAAGACAACAAAGTACACGCCGCGCCTACGATGGTATGAAGACGTGGGTGCAAAATCGATAGAAAATGCCCCGAGTTTATATGGGTCTGACGACCCGGCCCACGTTGCACGCTTCGCGCTGGCCAAGGTCGTCCCAACATTCTTTTTGATGACTGGAACACCACGACAATCGTAAGACTGCTGAAATGGCAAATTTTGCACCACGGTGGAACGCCGACCATATGGCGGCAACAATAATGGTTGTTCTTCTTCTTCGGAAGTAAATTCGCCTATGACCACGTCTTCGAACGGCTCAAGATGTGGCTCAGACATCGTGGATACCATCTAAAAGCCAGTGACCATGCCCGAGGGGTGAAATGGGTGATTGCGCGACCAGTCGTTACGGTGAAGCGATCGCGCTAAGGTGGTCCAAGATAGATGGTGAAATGGTCAAAATCGCGTATTGCATGATGGGTCGAATGAACGTAATCATATTCATTACAAGAGGTTCACTGGCAGCGGCGTGGCACTGGCATGGGGTTGATGCACGTTGGTTGTCAGAAATCGCAGCCAATGAGAGCGTCCACGTGCTGTTGATGTTGTTCATCAGGCCTGGAACATAACACAGCTGGAAAACCCTCACTTTCTATCGAAATGAAGTATTAAAACAGAGACACTCGTGTCAACTTCGGCTCGAAGTAAGACTCAGACTGAAAAATATAGTTGTAGTTTTGATAAAATTTTGAAGCCTCGGAGTCCACTTTTGAGCCCATGATTGGCTCTCTGTTGAAGGTTGGTTGAAGGAAATGAAAACGTGTTTCCATTTACATTCAAATAAAATGAGTCTTTCCTTGGGGAAAAATACACGACACCCCTTTTTATGCTTCACGGAAGTTCATGGTACTTCCTGGCAACGATTATTGAATTTTCAAGGCTTGTTAATCTGAGCTACCACTGTGGGCCGTGGCCCATTACCCACCTTCAAGTTCATACAAAGTAACTTCATTTAGATCCTATTGGAGTACCGGGCCATGGAATCGAATACAAGTTCAAAAGCTCTTTTAAGCCGGTACCACCAACACAGCTATGAGATCACATGGTTGCAAACATCTTTCCGAAGCGCCCAGCAGGCGCCTAATATTGGTGATGCTCACGGTCCCAAGTATCACTGTTTTCCAGCTACTTTACTCGTACAGGGAAATAGAAAAGAGGAAATGCAGCCGAGCACCTACGAGTAGTACTATCACAAATACCCAAGGGTACATCAGCAAGTTGGCATTTTACTTGTTCGCTTCAACAGAAAGAACTTGAAATATCGTAGTAGTCTGTACGAAGCAATGCCGAGTCTATTGATATCTATAATACACATGCATATGTCCACTATCGTTAGAGATTAATCCTAGCCGTCTACAGAAAAACGGAAGTGCTTCATCTAAAGTAAACCCCAAAACCAAAGAGAAAAAAAACTCAATCGCAACGGGATGGCCTCAAAAAAAAAATCCATACATCCCATTCACCATCCAAGTTCAAACCCAAACGCCTTGAGGCAATTTCAATATCGGACTCTTCTCTGCAGCGAGCGTCTCGCTCACAGCGACGTAGTACGCGAGAACGGCGGTAATGATCCCTGCAGCGCCGCCTCCTTTTGTCAGCCTGCATGTTGAAGAAAATAGGTTAGAATAGGACAGGGTGGGCGGATAGGGTGGGGAATGGACATACGAGGTGTTAGCCGTGAACTCTCCGAGAGCCAAGCAGAGAAACGCGACGGCAAGAACGGAGAGGAGGATGGTGAATGAGAGGTTTCGACGGATTGTGGGTAATCTACGAAAAGAAAAGGTCATAGAATTGGTTAATCGGTGAGGTGCTTGAGGTGCAGTGAAGGAAGAAAAACGTACATGAACATAACGGTCACCGCGAACCAAGTGACGAGGTACACCCCCATCGCATTCGCGAACTCTCGCGGGTCCGCGTACGACGCGAGGATCCCGGAGGACGGGATCATGATAGTAGCATAAGACATCCAGAAGGTGCCGTACGACGAGAACACTGTCAAGAACCAACCACACACACGCGCCAGCAAAAAAAATAGTTCAAGAACGTGAAGAGGAACAGGAACACAACACACCAGTAGCTCCAAACACATCCCCCCTCGGGAACTGCCACATCCCCGCGACGAACTGCAGCAGCCCGCCTGCAAAGACGGCCATGCCCACGACGACGTTGGGCGTGTGCACCCCGCGCGTGCACGTTGAAGAGCGAGAGGATGAGTGTGGTCGAGGCGAAGGCGAATATGCCGCTGGTGGATTGTGATAGGTGAGTCAGCTAGGCATGAACAGGAGAGGGCCGAAGGGGAAAGTGCTTACGCGGGATTGGGGTTCGCGATTTTTGAAACGGACGATGACGATGACGATGAAGAAGCCCAGTGCGGCTCAGGGTCAGAGCTAGAGTGCACATGCGCGAGTGGGTGGTGGAACTCGGAGGAGGAGGGTGTGTGGAACTCGAGATGGGCTTCCTTGTGGTTCTTCATGGTACCAGTGTTGGACATGGTATCAAACGTAGACGTAGATGATCAAGAAGATGTAGATGTGGAAGACGAGGGTGAAGTTGGTTGTAAGCTGTTAGCTATGCAGCTAGCTCGAAAAGCAAGTATTGCCTGCCCAACCACCTCATCAAGGTGGGGTATTTAAACCTCCTCGAGAACCTCATCTCGGACTCGGCTTGGAGAAGACGCCATCCTGCTGGTCGATAAGCGAACGTTCCAGTAGGAGTAAAGCGTAAGTAACTGACCATGCAGTCTCATGCAGAGGACGGAAGATTCTACCTGTTTGTCGGCGAAAGTGTTGATGAGGACGTACGATAAGATAGGGACGGTCGAGCCTCGATTCGGCCGATTGGGTCTGGATGTGATGGTTGCTGACAAAGCGGTGTGGATGCTGAGCCTGGGAGGCTCTGGCGGGTCTGGGCTGTGGCAAGACTATCGTCCAGTGGGACGGGTGACAGGAAATGCCTAGAAATGTCCCCTGCTCAGTGGGATAACTCGTCATTTCGGATGTGTTGGGGTGGATTTTTACTAGGCAAGGGTTTTCGGACCGTCCCAAAGTCGACAATTCTGCCTTCTGGAGAAAGTCAGGCGATGAATATGACCTCCTGTCCAGATTCGGCAATGGAGTCAGGTCGAAAGCGATGATCAAGTGAGTCTAGGTCTAGAGCGCAGGACATCTGTTCGTGCAATTACTTAGTTTCGAATTGGTTGGTGAGATTTTGAATTTGAAATTCGAATAGCCAGAGGGACCAGGACAAGGCAAGGCAAACTTGAAGGACAACGGTGACAGGAATTTACGACACATCCTCGATGCGCTGGCCTCAGTCAGATCTGATAGGGTCTTCTATCATGGTCCCAGAAATCGAAGATGAGGGTAGGAGCCACGAGCGACGAGCGCTTTGCTTGGTGGGAAATCTCGGGAATTGATGGCATCAATGATCGCAACATTCGAGGGTCCGCTTTTCGGTCGGAACGCACTCACAATCGGAAACGCAGCAAGCAGCACTTAAGTCCCAATATTTCAAAGACGAGGATGGCGCTGAACCACCTTGAAGATCTCAAGGAGGAGCTGGATGGGATTGAAGCAACGGACACCATCTCAGAGCATGTTCTCGCGTTGGAGAATGTAATAAGAAGCGAGTACTATGTTAGCGATTCCTTGCGTTATAAGCTTACATGTCTACCATGCTCCAGAGCCTGCTCCAATGTATTTTGGGTCGGCAAACTAGGTACCTGAAAACACAAAATTTGGTAACTATCATGTATTTTTTGAATCTCAATTATCAAAAATACAGTTGAACGAAGATTCTATTGTTGGAAGCAGAAAGATAAACTACGAAATGCAAATTGAGACATCACTCATAGGCGGGTTGCCAACTGGGAAGAAAAGTGACTTGTTATGATCAGTGGCTGGCCTGTTGAATGCAATTACCGAATCGGGGTCTGCCAACTTCTGCTTGATCTTTGACATGTTGTCCTTGCAAATTTGTTCAGCCCAGTCTGCATAACCAACGCTGAGATATTGTCTCGCAGCAGCCTCATAGGCACTATAGGCATTTTGGTAGGCGCCTTGGCGGAGGTACCCATAGCCCATGTATTCTAATGCAATAGCAATTTCGTCGAGGCTGCCCATGTGCCGTGCCTTTGAAAGGTATATCTCAAGGTATTCCCATGCTTCTGTATCGTTACCTACACTGAAGAGGACCTTGCAGAAGTGCCCAGCGATGCTTGCTTGAAGAGCTGGAACGTCGATTGTTCCGGCTATCCTCCATGCCTCACCTATGGCATCTAGCGCTTCTGGGAACCTGCTTTCTTTGTAGTGTACCCAAGCAATGGCTTGGCGGGCATCAGCCAGCTTGGAAACATGGTTCACGGCCTGCAGTAGAGCGCTACCACGATTAAGGTAGACTAAGGCTTCCTCGTGTCGACGAGCCCAGGACAGAGCGCGGCCGACTGAAACCAGAGCCTGGCCATAGATATCATCCGAAAGCTCGGTACACTTTTCTTCAACGTGAAAGGCCAATAGAACAAGCTCATTCATATCATCCGTAAGGAAAGCCATGGTGTTAACGAGATCGATTCCACAAGAGGCACCAAGCTGTCGCAGATTGGAGTCAGCATCAGGAAGATCGTCAAAAAGCTCGCAGGCTTTCTGTAAGTGATCATAGGAGAGGTTGTAGTCGCCAATTCCATAATAGGTGCTGCCCAAGCACCATACAGCTGAGGCTATATTACTTCCAATACCATAGGTTTCAGCCACCGCCACTGTATATTTAGTCATTTCAGGATCCGGCTTCGTATCAGCACGATACCAGCAAAATGCAATGAGAGCTTCAATTATTTTTTGAGACAAGAGTGGATTGGTTATCTCAGACGCGTCAAAAAGGATAGACTGTATGTTGGTATCTTCCGCTGCAAGAACTTTCGAGTAATTTGGGATTCTAAAATCCAGGACAAACTGGCAGCATGCCAGGAATGTCTGCTTCCGGAGCTTATCATCAATCCGGTTATGCTGCATGAACGACTGAACAACGGGCACCACAAACAAAAGCGGGCCCTCAGAGTCTTTCCGTCTGTTCTCGACCAATAGTCCTGCCTTCGAAAGAGTAGCGGTGGCAGAGACGATCGCAGCGGTCGTAAGTGACGGCGCCCACCAACGGAGATTGTATTTTGTTGTACCAGCTGGTAGCAATGAGAGAAGACTGAGGAGTAGAACCGCATTGGGGTTCCGCTGTACAAGGTCACTGTCAACAGAGAGGCTGATGCTCCGATTCATGCTCTGTTCGGGGTCGTCAGAGAGCAGAGTCGGACCAGTAGAAGACCATGCGACCAGCAAGTCCTTGGCCGTTGACTGGCCATCTTCTGCGAGATTTGCCATAAGACTGACGGCAAAAGGCATGTGCCCTAAGACGCTCACTAAACGCCCAACGTCGGGATCATCTTTCGAACTCGGGTTGATGTCGTGGAAGATGCGAAGGCAGGACTCTTCGTCTGTCGGCTCAATGTTTATCGATTGCCATTTGATTGCATTATGACATGGAGGACGATTGCCTCTCATTGTCACTAACATAGCAATGTGATCCAGCTTGGCGAGCCTTCGCAGGATATCTCCGACCTGTTTCTGAGATCCAGCCGGCGCATTCCAAGGTGTTTCGAAGTTGTCGATAACAAGTAAGCAGGGATCGCTTGAGGCATCGAGTTCGCTGATAATCCTCTCAAAGGTAACTTGTCTGTCTCCTGGAATCTGTAACTGGACGTAGAGTATTTCGAGGAAGAGAGATGCTGATGTCGCTCCAATACAAGGCACCCAAACACAATTTCCATGTCGAAACCGTTCCTGAACAAGAGGCGATTTGACGACGGCCAAGGAAACTGATGTTTTCCCCATGCCCCCGGGGCCGTGAATGAAGACGCGAGAGGTTTTGCTTCACGAGACACTGAGAAACCTCTTCGACGAGATCGTCCCGTCCGTAGAAGACCTCGGGCTTCAATGGTATCGATTGTCGCGCGACCGGCTCTGATCGAGGCACTGTGGTGGACCGTTTCAAAGCTTCTTCAAATCCTCGAAATCTTTCATCGCGTTTGTTAGTGGTGATGCTGTTTATATCTTCGGAAGCCTGATTGACTGATTGATAAGCTACAAACCAAATCAAAACTCAGAGACATCCAGGATTTAAAAAAAGAGATGAAAACGTACTGTTGGATTGGAAGTAATTGAAATTTCCCCCGGATATAACCACCTGACGGCTGTTGTTGAAGAATCCGTTGGAGCTGGCGTGGTGAGGGTCATTTTGAGACCCAGTAGGGGGAGCATGGTGGAGAGCTGAACGCATAAGTACCTGTTAAACGAACGGGGAGCAATTTAGTCGTGAATATCCGAACTTCGATGGTTGTTTGAGAGTAAGTGTACTCGAGTGCTGGGAACCTGCGTTTTCACGACACGGTTTGGACACGGTTTCCGGCTGCATCGCATTGAAGGCTATTTGAGATGTCGAGCTAAACTTGGAACCTATTTTTACGCTGCAATAAGTTCGCCATGGTGCTTCCGCGAGAAGGGTTAGACTGGCAAGATAAAAAGTATAGGGATCATCAGCGCAGAACCAGATGATGCAGAACAAGGCTTACCCACCGCCCGCAAGCCGTCTCGAATATGTTGCCCTGGCATAGCTCCCAAGGTGAACTATCAGCAGCCATTCAAGCGAGCTGCTGGCATGAGTATATCTACATGATTGAGCCATGACCAACATAACCGCGACAATATCTCTCAGTGACCTTCATGAAAGCGGATGTTGACAGTGATCAATAAAGTGGACCTAAATCGGGAGAGATGAAACGGCGTATCACGGAGAAGGGGCATGTCCATGCACCCTCGCGACTGTAGGAGTTGTCGTACTCGTTCCAAACCGCCATGTCAGAGGCCCTCATTCGATACAAAGGCATAGCAGATATTGTCGTCGCGGTGATTCTTGCAGTGAAGCCTTCGATAATTTACGAATCCGTTGCGGCCCTGAAATTGCATTCGTTGACAGGTCTGGTATGTGGCTTCAGTCTCTAAATATTGCTGTGAATTGACAGTGTCTGCAGCACATTTCTGATGCTTCAATCGCCCCAGGTTTCAATCAGTCTATTGCATGCATGGTAGCTGCAGTCGGTGTCGGTCACATCGTCGCGTCGCGTTCAGGTCCAGCGGCGCGTCCAGCAGTCTGTAAGCATGTCGTTTCCAGAAAAAAATCGGGTTGAGGCTGAGTACGATATACTTAGTCGCTATGAATCTCACCTGGGCAATTTTGGGCTTTTGCACTTGTGCTACACCGAAAGCTTGGGGACTCGGAAGTGCCACATTATTGATGACAAGCTGTAACCATACATTATTTAGTTTGGCACTCTTTTGGATGGATCCGGGCGTATTGGGAGGTCAGAAGAAAGGCAAAAAGAGCAGATGAGACGATGCGTTAGTTGTGTAGTGTTCAAAGCGATGGTCCGTGCACTTTGTAGCCTGCTCAAGTGTTCAATTTTGATCAACATCGTAATATATTTACAACCCTGACATGTTCTGTCACTCACTAAATTCACTGGACATGGCTTGACCAGGGCCGTCACAGGCTCTCAACTCTTGGTTTTCTGCCTTGACAACTCCTCAGTCGAACATGTCTGAAAAGAAGAGAAAACCGGAGGCGAATGTCTACCCTCTCTTCGTCAAAAAGGCCAAGCCTGGCTCAGAAGATACTTCCACAGAGAGCGTTCCGAAGGATTTCAACGCAGAGGCGAACTTAGCTGCGTTTCAGGAGCTCTTGGATTTTTCCTCGGTCAACGACGAGGCAGAAATAGCTAGGCGGTTCGATATCATTCCAAGAATGCTCATCCACGAGTTTAGGCTGGTTGTTAGACCAGAAAATAAACCGGAGGTCGAGTTCCAGATCATGGAAGCCGAGTTTTATCTTCAGGTCGACACCTGCCACGAGGACCCATTCACTCATGGGAGTGAAGAGCAAAAGATCAGCGGACGATGGTGAGTTATTCATTTACATCTGTCTGCTTATGTCTCCGAAGGCTTTGAGCTAATTTGTGAAACCAATAGGTATTTTCATCGTGCTCCAAAATTTTCGAAGGACTCTCATCGCAGTCTGACGAGCTCCACGGAATACCGAAGCGGATCTCGCAAAGGCATGGACCTGACTCTTGGAGGACCACCTTTGAAGAGCCCACCCTCGGAAGAAGGGTCGTCATCAGGAGCAGCTCAAAGCACTGAACGACTCCTCCGTGGAGGAATCCTCATCCGCACACTACGCCAAGTGAGCAACCAGAAGGTCACTTCAGGACCGTCGCTCCTCGTCGATCGTATCCTCGAGGCCAGCGGCGTGTCCGAAATCAAAGAACTCGTCGAAACGAAATGGGGTGGAAACACTTCTGCATTTTATTCGGAAACGAGTTCTCCGAAGACTTGCCTTTATCTGAAGCCTGTCCCCACTGTCCCAAAGCCAGCAACTATCTACCTTTCGCCCAGGATCGGCCTGGAGCTTTCACATCCAGGAACAACAGGCCCTACTACGGTGCCATTGCATCCTCGAATCCGGTTCTTGCCCAGGCGGTACCGATTTTTCATTAATCCTGAAAAGCTTGTGGCAAACGGACGGCCGCAGACATTTCTCGGTGTTCTACACTCGTGTATCTCGTCGTATCCTACCCTCGCTGCCGGTCTACTTAAACCGTCACTAAGCAGGGAGATTTCTAGGATTACCGGTGTCAAGGAGCAAACGTCTGCAAAATATCTGGCGGAATACGTTGCTGGCCGTGATGGTGGAGCAGAATTGCTCCAGTCATTCATTGGGACTAAAGGAAAAGGTGCTTCAAGTTCGCCGGCTTCGTATCTTCAGATGCTCGGTGCTATTTCAACCTTGGAAATTTAAGATACATTGACATCATACATACATACAATTAGTATACATACCAGATATCAGATATCCAATCTATATCTACATTCTTTGTGTCTATAGGAGCTACATAAAGGACAACGTGAAAGTAATGATGAGGGGGGTATTTTTAAAAAAAGGGAAATAATCAACAGAAATCATACTGGGAGATCATGAATAACAATGGCAACCTCATATTCATTGCTCAAGGGCGCCAACACCTTGGCGATGGCTTTAAGACCCTTTTCTTCTTTGAGTATAAGGTCCAAACTGCGGAAGCAATTGGTAGGAAGGCGGCGCCTGACTTTGACCAATTCTACAAGCGGACCAACGCTGAACATTCCCTGATTCGGCTTGCATGTTAAAGAGAGGCGTTCTAGCATCGGAACCAAGGATTTTGATATAGACAATAACTGGATGATGGTTTCGACGCCGCTTATGTAGCCTATGTATAAACACTTTAGTGTTGGGACGGCTTCAAGGATGATGGAGATGGAGATGGCGTCAACAAAAATGAGACTAAGGGTAGTGATACTGCAGAGTGAGCGATGGATAGCAGTGACAGTGAAATTGGCTAGGTGGGTATACAGGGAAGGTTTGGCGGACTGTTCGGTGTGGATATACAAATCAGTTAAAGAGGGCATCGTGAGCGGTTGAAGGATAATGGGTAGTGTTGCTGCTGATGCTTCGATTTCAAAGCTTTTTAGGGATCGAAAATGGATAGGCTTGACAGAATCTACGTCTGTGTTCGACAAAATCAAGTCCCACTTCGACTTGAATTCCACAAGGTTTGGCATGTGCCGGAGCAATGCCAAAAATTCCCCTTTACGAAATTCGCAGACTGTTGATTTGAAGTGAGTAAGCTGTGACCACGGCAGCACGAGACTACGAAACGGTTTCTTGACAGAGAAGAGGTGCAACTGCGAAAGCAGTTGAGCCTGTCGGAACGAATGAAGGGGGTCCACACCATGATACGAACCAGACAAAGAGAGGTGGCGCAATCGGGCGAGGCCTGCTAGTAGAATAGGAGATTCTTCAAGCATGGATAACGAGAAAGATAGCCTTTCCCATCGATGAGAGCAATTCGATAACTGGTTGAAAAAGTTTGAAAAAAGTTGAGGCGATGGGCATATTTCTTTGAACATGATGGATAAGGAGTGATCACCAGAACGCTGGAGACATCGCTTCAATAAACGAGTTGCTACCGTCCCTGGTATACCGGTAATAGTGTATGGTGTAATGCTGCCCAAGAAAACTTCTATGGAGGACCAGATTTCTTGGGTGGAGGTCGCAACAGTGTGCCACCTTTTGCAGACCTTTTCCATGTTCCACACATCTGATCGGGGGGAACATACGTCGGCTCTCCCTCGAGACCAGAACAGCATGATTTCAACCAATAATTCGTCTGGTAAATGTCGAATTGGGGATAATAGTCCAGATTGGTAGGTGGTTTGACGTTCCAGATCTGCTCGGCGTGCTTCTAGCTGTTCCACAAGCAATTTTAACCGTTCCAATTCTTCATTAATAAGTTTAAGTTTAGTTGTCTGTATTGGAATAGTGGATAACATCAGGGCCCTTTCTTCGTCTGTGGGGATGTAACCGGACCGCAACTGGGAGAATGCTGCCGTATGGTTAAATGGTGCACTATCGATAGATTTGAGGAGATTCCTCCCGTACAAACTCCTACAGCTGGGACACGGAGTGATTTGTTCCATTACCGTACTATAAACCTGTACTTTTGAAGTTCTATTGAGGTGCTTTTCAACTCTTGAAAGAAAATCAAAAGCATGCCTTTTAAATATTATCCGCTATAGTATGGGGTCTTATATACCAGCCAGCTTTTGAGTCCTTCGGATAGTTCTTGACGCGTCCTGGAGCCAGTCCGTGACTCCGAGGTGGAGTACGCGGTTGAGTACGCGGTTGAGTTCTTAGTGCAGTGGCAAGGCTGACCGACAGATTGAAACTCCGATTGAATTGTACTCGACGCCGAAAATCCCTGCTCAGACGAACGTTCATGATGTTTTTGCAGTTGCATCCTCTCCTAAACACTTCCATGAGCTCAGAACTGGCAACCACACCTGTAATTATAAACCTGTACACCTGTACACCTAACGGCCTTTCTACGGCCTGTACACCAGAAATTGTCATCGTGCCTGCTCAAATAACCTCTCGCTGCTAGCAGCACCGGATTCACGAATCTGCATAACTCCATCATGATGTCCTATGAATTCTAGAAAATTCGCCGAACGAGGTTTTGAATGAAATAAATGGCGTTTTTTTAAAGCACGTTTCGGTGGGGCCCTTTGGGCCTGGAACAGACTGACTTCCGAGACTTGGTTCACCTCATCCGGCTATATGAAGGGCAAGACCAACCTGATCGTCTTTTCCTGCAGCTGGCCATGACCTACGCTAAACCATGTGTAACTGAAATACTGGAAGGTCAGCTGTATCTTGGAAAGTGGGTACACTCTTCTATCACGTCCTGCAAGTTCTGACAACCTTGTAGCCTTTCTGCTGCTTTGTCTGTCCAACAGAGAAGAAAGCTCTCGATTACCCACATCTTATCCGTTTGTCCGGACTTCCCTTCAACGGGTCCAAAGCATCTAAACATATCAGTTCAAGATTCTGAGTACGAGGATTTACTGATTCATCTACCACAAGCATGTCGTTTTATCCAGCACGCTCTCGAACAACGCGGAAGAGTGATGGTCCATTGTGTTATGGGTGTCTCACGTAGTGCTACGGTTGTTGCGGCCTTCCGTAAGTCTTGTTATTCGTTTTACATTATTCATCGTTGAAAAATGCTTCCTAGTAATGCAAGCAAAGAAAATGACCATTCACGAGGCTCTTCGTTTTGTAAAACGTCGTACGTTGTAATGCAGCTTCTTCCGTCAGCGGTCTGACTGGTGTTTAGGACGACCGCAAGTGCATCCCAACTACGGATTTGTCAAACAACTTTACACCTTTGAGAAATGCAAATTTGAAGCATCTGTTGACAATTCGGTATATCGGTCTTGGAAACGACGGCACGAGCAGGACGTTACCTATTTTCTCAACCACATGGCCGATACGGTTCCCATCGTTCCAGATAAATTGCTGCTCAGCAGGTTCGTCTACTTTATCTTCATATGGCTTTGTCCGCTTGTTTTTACTCACTGTCTAATGTCTCACCTGCCTCTCTTGTTATAAGCGACTTTCCTTCAGATCCTCAACAGGGCCAGTCTCTCCTCTTAGAACTCGGCGTCACACATATCTTGTCGATCTCTCCTTCTGAAATATCCATTGCTACTACCTCCGTCGCTAAACATCACCACGTCAATCTTGACAGTCGTTCTCCTGAGGCTTTCTTGTTCGCCCTCCCTGACATCAATGATTATATCGACAAGGCCGTCAAGAATGGTGGTGTGGTTCTCGTTCACTCCTTGGTGGAATCTAGAGCTTGTACGGCTGTGTCGGCTTACTTTAAGCCTTTCATTTTTCTCGTAGTAAAAGGAGTATTCTGACATGTTGTAGTGATGGCAGCCGAAAAGCAATCTCCTGCTCAGGCCTTCGGTGTACTCGAAGATGGTATGGTCGCAATTTTGTTGCAACTGGCTCACTGGCACTGATCAAACTCTTTGTAGCATTGCCCCTCTTCAGTCCCACCCGAAACTTTACAGAATATTTGGAACTATTCCAGGCGTGTGATTACGCTCCAAAGGCTGATCACCCTATCGTGAAGGAATGGGTTGCTTCCCAACAAATCCCGGTCGGTTCCAAGGTCCTGGTCGTCAGCGATTCGAAAGACAAGGAGGTTGGCGTTTTGGCTGGGAGGAGTTTCGATCTGAAGGATATCGGAGATGTACTAGCTGCGAAGCAACCGAATCCTCAGTCGTATATCGCTGTTCATTGACATACTTGTTGCTTTCCTTGGCTGTCCACTCGTTTTCGTTTACTGCTCCTTATCTTCAACGCTTTTTTTGAATATTGCTCGTTTCACAACACCTGTATTTTCTTAAGTTATGCAATTTCTATCGAGAACATATAGACACTGAGGTCTATCTACTTGAACAAGTCATCAAAGCTATCGCGCTGAAGCCGTTGATATGCACTCTTTCAAATTTGGACAGAAGAGCATCCGTGAATTATCACAACCCTCTGCAAAAATGCAGATCACGTGATCGAACACCAATCGTCGTCCCATTCTTGGAAGGAACTAGTGGAAATGTCTGCTAAAAGCCCTGTATACGTGCTCTTGACTTGCACAAGCCAGAATACTGATTTAGCCATCAAGTGCCAGCGTCGTGATCAGGAGGGAACACAAAGTTCATCAAGATCCATGGGCTCGACAGGCCGGCCTGTGAACGGGAAGTACATGTAGCAGGGGCACTGTCCCTTTACACGGCTGGAGCATGGATAGCGGGTTGAGTATAACCAACAAAAGGCTGGATAGCGTGAATGCAAAAGAGTGAGAGACCTATCACCATGGATGGTCAGAATGGGCGTTCACAATGAAAAATAAAAGAAACATTACCTGCAGGAAATTATGGCTCAAAAACAAGAGCGACCTCTGATCGCCCATGTTAGTCCGTAGAAATGAAGATAGTTTCGCCGGCGCCGTAACGGACGTGCCGTTTTGAAGGATATGTCATAGGAGTCTTGTAGTTCGCCACCTGGACCGTTATCAGAACGCCGAGCTCTATTGAGAGGGCCAGTGCTTCGAGCAGAATGCGCGGGTTCGTCATGAGCTCAAAACCGAAGTCTGGAGTCTCCATGACAAGTTGGTCGACTTGGACATGTGCAGTGGATACTAATTCTGATGAACGTCATATACGTCAGCCTATAACCTCGACTGATAGCAGGAATGATAACGTACTAGGAGCATCCCGGTTCGGCGTTGACTCTCGAGCAGGGAGGTATATCCTCCATGAATTGACCTTCGATCCATACCGCAACAAGTCCGGAGGAGAGTAAGTAAACATCGCACGCTGGATCCTCGCCCATTGGTCTGAAAAACAGAAATACTCGCGGAACTCATGATGCATAGGAAACGGCCAGTCCGCCTTTCCCGTCATGCATGCAGCGGAAGGGGAACCCAGCGGGCATACCCAAGAGCTTGTTCCTCTTCAGCAGCTGTCGTAGATGACACTTCGCGCTGAGATGGTCGTCGTCGTTGTACACCTGGTCGTAGAGGACTGTTGTTGGCGGAGGCTTTTGGTAAGGACGAGAAAGGCGCGGTGCAGGCGTAGTTCAGGCGTGGTTTATTGTTGGGATAGAAGCAGAAGGGTGATAGCGCATTGCGAAGTCGTAAAGTGGGATGTAGCTCGTGAAAGTGCCAGACAGCCACAGATATTATGATTATGGCCCAAGGAACTTGAAGAGACAACGGAACTCTAGATAAGCAGACAGGATAGCAGTAAGTCACAGACTAAACAATGTATGGGGGTCATCAAGTTGTACACACCTTTATATAAGGGCATAGTAGATAGTGAACGACGGGTGTGTTCTCCGCCTGGCGACCAATAATCACAAAAGGACATTCGTCCAAATCAGCAGCGGAATCGCGCTTCTCGGGATCCCGCCGCCCTCGTCCGAGATCTTGATCGTGATGTCCTCCTTGCCCTCCACGGACCACGACCACCACCTTGATCGGCGGGAAGCCGTCCTCCCAGTCCACCCCGAACCGCTCCACCACCGCCCGCAGCGAAGCAGCGAGTTTTTCAGCAGCTCGAAGCAGACTCGGGTGTGCGAGAGATGTCCTGGGACGTAGGTGGGGGAAGATGAGGTCTGGCGGGCAGATGAGCTGCATCATCATGGGCAGCCCTTTGACCATTGCGCAGTGCTCTTCGCAGACGAACCGAACCGTGCGTTTTCGATGGCTTCTTGCACGATGTCGCGAACGTTCTGTCGGCACATAGCAAGGTTAGGGATTGGGAGATGAATGAGCAGGGTAGGGAGGGATACGGACTGTTATGGTGCAGACGATGCCCACGTAGTCTTCGTGCCGTACCCAGGCTTGAAAAAAGAGTTGTAGCATTTGCCAACTTTGCATAGACCCTCAGAGGAGACAGCACCAGTTATGTACTCAGATGCCAGAATTTGGCGCTGTAGCCCTATAACCTTTCGGAAACGTAAGAGATTGTCAGAACTCCACCAATTCTCAACCAAAAAGTGCGTAGTACGTACCTAGGCTTGATAGAATTTTTATAGCATTTGGGAACTTTATCCAGAGCCCAGCGGCAGCCCGCACTACCCACTCCGATGTTGGAATTCAGCATGGCCTGAAACACAGACAACATCAGAGCTCCATTAGTTCTGAACCAAAAACCATGTACCTGGGGTAGAAAAAAACGTCATAGCATTTGCTAACTCCTTCCAGGGCCCTGAAAGAGTTTCCAGTACTTTATCAGATGCTGGAAATTAGCACTGTGGCCCTATAGGCTGAAAGTAAGAGGTTGACCATCGATTCTCAACCAAAAACCACGTACCCGGGATTGAAAGAGACGTTGTAGTAGTCGCTGACTAGGTATAGACCCTCACAGGAGATAACACCGCTTTCTCAGATGCTGGAAATTGGCACTGTAGCCCTATAGGCTAAAAGTGAGAGATTGTCAAAACTCCGTCAATTCTCAACCAAAAACCACATACCTGGGCTTGAAAGAATCGTCGTAGCATTCGCTAACTCCTTCCAGAGCTCCACAAGGGTTTCCAGTGCTTGCTCCGATTCTGGAATTTGGCACTGTAGTCCTATAGGCTAAAAGTAAGAGATTGTCAGAACTCCGTCAATTCTCAACCAAAGAACACGTACCTGGGCTTGAGAGAATCGTTGCAGCATTGAGGTTAATTGAGATTGTGTAGGGGTGAGCGAAGGACGCACAGAGAGGCGGCGTTCCCAAATCCACCATTCTGAAGCGGTTTGTGCTGTTGATGGAAATCACGCGCGTTAGTAATGCAAAGAGTAAATAAATATTCTGAGATACTGACCGACACCGCTCAAGCCGAGTTGAACCAGGACACTCGATCCAGTGAACATCCGACGCGTGTCGTCGGGTGTCGTACAGGAAGGTGTGGCTGAGTGATGATTTTGTTGAGACGCCTGCTGCTTCTCGCATACTAAAATAACGAATGACGGTGTTACCGCAAATGTAGTAGTTGAACCACGCGTCGTTGTGTTTTGAGTGGTGAAGGATGCATCGGAAGCAAATGTGGTGGATGAGGGATGTAAGTGACAATTGTTTAGTCCAAAGCCCGCAGTGATAGCTCCGAACATGTGATAAGTGAACGTTTCGCCGGACGACCGGGATCAGCAACAGTTCTTATAAGTCGACCTCATCGACCTATGCTCCGGTCCCAACATGTCTGCAGGTTTTCGCATTACCTCTGCGATGTGGGCCAAGATCCACCTCTTTTCCACAAACTGGCGGTCAGTTCGTTCACTGTGCAACATCGTGGCACCAACTCTCACTGACCTTATTTACCCCACAGTCTCGCTGCAACAGATGGTGCTCTTTGGCCAGAACATTAGCCAGGGTACGCTCTTGAAAGCTAGTCAATTCCTTTCAGGTTCGTTCGTCGTCATCGGGAACCACTCTCGGTCTTGTTCATCGCAAGAGATTCACTCACATTCTGCATGCAGAGGAGCTGCCTGTTCGCTTAGCACACCATGAGCTGCCTCATAACCTCAGCGCAATGCCATCTATCAAGAAGGTGAAGAACTGGTACGCCCAGTCGTTCGAGGTGCGTTCGGGTTGAGCCCTTGTGCCCCTCCACATCTGTTAACGCCGACTTTGCTGTGTTAGCAGGAGCTTATCAACTTCCCCGCAATCGCGCTGCCCAATGATACCCGACAGGCGTTGATGAAACCCGAGGAGCATCATCTGCGAGAGTCGAAGCCCAATTTCTTCAGTGCACAGTATTCACAAGTGCAGCAACAACATGGTATGAACATGACCGCCAGTGATCACCTGAATGCTCATGGGAGTGGAAACGGATTTAACAAGCTGAAGCTACGAGTACCAATGGAAATTTTTAAACGGTGCGTTTTCTTTCTTCCTTTGGCCATCTTATGGCAACGTTGAGTTGGCGACTTTGGTCTCAACTGGTACCCAACGTTAAACGAGTCAGTTAGCGAGATGGAAAGGTTGGATTTCCATCGTTAATTGGGTGCTTTGAAGGCGTTGACTCCTAGAGCCAAAGTCACCTCTCAACGTCGGTCTTGTCTTCTTTTTGATGCCAGATTTCACGAGGATAGAGAGCTTGTGCGCGTCGAGTCCTACATCTTCCGGGTAATTGATCTGGATGTTGTGGAATCAGTTTCTCCTTCAAGGATCGAGTCGAGGAGAAATGGATGTTCGAAACTTGTTCAGGGGCTTCGGCTGGAGGCAGTTCGCAGTTCAATTGCCTTACTGTACATCGGATCTCAGACTTGACACAAACCCAAACTTTCATTGCCACGAAACATCTTTTTGATCTCAATTCTCTGATCTAATGCCTCCTCTCTTTCTTTCTTAGGTACTACGCCAACACGAACAACATCACCTGGCCGCTGGAAGTGCAGGACTACAACAAGCGGTTCACAAAGGTGCTGGCGCACATCAAGATGCGGCATGACCCGACGGTGACGACCGCGGCACAGGGAGTGCTGGAGTGGAAGCGGAGTCAGGAGGCGAAGAGCATCGGGCTGGACATGCAAGCTTGGCTCGCTGGACCGGTTCTACATGTCGCGTATACGTATTGGGATTCGGTTCCTCATTGACCAACGTGTGTCTTTTAAAGACTCTCATATCTTGTCTGTGCGATTCTGAAGTTTTTGGATATAGACGTGGCTCTTAAGCTTAATACCCAACAAGCACACGAAGACTACGTCGGCATCGGCATCGGCATCATCTGCACCAAAGCTCAGGCTGTCCGTACCTGTGCCCTGCCTATCCACTTCCAAGTTCCCACTAACTGACCCCAGCCACCCACTGCAGAACGACGCGACATCGACATCGTGCAAGAAGCCATCGAAAACGCACGGTTCGTCTGCGAAGAACACTACGCGATGTTCAAAGGGCCCCCAGTGCAACTCATCTGCCCGCCAGACCTCATCTTCCCCTACGTCCCAGGGCATCTCTCGCACATCTGCTTCGAGCTGCTGAAAAACTCGCTGCGGGCGGTGGTGGAGCGGTTCGGGGTGGACAGGGAGGACGACTTCCCGCCGATCAAGGTGGTGGTCGTGGAGGGCAAGGAGGACATCACGATCAAGATCTCGGACGAGGGCGGTGGGATCCCGAGGAGCGCGATTCCGCTGATTTGGACGTATATGTATACGACGATGGAGGGGCAGGGGATCGATAGTGATTTCCAGGCGAGCAATTTCAGCGCTGATAGCTGGGTTTGGGTATGGGTATGGGCTGCCTCTGTCGCGGCTTGTGAGTCGTGTTTGGGTTTTCGTGGTCAAGTGCTCGTTTGGCTTATCCTTTCTTTTTTCAGTATGCACGGTACTTAGGAGGCGACCTCCGCTTGATATCCATGGACGGCTTCGGAACGGACGTCTATATCCACTTGAATCGGCTGTCCAGCAGTCGCGAGCCTCTGCCATAGTATTTCGTATTGGGCGTCGACGACGGAAAAGTTTGTTCTAATTCTTGTACAAGTATATCATTAATATCTCCCGCCAGACGAGCGCGAGCCTATCATTCCAGTTGCTGTTTTTCCAGTGATGTTTGGACTGGTATTGTGTTACAATTTGCAAAAGGCAATACAACATTTTATAACTGCACTGACATCTCAGACATGAATTGTGGGATGAACCGGCCTACTGGGACAGCACCTCTGTCTATTTGAAGAGATAACTTCTACATATTGTGATGCCTGGCTCTCTA
This sequence comes from Galerina sulciceps, assembly GCA_023014345.1. Classification (NCBI taxonomy): domain Eukaryota; kingdom Fungi; phylum Basidiomycota; class Agaricomycetes; order Agaricales; family Galerinaceae; genus Galerina; species Galerina sulciceps. The sequence continues at coordinate 389,219 of JAEDXJ010000051.1, read as the reverse complement.
CAAGCACAGCAGGATGTTCTCTGTGTGCTGGCAAGGCAAGAAGCAACAGTGGAATACAGGGAAACTCACCCAGACTTAGTACATGCAAGTGTGTATATTTTGCTGTTTACTTGGCTTCGATGACTCTGCTTGTGCTGAGATTCTAATGGACATTGAGCCTGACTTTTGGATGGAATGTGACCACACTTTGTCTGCATGCCTGAATGTGTCCTACAACTATTGCTAACAGTATGATGCCCATGTTTTGTTATGTACATGCAGCTTGTCATTTCCCTCAATTCCCAAAAACTGGGCCATTCATAACTGGAGCTAATTTTGGTGGGCACCTAATTACATCAGGAAAACCCTCACCTGCTTATGTGTGTCTTATTTCCATAAATAAGCAATTTAGGTTTTTCCTGATGTACTCTACATGGGGTATGCAGGCTGGAACATACTCAGCTCTGCAAGCCATCAAAAGCTGACACCTTCATATACTCTTGCATCTGCTGTATTACAGGGTCTAGATCACAATAATATTTGGGAAGTTAGGAGAATATTATGCCTTTGTTAATCTTAAAGACCTCCAGAATCCAGACAAAGAAAAATGAAATAGACAAAGGACATTTGAAAATTATTTTAAAATTTGACATTATTATGAACATGCTTTGAAGCTGTTGATCTTTCTCTTCCATAAATCTGCAGGCAATACAGAAATAAAAATAAGAATATTTCCTCAATAAGTTTTGGATATTTCTTGGAGGATTATGAATTATCCAACCCTATGTATGCATGGCAGGATATTGAATTTTTGGGCATCAGGCTAAAATTAATTTATTTGGCCCACTGCTTTTCACCTACCTGTTGTCAGCAATTATCCTCAGGGTATTCAAGACCTTGATGGCAAATGAATTTATTCATAGATTACCTGTGGAACTTGAAGCTTGAATACTGAATTGGAATACAAGAAAATACATCAATGTATCTAGTTAGGAGGGTAGCACTTAGACCACATTTTACCAATGAACAGAAGGCAAGGACCAATCAGAGTGGTTCCATAGGGACCAATGACAAGTGTGTTACAAAAATGGGGCAATTGTGAATGAAACTGTGGAGAAACCCAAAAAAACAACTCATTGTGAGCAATTATCCATCCATCTTGCTTAAATTCAAACTGTTCTGTAGACAGAATATCATAAGAAAAGTGATGAAATGGTGTAGCATCAGTCATTGAGGGGTAAATGGAAGCATTGATGACAGCCTGGCCAGGGCATGCATCCCATAATTGGATGGTTTGATCATGAGCCAGAAACAATGTGTGTGCCATCTGGGAGAATGCAACTGACTGAACTGAATCTGTGTGCCCCTTGAATGGTCCAGCAACAGTGTCACCTGTGCTTGTATCCCATACTCGGATGGTTTGATCAAGAGAGCCAGAGACAATGTGTGTGCCATCTGGGGAGAATGCAACTGACATGACTAAATATGTGTGCCCCTTGAATGGTCCAGCAACAGTGTCACCTGTGCTTGTATCCCATACTCGGATGGTTTGATCAGAGGAGCCAGAGACAATGTGTGTGCCATCTGGGGAGAATGCAACTGACAGGACTGAACCTATGTGCCCCTCGAATGGTCCAGCAACAGTGTCACCTGTGCTTGCATCCCATACTCGGATGGTTTGATCAGAGGAGCCAGAGACAATGTGTGTGCCATCTGGGGAGAATGCAACTGACAGGACTGAACCTATGTGCCCCTTGAATGGTCCAGCAACAGTGTCACCTGTGCTTGTATCCCATACTCGGATGGTTTGATCAAGAGAGCCAGAGACAATGTGTGTGCCATCTGGGGAGAATGCAACTGACATGACTGAATATGTGTGCCCCTTGAATGGTCCAGCAACAGTGTCACCTGTGCTTGCATCCCATACTCGGATGGTTCGATCATCAGAGCCAGAGACAATGTGTGTGCCATCTAGGGAGAATGCAACTGACAGGACTGAATCTGTGTGCCCCTTGAATGGTCCAGTGACAGTGTCACCTGTGCTTGCATCCCATACTCGGATGGTTTGATCATGAGAGCCAGAAACAATGTGTGTGCCATCTGGGAGAATGCAACTGACAGGACTGAATATGTGTGCCCCTTGAATGGTCCAGCAACGGTGTCACCTGTGCTTGTATCCCATACTTGGATGGTTTTATCAGAGGAGCCAGAAACGATGTGTGTGCCATCTGGAGAGAATGCAACTGACCAGACTGAATCTGTGTGCCCCTTGAATGGCCCAGCAACAGTGTCACCTGTGCTTGTATCCCATACTCGGATGGTTTGATCAGAGGAGCCAGAGACAATGTGTGTGCCATCTGGGGAGAATGCAACTGACTGGACTAAATCTGTGTGCCCCTTGAATGGTCCAGCAACAGTGTCACCTGTGCTTGCATCCCATACTCGGATGGTTTGATCACAAGAGCCAGAAACAATGTGTGTGCCATCTGGGGAGAATGCAACTGACATGACTGAATCTGTGTGCCCCTTGAATGACCCAGCAACAGTGTCACCTGTGCTTGCATCCCATACTCGGATGGTTTTATCACGAGAGCCAGAAACAATGTGTGTGCCATCTGGGGAGAATGCAACTGACTGAACTGAATCTGTGTGCCCCTTGAATGGCCCAGCAACAGTGTCACCTGTACTTGTGTCCCATACTCGGATGGTTTCATCATGAGAGCCAGAGGCAATGTGTGTGCCATCTGGAGAAAATGCAACTGACATGACCAAATCTGTGTGCCCCTTGAATGGTCCAGCAACAGTGTCACCTGTGCTTGCATCCCATAATTGGATGGTTTGATCACAAGAGCCAGAGACAATGTGTGCCATCTAGGGAGAATGCAACTGACAGGACTGAATCTGTGTGCCCCTTGAATGGTCCAGCAACAGTGTCACCTGTGCTTGCATTCCATACTCGGATGGTTTGATCATGAGAGCCAGAGACAATGTGTGTGCCATCTGGGGAGAATGCAACTGACAGGACTGAACCTATGTGCCCCTTGAATGGTCCAGCAATGGTTTTGCCAGTATGTGCATCCCACACTTGGATGGTTTGATCAGAGGAGCCAGAGACAATGCGTGTGCCATCTGGGGAGAATGCAACTGACAGTACTCCTGAATTTACTTTCCATACTCCTATAGCAGCCCTTGGCAGCCAGTTATCCATTGCACTTCCTCTCACATCCAACAGGCCTTGTGTGCATGGCCAGTAGTTCTTATATAACCAGCTGGACTTTGGGCAGAATGGCAATCCAGAGATGTAGATATGTGGTGTGCTGTGTGCACATGGTGTAGCTGCAAAGCGTGTTATAAATGCTTTCACATCAGCAAGTTTTTTCCATGTGTCCATATATGAATCCTTCTATTTAATCTCAGTTGGACCATTTATACTCTGGATGTATGCTCTCACCTTCAAACAGGTTTGTACCTGGTGTAGCATATCTACACCTATCCCAATCCATTGTTTAAGATTAAGTACCTCCATCCAGAACAGCACTCTGTGAGTCAAAAAGTCAAGAAGCCTCTTGTGGGCTCTGACTGTGAAATATTGTTGTTGAAGATGCTCACTCCAGTACCGACATGCATACAAGAGGGCAGGAGAGATGAACATTGTAATTCGGTCCTGCAAGTCCAACACATCTTTGTCGAACACAAATGATGATTCAAGTTGACAGATGTTGAATTTCAACTTGTGCTTCATCACATCGAAGCAACAGTTGGCTAGGACTTCACTTTGCTCTGTTGTTTCACAGAAGAAGTCCCCAGATCGATGCTTATCAAATAGAAAGTCAGGAAACGATGCATGAAAAGGGGCAACCAGTCCATGTATGTTGTCTTGCACATGCAGTACTGATTGTAGTGGATCCAATGAATTGTGAACCTGCTCGTCGGTAAGACTGAGAAGTGATGCCAGTGCTTGGACAGATATTGGTTCCTTCACGCATACCACTGTCTTCAGCGTGAGCAGAATATCGTTCACCTCCTGTTTTTCCAGGTGCTCTCTGTCGATAGCTGTTGAAAGAATGCCCGTGTATAATCTATTTAGCTCGTCATGCTGTTTAGTCGATCCGGCGTCCATTCCCAGCACAGTCCGCAAGCGAAGACTGCAGTTAACCCCACGCTTTCCTGGACAAATATATCGCACCACAGTCGCAGCATAAAGGAACAACTTCCCGGCACGTTTTGCAAGTTGTTCCACATCACTGGGTGATGGAGGTGGCGACATGGATCCAAACGCCTCGGTGAGATACTTCTTGATGTCCGCTTCCACGATCGATTCGTCGATGTCGTGCAAGTGGATTACAGATGGCGAGTAGCCTGGCCCCAACATCTTCTCACGAATCGCAGGCTCTGGTCGGCTTGTGAGGAAGAACTTGATGGGCAGGTCTCCTGCGAACTTGAGCAGGGTTTCTAGAAACAGGCGGAAAGCGTCGCCATCATCGCACTCGTCCAACGCGTCGATTACAATGACCACATTTTCAGGCATCGCAGCTTTCACGGCCTCCATGGGTTCTTGCACGAGCTTCTCGAACTGCCATCTGACATCTAGCTTGCTGTATTGTGCGCTCGTTTCTAGAACTTTGCAAAGCTTCGACCGAAAGGCCGGAGAGTATTGGGAGAGTTGGTAGGCGAGCGTAGGGATTATGTTGTTCACGTCGCGGCATGAAGAAGAAATACGGGAACAGAAATAGTTGCCGCCAAGTCGAGCACTCTCTTCCAACCATTTGCACAAGCTGTATGAGATCGTCGTCTTTCCAGTACCAGCCATCCCGTTCATCCAGTGCACCTTGGCTCCTTTCGGATCTAAAACCCAGCCTTTGAGTCCCTCCAGGACCTTTTCACGTGTCTCTGCAGTGCACCCACGTCGCTTGATGGTCGTGGAGTAACTTGAGTTATATCGAGCGTCGTTCACTGTGGACAACTTGTCAAGCAATGTTGTCTACAAATAGAATTTTAACGTTGTCATTAAGACTTGGTCAGTTAATCTCACCTCGGACAGCTTTCTTGCACGTTCAAAAGTTAGAAGACTGACGTCGCTCTACGAATCTGTCGGACCTCTGCTCCGAATACGAATTGTCGGATACTCACCTGCAGTTGACGAAATAACGATTCTATCCTATGATACCGTTGGATCACATCTCCCTGGTCCTCGATCGCTTGGACAGCTCGCATTGTTTTGCTGCGATCTTGCTGTTGGCGGATGTGCTTCAGTTCTGCTTCGATCGATCTACAAAGCTTGTCACTAATACTTAACGCCTGGGCGAGCATCTGAGACTCACTCGATAATACGTTCAACATTGCCGCTAACATCCTCTGCAACGAGTTGGGGGAGATATGGTGCCAGCATGTTCGCCATATTTGTGAGTTCAGTTGCAAGTTTTTGGTATTCTTCATGATTCGCTCCAACGGCCTAAGATGGGATTCAGACAAGGCGAAGAGTGTTGAAACAGTAACGGTAGCCTACCTGTGCCAGGTCAAGACAGGCGACTAGCCCTCCGACGGCTGACTTGAGAGGAGGAAACGCATCTGCACTCTTTTCCAGTAGGCGGAGCGCTGTTTCAAGCGTGCTCCATGTCACACCCCAGGCCTTCTTGAATTTATCGGAGGTACTACTGAATTCCGGGATAGAGGTAGATTGTTGAGAGGGTGAGTCTGATGTTGGAAAAATAGTGTCTTCAGGCCGATTCCCAACCACAACTGGCGTCTCCCCAACTTCATCGGCAGGATCGGCCACAGAAGGAGCACAAGGATGCTGAGAAGAGGGGTGAGGAGTTGACAAAATAAGATCATGAATATCGATCTCATACCACAATCGGAGGCCCATTAGAAACATTGGAGGTACTGGATTCAGAGAGAACCGGCGGATGCGGAGACGATGAACGAGAACTTGGAAATATAGCGCCTAGAGTGCGCCGCAGAGCCTTTCTAAACGACTTTCTTGGTGGAGGTGTCATCGTAGTTGAGGAAGCAGAGAGACCGAGTAGCCAATGATGATTACTGTGAGAATTAGCCGACAGCCGAATTGACCTCGAACTTGGACCACCACTTGGCACTTGCCTATACCTTACTTGCAGGCATGAACTCGAAAGCAATCCCTCGAACCACAAACCAACTTCGTTACCACAGGCCGAAAATACGCTGGAACGAAGCAAGGATACCACCGTTGAGCCAAGAATCGAAACAGTGGGCGTTGTATTGACCCCTACGCGCCAATAATTGAACTCTTAACGCGACATAGATGCCTAAGAAACTTGGTAGCTTATAGAACGCCCAAGCAGAGGATGGCTTACCCTCGGTCGAGAAGCGCTGCAGCGCTCGTTGCTCTGTTTGTTGGACGACATGGGGATCTTTATGTGCTGCTTAGTCGGTAGGTGTGTTGTTGGGTGTTATGGAGGATTCGCGTCTCTGTTCTTGACAACACTATTCTTCTAGACGGTCTTCAACGTTGAGAACCTATGCTGGGGATACGTCGCTACCTGGTGGAAGAGTGGACCCGGAGGATAAATCCATGGAAGACACAGCTGTGAGTTAGTCTTCTACTCTTCAACCTTTTGAAGATTGGACTCAAGTCACGCGCTTGTAGCGAAGAGAAGCCTTTGAAGAGGTTTGAAAAACAGTTTCTACTTCGGAAGAGCTGGCTAACGTTTCATTGTAGATCGGCCTTCCTCGCGATAGGAGCAAAGTTCCCTTGCTGTGCGTCCTTGAACCCTTTCTAGCCGCCGAACTCATCGTCACTCCGTGAGTCTTATCTATATCTCTGGTATATCAGAAAACTGACTATGCTGTTATCAAAAGAGTTGTCGTGTTAATACTAGATAATACACTGCGAGTATGTCATTCTTTCTCTTCCGGTTTCCCTTCGTACTCATTACAACCCACAGCCAATATTAAACCGCGATGAGGTTGCAAGTTTATTCTCGCATCCCTTGGCCTCCTTCCTGAGTTCCAACCCTCCTTTTCCTTCTGAACCCGACACCCTCGAGGTTCCTTATCACAAATCCTTTGAGTTCAAAGGCGGGAAACCTGCCCAGGCCTTTCGAATGCACCAATTCCTAACAGGACGAGAAGCTGGTGGGATAAAGCCCATTTTCGGTCTGACCGCGTATGTTCTAATCCACAACCTCCTTTTCATTGACTTCGACGTTTAATTTGATACTTCTTTTGCAGTGCGATGCTCATTCGTACAGCTACCATTGGATATGCACGCGAACCTGATTTCGAGGTTAACATACCACATGGACCAACAACAGAAGAAAGAATTGCATGGACGCTACTGTATCGGAAGGTTTTCTCTGAGGCATGCGAGCAAGAGGGCGTTGATGTTCGGATAGCAAAGCAAATATCAGACGCATTTGAAAAACGAGAGCAAAACCGGCAACGGAAAGAACGTGGGCAGAAACGAAAGGAAAACAGCAAGCTTTGAGGTCAAAGCTCTCTAGATTACTGTTACTCGAGAAGGACCACCATCCAATCTAAATTATACTGTATTGTCATCAACCTGATAGTAGAATATATTGAATAATATTCGAAATTAATTCGTTTCCTCGAAATCCAATCGAAATCAAAACCCGATCAGGAGAAAAGGTCGATATCACGTGGCCTCGCGCGGCCATTGCTTGGATGTGTTTGGTTTGGCGACACGATTTTAGAGAGTCCTGTGCTCAATAATGTTTCTCACCGATATCTCCTACAGAATCCCTTGAATGTCCCGGAATCGCTGAAAATCTGCTTTTGACGACGAGCAAAACGATGAGCTCAACAGATAATCTGCCATCCCTTGCCCTGTCCGACATTATGCACCCTATGTCTCCGTCTCCGGCGCCATTCGAAGAGCAAGCGTCAGCGGGGAATATCACCGGAGCAGCTTCTGTAGGAGTCGGATCTCAAGGGAGAGATGCTTCGCCCGAAATTTATAACGCAGTGGATGTCGCTCCAATGCGACAAAGATTGGAAGAACTGGGATTCTCAGTGGCCAGACGCCGGAACGGCGACCAAGGCATAGTGGATAACACCAACGACAACAACATTAGTTCCAGGGAGAAGGAGCTTTTGGATATGGTGATTTATTGTTTTGAATGGTTTAGATAGAGTTTGCTGATCCATTTATACAGGTTATACGACTTACAGAGGCATTGCCCGTGGATCCTGCTCAGCTTGAGAGACAGGCTAACACTATCGCAAATCTCACCACTCAGCGAGATTTCATTACTCTTCAGGCGGAGGAGGAGCGTGCTCGGTGGCGTTCTGAACGAGAAAGCTGGGAACGAAGTGCAGAAGCGCTTCTATCCCAACGAAATAAGCATGGTAAATCGGAAGTATGTCACTATGTTTTGATCTGTCAGCCCATATGAATATTTCTTCTCTCTCAGGATTCCGAGCGCTTGAGGGCGAGTCTTGAAACAGAGAATCGACTTTTACGGGAAAAGGTGGCTTACATCTTATCGAATATTCTAGTATGGTTGACCCGTTCTCTAGTTGCAAGATGCCCATCGAAGACTATCGTCACTCGAATCAGAAGTCATAAGACTCAAACCCATGCTTCTCATGCAACCCTCCTCGACCTCTCGACCTGACAAAGGCAAAGGCCGCGAAGTCGACACTGGAAACCAGTTGGGATCAATTCCTGAAGAAAGGGATGGTCAGACAAAATCTCAGCACTACACGCAGAGCTACCAGGCTCCACCAAAAATCACAGTCACCTCGCCTACAGCAGCATCCACTTCCAAAGCTGTACCTGCAAACCAACCTGGTCAACACCAGAGCCGCCGTTCTAAGGACCGTGGCTCCAAATCAAAGCGACAAATGAACCCACTTTCTTCTGACGCCTACGCTGAACACATGCTACTAGCCGCAAAACGGATAGGCAGAAAACGCGCAGCAACAGTCGCTGGAATCGTGCAGCATGCCGAACGCGAGAAGGAAGCCCTTGCACAAGAGCAGGAACAACTTCGCATCCAGAAAGAGCAAGATAAATTGGAGCAAGACAGGCAGGAGCGGGTAGCTAATGGGTCTTTTGGAGCATATTACCGGACTCCTGCCGACGGATCGACCTCGAGCCCACAGAGAGGAGGAGCTCCGAGATCAGGACCGGCTGCGACGCCTCGAACCCCCAAGAGGATGGGAATTCACTATTCGCACCTGAGCGCTGGCCCTAGCACCAGCACAAACCCTATACCCATCAACCTCGAAAGCCCTCTCGTATACGTGAATGTTAATTCGGCAACCAGCCAAAATGGATCTCCGTGGGCTGGGAGTGGTGTGATGGGGACCCCAGGTCAGATCAGATCAGCTCTCAGTCGCGAAAGTGGGCGAGGAAATCAGAAGGCCCCTGCAAGTAATCCTCCTACCCCATTGTCCTCGTTGTTGGATGCAGCACTTATGATGGATGATGAAGGCAGAGCTGGTATCAAACCCAGAGGGAAGACGAATGGTAAAGGTCGAGCGCTAGATGATCCCGAGAGCCCAATGCCTAAACGACGAAAGATGTCGTCTGCCAGCAAGCAAGCGGAGAGTCGTTCGATTGTGGGCAGCTCGTTGAACCGCGTGAAAAGTGCCTTGGACGTCCTAGCGGATCAAGCTGCTGCCGCTGTTGTAGAACCGGATCAGTCTGATAAACGGGCATCGGAGTCTGGTATCTCTAACACTGCTAAGGGAAAGGGGAAAGGGAAAGCAAAGGAGCAACCCAAGAATCGCCGCAACGTAAACGAAGTTGGGCAGGATCAAGGCGACAACGACCCGGACGAATTTGGTCTAACGCGTCAAAACAATGCATCTGTGTCGTCCAGGGGTCGACCGAGGACAAGAGGAGGTTCAGTTGGGACGAATTCGAAAAGCAAAGCCAAGTCTATTTCTGTCGTCGTATCAACGAGACCTGTGCGTCAAGTAACTCGGAAACGGGCAAATTCTTCTGATCACAGTGGAGTGCCTTCGACCTCAGCTCCTACAAGAGGATCAGGCCGAGGTCGAGGTCGACCAAAAGGAAGTGTCAATAAATCTCGGCCTGGAGGCCCAGCTGGCGATGTAGGAACGTCGCAAGTGGTTTCTCCCCCAGGGCCACGTGTTATTGCTCCTCCTCCTGGTTATTCTCCCTTGGACGAAGCCATGGCGTTGTCGTCTAGTGTACAGAGCAAGGAGAGGCAACTACAAAGAGAGCGGAGTGAGGAACATGCTGTTCAGCCTTCAGTGGTCAATCGGCCAATGCAAATCAACCCAATGCTGGGACTGCGACCTGTTTCCGGCTGGGGAGAGAGAGAATCAGTCGACGTTGATTCTGACTCCTCGCCTGTAAGGGGTGGCGAAAGACCTCGCCTAGAAGACTGTGAAAGGGCTGTTCAAGATATCCCGACAGAGGAGCGCTTAGAAGCCGTCTCTTCCGCCCCAGTCGCCTCTGGTTCTACAATTGAGGTTTTAGAACCTCCGTCCTCGGTATCAGGCAAATCTATGGATATGGATCATGTCGAATCTTTCAAATCCGTCAATGGTCGCGCTCAAGGTGAATTGTCTATGTCAATTCCGTCAGATATCGGAATCATATCACCCTCCGGCGACGAAGATATAAACTCGGATGCAGATGCAGAAGCAGATATTGATGAGGACCAAGACGCTGAGGGCGAACAGGAGGACGATGAAGATGAGGACGCTGCAGTTGAAGCCCCTGGAAGCCACCCCTCCCGGTCAAGATCACCGCCACCGCCGGATCCGCCACCTCCTGGATCCGATAACGGACCACCTCCAGACGAAGATGACGAGCATGACCCAGATGCTGATGCTGAGGGCGAAATGGAGTTCGAGGAAAATGAGGATGCCCCGTCTGGTTCAATGTCTACTTCCACCCGTCAAACATCGATAGGAGCATCAGCTTCTTTTTCTGAGAAGCCACCTGCATCGAAAACCTCTAGACCTCCGCCATGTTCGTCGTCTAGCCACTTTTTCCGAAATCCTCTACACCCGTCTTCTGCCAATATTGAAACACCCGCAAATCCTTGTTTCGTACTCGAGATTCCCACGGCTTTCTTCCTGCCCTCATGGTCTTCTGAGTCTGAGCCATTCCAGACACCCTCGTCATCGACGCCTCACCCCTCTGCTAGTCGACCTCCACTCTCCCACGACCGTGACCTATCAGAGAAGTTCGAAGACTTGCCCCCCAGCACGTCTTACTCAACTCTCGCTAATGCCTCCGCCAAGCGAAAGTCAAAGCGTGGCTTGCAAAGGAATGCGTCACAGGTTCTAATGTTAGAGAATACGCAACACTTCGTCGGATGGAATAAGCACGATAATCAACTCAATAAGGTAGATAATCTATTCGCTCATGAGAAGTGACTTGAATATTCAGTGATCAACCATTTTGTTTGTTAGGTCTACACCAAGCACTTTCAATTTCCCAATCCATCATTTGGCTGGCCATTGTTCTACCTTGAGGTCGTCTGGCAACAACTGAGAGAAGCCACAAGTTTTCGGTCAGTGGTCATGTCGCAAATAAATCTGTACTCCGATGTTCATTTTTTGTCCTCAGCAAAACAGCCTTTCCCGATCGTGCCATCTATTCCGAACCTCCATTTAGCACTGTTTCCCCATTCATCAAGCCCCTCCTGGAGGTTGTATCGTGATTACGGCCGAACTAATCCTCGCCATCGATCTAAAGCCCATTCACAATCTAGGCCTAAAAACCTCAACGCAGCCGTAGCCTTGTCGTTTCTGTCACTTCACACTGTTGAACGGTCATCGGCCCGAGAAATGAAATCCGACAGATAAAGACCTCCCATTTTTGTGTCTTCTTGTATCTTTTATTATTATATCTGATTGTCACCTTACTTCAAATAGGTTGTAATATTTTTGTAGTACGAGGTGCGAATCTTTGGCCAGCAACTTTGATTTTTTCAGAAAGTGACACGGCTCGGGCGAATTGACTTAAAATGTCGGCTATAAGAGAAGGCCTTTGCACGGAAATGAAAAGGACCACTACATGCGAGTGATCTGACCATTTAGAACCATGGGCTGGTGACGTGCAATCGTTGATAAAGTTCCATCGTCGAGTTGTAAAATCTGCGACAACCGCAAACGAGCCCTTGGCACAAGCGAGCGTGCCTTGAGCAGAAATAGAATGTCCTGCCCTTGCAATTGGTACGCGGATTGTGCCGTAGTTTGCGCCAACTTCCGTATGCTCCAGCACCACCTTCGCGGGACGCTATGATGAATTTTCATCTAACTTTGTTCCCTGCAGATCGAACACTTCTGTCACCCAGTGTCTAACTCACCATGGAGAGATGAGTACCTGGTTTGTACTCGCCTCCCTCGATAGATCTGGAATGCACCAAGTGCTATCTTCGTCGTGTTTCTCATGCCGATATCGACTAACCGCCTTCCTTCAGCTTCATAACCGGAACTTAATTCTTCCATCGTCTTCTTTCGGCATACTATTTCTTTCTTAAAAGTACAGCTAAAACTGAGGACACCTTTTGCTCGCTCAAAGGATGTCTTCCCCTCACCAGCAAGGAGATTCGGACAGTCATCGCGAATCTACTATGGACTTCATCGAAACCGCCCAATACAACGCACCTTCTTCGTCGCCTTCTGGAAATTCGAGGTTGGTTGGAATTATTTAAACTTTACATCGATGTTGACTGGATGTGGACATGTCGGACAGTCAGGCACCTTTGCCATATCCATGGCGTCAATATCGACATCCTAACGGCGACATATACTACTACAATAACCACCTACGTTTAATCACACCGGATAACGTACGCGACTCGGAAATTCTCGAATACATTATAGACGCTCGCGAGGACCACCTTCAATGCCTAGCAGGAGACCCTAATCTTCATCGGTTGCCGACAGACTATGAGCTCGTCATCTCAGATGTCAGCGACACTGCGGCAGTGATTCGAATGTATTCTAGGGTTGCTGGCGCTGCATATACCTGGACGGAAGAAAGAGGTAATTTTATGTTTATGGATCAGAGTAGCTGTTTACTCGTTATTTTAGGATTGGCTATGAAGTCGAGGGAGCACTTTTGGTCTCACGTTGCTGAATACCCCTCACACCATCCAGATCTGCCGCCTAACACGGAAGGGGAATTCGTGCAGTCCCTCAATAACGGTGAGGTTATTCCTATGCGACCACGTTGCTTGATTTTGATACCCCACCGTAGCAAAGCTTGCCGTTGCCAGTGGTGCCGTATTTCCCTTCTCTGAACGGCAAATTGACCAGATCATTGCGCGGTATCAATATTTGACAGGTGTGTACAATTACCAGTCATGAATGTATTGCCGAGAGGTAATATCGCTACCATTTAGCCCAACGGGCGCAAGGCAGGCATATCACCCCATCGCTCGCCTGGCTTGCAGGCGCGGTTATGCCCCTTGACGCCGTTGGTCGACGAGTCGGAGATCAGGACCTCCAAGCTCTTATGAACGGATCCCATTATTGAGTTGTTCAGTAGAAAATACTGCAACTTCGTTGACGGGTGATATCACTCTCTGACTTTACAGGCACTATCGATGGAAATAATTTTCCTATTCCAGCTTCACGTGAACCACGCATATTACTGTAGAACAGGAATGCAGATAGATTTCGGAAATGAAAAAAACGTTGGCGTTACCTGAGATTCCGAGATTCGAATTAGACCCCTTTGAGAGTCAGGTGCGCAGACGAAATAAATATGTATGTGGTGACATAAAATCCAAGACGAAAAAGCGGGAAGGGCGTCTTAATCCTACCCTGCACTCCGCCCATGCTAGAATATAAATCATCGCGGTCTTGGAATAATTGTCCCCAAGTGGCGACGGAAGCAAACGAAGCTCCTGGATAACAATACACGGCAGGGTCCCCTAAGATCAATTTTAGGCAACACAACGGCAAACACGCCCACAAAAGCTGCGAGAGAAGACGGAAATATTATTTCGGTTGTCCCTCTCCGTGTCAGGAATTCATTGGGAAGCCATACTTCCTTTTACTTCGTCAGGCTGTCATCGCAGATATTTTTTATAACCGTTAACTTTGCAGCGAGTCACCCGCCATTCATTTTAGATTACTTAAACATATGGAAGTATGCCTTTGTGTTTCTGAATTAGACTGTGGAGATGAGGGGTGTGAATTATTCCCGAAGGTGTATCCCACCCAGGGTGATATTCTCTGCCCAGGCTGTAATCACCTACGGAACGAGGTTAATTGAGTTTGCAGACGCTTTGTTTGGGTCTTGGCCCACCCTCCAAACTGACCTATTCAATGCCTGTACTAACATAAATTCGTACTTCAATTTTGCTCCTGAACACGAGGTGGTCGGTTTGTGCCTTCCATCATTTATCATGTTACTGGATGAAGACGTTGATTCGTTAGCCGTGGTCTCGGATGCGTCCCCAAATCACATTATTTCCCCGCTGAAGAGAATATTTTCATGGCATTGGGGTAGTATCTCACTATTCGGAGAGACGGCTTCGGTCAAATGACAATATCGATCAACAAAAAGAACCTAGAACATGACATATACTCATACAATTCTTCGGACACGTAACGTTATCACCTGGTTTGAAGGCAAACGCACGTCTAATCTTTTTAAGCTCGGCGCGCTCGTTGGAGGATAAGAAACAATTGACCATCGGCCAATTCTATTCATCAAGTCGCAGTCCCTGCTCCCCTCCACCACCGCACCATGCCATCTTCCCCTCCGCTGACGAATGCACCTGGGCTGCCAACCGCTGCAGGCTTCGGCCGCCACGACACAGACCATACTTCTCCTGTGTCTTGAATTGTAGAGACTGCGGCACGGGCTCCGATGTCCCATACTTTGATGCTTTTATCTGCAGATCTATTGGAGAACCAGAGGAACGGGGATCAGACATGAAAATAGGGTGAAGAAGTAATTGTTACCCCGACAGCCCCAAACGTCCGTCTGGAGAGATATCTGTGCTGAGCACCCAAGAAGAGTGACCAGAGAAAGAGGCTACTGCTCCTCCTGGAGCTGACCGGACATCATGCAACACGAGGCGTTTATCTTCTGAAGCACTCAATAATAACTGCATCGCCGTCTTTGTTAGCGCCGGCTTTCGGAAGTGGCTTGGTGAGATAAGGACGCACGCTCGAGTCAGGAGACCAGGCCAATGACCGTACGGACATGGCATGTGAAGTGAACGTAAAAGACAAAGCACTTGATTCGACGTCAAAGATATAAATTTGCCCCGTTTCCGAGGACATGGCTATCCGTCGACCGTCCGGGCTCTAAACCAGGTTAGCACGCAGTTCCAACGTAGAGGTAAGAAGAAATGAGCACACATGAGTACAGAACATTCCAAATTTATTTCTGCCTGAAGACAAAGTCGCGACGCGTTCACCGAAGTTGTCGGCTTGAGCTGAGTGAATCAAAACATTTCCTGAACCCCCAGTGGACGCGTACGTGTCTCCTTTCGGGTTTAGAGAGACTGACCACGCTGGAGATCGACCACGATTTAGTTCTGCTGACCTGAAATGAATCACCTACTTACAGGGTTCGGATTCTGCATTTGTTCTCACAAAACTTTCGAAAGTCCCAGTCACGTCCCCGTTCTCCAAATTCCAAAGGCATGTGAGGCCTTCGATACTGTTGTAAAGCGCCTTCTTTCCATCTGGCGAAACCGACAATGACACTTGTGCCAATGTATGCGGTGTAGGGAATGTGGCATTCGGTGGATGGGGTTGGCCAACGGCTGCTGACCATTGTTTCACGGAGCCATCAGCAGAGACAGATATAGCGGTATCATTCGCAGTCCATGCAACTCCCCAGACTGCGTCAGAGTGGGCTAGAGATGCAGATAAGCCAAATCATCGCCGACGAGGTGAACTATGGATTGTACGTTCTGAACAGTCATGAGCATGTAAAAATGCTAAACTCTGCTCATAATAAGTTCAATATCAACTTTAAATGGATTTATTCACCATATTTCACTTCCAAAGTCGCGTTATACGCGTCGACGTCGTTGCAGACGATGAGCTTAACTGAGAGAGGGACGTCGGCAGTTTCCGAAGCTGAGATTAAACCTTTTGGTATAACCCACTCCCCGAAACCTAATTTTTCCTCACATCAACGAAAGCGGACGAAGACATCCAAGCCCTTGTAAACCCCTAAAAGCCTTTATAAATTCAAAAGTGAGTATATATCACCTGTATTCTACTGGAGGTCTTATTTTCTTGCTAGGATGTCTGACGCTGGAGATGACATTCCCGTCGAGGTCGCCGCTGAGGTCGAGGTTACCACTGAGGCACCCAAAGGCAAATTGTCTGTGGAGGACGCTCTTCAAGTTCGTCAGGTTCTGTTCTCATTATGCAAGAAAACTGATTAATCTCTCAATAGCAAGTTTTGAAGAATGCTCTTGTCCACGATGGTCTTGCTCGTGGTCTACGAGAGTGCGCCAAAGCTCTTGACAAGCGACAGGCCCACTTGTGCGTTCTAGTCGAGACCTGCACAGAAGCCGAATACATCAAGCTTATCGAAGCGCTCTGCGCTGAGCACAAAATTAACCTGATCAAGGTCGGAGACGCCAAGGTCCTTGGAACCTGGGCAGGTCTCTGCAAAATCGATCGTGAGGGAAACCCGAGGAAGATTGTTGGCTGCAGCTGCGTCGTCGTGAAGGAGTACGGAGTTGAGAGTGAAGGTCTTCACGTTCTTTTGGACTACTTCAAGAACCGCTAAAGTGAGTATTAATGTTTGTAACGTTGCGCGAAGGCTTGTACCCAATGCGCAATTTGTGATGACAATACAGACTCCCTCAACTGAGGATTCGTCTCTTGAGGAATCATGTCTATCCGGAATCATTATACTTTGTCTGATCCCTTCCCCTTCAAAAACTCAACTTCGTTTTGAATTGTGACTGATTTCATTTTTCTTCAGCAATCGCAATCACGATGCTTTGTAGTTGCACATCATGAAATAAACGAGTTCAAAGATTAAGTCTGAATTGAGCAGTGCGACAACGGTATGAATTACCTTACATGCTCGAGATCGATTATTCTATCGAAGGCAAAAGGTTCTTCTGTTACGAATAAATAAACCACCCATATGAAAGACCAGCACACAGCAAGGCAGGGTAACACTGTGTAATATAAGTAATGAAGTCCTTCACTGGTTTTAATAGTTGAAATGAACTGAGCGAAATCAACGCGCGGGCCCCAGCTTGCGAAGAAAGGTGTACAAGTCTGAATGGATTCCGACTCCTTTGCCATCGGAAATGAAGGGTAGATGGGATGCAAGAATACGACGTCACGATGCTCTGGGTAAGCAATCACATCGAGCAGAAATGAGTCAATGACTCTGCGAATAACGGCTTTGTCGACGTTCGCGTTTTTATGGTTGTCCTGGCTGGACATCTTTGCAGCAGTTTCCGATATGTAAAATAACGCATCCAGGAAACCGCGATCGAGGACTGCGCAGCAGGCCGTGCTATTTATGCGGCAGATAGCAGACATTAATTGGATAAAGACGACCAAACGGTCTCCTAGCTTTCGTCCTTTCAACGAGGGTGGTGGACATTCACACCTGGACCTGGTCAAGTACTGAACAGGACTGATTATTTAATAATAGATCGACATACCAGAGAGCTTGTGAACGGAACAACAACTCCGAAATGACCTCCTGAAGAATCACACTGTCGACCTTCTCTAAGGCTTTCGTAAAAAGGGGCAGCCTCTCTTTCTCCATCTTTTCTGCGAAGAACTCTAGAACCTGAGAACAAGCGGTGGCAGGATAGGCACTGGGCCTTGAAGAAGTCAATCAGCCTGAGAGAGCCAACACCATATCAAGAATCAGTCGTACCTCGCGTACTCGAGAAGCAAAGCGTAGAGGTTGACTAATGTATCGCCCGAGAGCCCGGCGTAGTCGATGCCCAGGAACATGCTGACGAGATCAGCATCCAAAATATATTGGAATGCCGACCGGTTGAAGGATGAGAGCTTCCGTAGGAACGTGATGCCGTTTGCCAACGAGGGCTTATGGGGACCTGGACAAGGTGTCGTGTGCACCTCGTGCATGGAAAGAGCACGCCTATTTCCAGATAAGGTTCTGTTAATCCTCCAATATTGTCTGGCATGGGGAAAAACGTACTTCAGTCCCTGCAATATCGCAGGAGCGACAATCTGGAACTCCTGTTCGCTGTGCTTACGCAAAGCACGCAGAAGACAAGACGACTCGTGCGTGATTTGGTAAGAGATGATTTTGAGTGCTTTATCGCTGACGCTATCCATATAGAGGGAGGTAAGGACAATGTCGTATATGTTTTTGAGGCTGTCGATGCTGTATTGTCGATCTTGAATGGCAAGTAACACATCCAAAATGCCAGCATTGATCAAAGCTTGGAAGGCGAATCGATGCTTAAGGATAACTTTTGAAAAAATGAGGACACAGGTGCCGAGCGATGCTAGGTCGTTAGGTTTGATGGCTGGTGCTCCTCGTCGTGTTGGTCCAGCAATTAGGCTACCGAAGGACATTCGAATTGCGATAAGAACAAGAAAAATTACGACTGACCCTCCAAAATGGAAATGCTCCAGCATGCCAAAGACAAGGTGCTCCAGTTCGGATATGCTTCTATTGCCAATAACTTGATAAATTCGTGTATCTTCTCTTTCGGTCTGCCCAGAAATATATGAAAGGGCTTTCTTTTTCGTCTTCTCGTCGTGGAGTTGAGGTTTTCTGAACGATTGTCGTGTTAGGCTTCTTGTCAGTTCAAATAGTCACAACGTACTGTAAAATTCCTAAAATGAGTTCATCAACACCATCAATATCAATTTTTTGACTCTGGTCTTTTTGCAGAGCCAGAAGTACGTCCATGAACCCTGTCTCAAAAACAACTTGTGCTGTAGCCTCATTAAACTGAGCAACTCCGGCCAAGAAGGAGAGCAAGCGTTGGAGATACAAGGTAGAAAGTGTTTGGGTTTCTTGCGGTCTCTTAAAGAGGTCTTCTAAAGCTTGACGATTGCTGCGATAGTTTTCAGCAAGTAAGTTACCGCAATAACTGAAAAATGAGACGACAAACCTCATAGGCGGAAACTGAGAAGAGATCTCCCATATAACGCGGTTCAGTTCAACAATGCTCCACTTTGACATGATTTTCAACATGTATCGAGCTTCTCCTCTGCAGACTTGAAACACCAAGAGGTCAAGAGCTTGCTTCCGGACTTTATTTGCATGTGATCCTGGTCTGACCGAGTAACATGTTAAATAATGCGACAAGAAGTTTGATGATTCATACCGTAACACGCCCAAGATTATGTTGAATTTCTCGTCAAGGCCATGGACGGAAAGGTCATGCGACTGAATGACCAACAGGGCATCGAGGATGCCAGCCCTGATAACAGCTTGGAACGCCTCTTCGCCAAGCCAGGCGACTTTACCGACGAAGGTCATGACCGATACAACTCCTTCCTGGTCAAAGTGATATAGCCCATCACGACTATGAAAAATATTCCGCGTCGGTCCAAATGGGCCCTCTGCCCCAAAGCCAACAGGACCTGCACGTCGAAATACGGCCACGATGATGTCCTCCAAGTCCTGGGATTCCCATTTGGCAAGGGTCGACAGTATGGCTGTAGTGTTGCGTCGTAAGATGCTCTCAACGAGTAAATCTAAAGCCTTTGACCGATATGTTTTGAGGTCCGAGTTGACTCTGGAAGGAACACGTTAGTATTGAAGATGGTTGGAAAGTAAAGTCATACTTCAAGACCTCGAACACAACCGAGAAGAACTTACTATCCTCCAAGGGAAAGCTGCTTTGTGCTGTTTGTAGGATGTTTAAGAACCCTGCGTTGAGAATGGTGCGCAGATAAGGTTTGCCAATTTCGGCTATACGAAAGAGGAAGGTAACATTTTGCTCGAAAGGTGACGGCGTGCCAATGTATTTCGAGAGAGCCCGACTGCTGCAGTCGAGAATTAAATATATTGCTGTGAAAACCTTTGAATTGACCCACAACGTCGTATTTCCTTCCAGCTCCATCATCAAAACCTGAACATCATCGACACTCCATTTTGCAAGAGCTGCTACGATGTGCTCGATTCGGTTCTGGAGAACCTCATTGACAATGACGTTTAGCACCTTTTCTCGAATGATAGGTGTAAGTAACCGCGGTTGCCTGAGGTAAACATCAGCTCTCTAGGCCCATCAAGAACAACCACTTGCTTACGAAAGGACCACTTTGACGAGTTCACCCATGTCCTCTATTCCTGAGACCTTCTTCTGAGCAACGAGAAGTATGTCCAAAAACCCAGCCTGCAACACTGCTTTGCATGTACCCGTGTTGATCTGAGCAACTTGGGAAAGGAAAGAGAGGAGTGGACCAAAACTTTGCTTGTACACCGCGCAAAAGGCTTTATCTTGAGCACTTGCTTTACGGATGGTCTTCTTCAATGGTTCTGAGGCGTCCGGTGTGTGACTGATAACAGTCAGATCGGGCAAAACATGTTCTTGGATGACACGAGGCAACCTATCTCTGCCCCATGGTTGGCGTCTAATAGCCGATTAGCCGTCTGGAGATGGTTTCGATAATAATAGTGAATGGCTGACCGAATGGGTATTATCCTGTCGACGATCTCCGGTAATAAGAGTTCGACTTCAATAAGGTGCCACCGGGACAGGGCCGCGATGAGAGCTTGCACCTGGCCTTGTTTAATTTGGACAATAAGTAATTGAAGCGCTTTATTTCTCAGTTCGTCGTTGTACATCCCGAGCCTAAAAAAAGTCATCAGTCAGACAAAGTTCGGAAGTAAACCTCATATGGGAATACCTCACCTGCAGAGCTCTAGAATAACATTGTACATTTCATGAAGACCTTTAATCCCTGACGCTTGTTCATTGCTATGCGGAAATTTAGATGTGATCGACCGTAGGCGCGCGCCGATAATGACCCGATCGATTCCACGTATCGTTAGCTTGCCCAACGCCTTGATGGCTTTGCCGCCCAAAGCACCTGGTCCAGGGATCGTGCTGTCAGTTGTGGTTGTATACTGAGAGCCTTCAGCGTCCTCTTCGGTTATCGCATTCCTGGGAAGCATATCCACAGCCATGGCGGTGACATGGATGGGAGGAAAGGATTAGTTGGGCAGCAAAGTCTCTAATAGTCAGAGTCGGATGGGACCCTTTCCTAATGAAAGAGCCCAAAATAGGTCGGGGCGGTGAAGCAGACCAGAAATTAGTCGGGAAACACCGCATTTCCGGAAATTGTGCGGAAAACTTTCCCATTCGAGAAACAAATTGATTCTTCACCAGCGATTCTTTTTGTGCCTTGGGTAAGGCGATGAAACGAAAGCTCTGTGACATATGACGTGGATTGACAACGAATTACACGCCTGTACAGAAGACAAGAAATAATAAGCAAAGGTTCCAAGTGAAAAAAATATCAATCATAGCGGTTTCGCCTTCTGGGTGGAGTCCTTGAACGAGAGCGTGATCGCCTGCTTCCTCTGCCCCCTCGATCACGGTCACCGCGTCCACCTCGAGGTGGTGGTGAATCACCTCTCCTGGGAGGAGGAACACGAGAATCGGGCCTGTCGTTATCCCTATCCCGTCCTGAGTCACCACCTCCTCGGCCTCCACCACCACGCCCACGAGGCCCTGGAGGAGGTGCGTTCGAGTCGCCACGCCAATGTCCCCCACCACGGAGAACTGGACCAGAACCTCTGCCCCAGCCTCCATCAGCCTTTCCTGGAGCTGCTCCTCCACCAGTCCTCCATCCGTTCGACGGGGCCGAAGACGCCCCACCAGTTGCTGCTGCTCCAGAACCCTTGATCGATATTTCCGACGGCAAGGTCACGTTTTTGGGAAGAAGAACGGCAACGAGCAGGAAATCTCCAGGTAGAAAACGAAGTTCGTCTAAAGTACGTTCGTCTCGCTCGCGCTCGCCACTGTTTCCACGGGCTGGTTCTGCATCTTGTAACAGCCTGGGTGCAGTACTGGTTAATGTCCCTGGTTCTCCCAGTATGTCACGAGAGTAGACCATGCCGATGTCCTTTTGCGAATACCGTCCCTTGTTACTAGGATCTGCATATACTGTTCGGAAAGAAAAACGAGCGAGTGGGTGCCGGTATTCTGCTACGTGTGGTGCAGTGTTTCGGAGAATTGTCAACACTTCACGAAGAGTCGCGTCTTTCCTATATCTTGGTTGAACAACAATGTCATATAAGAACCGTAAGGACATACCAAGTGAAGAGCTGCTGTTCATCCGTAGTTGGAAGCGTTCCATCCTCAAAAAGTGTGAGTCGATGAAAGCTGCCGATTTTAACAAATGTCCGAATGAGAAATGGTGCTGTCTTTTAGAGAGAAATCTCGTCAACACTGTATAGTCTTCATGTAATCACATTATACCTTTTCTCTGGATGGTGTAGCTTGCTCAGTTGGCATGCCTTCGTCGGCGTCCATGACAGGCCTTGTTGTGGGGAGTTGCAAGGAAGGTTGCCTTATGTAAGCGAAGGGACTGTTCAGTTTCACTGTGAAATTGCTGCAAAAAACTCCCTGTGTTCTTTTTTCCTTACAATGCGGAGTAATAACTGTTTTGCTGCAGGAAACTCCAGAGCTACATCAACTTGTTGATACCCATACCATCATAATTAATTGGCCTAGGTATATGCTTGCTATAAAGTCCTCATGGGAGTATATCCATGCATTTGATATTCCACCAACTGTTCCACCTAGACCCACAGAAAAAATATACGACTGCAGTGGGGCTTTGTCTTTGAGATCCTTATTAATGACTGTTGTGGGTACCTCAATATGTGAGGCTGAATTCGGTGTAAAGGTAAGTGTGGGTCTAGATTTATTGGAGCTTGTAAAATACTCAGGTATTTGCTTGCCTGTCGTTACATCCCAGATAATGATAGTTCCACCGCCTGACGAAGAAAGAATACTTCTTCCATCAGGTGAGAAAAAGGCAGCTGGTACTTTTTTGGTGTGCCTTTTCACGGATAAGACATGAATCATCTTGCCAGTTTTTGTATCCCAGAGACGGAGAGTCATATCATAGGAGGATGACAGAACGTACTTGGAATCAGGAGAAAAAACAGCAAAAGCAACAGCATCGGTGTGACCTTCAAAGAGATATAGCATTGGCCAGTCTGGACATCCCAGACACGAACAGTCTGATCCAGGGAACCAGAAACTATTTGTTTTCCATCTGGAGAAAAGTCGCGGTGACAACATAACCAGTATGCCCTTCAAAGGTTTCCCAGTGACAACTCCGGTCTCTACATCCCAGATGCGAAACCGTCTTATCGTCTGAGGCTGTGACGATGTAGCTCCCGCCGGGGGGAAAGTTGCTGAACTGATGACACCATGGCCAATGAAGGCAACCATGATATTTCCCGTTTCAAAGTCCCTCAAATGAAAAGAACTTGAAGCGCCGGCAAAAGCAATATGACTCTTGTTAGGAGAGATACTGATGAGCCACTTCGTCTTATTACCAAGATTTTCCATCGGCCTGGGGGTTCACGACTGTAGAGGCGTCAATTTCTGGCTCCTTGTTCTGGTCCGGCTTTGATAGAATGCTGTTTTCGTCGTCGTCAGTTAAGGTCCCGTCGTCTTCCGCCTCTTCTGAGGTCAGTGGCACCCTCGTAACAACATGGGTGAGATGTGAAGGCCAATGCGATACGGCGTAATGAAGTTGTCTTGGCATTCCCTCGCCTCTCCAAAGGTGCACCAGGCCATCAAGACACTGAAGGGCAAGCTCGCCGTGCGATGCAACCATATCAACGAAGAATTCCTGGGCATCCGGGTTCGTAATGAAATCAACAAATGATTTGTGGACACGAGGAATGGTTCGGCCATGTATTTCGCCAACACCTGGCACCAATATTGTTCGGAGCCGCTGACAAATGTTCAACGTCCACAGGAATACCAGTGTTAGGATTGCGAAGGTCCAATAGCCCCTGTAGATCCACGATAGGCAGCGGACTTTGCTGGGCCAGGATTGCACCTATGATTCGTCGGAAACACTGAAGTTGCCATGGACTTGTCTCACGGCGGTATGTTCGCTTTAGAATTGCCATGTATAAAGCGGGCCATGTCATCCATGCCGTTGGCATTCAGTTCATCGAGGACGCTGACCAGGCATTCCCTGCCAAAATCCTCGATCTGTACACGAAGGTATGCTATTGCAGTCACAGCCCAGATGAACAGGCCCGACGCTTGGGTGCACAGCTTTCGCATTCTCTGGGACCCCAATGTGACCAATCAATAGATACTCCGCCATGATTTCGTGAACCTTCGTCTCCAAGTATTGTGTAACGTCGGCGACAGAGGTTCTCGCAGATAGGTGAATGTTCCTGGCACGAGGATGTCGGCCAAAATTGTCCCTGATGACGTTCTCGACACGGCTGGAGATGAAGACCTTCACGTTGCTTGGGAGATCGACGAGAATGCGAGAGAAAACTTCGGCTGTCGTTTTCAGCCGTTTAAGGTCTGTTTCGTCCAATGCATCTATAACGATCACGACTGGCTGCCCAGGTGTGGATTCAGATGCGACATGAACGACCTTGAGAAAAAGGTCGGTTGCCTGACTAAAAATGTCGTCCTTCATTATATCTGGCTGTTCCCTCAAATATCATCGACGGCATAGCCGACGACCGGCTTGCGTTCGGACATTTGTTTGACGATGGTTGGAAAGTAGAGCTGTGGATCGGTCGTGCTCGCGTCATTCCGGTTGATGAAGAACTGGGCCCATAATATCTTGCGACGCTTGCACTCCTGTGCTATTGATGCAGTGACGGCTGATTTGCCTACGCCTGGATCACCAGATAGCCAAAAGAAACTGGGAGAGTCTTCACTAATATCGGAAATCCATTTCATGATCTCTGCCAAGACCAATTTCCGTGTACCTGGGTCACAGGGAATCTTGTTCTGAACCTGAAATGTGGCGTCTGGAAGAGTTTGCTGACGCTAGAAAAAGCATCAGGAGGAGTAACATCGCTGGCTGACACAGTCATACATGTGGCATGTGGTCTTGGATCGCCTGAACGTGCTGATTCTGCCAATCGAATGTGGGATTAACGACAGCGCAAAGATGTATAAAACCACCTACCAAACTATCTAGGCGTCGGTCAATACGGTCTTGACCAATTCCTATACGTATATTCGACACAACCTAAAGACGGGCAATGAATAGCCGGGTTTTTGAGCCAAAAGGCGACGAACCCCAAATCGTTCGATTGCTTGAGTGAATTCAACCCGAAACTCCAAGATACGTTGGTTTACAGACGTTCGTTCCAGAAGGTCAACATTCTAAGTTAGAGGTAACCTTTAACAGCATGAAAATCAAGGAGACTGGCTGACAGACCAACATCCTATTCGCCCATATGCAAACTTCCTCGATTATTCTCCTGGAGTGGCGAGTTGCGTTATTTGACAAATTAGCATTAATAGTAAAACCTGAATCCGAACCTAATATCCGCTAGATTATCCCATGCACTCGCAGTGAAGCCACCACCACCACCTTCTCCCAAAGTCAATGCCAATTTCTCGACCCATTGCAATACACCCTGTGCAAACTGAAGCGCCGAAGATTTTGCTTCAACCATAGTCTATATGATCATTTAAGTCTCCGGCAAGCTACAGCTTGAAACAACGAGAGCTGAGGTGACTCACTACTCCCAACTGCACGAGATGAGCCAAAGCCTTGACGAAGCCGCGGATTGGTATAGGGCCATCAGGAACTACCTCCAGTAAAACCTGGTGTTGTTCAATGGCGGCGGAGGTCTTCTTGAAAATGCGATCAAGGGTGTTTTCCGGGTGGTCAACATTCCATGTATATACTTGATAGAGGAAATTTTGATCGAGTTTCCAAAGTTCCCAAGGGTTTGTCGCAATGGTAGTTGACACAGAATGCTGCGAGGGATTCGAATGGGAAGGAAAAGACGACTGGACTTTCCCGTAAGGGCTACTGCGGGCCTACAAAGTAATCAGAACATAACTGGCAATTTCAATAAGGTTTGAAATCTTACCTTTGGAGCTGCGCCTCTGCCTGCGGAAGGCCTAACCCGCCACTTGGTAGGACACAGTCTGAGGTCGGCAGCTTCGCGCTTTTCGATCGAACTGTAATGGAGTCTGGCGTATGACTGTAGTCCAGGAAACATAAGTCAATGATTAGGTGGGTTGGAATTTAGCGTCATTTACCTTACGGTCCTGTCATCAGGGTCCTGCCGTTCGGGTGATTTTCCATGTTTACCGAAGAGAACCTTCGCTTTTGACCTCGCCTTTGCAAAGGATTTGCGCAAAGATGTCATTGAGGGATGGAAAAAGTAAACAAGAGTCGTGTTGAGCACGAGGCGGGCTCCTTCGCTCAATGTGGAAGGGGCTATTCATGTCACACTCAAGCCGATGTCAGTAATGTCAGAATGCACAGCCAGGGAAGTAAAGTGGCACACCAAAGAGCAGCAGGGACAAAACTCCTGAGATATCTTCACAAAACTCCAGAATCTTAAATAAAATCCCAACTCGTATTATGGGCTGGAGAAGACCCCTCAAAAGCTTATAAGATTCAAGTCGCATGAGGAGTTTCGCTGACACAGCAAACTCAACATCACCGCTTGCAGTGACCGCTTGCAGTACTTGACGAACCTCTCTTCTAAGTCGACACCATTCATTTAAGTCTAAGAACTACAAAGTTGTAATTTGAGAAAGAAGAAGTTATCCCAATAGCCTAAAAATTGTTGATCAGTTAGTATTCCCGATAGAAAAGATGGGTGATGAAGCTTGCCTTGCCTAACGTCGGTTCAGACCTACACCTTATAAATAAGGAAAACCATCATTCAAGACACCCAAATTCTCCTTAGTAATGGATGCGGTCTTCCGACGATCTTTTCATTCAGATATACCCCGTGGCCGTGAAGAGAAATTGTTGAGAGAGTAAACGAGGCATATATGGGCAGTTCGAAAGTAACGAGACTTTGGCAGTCAATGTATGGGGCTTCCAGGTGATCAACTTCAATATTTCAAGGTTGAATCCTGCCATTGCCCTCTGCGAGAGGACTTTGAGGTTTACGGCACATCTGGATCGTCATGGATGAAGACAAAGACTCAGAGCTGGCGACCTCAACTTTGTCGGCACCACGTGCTCGTGACATAATGATAAGATAAGATCCACGGTACGAAATTTTATTCCTGGACCAGAATGCTTTCCTATTCTCTTTCTAGATCTTGAACTTCATGTCTATGTGGTACTGAATGGTCTGACGTTCGAATGTATCCCCAAAAGCCCTATCATAGGACCATAGAATAGGGCTACGAGTTTACGACTGCGGCGTCTCGATTGACGGTGACGGGCACAGAAGCCATGTGGAGATACTGTTTTAGCTTGTTCCCAGCCATACTTACCCGATGAGTCAGTTTCTGGGTTATACATAATCTAATCACCTTCGAGTCTGGCTTTGACTTGACCAGTGACCCCATCCATGGCCTCGAGTTACGCTTACAAGCCACTCGCTCCAGATCCTCACACTAGCCACAGAGCATACCCAAGAAAACGTTACTGGTTACTCGGTGTCTCCCTCCTAGTCAATGCCTTATCTTTCGCAGTCATTCTAAGAGGTTCTCATGACTTCACGGATATTTTTTCTCAAAGGATCTTCTTTGGAGATAGCTGGTATAGCAGTCTCGACAAAGATCCTTTACCAGTGACGGAGGCCTCTGCTGCAGGACGCTGCGTTTCGTCTGAATCTCAACAAGCTTCTCCACCAGCCCCTCTAAATTTGTGGGCGTCCCTCACAGTTCCAGAGACGTTAGAAATCGCAGCATGGCTTGAGGCACCAGAGCGAAATTTGAACCTGACACAAGTGCACGAATCTGTGCTATCTGACAATATAATATTCTTGATTGAGAAGTACTACCCACCCAAGGAAGCTGCTCTCGCCTATCTGGAGAATCCGGAGAAATCTCACCTGCCAGAAAGATACGCTAGAGTAACCATCCACCATGGAGGATTCAAGGAACCTGTGGTCAAGGACTATCTGGTTGGCCCACTACCCGTCAGTGCCCAAACGACGATCCGCCCACTAGTAGACATCTATCATCGAGAGGACGTTCCGTTCAATGCCCGGGGTCTCGCCCAGATGATGGAAATGCCCAACTTTTTGAAAAACGCAGTTACTCCAATTCTTCCTGCCCTGGAGGTATTCAATTTTTAGTGACGCTGTTTAACATTGACTCAACATCTACCAGGAATTATTTGGGGGCTCCATTAGAGGCCAAGAAAATGACACACTAGTTGGTGGCATGTCTGGTCCATTCAGTTTCGATGGCAGTTTCAGGCGACTATGGATGACCTGGCGTAGAAATGTGGCAGGATCATACCTCCTACCAGTGAATTTTTACAAATACGTTGACTTGTCCGGAAGCGATCCTTCACAGTGGAAAATTCTCAAAGTAAGCTATCAGACCCCCTACTCCTTGAACCTTGTTCGTCTCAACTGAGGCTCATAGCTCAAATATCACGACCAAGTCTTCCCGTCAACCGAGTCCTTCTTAGAAGCTTTCAACAATGGGACTCTCATCCGCCATCCAGAACAGGCCGACCCAAATATCGATCTCTCGTGGACAGAACGAAAGCGCGTCGGCCCAGAACGCGACCTCGACCACCTCCCTGGACCTCGTTCAGTTTCGTTCTCTGGCTTGCGTTATCGCGTCGATCGTCAGCAGCAGTACCTCGGTTGGATGGGCTGGGGTATGTATCTGGGGTTTGACCGCGATATGGGGTTGAATTTCTGGGACATCCGCTTCCGCGGAGAACGTATCATATATCAGGTAATTATACCAATAAATTGTAATCGATTCTTGCTACTAAAAACAATCAACCCAGCTTGCACCTCAGGAAGCAATTGCCCAGTACGGTAGGACTTTTTTCTCGATGATAATTTCGTCTACTGATAAGCTATCGTAGGAGGGAACGACCCTCTGCAGGCAACCACTGCATGGATGGACCGCTACTTCGGAATGGGTGGCCTAGTCAGGGACATGATACCTCATTACGACTGCCCACAAGAGGCTATCTACCTCCCAGCCACTAGTTTTATGGTTCTGGGCCACGTCAAGCGCGACCGAGCCATCTGTATATTCGAACAAGATACTGGAAAACCGTTGTCAAGGCACTCTGGCTTTGTTGAAGGAGAATTCGGAGCGGTGAAGTCATATGTTCTTACCGTTCGCAGCATCAGTACTGTTGGAAAGTATGTTTTTAACCCCTTTTCTGACATTAATACTCTGCTTATACTTATCCTACTTCAAGCTATGATTACCGTGGGTCACTTTACTGACAATGTTCGCCAGTCTATACTAATATACTTTGTCTTCCTTTCTGCTTAGTGGTCTGAAATTATTAGCATCTTCAAGGCGTTGATCTCATGCGATTTTTTTCCCCAGTTCGACTATATGTTTTACTTGGACGGAACAATCGAGGTTCGCTTGTCCGCCTCGGGGTACATGCAGGGCGGATACTGGAGATCAAACCAGGATGGATATGGAAGCAGGATACGCGACACATCCAGTACGCCAATCTCTTGCATGCCTCAGACATATCCACTTAACCGACCTCCGTCAGTGGGTAATTTACACGACCATGTAATCAACTACAAGTAAGTTATCCCTATATCCTTTGCCTACGTTTCCAATACTGCTGTAGGGTCGACTTCGACATCGCCGGAACAGCCAATTCCTTGCTGAAGACCACGACCAAGCAAGAGGAGCTTACCCACCCATGGCTGGACGACGATTGGGGTCAGCAGGTCGTTCAGCAGAAAATATTCAAGGAATATATCACAAACGAAGATGACGCGCTCTTGAAGCACCCTCCGAACTTCCAGGGCGGTTACGCTCTCGTCAACCAGGACGTCACAAACGCCTGGGGTTACCCAAAGGGATACGCTATCCATCCGGGCCATTCGCCTATTCACAACGTATGTGCACTACAATGAATATCCTCGTATCAAAGTTTTGCGGCGAACTGATCGTACGGGCTTTCCAGACCGTCGTCGGGTCCAAAAGAATGCTCAACAACGCCAACTGGGCACGGTACAACCTTGCGGTGTCTCTTCGCAAAGAAACAGAGCCATCCTCCAGCTCCATGTGGAACCTTAACCTCCCAGGCGCACCACCAGTCGACTTCCACAAATTCTTTGACGGTGAAAATATCACCCAGCAGGACCTGGTCGCCTGGATCAATCTGGGAATGCATCACCTGGTATGCTAATTACTCTAACCGCCTTATCGGGAGCCTTATTCATAGAACAAACTAACGTGCATAAACCGACAGCCACAGGCCGAAGATTCCCCAAATACGAAGACCAATATCGCAACATCTAGGTGCGTAATCTATCTCGTCTTGGCGAGGCAGTTTTATTTTTGCGACTTCATGCTGACTGATATGGTCGGCCCAACCTTAGCTTCATGCTGACGCCATTGAACTACTTTGACCACGACGTCTCGATGGAACTGCAGAACGCCGTTCTCCTCCACTTCCCCCAGAAAGCCGGAGATCCGTTTGCGTTTGATGATAATGGCGTCAAGCAGGACTTCACTTGCCTGCCTGAGGCGCCAGCTCCGTTTGAGTACTCTATGGCTCAGTGGTTTGGACCGGACGGGAATCCGGGTGATATGGACCCGGAAGATGTGAGAAGAGTCTCGGAGATGTACCTGAGGGTCAAAGTTGCTGCATAGAAAACTTTGCGGCGGTTTGGAATCGTTATATTCGTTCATAGTTGTGAATAGACATAAGAATAGCCTGCTATGAAGGCCGTGGTCGTTAGTCCACCCAAAGCTTGTAAAACTATTTGCTCTTCTCGCTAGAGTCGTCTTTGCCTTCGTGGCGTATTTCAGTTTCCACTCGTTTCTTTTGCTCCAAAAGCTCGTCGCCTTCGTACACTGCAACAAAGGTCAATATTTGAAGTACAAACCAGGACGAAACAAAACATACAGAATGCAAGTTCTTCCAAGCTCCGACCAGAGGTCTCAGGGAAGAGGAAGAAAACGAACACAACTTCGAAGAGAAGGAAGACGCAATAGCTGAATGAAATTCATGTTAAGTATAATTGAGCTGGTTGGACTGGAAAACTATTTGACCTTATGTAATACTTCCAACCTTTAAGAGTACAGAAATGAACGATCAGATAGGTCCAGTATGAATGGCACAAGACAACACACCAGCATTCGCAATTCCAATGGGATTGACGAATTGGTTGAAGAACCCAGCCATCCGGCTGAACCACTGGAAGACGGCGATGCCTTTCGCGCGAACGTGGAATGGGAAGAGTTCGACCAAGAAGGCTGCAAAGCAATATCAGCTCTGTGGTTACACCTTGATGCAAGGTGGCAAGACTCACTGTAGGTCAGGGCATTGTAAGCCATGTTATAAGCAGGGCTATAGAGGAAGATGAAGCTAAGAAAAACAATGAGTCATGTGCAAATTTGGAAGGAAGACAAAACTTACGCGATGACGGCTCTTGAAGCACCTTGACTCTTATCGATCGAATATCTGGCGCTTGCGACTGTCCATCCCGTGAAGACGACCAACATTGAGGAGGTGCAAGCCTAAAAAGGGCGGTCAGGATGTGCATGATAAGAGAAGACAAAGCATACACACCAGATACATCGTCCTACGCCTCAAGCGAGAAACCGTCAAGGCAAGAATAGTAGCATTCAAGAAACCCCAGCATGTGCTCGCCAAATTGATAAGATTCTTTGTGCGATTGTCATGGACGCCAACATTGTCCAGTATCCGTGCAAGGAAGTACCTATCCCGCCAATCAACCCCAAATCTCAACCACCCAAAGCTCAAACCAAACAAACTCACGAAGTCAACCCATTCCCACTCCACTGCGTCGCAAGCCCAAGGAACGAGCCCACCAACACCCGCCTCCTCATCCCAGACGTCCTCAACAAATCCCGCCACCCCACCTGGGCATTCTCCTTCTCCAACTCCAGCGTCGTCTCAATCTGGACATACTCAGCTTTCACGAACTCCGAGCTCGCATCGCCCTCCGCGTGGTACCGAACGAGGATGGCCATCGCCTCGTCGCCGCGGCCCTTGGAGATGAGCCACCGCGGGGACTCGGGGAGGAAGAGGACGAAGGTGATTTGCAGGAGGGAGGGGATGACTTGGAGCAGGGAGGGGATGCGCCAGCCCCAGTTGGAGGGCATTTGGAAGGTCCCGAGGGTCACGCCGGCGGCGACGATGGCTCCTGCGTGGGGGTTAGGTTTAAGGAAATTGGATGAGAGATGGGTTGGGCGAACCGATGAAGTAGCATGAGTTGAAGAGAGATCCGAGGATGGCACGTTCTTTTGGATGACCGAGTTCTAGAGAGCATAGGACTGGTCAATAGCGTGGTTGTTATCAGATACGTCTCCAACTCACCTCCAAGCAAAGACGAAGCAGCAACAATCGCAAAAGGGATCCCAAACCCCAGAACAAACCTTGCAACCACAAACATCGCAACTAAGAGGTAAAAAAAAGTCCCATCAGCGCTGCTTCCACCAAAAAAAAGGCAAAGCAAAGCAAAGCATACATACAATCTTGTGCAGCAGCTTGGAGGACAGCACCAACAACCATGATCAAACTCCCCAGACCAATCGCCCACCTCCGACCGAGGCCGTCTGAGACGAGTGGGACGAAGGGCAGGGAGCAGATCGCGCCGGCGGAGTACATTGCGGACATCACGCCGAGGAGGGTTGATCGGGGGGAGTGGTAGACTGGATGAAGGGAGGTTGAGTGTGGAGGAGATGAGGAGGAGGGGATGGAGGAGAGGGGGGGTGGAGGTGCTTACATGCATCCCATGAAGTAACAGCTTGCAAACCGTTCATCATCGACGAGTCGAACCTGCGTCGAGTAAGATGAAAACATCAGTAAGAAAGAAAGAAAAAACATCGCCATCATCATCATCATGAGAACCACCCTCACCCGCTAGTCATCTCAACCCCAATACAAGTCGGGAACAAAATGAGGTACAAAAGCCTCAGATTCGGCTTCCTATACCACGGCGTCGTATCCAGCTGAGCCAGCTGGGTCACGATCTGATCTGCGGGCACCAGAGCGACTTTTGCTTTGCCTTGTTCATGATCTGCGGAACTGATTGCAGCCATCGCGTGTTGGACTCTGGAAGTGCGAAGAGGAGGGGTGGTCGGTCAGGCTTTGATATCCACGTAGGCTTGGGGTCGTCTTTAAATAAACAAGGCCTGGCTGGGCTGGGATGGGGTGGGGTGGGGTGGCGAGATCGGATACGAAGACGGAGACATATCCTCCACTAATTCACCGGATGGCAGACTTGATGCATATGGAGAAAGAAGCCTTTGTGTTCCGCATTGAAATTTGGCTTGTTGAAGGAAGGGTGGGGGTGTAAGTTAAGAGACGATCCCCATTCGTTTGTGCGCGAACTAAAGAGCTAAAGAAAGAAGTTGGGATGGATGGTTTGTGGAGAGTTTGAGTGACGTACCTGCCGATATTGGGACTTGAGGACCCAAAGATCATGAAATCGTACGTTCTGCAATGGTACAGTAAACCCGCAAATCTTCTATAATCTATCAGATGTGAACAACGTTACAGAACAGGCCACAGTTCATAACGCGGCAAGTCGTAGTTCACGTCCATCGTGAGCAGAAATGTCTTCAACTGACATCCCACGGAAGAAAGTCGGTATTATTTGAAGACAGCTCGAACTTCGAAGGGCTTCTGTGAAAATTATTAGAAATGCAAAGCTGCGAGTTCCGCTTCAGCTGATTAGCCGTCCTTTCTCTGTGGTGCTTCGGACCGATGTTGTCTTGATGCTCGGATGGGATGTTGAGTTTTGATATTCGAATCATGGTTGGGCTATGATGGTTCTATTGCAGCATGGGAGAGGCGTGGTGAGAACGGTTCACCTAATCGATGGGGTCATCCTGTACTCCCGAAAATGTGACGTGAGCAGGGAAATTTGTGCCAGCTTCGAAAAAACATGTCGAACCAATTCCGAACAAGACGGTGTAGGAGAAAGTAATTTTCAGGTCGCTTTCTGCATTCTGGAGTTGAATACTCGGACAGTCAAAAGACGATTCATTAGAAAGCTATGTCTATGTACATGTACACTGATCGACCACAAGTCAGTGAATTGATAACAAGGTAAAATTTTCTGAACACACCTAGGAGGCTAACTACTCGCAATTGCAATTGCAACTCTCCCCTTTCCGTCGCTTTGATCACATTTATACACTGCCCAAACTCTAAAGAAATGGACACAAAGTGAATTTGACGCCTATATCCATATGACCGATTCCTCCAATTGGAAAACGAAGTCGCGTCTACTTGGTTTTCGAGCCGCGGGTATCAAGAATGTTGTACCTTCATAAACACAAATAAGAAGGAACACGGATAACCAAAGTACAGCCTTGTAATTGAGTATGACAGCTTGATCAAATTTCGAATGGGGACGTGGACTGGAAAAGAGTGGAAAACCGGAGACGAGAGGCAGTGTCAACTTTTCAAGGTGATGTTGATTTGGTTGAAAGTCATCATCAATACTAATGAGTCACGTGCGTGATATCTAATAAAGACTGATGATGACTCTTTTACTTACGGCTTATCAAAAACTTTGAAGCCTCTTTTTCTTTCTTTCACCTTGACCTTAACGTCCATCTCGAGCTCGTCCATCCGCAGGCGTCTTTATTGTCGTCGTATCGTCCTCAGCCCTTTGCCCGAAACTTTTCCTATCCGCCACTCACTCTCACTCATCGCACTATCATGTTGATCAAAGTAAAGGTATGTTCCCTTGACCTCTTAATGAGTACGCGTCGCGGTATGCTGAGCCACGATCTGCAGACACTGACAGGCAAAGAGGTGCATCTCATCTCATTCCCATCTCCCCGCGAGATCGCGCGCGATTTCGGTGTACATTGAACAGGAGCTCACTCTCGGTTGTCTTTTGTGTATACTCTAGATCGAGCTCGACATCGATCCTGACGACAAGGTGCCGATTGCTGCTTTGTTTCCCTTTGTCACACTGATATGCCCTCTTTGCAGATCACGAGGATAAAGGAGAAAGTCGAGGAACAGTCCGGCGTGCCGCCTCCTCAGCAGCGTCTCATTTTCGGTGGTCGTCAGATGTGCGTCCTTTCCACCCCTTTGATCTGTCCTCGATCGTTTCGCTGATCACTACCTTGACCTCACCAGGAACGA
Organism: Galerina sulciceps; assembly: GCA_023014345.1. Lineage (NCBI taxonomy): Eukaryota > Fungi > Basidiomycota > Agaricomycetes > Agaricales > Galerinaceae > Galerina > Galerina sulciceps. The sequence goes on along the minus strand of JAEDXJ010000051.1, from coordinate 354,065 downwards.
CGATAAGACTGCGAAGGAGTTCAACATCAACGCAGGCGCGGTGCTTCATTTAGTTTTGGCACTTCGGGGAGGAGGGAGATGATGATCCGTGTATTAGATTGTTCGTGCCCATGGCTTTAAATCTTGGAGACTTGTCTTTTCTTATCACTCATGCGTTTATTACACTCCAGTCGCCATTGTTGTTGTTGTTGTTTTTTCTTTCTTTGCAAATCAAACCATCATCTTATTTTTTTTTTTGTGGAACGCTATGGCTGTGGCATAATTGACAAGTTTTATTGGCGGTCTGTCTAAATTGGATCATCTAGTAGGAGTACAAGATCTACGTTACTGTTGGGTATAGTGCTTTCCGAAAGAGGTCCAAGAAATGAAGGATGGGTTGGATGATAATGGAGAAAGGGGATTTGGCATGCGCAAGTTTTGGATCGACTTCTTTCTCTTCCAGACTCTCCGAGTCATCGTCGTCGTCGTCGTCTTCATCCTCCACCTCCACCGTCATAGGCTCGTTCGGCCCCTCAGACCCCTCCTCCCCCGCATCCGGCTTCACATACATAAACCACGACACCACAGGCCTCAACCCATCCCCCCACCTCCCAACAACCATATTCGCCATATGCCCCGCCATCATCACACAATCCACCCCGCCCTCCTCATCCACCACCTTCACATCCACCTCGCAGAACCCCATCGGCACATCCGCACTATCAATCGCCGGATACTGCACCCCGTCGAGCGTCAGCACGGGGTGGTACTTCTTCTCCCCGAAGCTGAGCACGGGCGCGGAGGGCGAGCGCGGGGTGGCTTGCCAGTTTCCGGAGGAGTCCCACACGCAGAACGCGGTGATCCACCCGGAGAGGTATTGCGTGCCGGAGCCGAGGGAGTAGTGGTGGCTTATTTTGTTCCAGAAGTCGAGGTCGGGCCCGGAGGAGGGGGGAAGGGTGAAGGCGGCGGCGAAGCGGTGCAGGACGGGGCGGAGGAGTTGCGCCCAGGCTTTGGGCTCGTCGCCGAAGGTTGAGAGGGTGTCGAGTTTTTGGTAGAGGGCGAGCCAGTCGGAGTGTTCGCCTTCGAGGGTGACGGAGGGGAGGCCGCACATTGTCATTTCGTAGTCGAAGTAACTGTTGGTTGCGGGGTCAAATTGAAATGTCAGGTCGGCGCCGCGCTGGTTGCATAGGGATGAATTTAATTGACTTACGTTTTCATAGTGGACATCATCATAACCGAACAGACGACAGTATCGGTGGGCGTCGTTGTCGTAAAGTTGGGTAGGATCCAGTCTTTCAGACTCGGGTTGACGATCTATGACAACACCAAATACGCGTCAATTACACGGGAGAAGCGTAGCTGGGCATCCAGTCAGCAGACTCACATTTTCCCCAATCCGGTCGGACATCTGCCTCGCCAGCCCGCCGAAATCGACGGTGTGCCGCGAGCCGGACGCGATGACGGTGAGCTTGGCTTTGCCTTTGTGGGATACGAATTGGGAGCGGAGGGATTCGCCGTGTTTGTTCACGCTGTGGGTGGGTTGTTAGAGCGATACGACGCGTCGGAGGGGGAAGGGGGGCTTACTAGATGTTCAGTTGGGAGAGGATCGCGATCCAGACGTCGTCTGGTCTGTAAAAGATCATCAAAAGCTCGGTCAGTCCATCGAAACCACAACGACGACTACAACGACCACAACCCAACACACCTAATGGTTAAATGGTGGTGCCTATTATAAGCATGCGTAACAGCCTGCACGAACCCGTTCCTTCCACTCCTTAAATCGAGTTTGTGGAATTCAGAGGGGACGAACGAGCTCTGCAGGAGCTCCACGGGTGGCGGCTTCGGGCGGGCCTCGTCCTCCTCCCAGGGCTTGCCCTCGCCGATGCGCGAGACGTGCGCGTTGAGCAGGGCTGACGGGGTGCGTAGGGGCTCGGGGGCTTTGAAGACGGGGCGGGGGTCGACGTCGGCGACGTGGAAGGTGATTGGCATGGTGTTTAAAAGAGAGAAAGAGCGCGTTGGATTGGTTGAAAGGTAGATTTAAGTTCTAGAAGGCGACTTGTCCTTTGTTTCCTTGTTTTACAGGATATTTATATTCTGAAAAAAGGGGGGCAGTGTACGAGCATCGGAGCACCTTTCATTGATACAGCCGCCTTGAGTGACAAGTCAGTGTCCTGCCAGTGAGGGGTGCCGGTAGACATGGTTTGACGTTGACCCTTCTATGGCCATGGTCTTTTTATGTAAAACAGGGGAGCGAAACGTAAGGAAATGAAGTATGAATATATGAGTGTTAAGCGCCCCTTTATGAATCGAGTGCAGGAGTCCTACTTCGTCGTTGGGGGAGGCTATGGATCAAGCATGAAAGTTGTGAAAGCGATGCAGGCAGCTGTCACGGACACGGAAAGTGACGGCATCGATACTCTTTGGTTCGCCTTTTCAAGCAAGTGGCAGATCGTGGAGATTCGTCGTAATTTCCGAAAGTAGGCATATGTAACACTGGTTTATATAGCTCTCCCAGACTCCCACCAAATTTGAGTAAACTCCGCCAAATGCATTCTGCTCGACTTTATGTTTGTGAGTAGTTGTGAGTTCGTTTTTAGCTCAAGGCGGCAAACATGTAGAATTCGGCCTGCAGACTTCGTGTTCGAAGGAAATTACACTCAAACATTCATCCAAAAAAGATACTGAGCTCGAGATGAACGCATAACCAATCCACAGCCTCGGAAAGTAATTGGCACTGCCGAGAAACTACGATTGGTTCTATAGTTAGTTTACGAAATTTCCTTCTACGGAACAAAGCACCCCGCGTGAAAATTTGGAAGGGGGCCGACTCCAGATTTGTTTGGTTCTCGCGACCAAGACAAATAGTCGTTGAGCGTTGCCTGTCCCAACGACGAGCGTCGAGGCCAGTCCCGAATCATCATGTCGGGCGACTCTTCGACGCGCTCAGACCTGATAGATGTGTGAGTCATCGTCTTTCTTTTCAAGAAAACTTGCATAAACTGTACCTGCATTCTAGAACCTACTTGCAACTCCACTCCATTCTCTCTGGGCTCCAAGATGGAGTTCGCCCAGAACACGTCAAAGAACACCTCCAAGCCCGAAAGGCCGTCCTCAGCAACGTCGCGCAGCCATTCGGAAGCCCCTCTAACGCGTCGAAAAAAGCAGTAGAAAGCGGTTCAGTCACCCTGCCGGACGGAGTCGTCCTCCGCGTCGACGAAGGCGACAAGGAGTTCATCTTCGCCCTCAGCTCCAAGTTCCAGATGGACGAGATCCAAGCCCTCATCATGCTCCGCTCGTTCCTGTACAACTCCGGCATGCCACCCATCTCCGACTCCGCCTCCACCTCCGTCATGGCCGCTGAACTTGTCGAGGCTATCACTCCGTTCTACCTCTCCGAGCGGCTGCACACTTTACGCGCGCTCATCCCCCTCTTCCGCGCGAAGGAGAATGCGGAGGACCCGCTGTATGAGGTTGCGGTGGACTTCCTCCCTCAGATCATCTCGGACGGCCAGGGGTTTGCGCAGACGATCATAACGGAGTACCTGGCGAAAACGAAAACCCGGCTTCCTGAAAAATACAACGAAGATCCGAAGGGGGCCACTGCATGGGCTAAGCAGAATCTCAGGGAACAGCTGGTTTTACTGGAGGTCCTCTTTTGGACGATGTGGGGGTACGTCTCGTGCAGTGGGCCGTTGGTGGTGGCCATCTTCGAGGCAGTCTATAGCACCAACCTCGGCTCGCGCGCGGCGAAAATACCTGCTCTCACTCGCGAAGAGAGCAGCCAGCTGCAGCAGGACTGCGCCGCCATCTGGATCCTCATCACCGTCGAGGTGCTCGAACTCGAAACCATCGGCGAGCCTGACACCATCGACCTCTCAGACTCAGACTCAGATTCATCAGCCGAGCGGCGCAGGGACGTGTACTATTCATCTCCGGCGAGCCTGAAGCGGCTGCACGACATCGTCACCTCGCACGCGGACAGCCAGTACGCGTGCACGTATCTGGCGTGGACGTACGTCCTGTCACGCTTGCATGCAAAGGCGGCTGAGACGCCCGACGTCGTCCCTGCGGCAGCATACCAATCCGTTTTGGAGTACATCAACCCCCCGCCTCTAGCAGGGAGGTCGTCCTACTCCAAAGACCGCGAGCCCGCGCATGTGCAGATGGCCAGGGCGTGCCTCGACCCGGAAGTCGGGCTGTTTAGGCTCATACTGAACCTGCTCACGGGCTCGCCGCTCTTCGTAACAGCCATAGCATGGAAAACCGGGTCGTCAATCACGGATCCGAACGCTATCGCGTACCGCTCCGTTCTAAAAGGTTCCTTCTCCCTCTTTATCTAAACTGCTTATCCAGCCGTCCTCACCCCCTTTTCTTCCCTTTGCACAGGCCTAATAATCGCACTCGCCGAGCTCGTCCCCGTCGAACACGTCCCCTCCTTCCCCTCCCTCATCGACGTCTGGACGGCGCTCTTCGGGCGGAGCGAGCCCCCCTCCGTCGCGGGCATCTGTGCGCAGTTCTGGCAGGCCGACTGGGGCCATAACCACATTCACGCCGACGGTAAAGGCAACGGCTTTGCGCGCCGTGCGATCGTCGACGTTGCGCGCTCGCGCTTCCCCGTGCAGGTCCGCCCGCTGCTGCGCCTTCTGAGGGCGCTGACGGGTGCGGGGTTTTTGGATACGGATCCGCTCTACACCGCTGACGCCGCCTCCGTCCAGCTCGACCAGGACCAGCAAGGCCTTGGGCAAGGAATGGGGCAGGACGGCCAACAACAGCCCATCCACGCGGACCGCGCGCTCTGCGGGCGCTTCGTATACCACTACATGTCCAAGCTGTCCACCTACACCCAGGTGATACCCATGAGCGCGTGTACGGGCCCACATGCGCTGTACGAGCGCCAATCGGAGAGATATGGATCGAACGCTGGTGCGAGCGCCGGTGGGGGGGGAGGGCTGACGTACGTCAACCTCCGACCGGTAAGGCTGCCTGGCGGGTCGGTGCTGCCTGCGAGGTCGGTGGGGCGGCTGTTGAGTGAGGGGGGCGGAGGAGGGGCAGGAGGAGGGGGCGGGGGCGGAGGAGGGGGAGGGGGAGAGCATGTAGTGGTGTGTTGGCAGCATGAGCATTCGGGGTGGAAGGTTTTGCTGGAGGTGTTGACGGACTATGTGAATCGGCGTCGGATGGACTTTGGCTCTGGGTCTGGGTCTGGCTTTGGGGCAGGAGGAGGAGGAGGAGGAGGAGGAGGGGGGCGATACCAAGATGTATCCTTCGCACCACGCTCCAGCTCGCAAATCAAAGCTCTCCGCATCGAAGACATCGGGATGGAGCTCGACCCCGACCTCTCCCTCTCCCATGCAGGCGCCGGCGCCGGCGCGGGCGACGAGGCCGCCGTGACCGACGCGCTCGACCTCGTGCGGAGCGTCGTGCAGGACAACCCGCGCAGGCGGGGCTGCTGATGCGCGCGCTGGAGGAGGGGGACGCGGTGGTGTGCCATAGCATGGTGGAGGCGGAGGCGGAGCCGCCTGGCTTGGTGCAGCTGACGACGATGATTTTGGAGGAGGCGCTGTCGAGGTCGAGGGGGCATGGGCTTAGGGTTGGAGGTGGGAATGGGTATGGGGGTGGGAGTGGGAGTGGGAGTGGGTATGGGCGGGCGGGGGCAGGGGCAGGGGCAGAGGTGGCGCCGGCGAAGCTGATTACGTCCGCTCTGAGCGTGCTCTCTGCGCTCCTTGCGATACCGGACTACTCCCCGCGCGTGTGGTTGTACATCCGCTCCACGACGACCCTCTTCGGGTCTGACCGCACCCCGGGGTTCGCCTCCGTCGGGCTGGCGGCGGAGCGAGCGACGGGGCACTACACGATGACGCTCGCTTTGCTAAATCTCGTCGAGCAGCTGTTCAAGGAAGCCGTGCTCTCCATCCTGCCCGAGAACGCGAAGCTGCAGCAGGTGAAAGAGGAGGTCCTGCTCCGCGCGGCAAGGTTCGTGCATACCGAGATCTGGGTGGAGCACATAAGCTGGAAGTACGCGCAGCTCGGGGACAGGTTCGAGATTGGGCACAGGGTGGTGTCGCTCTACATCCAGGTGCTCGAGAGCTCGCCGCCGACGCTCGCGGACCGGCCGTTCTCCGTGCTCAGTCAGGCGATTGCGGACGTGCTGCTTTATAAGGCGTCGACGTCGACTATTAACCCCTTTGTGTCTTCCATCGCGTCGGGCGGGCAGGTGCTGAGGATGCTGTATAATTCGAGAAGGCATGGGGATGTGAGGCGGCTTATCTTCCTCCTTCAGGCGAGCCTGCGCCTGTGTCGGCTTGTGCTGACGCACAAGCTCAACAACTCGGCTCTTGCTTCTCGCCCGTGCCTGCTCGAGCAGGCCCTCTGCGCACGAGCCAACGGCGCGCCGGCGTACGACAAGACGCATACGCGGAGCGACCCCATCGATGTCCTGGCGAGCTACATCAACGACCGGGGCGTGGGCACCCTCGTGCCCATCGAAGCAGTCCGAGTGCTCTGCGCTCTCGTCACCTCTCTCTCAGGCGCGCAGCCCTCGCCGCCGACGATCATCGGGCATCTGTCCAGCCCGGAGGCGACGGTGGCGACGCTTGTTCATGTGATACAGCACCCTTACGACGAGCTTGCGCTGAGGAAGGCTATTTGGAATTTTATTTCGCTGGCGGTGGATAAGGAGCCGGCGTTGGCTAGTCTTTTTGTTACGGGGAAGACGAGGGCGCCTGGGGAGTTTAAGGAGGTTAAGGAGAAGGATGAGAAGGGCAAGGGCAAGGGCAAGGAGAAGGAGAAGGACGAGAAGGGTAAAGGCAAGGAAAAGGACGAGGACAAGGATAAGGAGGACGGGCTGCCGAAGCCCCCGTCTAGTGCTCTCGACGCCGCTCGGGCGATCCTCGTGACGTGGAAAGAGCTCTGGGAGTCTAATCCGCTGTTACTGTCGTGCGTCGTCCGGTTCTTGGACACAGTCTGGCAGCATGCGCTCGAGCACAAAGCCGTCGTCGACCCCCTGCGGAAGGACAAAGAGTTCTGGGAACGGATCGTCTCCATAGCCTGCGAGGAGGTCGGGCCTGTCCCGACGTACGAGACGTCCGAGGTCGTGTTCGTAGAAGGCGTCCGGCGGTCCCACCTGCACGAGGCCATCCAAATGCACTCGTACCGCACCCTCGTCAAGGCGCACGCCATCCACATCCTCACCCGCGATATTGGGTTGCACCTCCAGCTGCACGGCGCCGAAGTGCCGCTGACGAAACCGGAGAGCTACCTCAAGCTCGAGCCGTACCTGAAGAACCAAGAGCAGCTGACGGACCTCCTGGCGGAGGCGGCGCCGAGCTCGTATGCGCCGGAGATGCATGATAGAGTGACGGAGCTCCTGGAGCAGCATTTCAAGGGCCTGTCGTTGCAGCAGCTGGAGGTGCAGGAGCCCGTGTCGGAGCGAGACTATGGGGACAGTTTCGCGTTTTCGATGGCGCTCCTTCGAGCGAGACTGCAGCCTTACCCGCTTACGAACGATGGTATGGACGAGCCCGCGGAGGAGGTGGAGAACCTTGTGTTGTCCATCAACCTCAACCTGTCTCTCGTGCACTCTGAATCTGCTATGCTGGAGTCGTGGGTGCTGTTGCTCCGGCAGGTGATACCGTACCTCAGAACCGACGCCTCTGCGAGGCCGACGTTATTAGCCATCGCTGCTTCGGTATCTTTCGACATTGCTGCAGAAAAGCGGCAGGGTGATATGATGGCGTCGATCCATGGGCAAAGACTCTCTCTCGTTTTGGCCTTGCTGGAGGTCGCATGGTTCTCGTCGACGGACAAGAAGGTTGAAATCGAGTCGTTCATTGAACTCGTACGGAACTTGCGCAACATCATTCTCAACGAAGCACAATCGCCGCCAAGGTCTTTCCTTTCGAATTTACCTGCTCCTTTCCATCGAGTTCTTTTGCAGATTATCTTTTTCTGTTGCAAACAAGCTCGAAGCTTACTGCTTCGTCCGAAAACTTTGAATGCTCAACAACGTCTTGACATCGCCCAAACAGTGGAACCAACTTTGGCTTTTGTCATCGATGCCCTCACAGTTGTCTTTGTATCTGCGCGTAGCAGAACAGACGTCGACCTTGATCGAGATATGGAACTTCTCGTGGCCGTCTTTGAACAGTGCATTCGTCCAGATATTGACGCATCATCGACTTACTGGCTTTCAAGATGTCAAGAGACAGATGTTATCAAAGCCAGTCTGGAACTGTTTGTCCATATCGACCTTGTAGGACTCTCAGACCTTCCTCTCCTCCTTTCGCGCAAGCAACCTCTGTATGCCCCGCATATACTCCTTTTCCATATGGCATTAGCCACCAACTCGGCAGCTGCAGAACGGTTTGCAAGTGAGGGTGTGCTATCGGCGTACAGCAACAACTTCATCAGCTCTGCGATCAGCTCAGGAATGATCGATGTCGTCCTTCCCGAGTTGCCTGGACAGCGTAGTCCTGCCCACATCGCCTATTGTTCGATGATCTCAATTCTCGCAATGGTCTTAACTGCGCTCGGGAGGCAGAACCACTACTTTGATGCCGATGCTTGTGGGCTGGTACAGCTCTACGGGGATCAGATTTCAAAGGCACTGTCGTGGACGATCGGAGACCCTATTACCCTGCCTCTGCTAGAAGAAGTTGATCAAGTCATCAACCTTTTCTATGCTATCGCAGCGAGCGTTCCTGCTGCTGCTAAATCCAACCCAGTGGTCGACAAGGTCCTTCGTGGGTTTACCAATCGTGCTCTGCACCTCCTCCAGCAGGTCAACTACGCCATCACACACCCTAATCATCTTGCAAGCCTGTATGAACCCGTTACTCATGACGAGAGGGTTAGGTTCGAGAAGGCACAGTCTGTACACGATCCGACGAAGCGACCGTTTGTCATGCACTTGATCCACCGCCTATTCCAGATATCCGCCAGCCTAGTCGGGACACTGGTCACCATCAGCCGTGCCGAATCCGTGCTTGTACGTGAGATTGAAGATTGGCCCACCGGCGAGGCTTTGATTGTCCCAGTATGTTTTTTATGTTTATGACACATTATAGCCGACACTCATGGTGTTCCATTATAGCACTCAAAAGTCGTTTTAGGTGAACCTGCTTCACTAGGGACCCTCCTTGAATTAGGAAATCGTACCCTCGACGTCCTCCGCAACCTCGTCCAACGACCCCCTGGTCAAAAAATAACCGACCGCTCTGCTCTCTCAGGCTCATACACAACAGAACTCGGAGTCAAGGAAGGCGTAATAATCGCACGACGGAACCTCGAAGAGCTTCTCCTGTACTCAGTCACACAATTGGCGATGTGGCTTTCAAAACCAGACTTCGACAGCACACCTATCGACGCGGATGCCGACGACCCACAAGCCATGGATGCGTCACGACCAGATAACACGAAGGACAGACGACAGACCAGGTCGACGTCGATAACGATGGCTGAACGACTGCGACGGGGGATGACGGGCGAGATGGCGGGCGATCTGCAGTCGCTGTTGACGAAATCGAAGCCGATTTTCGCTGCTAGTGAGAAAGTTATCGGAAAACCTTCAGTAGATATCACTCAGATCCTTTTGACATTTCTTCATGGGCGGATAGGTAGTTCCTCGTAACCATAACATCTTTGATTGCATTCTATTTTCACTCAATTTTTACTTGCTATTCTGTTTTTTTTTGCTGTTTCCTGCTGTGTTGGTTGTTACTTGCGTATGGAAGTAGATGTTGTAACCTCCGCTAAAAGTAAACATGTATAATATATAACCCGCATCATCTCTTCATTCAGCGCCTGACATCACCGAGTCAGGACATCAGCTCCGGTTTCTGTAATGAGAACCATATGTTCAGCCTGCGCACTACGGGCACAATTCTGAACGACAAGTGATGAGGACAGGGTCTGTAGGACAACGGTTCTAGACTGACCTCCGTTGATACAGTCCATCCATCTGGAAATACCCAACCTCGAGGATTGCTGCCTTGAATAATAGGAGGCTGTGTGGACCGATCAATACTACAAGTTTACGCAGAGAAAAATCGGGCAGTCTACATACCTCAATGGTGAAACAGTGTCCTGGCTCCATCACTCCTGGTTCATCGTTGACTATATGAAATGGCTAATGAGTTCTCCTCATGAAAAACACGGTCAGGGACGAAGGGCATACGGTGATGAAGAATCCAGGGAGGGCAGTGAAACATTTTCCCGATTCCATGCCCTGTGAGCTGTGAAGAGACGGAGTAGTTCTTGTTCGACAAGAAGTCGTGTATTGCTTTCCCGATGCCTCTGAAAGGTCTTCCTGGTCCACAGGCTGCGATGCCTCGCTCCAAAGCGGCGTTCGTCACCTTGACTAGTTCCTTGCCTTGCTCGTCCTGCAATGCAAGTTATTTCAAACTTTGCTTTATGAAGTGAAATTGGGACGTACGACTTCACCCACAAGGAACGTCTGCGATGTGTCGCCGTGGTATCCATTGAGGTATAGGGTCACGTCTACGTTGACGATGTCTCCATTTTCCAGAGGACGACTACGGAGGTGGTTAGTTCTCTATGCCCACGGCAAAAGCTGGAAAATTGAACGAACTCGTCTGGTATGCCATGAACAATTACATTGTTGACACTGATAGCAGGATTCAATTCGAGGGCTTGGCAATTGAAGAGAACTTTACCTTGTGCAGCAAGAACGAGGGAATCCATGATAATTCAATGGCGATGGGTATGCAGAGTGCGACACGATAAAATCATGGACAGCAGCGTCTATAGCGTCTGTAGTAACACCGACCTAAAGACGAGGATCAGAGTGATCAGTTATGAAAAGAAAAATGTATTGTACAACTCACCTTGACCTGCGAACCAGCGAAGTCTCTCACTACCTTGGCCAGCGCAGCAGCCTCGCGTATCCTCGACTCCGCCAATCCACCCAGTTTTATCTTCCCTGAATTACGCACTGCTTGCTCTTCTTGTATGCTGCCGTCAGGACTAAGGGCATATGGAGGTTTGACTATGTGTTCTGGGACGGGTCGAGGCTGAATATGCGAGACTCCGAAGACAAAGGGCTCTTCTGGAAGGATGATGCTGTAGGTGCCAAAATCTTCGCACTCTTCTTGCTCGGTGCTGAACCTTCTTGTCGAATTGCAGCTATATCTTGGATGCCTGCTTGGGACGGTTCGAAAGGCCTGCAACCTCCTGCATGTGAGGCGAAACATGGTGCAAGAATTTTTTCCTTTGTTCGTTCAATCTGCCTTCGTTTCGCCAGAGTTCTCTGGTCGCTGAATCGTATGCATTGACCTCGACAGCGTAAAGAAGGTGTTCGAATTGATGCTGGATGGATGACGTTGGGAACGAACCAGGACCGCGGTAATAACGTCGCTTAATGGCGAAATCTTATCAGATAAACATGACTCGACAAAGTGCACACGGAAACGTTTGAACTTGGTTTGAACCAATTTGAACCCCCTTTACTGGACTTTTAATGGGTGATATTCCTTTCCAACTGGCGACTACATCTGGCTACATGTGGCAGGGTTTCCTTGGCTTTGACTCATCGGAATCTTTTGTAACGCAGAAATGGTCGGTCCAGTCCAACGTAGAAGGCCCTCGAATTTTGGGTCAACCTAGGAAGTCATCGCTAGTCAGTAATGGCACTTCATTCCCCCCCTTTGAATCAACCGTTTACCTCTGGATGTCTCGTCTTCAAACTGAATGAACGATTCCATATGGCGGCCCACGTCAGATGAGCTGTCGTGTAACTTATGTCCACTCCTTTAAACTATAGGAGAGGTACTTCAAGCCGGACGGTCCTAACAATGCCAAGGATATCTAGCAGACGCTTGTTCTTATTGAATCAGTGGTCTAGCTCATAGACGCGAAGCATGACCGCGTTATGCATATATTGCCAAGATAATGAACACACTCGGAGCCCCATTCACCTGGAAAACCTCCTCATGGCGCCTGGTTTTCTGCTCCACTTCACAAACTTCTGGCAAAAACACAGGATGACTTATCTCTGTCTGAGTCCATATGGATTGGAAGTCTTTACTGTCAAGTCTTAATCTCGACTCAGCAGCAAAAACGAAGACAAAGTTCGCTACTGCTCTATCTTAGATGTACCCATGCAGTACAGCCAATTATTCACCATCCTACGGAATGCATCCCAGTATTCTGTTTAAACACTTTCTTGCCTCTTGCGGACGACCATAGTCGACTCGAACCACGGACTGGCTAGGGTCAATCAACAATTATTTTGACCTTGGCACCCCTGGGTTTTCAAAGGTATTGGATCATACTTGCCATGTGCAAAACTTCGATTTCCAGATATATGCTTCCATTTCCTCTGGACGATAATGGCGAACTGCCATATGTTTTCCTGCTTCTTTTCTAGATGCTGCGGTTTTAAATGTCCTTCATGGAATGTTCATCCTTAGCTCAATCCCGAGTTCCCCTTGTCGTCGCCTCCACTAGTCATGCTCTACAAAGCCTACTTCGCTTGCTTTGCTCTGCTTGGGTCCGTACTTGCCACACCCTTCAAACGGGCTGATGGAATCGTCGTCTCACTGGTCGCGGCCACACCTTCCGTTGACTCGCTTGACGACCTTAAGCTAACAGCAACTGTGAGCAACATAGGCGCAGAGACCGTCAAGATCCTCAAATACGGCACTATACTTGACGAGAAGCTGCCGACCAAGTCGTTTGTGGTCACCAAGGATGGCGCTCCTGTTTCCTTCACTGGAATCAAAGTACAGTAGCAATTCAGTTGCGTTGTTTTAAGATTTCTTACCTATATTTTGAAGCTCTCGGTTTCTTTGGCCGAGGTTGACGAAAGCGCTTTCGCCTCTATTGCTCCAGGCCAGAGCATAACCACCTCTCACGAAGGTGAAGACGACCCACTCCAGAAATTCCTCATGGCCAAAAGAATGACTGACCACTTTTAGTCGCCTCCTTATACGATTTTGCTTCTGCCGGGGCCGGGAAATACACATTCCAGCCAATCACCAATTTCATCTTCGCCGATGCAACAGAAGGCGCTCCTGTCGTGTCCGACTTCGTCAAGGCTCAAGCTGCGACCAACTCCGTCGAGGTCGAGATCAAAGGCGGTCTTCACACGCGCGAGCTCAAGAAACTCGATGCTCGCGCTAGAGATATTTGCACCACTGCGTCGAAGAAGAGTTTTATTGACGCCAGGTTCGTCGTTTATTTGTCTTTGAATTCGTATATCCAAACACGCGTCTTTTCGATAGTTTCACCGAAGCGAAGAGCTTGGCTTCGATCAGCTCTTCGTACATCAGTAGCAGGGGATCCGGCGATGCTCTTTACAAAGCTTACTTTGGCACCACTTCTACCTCGAGAGTAACTTCTATCTTGAACGCCGTCGCCAACGAAAATTCGTCTTCACGAACGTAGGACTTTCCATAATTTTAAGCTGTAGTTTTTCTTCTTGCTTACAGACGGCTTTTAGTCTGAGCTGCGTCGACTCCCTGGGTGCTTGCAGCAGCGGCGTTATCGCGTACACCGCTACATCAACCACGAACGTACGAATTTCAATTTTGATATTAGAATCTACAGGACTCAACTAATCCATACGCGACCGCTTTAGATCTACTTCTGCAGCATCTTCTTCAACGAAGTGGCAACCTCCCGTCTCTGCTCAGGCACCTCTGTCGCTTCACGGAACGTCCGAGGCGGAACGACTCTCCACGAGGTGAATTCAATACCTTCTCCCCCTTTCTCCGTCGTCATTGAGAACCGTTTACAATAATTCAGCTTACCCATGCTGTTGGCGGCACTGACGACGTGACGTACGGATGCTCTGCGGACCAGGGGCTCTCGAATTCTAACAAGGCCATTAACGCGGATAACTACAATGTAAGCAGGTGTTTTTGACGCTTGCTTGTCCCGAAGCTGAATTGGGAGACTTCTAGTGCTTCACAACCCAGGTTTACGCCAACACGAGATGCTGAGGTGAAAGAAAACATTGTCTTCGTCCTCTTACCAGGTCTTCTGTTGTCTATGATATATTGATTGAAGAAATACCCAACTGTGCCGCGTCGTGTGTCGATTTGTTCTTCCTAACTTCATTTCAAACGAAGATTACTTGAAAGTCAAGACGTATACTAACCTAACCTATCCTCAGAAATGCATTGAGGATAATTCTGAGAAGGGTTCGAGCTTCGTCGAAAATTTCCAAGAATGGCCTGGTTCAAATATCCAGCTCATCCTGCCTGTAATCGTGCTCTGTGTATGGATATGGGTTTATGTTGCAATAACCACATCCATATCTGTAGCTCAAAATACCTCACAAACAAGAGAGGGTTTCGTATCTTTTTCATGCTAACTATATACCATCTACAGCAATATACCTAGAAATAACGACGTATCCATGTGGTATAGACAAACGTGAACCCTAAGGATAAAAGCACAACAAGCAAGAGACTAACCACGGAACTCCGCCAAGAGCTCGACAACGAGCCCAGTCTCTTCCGTGCACCCACTGCTATCGCACCAACGACTCCAAACCTAGGCGGCGGTGGCTTTGGCGCGCGTAACCGCTCGCGCTCCTCATACGCTGCTTTCCTCCTCCGGAACGCCTCCAGTTTGATCTCGGAATACAGCCGTGGTGATGTGCTGGGTGTCTTGTATCCGTGCCCCGACTGCACGCGCTTGGTCACCCATTTGTACCACTCCTTCTGCGACCGCCCGTGCGTGATGGCGACGATGATCATGGTCATGTTGTCGGTGCCTATTTGGCTATCCTCGGCATCAGGGGCGACACAGTAATCGAAGAGCATTTCGCAGATCTCTGAAAGCTGTTTGCCTTTTGAGATGTGGAGGCGGATGAAGTCGATGACTTGTTGGGAGGATAGACAGTCCCAGATGCCTGGTGTGACTGACGTCAATTCGTGTTCATGTAGAAGATACCGAAGGAGACCCGTACCATCGCAAGCTAAGACGAGAAATTCGTCTTCCTCAGTTATCTCGTGGCATGTCACATCAGGGTTGGCTGTCATTATTTGAGCCTCTGGTTTCAATGACTTGTTCTTTTTGTACTGGAAATCTCCCAATGCTCGTGATAGGGCGAGATTACCTGGGGTAATAATCAAGATGTGTACACATTAGATGCCGATGAGGAAAACTACTGACCTTCCACCCTGCCACCTATGACACTGCCACCAGCCTTTTTTATTCGCGTCCTTTCAGCTGAGATTTATTCAATGAAATACTTGAGAGTAGCACGAACAAATTTTTACGTACTATAGTTTGTTGGCTTGTGGTCGGAACTGAGCTCCTTAACTTTGCCATTAATCCCTATTACGGACCGCGAATCACCCGCATTCGCCTGCAATACACTGAGAATGGAGTGCATAAATGAACGGGAGACGTACAACGTATATCTTATTGTCGTTAGTAAGTAAGGCTGCGATAGCTGTGCAACCTGAAAAGTCTGGTCTGCCTGGCGCTTTCGGAACTGAGGAATCTAAGTGGGTAAAAAGCAACGACAGATGGAACACAGACACTCACTGGCCAGTGGAAAAAGATCTTCATCTGTTCCCAAAAATGCCCTCTTAAGGGCAGCTTCGTAGTTTTTTTCCCGGTAGCTCTCCTCGGACTTCAAGCGTTTGTGCACATTCTCGCCGGCAAATTTAGAGGCAAAAGAGCCTGAAATAAGGCATTTAGGGAACCCATCTTGGCAGATAAGACAGGCAGACGCACCGCCGTGGCCATCGTACACTGCAAAGAAAGCATTACTCTGCGCGCCTTTCCCGTCTAGATCCAGAATAGCAGCGTGTGCATCCTCCATAGCTATATGAGAAACGCAGGAAGTTAACACAGGCCATTCCGCGTCGGGTATCCAGAGAACGAAGTGAAGTATCACTTACTTATTCTCCATCCTTGCATTTCAGAAAAGGCATATAAAAACCGGGCATTTGACCCACTCTCAGTGGTTTTCTTCAAGCCTGGTATGTGCTTCATGAGAACACGAAGCAGGATAGAGTTGGTCATAACACACCGGGAAATGAGAGGTACTGGCCCTGTAAAAGATGTATGAGCGATGGAATAGGCTTGGAGAGGATAAGATATCTGACCATTGTGAATGTACACTGCTATGAAGCGGTGTACTTGGGGTCGTGAGAGCTATAGCAGGATGCTTTAGTCACTTTAGACGTTGACGCCTGTAGGTGCCGAGCACGACGTTGGCCACAGCGGCTAGGAACACAGCGTAAGAGAGAAGAGAATGGAGGTCGTGTGGCGGTGGTGGTAAGAAGGTGGTGGTCTTTTCGAATTTCAAGCCCCATGACTCGAGGGTGCACCCCTGCAAGTTTAGATCACGTGGCTCTCCTATTTCTTGAAATTTGGCGCCATCTTCAGCTTTTGCCGTCAACGTTCTTTCATTTCACCAGCAGCTGAGGCACAATTGCGGCGTCTGCGCTATGAAATGGGTCTTAAAGATTCATTTTTTGGCTCTCTTTTCCTTTATTCTACTAGTGCTTCTGCTGTAAAACTATTGCCGATTCATCCATGTCCAAATTCAAATTACAGTTTAAAAGCTTTTGCGACAAGTAGATGATATGCTGCAGCAAAATGGAATATTCACACCAGTCTTAGGAAAATGGATCTGACTTGGCCTAATGCCCATGGGATGATCATGAGTGAGACAAATATCTTACTTTTTCCTAAATGTTTTCCGTGTTATAGGACGCGGTATGACTGCGTAAAACAATGTAGGTCATATTCTCTCGGTAGTAGACGAGACTCTCATACCCTTCTCAGCTCAAATTTTTATATATTAATGTGCAGTTCGAGGGTCTCATTCTCAGGCTGGTTTCAGGAGGCACGTCGAAAACTCCCAGGAATTGAGAGTTAAAGGTATACATTTTATCCTGCTTTGTTCTATATTCGACCTTCAATTTACGGTTTTCCAGTGATTAGGATACGTGAAGTGGTTCCAAGAACTTACCAATTGACGCTGGCGGGTTCTTTGGCGCGCTTGCCACATTTGGAAATAGAGAGGCGCGAGAATCCAAAAGAGTCCGATTCACACGATCCTACTCATTCCCAACAACCACTGGCATCGTCTTCGTAGCCATGCTCATCGTCGTTGACAATGTCAGCGCTCGATGAATAGTCCACGAAGCTCTACCGCGCCAAACGCGTCGTCAACATTTCACCAGCCACCGCTCCGGGTATGAGATTGCTCAGGAATTTTAGTCCCACTGCTTCCCACTTTCGACCTGCTTCTCGAACGTCAGCCGTTGCACCTCACGTATTTCCTACCACTGGTTTCACGGCTATTCCTGCCTCTGAAAAGCTCGAAGAAGAGAACTGGCCATGGTACACACCCGAATCCTTCTACCCAGTCCGCATCGGGGAGGTCCTTCGCTCGCAGTACCAAGTGCTCTATAAACTCGGCTTCGGAACCACTGCTACCACTTGGATGTGCAGGAATCTTCAGTTAGCCTTTTTGTTATTTCTTTCCAAAGCGAAACGAGCTGAGACTTTCCAGTCGTAATGAATACGTTTGCATGAAGTCCATGGTCTGCAACCTTCCCTCCGTCGATCGCGAGGTGAAAGCCTACGAAGCCCTGGCGAAGGAAGGAAAAACAAGTACGTTGATAGGAAAGCGATACGTTAGGCAGGCATTGGATCATTTCCAACTTCGTCACGGGGTGCATACTTATCACTTCCTCGTGCATGAGCCTCTTGGTTCAACTATGGACGTATTCCTCGACATCGCCGGCGGAAAATTTCCCCTTGCATACGTCAAGAGTTTTGCCACCGACATGCTACGCGCTCTGGAGTTTATCCACAGCGCCGGGGTCGTCCATGCAGGTGCGGCTGCCAGTGGTTTCAACACGATGCTTGCCCTCAATTCATCTTTGACTCTAGACCTCCAAGCAAGCAACATTCTCCTCCGCATCGAGGACGAAACCGTCCTCGAAGAAGCTGAGGAAGAGGAGATCAAATTCCCCAGCGCGAGGAAAATCACAGAACAGTCCGCCGTCTTTGCAATGGCAGAGCTCCCTGGAAATCTGCGTCGCTGGATAGGCTTGAAGAGCGCACCTGTCCTGTGTGATTTCGGTGAAGCACGCACAGGGATGGGCTCATACACGGAGTACATCCAGCCAGCTGTCTATCGGGCACCCGAGGTTTTCTTGGAGCTTCCGTGGAGCACGTCTGTGGATATCTGGAATCTTGGATGCATGGTTCGTGGGATCATCAACGTTCTTCTCTCTCTCTTTACCATTACTGAATGAACGAATATAGTTATGGCGCTTCGTAGCTGGTCGTCATCTCTTCTCTCGCAAAGGCGAGCAAGACAAACAGGCTGCTGACAAAATGCAGCTCGCTAAAACGGTTGCTCTCCTCGGACGTCCTCCTCAAGCGTTATTGGTCGCCTCGGGTCCACGCGCTCTTGAATTTTTCAATGAGGACGGAGCTGCTAAAGTTGACGTCCCGACTGAGACGCTTGAGGCTCTCCTTGCCTCTTCTCTGGAAGGCACCAAAAAGCCTGTGACAGAAGAAGAGTCGAACGCGTTTCTCGCCTTTGTTAGACGGGCTCTGGCATGGGAAGGCCAACGACGGCCCTCTGCTTCAGAATTGCTTAAGGACCCTTGGATTACTGGTTCATGAAATTATGGGTTCTTGGTGTATCTGCCACGATTGCGAGTGCTTACTTGGATGTTATCTTTTCACAACTAAATTTATGACCATAAAGCATACCTCGCAATTAGAATGTCAACCGCCACCGCTCCTTATCTTAGACACCATTGCTTGAATGCTATATTACTTATTCATCGTAATCATTTTAAATCTGTTGCTTTGCTCATCTGATCCTATCATTTGTGTCATCCAATCGCTCTTCTATCTGGTCAAACCCCGATATCTGGGCAATGTCAGTGTAAACTCCTGGCTTGGTACGAGGCTATCCAAAACAATAGGGCAGAATGTACTAGATGTATGGGTTATGGGGCTGTCTACTCTTTGGCGAGTTTTTTTCTAATCGCTTTCCAAGTCGAGTCCGCTTTCCGAGTCGAGTCCGCTTTCCGAGTCGAGTCCGCTTTCCGAGTCAAGTCACTGTTAGGTTTCTGGTTTTCCAACTCCATTCTCTTTCGTGCTTCAAATGCTTCTCGCTGTGCTCGGAAATTTGCCAATTTGCTCTCGGGATACAGTTGTGGAGGCTTGCTGGGTGTCTTATGCCCATAACCCGACTTCACTCGTTCGGTCACCCACTCACGCCATTCCTCCTTCGTACGTCCATGCCCGATGGCAACAATGATCATGGTCATATTGTCATTGCCACTGTTGGTCTCCGAACTTTCCGGAGAAAGGCAGTGTTCGAAGAGCATTTCGCAGATTTCTGATAGCTCTTTACCATTGGAGACTTGGTGACGAATGAAGTCAATGACCTGTTGGGAGCTGAGACAATCCCAGATGCCTAGTAATATTGAATTAAATCATGTCCATATGAGAATGAATATGATGGATACCGTCGCATGCTAAGACCAGGAATTCGTCTTCATCAGTTATTTCATAACATGTAACATCTGGGTTGGCCGTAATAACTTGAGCTTCTGGCCCCAATGATGTGTTCTTTTTGTACCCGAAATCCCCCAGCGCCCGTGATAGAGCGAGGTTACCTGAGATATACATTTAAATCAGTCAAGATAGAGGTTGATGTCAGGAACAACGGACCATTCACTCTGTCCTCGAAGACCGATCCGCCAGCCGCAGTTATCCGCGCTTTCTCATCTAAGGTATGTTCAAGGATAAACTTGAGCAGAATACAAAGAAGACCTACTGTAGTTCGTTGGCTTATGGTCGGAGCTAAGGGCCTTTACTTTCCCCTTGATCCCTATTACGCATCGCGAATCACCCGCATTTGCGTGTAAAGTTGTGAAAACGGAGTCGGGAAAAGGCAATAAGGAAGACATACAACATATATCTTGTTATCGTTGGTGAATAATCCTGCGACGGCGGTGCAGCCCGAAGTATCATCTGCTTTTGATCCTTCTATTGTAATTTAACTGAGTAAAATTTAATAAGAGTTATAACGCAGATACTAACGGGCTAAATCTTCGTCAGTGCCCAAAAATGCACTCTTAAAAGCAGTTTCATAGTCCTTGTCTTTGTAAGTCTCCTCGGATACCAAGCGTTTATGCAAACTCTCGCTGGCAAATTTGGCGGCACCAGACCCTGGAAGAACGCAATGAGGGAGCTAGTTGAAGTACAAAAAAAAAGGAACGCACCGCCATGGCCATCGTATATTGCAAAAAAAGCATTACTGTTTCCATCTAGATCCATAATGGCAGCGTGCGCATCCTCCATAGCTTAAGGGAAAAAACACAAGATCAACACAATTCGTAGGCGTACACTAAGGATGGGTGTCCAGAAAAAAGTGAAAGGAGACACTTACTCAATCTCCATCCTTGCATAGAGGAAATAGCGTAGAAAAACCTGTTATCTGAACCAGTTTCAGTGGTTTTTTGTGTAGCTGATATAGACTTCATGAGAAGACAGACAATATAGAATCAATCGATGCCAACACACCAGGAAAAGAGAGGTATTGGCCCTATAAAGGTCCGATGAGCAATGGACTAAGTAAGATAAGGCGTAACTAACCATCGTGAGTGTGCAGTAAAGTCAGGCAGGAATAAAGAGATCTCGAGTCCACAAAACAGGGCTTAAGAGGGGAGAAGAAAGGTCGTCCTTTCACTGACTCGAGCAAGACTCGAGGCCAACATGAGGCATCACATGATTGATCGCACTTTAGGTTTTCAATTTTTGAACTTCAACGCCTTTATAAGGGTCCGTGGAGCAACGGCAGCACTTGCACAAGGAAACGGTCTGAAAAGGCTCATGTTATGTCTCCGAGTGACTTTTTCCCCCCTCATATCCATTACTTATGTTGCAACATTATGTCTGTAACCCGACTGATTCATTCACTCTAATTTGATTTTGGTTTTGGAATACACCTTTGGTGCATAAAATTGATGCTGGTGGACTTGTGTACGCGCTTTCCACATTTGGAAAGACCGCGAGAAACCCGAAAGAGTCCGATTCCCCGCCATCAAAACTCCGCTCCAACTGCAATTTTCATCTCCTTGCGTTCGCGTTCGTAATCCTCAAATGTCACTCTCTTCTCCCTGAACCGCGCCAACCTAATCTCGGAATACAGCACCGGAACACAGCTGGGTGTGTTATACCCAAAGCCCGTTTTCACGTGTTCGGTTACCCATTCGTGCCACTCCTCTTTCGTGCGCCCGTGAGTGATGGCAACGATGACCATGGTCATGTTGTCGGTGCCGTTTTCGTACTTGTCTTTGGCGTCGGGAGAGAGGCAGTAGTCGAATATCATTTCGCAGATCTCTGGGAGCTCTTTTCCTTTAGAGATGTGGAGACGGATGTAGTCGACGACTTGCTGGGAGGATAGGCAGTCCCAGATGCCTATTACAATTGAATTAAGTTCTGTTAATATGTAAATTAAATGAAAGACGCACCATCGCAGGCCAATACCAAGAATTCGTCATCTCCAGTTATCTTGTGGCACGTAACATCAGGGACGGCAGTGATGATTTGAGCCTCTGGTCCCAATGATTTGTTTTGTTTGTACTCGAAATCTCCAAACGCTCGGGATAGGGCGAGGTCGCCTGTGTACAAAATATCGATAAGTAAATCTGAATGACGGACAGAAATTACAGACCGTTTATCCTATGACCTTGAACCCTTCCACCAGCAGCAGTTATACGCGCCCTTTCCACTAATTCATGTTCAAAAGTATACTTGAAAGCAGCACAAGAAAAACATACTATAGACCGTTGGTTTATGGTCAAAACTAAGGTCTTTGACTTCCCCATTTATCCCGACTACGCACCGCGCATCACCCGCATTTGCCTGTAATATTATGAGAAGAGATTCAAATAAGGGTGAATAGTAACCATACAACATATATCTTCTCGTCGTTGGTGAATAAGACTGCAATGGCGGTGCAGCCTGAAGGATCTCTGCTCTCTTTCAAACCTGGGAAACATATATGATCAAGAAGTAACAGAAGCTGCAACACGTGTACTCACGGGCTAAAAGATCTTCGTCGGTGCCCAAAAAAGCCGTCTTAAAAGCAGCCTCGTACATCTTGCCTTTGTAGCACTCCTCGAACGTCAGACGCTTATGCACGTTCTCACTGGCAAATTTGGCGGTACCAGCCCCTGAAATAATGCTGTAAGAGTGCTAGTTGACGCACAAAAAGAAAGGAATGCACCGCCATGACCATCGTATATCGCAAAAAAGGCATTGCCGTTCCCATCTAGATCTGTAATGGCAGTATGCGCATCCTCCATAGCTGAATGGGAAAAACACAACATCAACACCCTGGACAGTCGCGTCGTGTATACAGAAGTGCAACACTCACTTGTTCTCCACCCTTGCATTTCAGAAATGGCGTAGAAAAACCGGCTTTCCGATCCTGTTTTGGTGGTTTTCTGAAGAACTGAATTTCAAATCTATGAGCCCCATGCGAGGGGATAAGGAGAATTGAGTAAATTATAACTCACCAGGGAAAGGAAGAAATCGAGGCTTAAAAGATTGGCTGAGCAATTGAATGACTGGTGAAAACGAGTTAACTGACCATTGTGAGTGTATTTATGTATGAGACGGTCAAGTGGGGGTGAATTGTGGGTCTTGAACGCTTCTTCGCTCCGAGGAGGAAGACGAAGGTCACGGCCCAAAAAAGAAACAGAGCGGAGGAGTCGTGAGGTGAGTGGAAGTGGCGCGTTTTTATAATAAAGTTCATGACTCGAGTTTGAATGACTCGAGGCAACACCCCTGCAAAAACTACACCACGTGATTTAGTGCACTTCAGGTTGTCTGTTCAGATACAACGGCAGTTTCTATACATGAAACTGGTTACGAGCAATTCGGAAGTTCCATATAGAATTTTTGTGGCATTTTTTTCCGTAAAGCACCCCTTTCGGGCTGTTTGCCTCGAGCTAAAAAAAACAGGTCTTTATAACTCCGTTCTTTGGTAGAACTAACAAAATTTCATTAATACGAAGCTGACGTTTATCCGGAGATGGACACAAAAGCCTTTCCAAGCGAGAAACCCACAAGAGTTGGCTCACGACACAAGCTCTGACTCCCTTGGCCGTTATTTTCTTCCCTCATTGGCTATTTGTTTTTTTTCGCTGCTTGCTCACATGCCTCCAAAATCGCTAGTTCATTTCTGAGCTGATGCACGAAATTGACGCCGGCCTCGTGTTTGTGCTTTCCATATTTGGAAAGACCAAGACAGCTGCCAGACCGAAAAAGTACATTTAATTCCCACGTACGCCAACGATGTTCCTAGCCTGTACCATCCGAGTTGTTGCGAGGGAGTGGACTATGTACTCTACATATTATATGGCATTTACATAATGGCAAGAACTAGCAAATGCAGTACATACAGACGTGAAGACTAAACAAAAAATGTAACAGGTAAATAGCACATCAACAATGCCATTATGCCAAGCATCTAAAAGCAAAGCAAGCTCTTTTCTCGCGTCTACCGGTCAAGCCTCCACCATCACAGGAGTTTCCGACGCCTTCCGCTCGCGTTCGTGCTCCTCAAACCACTTTTTCCTCTCCCTGAACCGCGCCAACCTGATCTCGGAATATAACACCGGATTCCAGCTGGGCGTGTTATACCCAACGCCCATCTTGACACGCTGAGTCACCCACTCGTACCACTCCTCCTCCGTGCGACCGTGCGTTATTGCAACAATGATGATGGTCATGTTGTCGGTTCCTGTTTCATACCGGTCTTTGGCGTCGGGGGAGATGCAATGGTCGAATATCATTTCGCAGATTTCGGGAAGCTTTCTGCCTTTGGAGATGTGCAAACGGATGTAGTTGATGACTTGTTGAGAGGATAGGCAGTCCCATATGCCTGTCATCAGTGAATCAATTTTCTTCATATGTAAATTGAATGAGAGAAGTACCATCGCAAGCCAGGACCAAGAATTCGTCTTTCTCAGTTATCCGGTGGAGGGTGATATCAGGGTTGGCTGTGATGATCTGAGCCTCTGGTTCCAATGACTTGTTTTGTTTGTACTTGAAATCTCCTAATGATCGTGATAAGGCGAGGTGGCCTGTGGAGTGAATAGTCAGAGTTAAATGTCGATGAGAGAAACTGGTACTTGGACAGACCATTTACCCTGTGCCCCTGAACCGTTCCACCAGCCGCGGTTATCCGTCTTCTTTCCCCTGAGAAATATGTTCAAAAAGATATACTCGAGAGCAGGGAAAGGAGGAGGACGTACAGTAGTTTGTCGGCTTATGGTCGTCACTGAGCTCCTTGACTTCCCCCTGTACTGCTATCACACACCGCGAATCTCCTGCGTTCGCCTGACGTGGTATTGTGAGAAGGAAGCATCTGAGTAAGGACGAATGGGAGACGGACAACATATAGTGTCTTGTCGTCGTTGGAGAACAAGACGGCGACGGCGACGCAGCCTGAAGCATCTCTTGTCCCTGGCGGAACTAAGGAACTGGAGTGAGTAGATGGTAATAAATACTGTGGCGTGGATAGTTACGTGCTAAGAGATCTTCGTCGGTGCCTAAAAATGCCCTCTTGAAAGCAGCTTTGTATTTCTTGTCCTTGTAGCTCTCCTCAGATGTCAGGCGTTTATGCACGTTTTCACCGGCAAATTTGGCGGTACCAGACCCTAAATAAAAAAATCCTTAGAGGGTCGGTCGAGGAAGGGAAAAAAAAGCGGAACACACCGCTATGGCCATCATATACTGCGAAGAAGGCATTACCTTCCTCGCCATTCCCATCGAGGTCGAGAAGGGCAGTGTGTGCATCCTCCATTGCTGATTAGGAAAGAGCACAAAATCAATATTGTTTGATGGGGTAGGATGTAGGGTATCTACTGGCAATAGAGGGTGAAGTGTGGCACTTACTTACTCTCCATCCTTGCATTACGGATACGGCGTAGAAAAACCGGTTGTCTGATCCAGTTTCGGTGGTTTTTTGTAGAACTGAAATGTATATGCTTCATGAGAGGGGAGAAAGATATTAAGGCGATGATACGGACCAGGAAAAGAGAGGTTTTGGCCCTTTAAAAAAATCGCCTGAACATTGGGTTTGACATAGAAGACAAAACATGACTGACCATCGTGGGGGTGTAGTTCTACAGGTCGGTGGTATAATGGGTCTATTAAGCTACGCAGAACGAAGACGACGGCTTATAGAGGAAAGAAAAAGTGAACGAAATATATTCGAATGGGAGTTGTGAGGTGGGAAGAAGTGGTGCTTTTTTTAAATAAATTTCATGACTCGAGGATGACTCGAGTCCAGCTCGAGGTGTTCCACCCCTGCAAAATCCCCTCACGTGATTGATTCAACTTCGAGTTGTCGATTCTCCGTTGACGTTCTCATTCCAGACTCAATTCCATCGTTATGGGATCATTGACTGGGATAATAAATGGTTTCTGAGTGAACGAATTTGGGTGGTCATACCTGAATCAGTGGTCATCCACAAGGGCGGTGTCAAGCCTATTATCTTCCTTCCAAGCGCATTTAGAAGCACCTGCCAGGGATCCCGTTCAGCACACAGAAAACTGAGATAGGGACTCGGGGTACCTGTTACCTTGGAGAAGATTTTCGCCTTCCTGGACGCGTTCGGCGGGGTAAACATCTCAGTTCCATTGATTTACGGGAGGGACATACTTCCCAGACGTTACGATTTGGGTTGTAGGAGGCGAGGAGCTTGTAATTAAAGCTGTCGAAACTGGAGACGTCATTTTATTTTATTTTCAACCAAAGCATCCAAGGCGACCATCATATCGGGATACCACAGGATACTTTAAAGCTCGCTTCAAGCCCAGCCCATCTGACGTTTTACGGGCTTGATAAACTCTTGGATGCTGCACGGAATTGACGCCGGAGGTTTGTTGTGTACGTGCTGTCCGCATTGGGAAACAGAAGAAACCCGAAAGAGTCCGATTCACACGCCCGGCAACGTCGTTCCCGCCGACCATCATCACCCACCATCGTGGCCATGCCTATGTCCCTCACCCCCAACCACCGCGATCCTCGATGTCAGCGCTAGACGAATGGTCCACCAGCGTGCTCCAACATGACCCCATGCAGCTATATCGTGCCAAACGGGACCGCAACCACCGCCCGGTGTCGTCCAAGTACAACATCCTAGGGTTCATCTCTTCTGGGACGTACGGGCGGGTGTATAAAGCACAGAGCTTAGAGGACGATGGGACGATTCATGCGATCAAGAAGTTCAAGCCGGACAAGGAGGGCGATGTGGTTACGTATACTGGGATCAGCCAGAGTGCGATTCGGGAGATTGCTGTACGTCGTTTCTTGCGTTCTTGGAGCCGAGTGTGCTGATGGGCGGGGTTAAGTTGAATAGGGAGATCGACCACGAGAACATAGTTGCTTTAAAGGAGGTCATCCTCGAAGACAAGTCGATCTTCATGGTCTTTGAATACGCCGAACACGACTTTCTAGTACGTTTCCTCACCACTCCCCCCAAAAACCGCCTCTCACAACCCACCAAGCAAGTAATCCACCACCACTCGCAAACATTGCGCTCCCCCATAACGGTGGCAGTCCTTAAATCTCTCATCTACCAGCTCATCAACGGGCTCATCTACCTACACGCATGCCACATCCTGCACCGTGACCTCAAGCCCGCGAACATCCTCATCACCTCCTCTGGGGTCATCAAGATTGGCGACCTCGGCCTTGCGCGGCTCATCTACGAGCCGCTGCAGCCACTCTTCGCTGGGGACAAGGTAGTGGTGACGATCTGGTACCGGGCGCCGGAGCTGTTGATGGGTGCGAAGCATTACACGAAGGCCATTGATTGTTGGGCGGTGGGGTGTGTTATGGCGGAGCTGTTGAGCTTGAGGCCGATTTTCAAGGGGGAGGAGGCGAAGTTGGATTCAAAGAAGAATGTGCCGTTTCAGAGGGATCAGCTGTTGAAGATTTTCGAGGTGCTTGGGACGCCGGAAGGTGGGTTGATGTTTTCCTGCTTTGGTTGTCCTGCTGAAGGATGCTGTAGAGAAAGACTGGCCAGGTGTTGTGGACATGCCTGAATATCAAAGCATGAAACGACTTGACCAGTCAGTCCAGCAATCATGTCCTTCTCATTACGCTGCTCACGTATTTCTAAAGCTTCCAGAACCGCCTAGCAGACTGGTGCAATTCGCGCATGCGCAGCCCCCTCGCATACGACCTCCTCCGCCAACTGTTTATATACGACCCAGAGACCCGGTTAACGGCGAAAAACGCGCTCAAGCATAAGTGGTTCCAGGACGACCCGAAACCGACGTGGAAGTAGGTCCTCTTTGTCCCTCCTCTCCCTCTCTGCTTAAAAATTCACCGCACTCACTCATCTGCCTTTCCCAGCGCATTTGAATCAGTCGCCCCCCACCAAATCCCACCCCACCGACGCATCACACAGGACGAGGCACCGTCTATGGTGCCCCTCCCGCAGAATACCTCACACCAAGGCGGCGTTGGAGCCGCCGGTGCCGGAGCTGGAGGTGCAGGCGGAGGAGGAGGAGCGCACGCGCACATGGGGGCTCCGTTTGGGGGGCACTCGCATTCGCATTCGCACTCGAAGCCGGGGAGCTCGGCGAGCTTTGCGAGCTTGAGTGGGGGTGGGGGGCACTATGCGGGACAGGGGTCGGGGGGCGGGTCGACGAGGAAGAAGGCGAGGTTGGGGTGATTGGATGGGCTTTTGCTCTTGAATCTGTCCTAACATATCTCCCTATGTTTTTGTTGTCATGATGCGAAATAAGACCCATACTGTTAGATGACAGAGGAAGTCGTCATCGAAGATAACGCTCACAGCCTGGGCTCAAATGTCAGAGTCAGACTCAGATGAGGCAGTTCACAAGCAGCTTCATGTCAGTCTATTTCTGTCAAGTTCCTGCCAGCTCCCTGACACTTTCTCACCAATTATCAGAGAGCGCCCAAAGCGGGGGAGGCCTGTCATATCTTGACACCGTTCGCCCACATTCACCGTCACACTACCAGTCGCCGGTGTTTCCTTCGCCATTATGCACACCCCGATGTTCAGCTCGCAAACCCTAGTGACTGGTGGACAATTTAGCCAACACAACGTTCACCAACATATTCACCCTCTTTCCAAAGGTGTGCACAGCACGGCTTGATGACGAAGATTTGGTGATGGATAGACGATGTATAGATCCCTTCGAGCGCCTGCTCGAGGCTGCTTCACCTACCGCATTCCATAACTCCAACGACGTTTTCGACCCTCCGAAATGTCACCCCAACACTCGGGTTGCTGTCCTCAAGAAGATCATGGATTGGATACGCCGTCTGGATCCAGAGGCTCGAGACACACTTATCAAGTGGCTATACGGTCCAGCAGGATCGGGCAAGTCAGCCATTGCCCGTTCCATCGCGGAGCTCTGCTACGAGGAAGGAATACTCATCGCCAGTTTTTTCTTCTCGAGGTTCGACTCGACGCGAAACCACGAACGCTCGCTCATCGCTACTATTGCCTATCAAGCCTCAATGTGTTTTCCGGACATACGAGATCAGCTTATCCAAGCGATCAACTTTGATCCATTGATCTTCACTCGCTCACTCGATGCCCAGCTGTTGGCCCTCATCGTCGAGCCTCTACAGAAACGAGTCGGAGATGGATTTTTCGATTCTGTGACCGCCCCTCGCATCGTCATTATAGACGGCCTCGACGAGTGCAGCAGTCGAGAAAGTCAGGTCAAAATCCTATCGGCTATTTCACGGGCGCTTCAACGGCATCGCTTGCCATTAACATTTCTAATTGCGAGTCGCCCAGAGCACGATATAATGGGTGCATTCGATGTAGGATATTTGAAAGGCATTACAAGCCGACTCCATCTCAACAACGACTATCTCCCTTCTCACGACATTCGCCTCTTTCTACGGGACAAATTCACGGAAATTAAGGAAACGCATCCATTTAGGGCGCAACTCCTTTTGACTTGGCCAGCCAACAACGACTTGGAAGAGTTAGTCTCAAAATCGTCCGGTCAGTTCGTCTATGCGTCAACGGTAGTCAAATTTATTTCTTCGTCTCGGCACCGGCCACAGCTGAGGTTGGATATAGTACTTGGGCTCCATCCTCCACTTCGCGACCTGCCATTTTCTGAACTAGATGCCTTATACATGCACATTTTATCATCTGCAGAGGATTGTGAATCAGTCCTACGTATCTTTGTCCTCCATTTCCACACTCCTTACCAAACGATGAGCTCCTTAAGAACTGTGGAAGAAATCTTGTCACTTGGTCCTGGTGATATTTTGTGTCTCTTATGCGATCTCACCTCATTAATTTCTGTGGAGGACTTCGGCGGAAATGGACCACTGGCACTGCACGCTTTTCACGCATCTCTGCAGGATTTCCTTCTTGATCAATCACGGGCACATAGATTCTACATTGGTGCACCGTTGCTCTGTGCTGAATTAGCACATATCTGTATTCATTTTCTTCAAGGTGATAGCTATTTTTGTTGTTGAATTTATGCTTGAAACTCCAATGAGCTCGACAGGGAAAGAAAATAACTGGGGGGCTGCATTGCTTGCTGTAAATCTCCTTTCCAAAGCCACACCTACCAAGGAACTCCATGATGACTTGACCAATATCTCATTTGCGTCTATTTTAGTTGATTGCAGTCACCAAGTGACTATTCCCCAATTTTTCTCAGTGATCAAACTATGGGTATTTACTTTTCTATATGCTGTTTTCTAGACTTTGACATAAGTTAGGATTTCAACAGTGGATTAAACCTACATGATCACCAACTACTGCTCTTTGATAAAGTTGCCCAAGGAGTAATGGAAAAAATGTATTCGAGTCCAAATCAGACTGCTTTGGTAGCAAGTGTTGGAGCTAAATTTGGATTGGCTGCTCTCGGGTTGTGGCACCTATTCAATCTGGACCTAAATGTTCACAATACCTTGGACAAACTTTCATTTTCCTCCAATCTCCACCTTTCTTGGGCATATTCCCAATTTATTTTGGAATTCCTGGAAGACCCTAGTCGATCTGGGGAATATGTGCTGAACGGCCAACGGTACACGACAGCTGCTGTCTATTTTCTGAAATGGATGTCCAATCACTTGGAGCAAATCCTCCCAAGTCACAGTACAGCAACAAGGAAGTACACAAGACGGGTAAATCTCCCTTGGCTTTGTCGAAAACTCGCACGACAAGCCCGCTTATCTGAAGCAGCACAAATAGCCTTGGTTCAACCTCGACTCAGACCAGGGGGGCTTACACCTGGACATTATGATGTGTACAATTATGACCACGCATTCCATCTGGCGTTGAACTGCCTTGCACATGTACTCCCAAAATCTGTCATCTCCAAAGAGCTGAGTGCACTGGCACGTCAACACAAGTTTGGGCCACTATCAAAGCATTATACCCGCCAAAAAAGAGCTGTAACACGGGAGATTTCTCGGTATCTGGCCCGAGTAGAAGCAGAGGAGGTATTGTAACATTGAATGAGGTCTTTTTTTTTGTAAGTCTACCCGTTTCTCGTGCGTGGGGTCCTAATGCCTGATTGGCTTCCTATAGTAAACCGACTCAGAGTTTGGTGACTATTTTTTTAATCAAAGTGTAAGAAGTTCGAAAGACGCAGAACAATATGATACGACTCCAGGGAAACGACCGCGAAGGTAGCAGCTGTCTGGTAAAATTAAAAACTTATCGCAATGTCAATGTCCTGTACTCCGAACAACTTCGCGCTTTGACTGTTTCAACCTAAGATACCGGCACTTAGATATACCTATCGGGTTGTCCTGATCACTCAAAAAATTAACTCGCATCTCCTTCGCAAGGTTTATAAATATCTCTGCTCGCACAGGATTCAGAAATGGAAAAAAAAATGTAGAAGCGCCCATCTAAGCGCCCACCAGCGTGTCAAGACAAGAATTACAACAACGTAAAAAACTACCAACATCAATAATCACAATAACGTTGCCCATTACACCAAAAATCAGGAACCCAGTTCGTCGTCAGTCAGTATCAGCAACAGCCATAGCCCCTTCCTTGCCCTCGTCCTCGTCAATTCCTGCCCGTCCGCCCTCCTGCCCCGCCCCATGAGCACAACCAATCCACGCCTCGCATATCCACATCCCTACCCATACCCACCAAGCGCACAGCATCCACCCGCCCATCCACACCTCCTATTTCATCCCACTCCCGGACCTCAGGCGCGCTCATGAAGAACTTTCCCGTGCCCTTCGTCTCCTTGTCGGCGTTGTCATCCTCACAAGGGGGGGGGGAGTCAAAGATTTGTTCTGTCAAGAGGCTTGGTCGTTTTTTCCTCGACCTCGGTTTGGATCGGTTAAATGCTTGCTGTTAACGCGTCCGGCGTGCTGTCGTGCACGACTCCATCCCAAGTGTGCAAATCGCGAGTCTTCGTCCTCGTCCCACGAATCTGAACCAGAGCCGAAGGCTGGACAGCGCCTCGGTCATCGTGTTTTTGATCGTTTCTTGCAAGTCGAAGGGAAGTCGTACATGTTCTGTTTAATTAGAGGCGGGTCAGCACGGCGCGGAAATGAGACGTAAGCCTACTTAAGAAAGGAAAGGTCAAGGGGGAAGGCATGACAAAAGAACTGGAGAAATGAAATGAAAGCAATTAAGACGCGCAAATCAATAGGGTTCGTGTGTAAAAAGGCGAGGACGGAGGAAAAGAATGGTGGTGGATAAACGAAATGAAAGCAGCCCAAAAAGACGCGTTGAAAACATCAAAAACTCGCGCAAAACGAAGACATGACACGTAAAAAACATCAATGACTCACGCGTAAGCTTATCATGAGCTTTTACCGCCCGAACCCAAGGTACTGCGCCACGTTCTCCCTCGACACGTTCTGCATCTGCACAGACGGCGGGCCCTTGAGTTACTGCTATTGAAGCTGTTCCAGTGCCGTCTCCCTGGTTGCACAACAAACTAGCATTAGAAGAAACCCAAATAGAAACCCAAAAGAACACCGTACCTAATAACCCATTCCCCCAGCTCAGATCGTCCGTACACCTCCAGTCGATACCTCACTTAAAAACGTGCACTTCACGGCAGATTCGTTCTTGACGGTGTACCCGTCTCGGCCGAGGAGGATGACGGGACGAGCTGTTTGCACGAGAATGACGCGTTCGTGCATTGTGAGATTGAAAAAGCCGAGTTTGTCCCATGCGAGTGAGTCGGCTCCGTGTTGGAGGACTACAGCGGCGAGTCGGTAGACTTCGGTATCATAATGAGGGATATGATCTACGGAGGGAGTCAGTCGGCTACCGAGAACGAGAAACGCGCGACGAACAGGTTTGAATAACCTGGAAAGCCTCGCCCCCACCCCGCCTTTCAACGACACGTTTAACGCGTACCTCCTCCCTTGCCCCTGCGTACTATCCTCCTGCGTTCCCCGGGACGGGGAAGTACGCCCTGTAGTTATGAAAGCTGCACGTCAACACCCATTCCGTCCTTCCGATTGAACAACTGTTCCTCGCCGCCTCAAATGCCCGAGATGGGAGTCGATGTTGAAGTTTATGCCAGAATGGAGGGCAGGATCTCGAGGTTGAGGATCCGTCGACGGCGGGGTTGTCTTGGCCAACAGGGACTACGGTATATGGTATATGCAGCAGAGAGATTGGGTAGGCGAGGACACCTTCTGGAGCATCTCCGGCATCATGCTGTGCAGGGATTTGACAGACAAGCTCATCACGTCGGGTGTGTGGCGCGGGCTCTAAGGATGGTACAACAGCGCGCCAAGCGCGTGGTTTGCTCAACGCTGAAGAAGAAACGTCAATATTATCGCTCCACAAAGAAATAAAGGTTCTGAAACTTGCCACGCATTTGAATGCATATCAATAACCAAAAAGTAGTGCTAAAAAGAAAGATGAAGTTCAAGCAAGGGAACATTTCTCATATTTCCAAAGAGAGCACGTGACACGAGCCACCAATCACAACTTGAAGAGAAACAGAATCGATGTTGCTCTTTGTCCTTCTCCCAGCTTCCACTTTTTCACTCAACTTACGATTACTTACCAAATTACTGAGGCATGAGGCCTGAGTGCTTGACGAAACTTACTTGGGTGAACTGAGATCAGCTGGCAACAAAAATTTCTAGAATCTAAAAATGCGTCACTCATCTGGTGCACGACTTCGATGAACGCTGGCTGCGATTGCTCATTCCAATACGAATACGAACTCTGATAGAGATATGAATGTTAATGCAAGCGCGGACTCCGATGATAACTTTCTGCGACACATTCACCACGCTCTTACTCTTCCTTTAAGGCCAGTATCGCCTGGGGAATCTATGTCTACTTGCATTTCGGAGGCTCGATTTTCTGGTAAAATAATTTATTCACTGGGATTCGAATAACCAGAGGCTCGTTGGACGGCGAGCTGCCAGGCATTTCTTTTGTCGATTCCGCCTCGGAATCCATAAATCGGTGATAACACGCAGTCCAAAGACCTTTTCGCGGATTTCTTTCTATGACGCAACAAGATACCGAATGCATCCAGAAACGTCCGGACTCGAAAATCCAGTGTGTTCATTGTCAAACCATCACTAGATTGACTCCATCCGCGTCTCACCCATCTCCTTCACTTTCGAGCCAACTTTATGTTCCCTTTCTGGACACCCCAGCAGAATTTAAATTTACCTGATTCTCAGTGTTATTATCCTTGCGTTATGGCTTGGCCTTGAAGCCCTTCAAGTGCTTCAAGTTCTGCCCGCTCTCCTTCCATTTTGAACTAGAACTCAATGGCGTTCCTTGGAGCGGGTGTGCGAAATCGGAGGTAAGTCAAATATTATATATCCAATCGCGTAATTGTGGGCGCAGTTGACGTTGGAAACGTGACCGTTTACATGCCCAACTCCAGGTCGGCAGTGCAAAAAGTCGCCCACCGACAGTGTAATGTCAGTCTATTTCTGTTTCCGTCCAGTGGGCCTGCTGACTGACACGTTCTCACTGATTATCAGAGAGTGCTCAGAGCGGTGAGGTCCTGGCTCTATCTTGACTGTGTTCGCCCACATCAACTGCTCAGACAGCCATTCGCTGGGGTTTTCCTCACCACTATGGCCACCTCAATGTTCGGTTCACGCACTCTAGTGACCGGTGGACAATTTAACCAACACACTCATCATCATCATAACCTTGTTTCCAGAGGTACGTACAATCCACAACTTGAAAGTCCAGGATCTGGAGATCGATGGACTGTTTCGTAGATCCATTCGATCGCCTGCTCGAGGCTGCTTCACCCACCGCATTCCACAACTCCAACGACGTCTACGACCCTCCGAAATGTCACCCTAACACTCGAGTCGCCGTTCTCAACAAGATCATGGACTGGATTCGGGGTCTTGACCCCACAGCTCGAGATGCGCTAATCAAATGGCTCTATGGCGCTGCAGGATCGGGCAAGTCGGCCATCGCCCGATCCATTGCCGAGCTCTGCTATGAGGAAGGAATACTCGTCGCCAGTTACTTCTTTTCGAGGTTCGACCCGACGCGAAACCATGAACGCTCCCTTGTCGCTACTATTGCCTATCAAGCTTCTATATGTTTTCCGGATATTCGGGATCACCTCGTCCAAACGATCGAACTTGACCCATTGATCTTCACCCGGTCGCTCGATGCCCAGCTGTTGGCACTCATCATCGAGCCTCTACAAAAACGAGTTGAAGATGGGTTTTTTGACACTATGACTACTCCCCGTGTTGTTATTATAGACGGTCTCGACGAGTGTGCCCGCCGAGAAAGTCAGGTCAAAATCTTAACCGCAATTTCACAGGCACTTCAACAGCATCGCTTACCTCTGATTTTTCTTATTTCCAGTCGCCCAGAGCACGAAATCATGTGTGCATTCGATGCAGGATACTTAAAGAACATCACCAGCCGACTTATTCTCAACGATGACTATCTTCCATCTAACGACATTCGCCTCTTCCTTTATGACAAATTCACAGAAATCAAGGAAACCCACCCATTTAGGGCGCAAATCCCGTTCAGTTGGCCAACGTACAGCGACTTCGAAGAGCTAGTCCGGAAGTCGTCTGGTCAATTTGTCTATGCGTCAACGGTAGTCAAATTTATTTCCTCGTCTCGGCATCGGCCACCACTGAGGTTGGATATTGCCCTTGGGATCCGTCCTCCAGATCGCGACATGCCCTTCGCTGAACTGGATGCCTTATACAGACACATTTTATCATCTGCAGAGGACCGTGAATCTGTCCTTTGTATCCTTGCCCTTCATTTTTACAGTAGACCTAGACCCCCTTTGGACGTGGATGTCATGGAAAGAATTCTGTTGCTCAGTCCTGGTGACATTTCGTGGCTGTTATGGGACCTTGCATCCCTTCTCCATGTCAAAGAGTACCCTTTCCGAGAAGGCAAACAACGATTGCAAATTCTTCATGCTTCTCTGCAGGATTTTCTTCTTGATCAATCACGGGCGCAAGAATTCTATATTGAAGCTCCTGTGCTCTGTGCTGAATTAGCACATATGTGTATTCATTTCCTTCAAGGTATAGTTCTTCGTATTTCTGAATGCAAGCTTGAAACTCCGATAATCTTTATGACAGAAGAAAAAATTGAGGAAGTGGCATTGGTTGCTGTAGAACTCCTTTCCAAGGCCACGCCTACGAAGAAGCTCCATGACGACCTGACTAATATCTCGTTTGGGTTTCTTCTACTTGATTGCGGTTTAACTGATCATATCCCCCGATTTTTTTCATTGATCAAACGATGGGTATTTACTTTTTTTATGGTGTTTTCCAGACTTTGACACAAGTTAGGAGATTGTCAATGATGATGGATCAAACCTTCATGATCACCAACTTCAGCTCTTTGACAAATTTGCTCAAGGAATAGTGGAAAAAATGTATTCAAGACCAAATACGACTGCTTTGGTAGCAGCCGTTCAAGTCAACATTTATCTTTACGACTTAATTCCAAAGATAGATCTGTTGTTTCGGCTGGATAGGGCTTACCAGGACTCGGACAGACTTTCCTTTTCTCATCGTGTCCACAGTTCCCCTCAATATTGTGACTTTATCTTGGACTTCCTAAAAGACCCCAATCGATCTGGGGTATACAGACTGGACAACCGACGGTACACAACGGCTGCTATCTATTTTCTACAATACATTTACCGTAATTTGGAGGTAAATTTCCCAAGCTCCAAGACACACTTCAGGAAGAAGATGAGACGGAGAAATCTCCCTTGGCTTTGGCGAAAACTCGTGCAGCAAGTGCACTCATCTGAAGCAGTACAAACAATCCGATTACTACCACAACTCAGATTACGTGGCTGGCGTTATCCTTATCACCTTTATGTCGTATTTCTTGACAGTGCCCTCCACCTGGCATTGAAATGCCTCGCCCACGTACTCCCAAATTCTGACATCTCCGAAGAGTTGACCGCACTGGCGCGTCAAGACAAGTTTGAGCCATTATCAAGGAAGCTTACCTGCCACAGAAGAGCGGTGACAAGGGAGATTGCACGGTATCTGGCCAGAGTAGAAGCAGAGGAGGCATTGAAAGCGTAAATTAGGACATTTTTTTTGTAAGACTATCAGATTCCCGTACGTGAGGTCCTCATGCCTGATTGGTTTCCTATAGTAAATCGGCTCGAGGTTGATGACTATTCTTTGAATCAATGGGTAAGAAGTTGGAAAGGCGCAGAAGGGTATGATACGACTCCAGGGAAACGATCGCGAAGATAGTAGCTGTCTGGTAAAATTAAAAACATATCTCAATTTCGTAATACTCTGAAATTTTTGCGGTTTTGACTGCATCATTGAGACAGTCCTATGCATATCGGGCTGTCCTGGCCATTCATGCCTCCACTTAACAAGGTTCATAGATTTCCGTACTCGCACCAGGATTCAGAAATAGGCTAGAAGCGCCCATATAAGCGCCCACTGACTGTCAAGACAAGACAAAAAACTACCAGCATACATACACACAATAAAGTTACCCACTACACTAAAAACTAGTAAAAATTATAGTGACACAGCGCCCACCGTTCCTAACTTGTCGTAAGCATTGATCAACAGCCATCGCCCTTTCCTCCTCTTCAACTTTCTCTCCATTTGCCCTCCCGCCGCGCGCCGTGAGCTCATCCAGCCCGTGCCTCCCATACACATCACCAAATCCATTCCCGTACCCGTACCCGTACCCGTACCCGTACCCACCAATCACAGCGCCCGCCCTCCCATCCAAATTGTCCGCTTTTAGCTCGTCACACCCCTGGATCCCAGGCGCGCTCATGGAAAACCTCAGTGCCGTTCGTCTCGTTTTCGCCGTTGTAATTCCCACAGGGGTCGTCCTCGTCCTTGTATGCGTGCGCGACGGCTGGCACGGGTGGGTCATAGTAGTAGTACTCTCCTGAGACGGATGGCGCGGGGCCAGAGCTCGCCCCTCAAGCACAGGTGTGCTCATGGAGGACCTCAGCATGCCAGTCGTCTCGTTTTCACCGTTGTCGCCACTGGGGCTTTCTTTCTAGTCCTGGTGTGGTCACGCGTGCGTATGGACGACGGCGGGCATGGGTAGGCCGAAGACACCTAGAGGCGGAGGGCTAGAGGCGGTCGACTCGTCGGTTGTCGTATCTTCTTCGGATTCTTGTATAATAGGACGTAGAAGTACCGTGCGTTTTCTGGGGGGGCAGTTTAGTTTGGTGGGAAAAAAATGTGAGTACGCAGACAAGGAAAAGAATGGAAAAAAGGAATTTCAGAATACGAAAGGGAAGCTAAGACTGAAAATACGAATCGAAACGAAAACGAAAGCAAGCAAGCGAAAAGGACGCGTCAAAACACTTAAAGCTCGCGTACATTGAGTAAATGATGGAGGAAATAAATGGAAGTGGAAAAAATCATACGAAAATCAACCCAAATTTATCGAAAACTCGCGTGGAAGGAGAGACGACGAAGCAAAAAGAATGCAACCAGAGAAAGAAAACGAAACGAAAACAACGAAAAGACACGCCCAAAATTGCTCAAAAACTCACGTGCAAGCCTATCGTCGAGCTCGTCCCTCCTCCCCTCCTCCGTCTCCTCGTCCTCGTTCCTCCCGAACACAAGACATTGCCCGCGCTGTCCTTCGGCACGTCCTGCATCTGGATAAACGGAGGTCTCGTGAGCTGCTTCAGGTGCCCCAGCTTCCTAGAATCGAAGTGAAGAAATAAGAACCAGCATCAAAAAACGAAGAAAACGACAAAGATAAAATATAAAACTCACAGAAAAACACCAAACACCGATTTCTCAAGCCCGGAGAATTATTCTAGCACGGCACTCGACCCACTGGCGAACCACCCGCACACAAGTAGCTCCAGGTTCATCTCCGTCCCTGCCAAGTGCACGCGCCGTCTCTGAGTTGCACGTCCACGCCATTGAGATTGCGAGCTCGACGTTCTTCATGTTGTACGGCGTACCTGCCCCCTACGGCCCCGCCTCCAAAGTCGCAATGATGTCAGTCAATGCCGATTTATCACACCCCTGGGACTTAATACAAAGCACAAGAGTTCGAGCCTTCGAGATCGAGGTCGGCAACACCAACGACGATGTCGTTGGCGTGGCAGAAACCCGAACTGCGAGGTCGGAGTCTTTAACATGGTCACTGGTGCAGTCCGCCAGCCCAGTTGGTAGATGTATAAAAGGATGAGGGAGTGCGACACGATGCCTGGGAGAGGGATGGGTGAGCAGGGGGAAGGAATAAGGAAAGGGAGGCGTTACCGATGGTACCTCCGGTTGAAATCGAGCCGGATTCGAAGGCTCCTTCGATGGTGGGGGTGTCTTCGCCTACGGAGACTGTAATGGAGAAGGACAATGGAAAGAGATGACTGGAGAGAGAGGGCTACACCGCTCCGAATTTGAATGTTGTAATCATTGATGCCATCAACGATCAAATTTCGATCATAGCTCTGGCCTGACTCAAGTTCGAATTCTTGACCACTCTCTCTATCTTTCCCCAGAACGATATGGCGAAACTGTGCAGTTGCGCACCCAGCCGTTCAGCTTGCAATCCCCAAGGGTTTTTGGAGTAGTATGAATTGCTTTACATGCATTTAGCCAACGTTTTGCTGATGCCGTTCAGATGTACTTATCAGTGATGCTTCTCCTCACAACCAAGGTACGTTGTTCAAGTACTTGAGGTCTAACAGCAGTCAAAAATTGAAGTCTGAAGATACGAGTAGACATGCAGGTTCCTCTGGACTACCTTACCTCAAAAATTCGCTGAGTATATACGCGCTTCTTCTTACCTTACCGCACTTTGACTCAACTGTACATGCAAGGATTCTATACGACTCGGACAATCAATTGGCGGTGCTGTAACAATCGACCTTCCTAGAAGAAATTCGACGAAGGTCTGGACTTTTTGCTTATCTTTCGCGACACAGCTCACATTCGATGGTGAAATCAGATCGCGGCCATACTAGCAATCACCCTGACATCTCTTACCCTGGTACCGCACGCTCCCTGTGTTGAACGCGTTCCTTTTCGGTCCTGCCTCAACGTCTGCCCTTATGCTTAGAGGTACACAAGACGAGGCTGTTCCCCCAGTTCATATACGCTCGCTATGGAAAGTCAAGGAGAAGAGGGGCGAAAAAGGGAAGGCCAATGGGAACGATTTCAGGGTTGGGCTTGAAGCTAAATATATGGCGTTTGAGTACGGCGCTCATAGTACGCATTGATTTCTATTTCTCAGTTATCTTTTTGTTTATGCAGCCTGTGATGCTGACCTGGTGTCCAGCAGATAATACGTGCAGCAACCCGGATATTGAAGCCCATTACCAGACTTGATGATGCCCGCAAAAGGTAGGCGGTGCCGCGTCACTTGCATTGACCAGAAAGAGTTAAATAATCTGGCCATTGACCATTGGAAGCAAGAAGGTGTCGGCAATGAGTCATGACGACACCTAGGATTATTTGTATGTACAGTTCAACCCCCCATAACACACCTCTCATAACACATACAGGCACTCAACCCAAGCATATGCGGACCAAGTTCACACCAAACTTGACCTCTCATAACCTATAATGCATAAGCTCTCATAAGGATAGCGTGGGCCATCCACCATGGGGTAAATATTCCGTTATCAAGCGTAGTCGACTTCCTGTGCATTCGAATTGATTTCACACGACCTGCCGAATCTCAACGCCAAACAAACAGAAGGCAGACGCCCTCCTTCAATCCTTCCCATGATCCCTCTGCTCCTCTAACAAGGGTTGGCTCACTATATCCAGTCTCCAGATGTCGGGCCAAGATCAATACGAAAGGGTGATGTCCAATTCCCAATCCAAATCCCCCATGTTACCTAGAACCTGACTATGTCTGCCAAACGGCTGCTTTCCTTTTAAACAGGCTCCAATGGCACCTAGCGGTCGCAGCGGGAGTCCTGGTCAACAGATACGGATGAGAGGTCCTGGAACACCAATCGCACCACTTCCTGATCCTGCTGATTTCGACCTAGCTGTGACCAGAACCCCGAATGCTACCGTGTTGTCTGGGGTAGACAGGTGCGCAGATCTGGACTTATCGTCCACCGATAGACGCTAACTCGAGTACCGTCTTAGCTCAAATAGAGCACAAGTTTCCATGTTTCAATCTGCGCGACAAGTTGACATGCAAGGCAACACCTTCAACACCGCTGGCACACAACAAATTAACCTCGCGTTTCACTGTAAGTTTCCTTATTCTTTATCTCTTGTTTTTTTGAGAACGAAAAGGCAACAGTCGGCAATCAGACTGTGGAGCAAAACCCAGAACCACTGGTGCGTGTTAATAACTGTTTCATATTTGGCTTGGAGTTCAATTCGTCGAGACAGCCGTCAAGGGGTCAAGACAACTGTCTCGCTCAAGAGGATATCATCCATGAAGGACCTCATACTCCGCAGCAACTAAACCGTACGCATGTTCCTTTACCTTTTGGTCACATATCCTCAATAAAAAGATGATCAGGGCAGGATCAGGATGATGACCGTTCCACGGTAGAACCATACTTCTAATTTCCATGTCCAGCAATTAATGTCGCATTTATAGAACCACCCGCGGTATCCAAGTCCCCCCATCCAGCGGAGCTCAGATATTTACTTCCGTCTCCTCCTCAAAAAAGGTCGCGGCTTGCCCTTGTCGATCCCAGGCCCGAATCAAAAACTCGACATAGGCTATCAACGCGATGGTGTGACGATTGGCGACGTTGGGATCATGACGGCATTTGGTAGTTTCGATTTTCTGTTCAACATATGCGTCCCACACGACCACCCCTTCAATCCTCCAGAGCTTCCTGAGAATTTTGCACCGCTTGCCCTCCTGCCATATGATGTTGACCAACACCGCTCATTTGAAGAAGGGAGTTCTCTTTCTAGTTCTTCTGTCAAGTCTCGAAGTGGAAGTTCAAAGTATGCTATATATCATTTTTATCAGTGTTGTTCCTCCACGCTAAGCGTTTTCAGTGGTTTTACATTCGAATCCTCAGCTTCTGAAGGAGCGATCCTCACCATGCCAGTTGGCGCGAATTCTGAAGATCTCGCCAACATTACGAAGTTTAGTAGATATCTAACCGCCAATATCGAGCATTGGTATCGGTACGTCTTCGACGTTCGCGGGCGGGTACCGCAGAACGGCGATGTTCTACTCGTCACGGGGTGGGATAAAACCTCAGAGTGGGGAATGGCAACATTTTTCAAGGAAACCGCTGAGCAGGAGCCCCTTTTCCTCCAGTTTCTGCCCATTGATCAGGGCAATGCGGGGATAACATACGGTTGGGAGTACTCAGGCTCCGCTGAGGTCAGAGCTGGGCCCGGACCAAGGGAGAAAGCGAGGATCAGGATGGGTGATCCGTCACAAGATGGCGTCGAGTATGAAAACCAGTGTCTCTTCATCCGTACCCTCTCCGTCGACCTCCAAGACAGCGTCTGGCAAAAGTTGACGTCCGAGTTTGGACTTGCAGAGACCGATACATGGTCTGGCCGTTCTTTTGGTGAATCGTATGCACGACCTTCACGAGGACCAATGGATCGCTCTGGTGGTTCTACTACCGGGCGTTATCGCTCTTCTGCGCCGAGGACGGGACATTACCTAGTTTCCTCAGTCCAGGGTACTGTGGCTCAAGTCCAAAGAAATTTGGAATACCTTCCTTATTCCGAGA
This sequence comes from Galerina sulciceps, assembly GCA_023014345.1. NCBI lineage: Eukaryota > Fungi > Basidiomycota > Agaricomycetes > Agaricales > Galerinaceae > Galerina > Galerina sulciceps. The sequence goes on along the minus strand of JAEDXJ010000051.1, from coordinate 311,921 downwards.
CGGTAATATGTTCGAGACCTTGTCTGTTGGCCAAATTTCATGTTTTTACTCAGATGGAGCGGCCTACCAAAGGCCTCAACGAGATTTTGTTGAAGGTAAGCCAGGATGTCCTATATTATTCTCATTTAATATAGTTTGTCTCGGCGCCAGCTTAATCCCACTGCAAGAATGGCTATTACTGATGACCGGCATTGGATCTCCGTACTCAGAGAGGTAAGAAACGGACTCTATGGTACCGTGAAGCCTGTTCCTGACTTCATGCAGGACGACATCGTTCTACCGCCAGCAGATGAAATATTTAAGCGCATCTTGGAATCTCATACAGTCTGCTTTGGGGAAGGTTCGTGCTGCATATTTTATGTTATGGCGTCGTTTGATCATCGTCTTTCAAGATATGGTTTCTTTGCAGCCAAGAGACGGCTCAGTTAGTTATTTTTAACCTGGTTTCCACTTTTCATTGACATTAAGGATACATTTGCAGAGTGATTCGATCACTTTAGATACACTAATTTCTGCTAGCACTGACTCAATTATTGAAGGAAAGGACGACAAGGGAAAGAGAAGGATGACAAGCCCATCCCCACCAATAAGCCCAAGTCCGGAGACCCTGAGCACCGCGAATGCCAGTGTAAGAGTGATCTTATCCTTATTGGACCGAGGTCAGAACTTACCGCTGACACTAAATTGCATACAGAGTGTCATTCTGCAGAATCCAGTTGATGTGGACAGAACCTATGTTGATGAAGCAATGGAGAAGCGGTCGGCTGCACCTTTATCATTTGCTGTAGAAACACCAGACTCGGTGCTCGAGCTTCATCCAGCATTTACACTACCATTTGCTGGTGCTCCCATTGCCACTACGCACACCTCGATGTTGGGCAACTAGAAAATTGCGTGGCACTTGCGTGTCGTGCGTGTCAGTTGCGTGCCAATTTGCACGCATGTCACGCAACTTGCACGCAAGTATCACACAGTTAAAAGTTCGCGTTTATACGATCCTAACGATATTATAATGAAACTTTCTAGTATTTAAGTTCAAATTACTATGTATAACCCTTTTTTCTAATAAATTTTTATCTCTACGCTTCGAGGGTTAACAGAGGTCTAAATTCATTGGTTTCCCACGGAAGTCGGGCAATTGAAAGTTCGCTAAAATCGTTTGCAAAACCAGAAAAGTTTGCGCGAAAACTGCGTGGACCAACCAAATGAAGCAGAGTCAAAATATAAAGGATTAACGAGCTTATAGAAGCCTCCAAAAATCATTTTTCTCAATGTTACCACTCAGTAATTATCAGAAATACCACACCCAATGATCCCGTCCTCAAGGGAAGTTGGTATGGATGAGCTTTCAGAAGACTTGGGGTATGGTTTACGATTGTAATTTAAAATATATTAGTAACCCTTTACAATGAAAATACCAACTTTATCTACAGAATTACTGATGCGCGCAACAGTCACGCAACCCCTTAACCTTGGCACGCAGATGCGTGCATATGCTCACGCAACGGCACGCACTGACACGCACCGACACGCAAGTGACATGCACTGCACGCAATGCTCACGCATCGGCACGCAAGTGAGTACATCGTGCACGCAGCTGTGATCATTGAACTTTCGGTGCACGCAACTGACTTTAAGAAAAGTCTCGTTGTTTAAAGTGTCTGTGCTCTCACTGGTCGCTATTGAAAGGAAGTTGACCTCCACTTGGAGATATTGGAGACTGTAAATCGACCCTGCCTCATTGAAAATGTGAAAACAGGCTTATAAACTCAATGGTAGAGGGAGTTAAAATTCTGTCAAGTGATGGAGCCAAAAAGCAGGGCTCGTCCCTCTCTGTGGTGGATCAAGTGTTGTCGATTCCCCGTGGAATAACAGATCTTGCTTAAGGACTATAAGAGTAAGTGGCTTGTTCATCCCACTATTCAAGCACTGATTTTTTTTGAACATGGAAAGATGCAATTCAAATTGATACGTTAGAACGACTTTGAATCCTCAAAAATAATCTTGTCTATGAATCTACTGAGCGCGTTGGGGAATGAAGGAACTTTTTATAATTCTACCCGGCAAATATGGCTGGCATCCTGTGGAATAAATCCGCCCAACCTTTCTTTAGGTTCCGTAAATATATTTTACCTGCGCCTTAACATTTCACTGACCCCGTAAATATATTTGACATCCGAAAATTTTTAAAATGAGTGCGCGGAAAGACTCTCGCTGCGCGAACATTTTATTGGCGGCCCCAAAGAAATATTCAATATGCGCAGACTTATATTCAGTGTGCGCAGAAATATATTTATCGCGCAGGAAAATATTTCGTGTTGCGGAAATATATTGTGTGTGCGCGAAACTATAATCAATGCGCAAATTTTTAATGAAAACGCAGCGCCCTTTACAAGATTCAAGCCTTGCCGGTCTGCCGTGATTATGTAAACGATCCGTTGATGGCTGTTCTCGGCAAACATACGACCGTGTTGATTTCCGTTTTCGTCAGTTCAACCTCCACACCTCCCCATGGGCTCGTTTTCAAGGCCGAAACAACGCTGTGCGCGTCTCTGACTGGCCCTTCCCTTCAACGAGGCGTTATGGCTTGAAATTTGACCTCGATAACGGATAGTTGGCAGATGGGAAGTTAAACCACCCCAGGTACGTTGCAAAATCAATCCCTCCAGTGCAGCTAACTTACATTCCACATCCCAGTGCTCACCATCATGACGCCACCCCAATCCAGCGTCTTCCGCCACGTCACGCCAACCGCCTCCACTTGCATTGGCCGTCGCATAGTGGCTTCTGCCAGGTAACCGACACGCCTGCTGGCAAGCACGAGGTAAGCCATCACTCCGCTCCGTCCTCCTAACCCATTGTAAACGCACTACAGACCTCAGGTGGGTCTCGCGACTCCCCTTCTCCCTCCTGCACCTCCCTTGGTGTTCGTTGCAACCGGTGCAGCTGCCTTCGCCTTCACTCTCGCCCTGCCTCCGGCACCTTCGCCAACGCGAGGGGTGCACCCACCGCGATGTCGGCGCGAGCACAAGCAGGGAAACACCATCGTAAACCCCACCGTCGAGCATCCACACCCGGTATGTCCCTGCCCTCCCCCTTTCCCTGTATTTTTTTTTCTTATTACAAGACTCGCTTTATTTTTTTTCAGCTCCAAGAACTCGCTCGCACGCGCTTGTTATCCTTTCTACTCCTCCCACTGTCGTACGTCGCAGAGGCAGGCGTTACCTCCTCTGCCCAAATCCCGTCGCCTAACGCCGCAAATCCAGTTACGTGAACGCAGACACTGTGGTGGCAGATGGCGACGACAGAGAACAAGCCACGTTGAGCCCTATCCACGCGACGACAGCAAGGGTATATTCTAACCATAGCGCCATGCAGAGCGAAGGCCACGACGCCAACAGCAACTGGACCAACGAGGAAACAGCCGCGACGAAGAAATAGCAACACCGACGAGGAGGCGACACAATGAGGAGACCACCACAATGAGGAGATCGCAGAGAGGCGACAGCGCCGACAACGACGCGTGTCAAATGCCTTCTTGTGGACTCCATGCACCGACTCCACCCGGAATACCTAGGTGGAGGTAAATTACAGAGCGTGTATTTAGATATTGTTACATTAGTAGCCCCTTGTCCAGCCCTATGTACATAATTCGAGAAATTTTCAAATGGCTGAAGTTGGCTCTCGTGCACAAGGTTGGCCCAAAACGTCTGTAAGGTCGCTCGTGTAGCCTTTGCCCGTGCCAAAGTTGCCATCAATGGATCATTTACATAAGCACGGCAGGCCGGCAAAGCTTGAAGAAAAGGTGTTCTTATAGCAGAGAGAATGAATGCGCGCACCTAGGAAATATTGGCGCGAATTGAATATCTTTCTGCGCACCGTAAACATTTTTCTGCGCACCGTCAATATTTTTCTGCGCACTGTAAATATTTTTCCGCGGGCCGAAAATATGTCCCGGAACAAGGGAATATCTTCGCGGGACAGCCAAAATAATATCCGCGCAGCGAAAATGTTTGCGCGCACTCGCTTTAAAGTTTTGGGTTAAGAAATATATTTTTGCGCCATTGGAATGTTTAAGCGCCAGTCAAATATATTTACGGAGACCAAATAAAGGTTGAGCGGATTTATTCCACAGGATGCCAGCCATAGGCAAATGGACGGTGCATATGCGTATATACTTAATTATAATACTAGAATCTTTGTATGGACTTGAGAATGTGGTTATTAAGTAGATTAGTAATTTACCTAGTGAGTGAGTAAGCGCCAGCTCAACTTAGCGCCGGTGTGCGATTGGCTCGGACATTGCCTGACCACCAATATTCCCAACAGAACCCAAAACTTGAAGAAAGAAACAATACCAGCAAAAATCTGGCTCAAAGACAGTGCGTATATTCACGCTACATGTAGATGTGAAGTTTCCGTTGGGCTGTAGAGGACGAGGCAGTTGACTGAAAGCAATGATAGCAAACGAGACAAAGTAGATGTAGGTATAGCTCAATCGCAGATCTGATAAAAGATCATTGAAGCTATCACACGTATCGCAGAATCCCAGGGATATCACTCTGGGTGCGGTGCCGTTTGTCGCTGACAGAAACGCAAGTCGCGACGAGGGTGATACCCAAGAGATTCGGCATAGTGTGAAAAGCGCACTTCCAATGGGTCGCTTTCAGAGCGGATGGATCATGGTGACGAGGTTTGGAAATGCAGAACGTCTAAGAAAGTTTGGTGGTTATAGGAACTGGGGTGCAGAAGCGTCAGTGATGTTCACTTCGCGGTACAAAGAGGGCTCGGACCCTTCTCGGACGATGAGATAATCGAATATCCCACGACGGCGACCCGGCCCGAGAATCAGGTGACGCAACATTCACGTCCTTGAAAGAGCTTTTCTCCTCCACCTTCACGACCCCCACCACGAACGACGACGACGACGACGGGCGTCCGCCACAACGCGATGTCAAAACGAAAAGTGGCCTACTACTACGATGGTACGTGTCTCGTAACTCGTTCTCTTTCTTGGTCACACACGATGAACGCCACACGACCCAGCAGTCGTGTGCTGATCGGGAAGTGGACAAAGGAATGAGGCGTGCTGATGTCTTTTTTGCGCACAGCGGACGTGGGCGCATATACGTACGGCCTGGGCCATCCTATGAAGCCGCATCGGATACGAGTCACGCATGATCTGGTCACTGCGTACGGGATGCTGGATAAGATGCATATACTCGTGAGCCCTGCCTTTTTCTTTCTCATTTTCACTTCCACCATGTCGGGGCTTGAGGTCCATCCTTGGAAGTCCAAAACAACGAGTCCTTAGGCTCTATACTCCAGATTTTCAACGAAGACAAGGCTGTGATTTGTGGCGCGGTTGCTGGTGCAGCCTGCTGGCGTCGGTGGAAACGTCGGTAGAGGAGAAGGCACGTCGCGCGCCTGTGAGAGGCGCGGGGTTATCGTTTTCACCACCTGAAAAGATCAAGCAGGGTTCGAAGACGACCTTCGAAAGTAAGGGTGTCTTCGCCTCTAGAGACATTAAAGGGAAACGCCAATGAAAAGATAGAACCGGAGAGAGGGGCGCTCCCAGGTACGTTGTTTTCTCCGCCGTCTCGGTGTGACGTGTACGAAGTTGACCTTCTCGTCAGTGTGGAAAGAGGACATTGCCTCAGGCATAGCGGGCTAGGTCTCTGGAAGTGTTGACGTGGTGGGTTAGCGCGTGTTTTATAACGCGGAAGTTTGATATGGAAGTGAAAGATGAAAGATGAAAGATAAAAGATGAAGATAGAACTCGGAATGAGGAAAGAGGTCGGAGGTTGGGGCTGGAAGAGCTACAAGACTCACGAGTAACACATGCTGTACATCCCATTCAACATCCCGTACCCAATGACCAATGCGTGAATCGTATTTATCGGCTCTCGAACAGAGCCAGAAAGGATGTCGATGATGGAAATTGAAGTATGTACGGATCACTAGTCAATTTCCGTAAATCCGAGTCAGGAAGTGCACGACAACCTCGATGTGCTGGAGGAGCATCTCTGGGTGGGGGAAGGTGCCCTGGATGACAAATATGGTGGGCAAATTGGGGGGCTTGGACGGCGAGCGGGCGGAGACGACGACGGTGCTTTCGGAGTAAGCGGAGAGGCTCAGAGGAGGAGGTTTGGATTTGGTCGGATTATGGACAAATTGGGACAAATTTTGCGGTAGAGGCCCGCGGCCGAGGGCTGTGACTCTTTTATGCATGTCCTTGTTCCTGCACTACACCACCGATAAGCCGCATTTCGAATTCCCCTTGTCTCTGATGAAGTTTATCATTTCAATGGAATTCAAGTTTGTTTGGCAACAAGCCCACCAGTGATTTCTCCCGAGCGAAGTTGAAATGAATTTGTGAATCACTTTCGCGTTGGCCATGGGCTGTATCTGGGCTTTATTTCTCGGGAAATGTGTAGGCCTACTTGTGTCCTATGTGCGCTGAAAAATGGAAGGACTTACAGTCGAAGTTTGGGACGCTTTTGGTGTATGCAACTATCTCCAGTACTGCCGACATCGAGATGAAATTGGGTGGCTGTCCAAAATAAAAATGACTTCACATTTCGTTCTTGCGGCCTACTCCCTTCTATCCGACCTATACTTTCGCCGCGCCTGTGGTCGTGATTCTTTTTCAATCCGGCTCATTGCGAGCGCGACTGAAACTACTCAATGGATCTTTTACCTGGGTTTATTTCAGCTTCGTTATTCCTTGACCGAATGTAAGTGGGTCTGTTTGTATGTTGAAACAAATCGTTGATCAGTCGTTATTATTTCATACACCTTGGAAAGAACGTATCTGAATTATTGAACGCTAAAACCAATCGACCGTGCGGGTGCACGGCAAGTGAGGTGACTTTTGATATCAACAACGCAGCCCACACTTCTATTTAAATAAAATCAGAACAATTCTACGGTCGCCCACACCACGATGTCTAGATCATCAAACGGTATGTTGATAAATTCATCTGCAGTGGGGACACTTGACTTTGCAAATCCAGAAAACTCATCGTGGACTGCATCCTGATCTAGGCGCGGCAGTGCAAAACGCATGTCACCGGACCAGGTTCACGTCAATCAATTTCTATCGTGCTGGCTTGCTGGCTCTAGCTGATACAATATTCTCACCGATATCCGAGTGCGGCGAAGTGTGGCTATACCTCGACTCCTTTCAGCTTCATCCACATCCATACAGTCATCCGCTGGTTTCCATTGCCATACGCACACCTCGATGTTCAGTTCACATACAGTAGTGACGGGCGGACATTTTCACCAAAACAACGTCCAACACCATATTCATCATCACAACCCTGTCTCCAAAGGTATGTATAGTCCCTAAACCGATGGCTGATGATTTGAACGGATGATTTTCAGATCCCTTCGAGCGCCTGCTTGAGGCTGCTTCACCAACCGCATTCCATAACTCCAACGACGTCTACGACCCACCGAAATGCCATCCTAACACTCGAGTCGCCGTCCTCACCAAGATCATGGACTGGATTCGCGGTCTTGATCCAGACGCTCGAGACGCACTCATCAAGTGGCTCTACGGGCCAGCAGGATCGGGCAAGTCGGCTATTGCTAGGTCCATCGCGGAGCTCTGCTACGAGGAAGGGATTCTCGTAGCTAGCTACTTCTTCTCAAGGTTCGACCCGACGCGAAACCACGAACGCTCCCTCATCGCTACTATCGCCTATCAAGCCTCACTGTGCTTTCCAGACATCAGGGATCACCTCATCCGAGCAATCGACTTCGATCCATTGATCTTCACTCGGACACTCGATGCGCAGTTGCTGGCTTTGATCATCAAGCCTCTACAGAAACGAATTGAAGCTGGGTTTTTCGATGCCGTGACCGCCCCCCGAATCGTCATCATCGATGGTCTCGACGAGTGCGGTAGCCGAGAAAGTCAGGTCAAAATTCTATCCGCTATTTCACGGGCGCTTCAACAGCATCGCTTGCCATTGACGTTTCTTATTGCGAGTCGCCCAGAGCACGATATAAAGGGCGCATTTGACGTAGGATATTTAAAGGGCATTACAAGCGGACTCCTTCTCAACAATGACTATCTCCCTTCTGATGACATTCGCGTCTTTCTACAAGACAAATTCACGGAAATAACGAAAACGCATCCATTTAGGGCGCAACTCCTTTCGACTTGGCCAGCCAATAGAGACTTGGAAGAGTTGGTCGAGAAGTCGTCTGGTCAATTCATCTATGCATCGACGGTGATCAAATTTGTTTCTTCGTCCCGGCATCGGCCACCACTGAGCTTGGATATTGTCCTTGGGATCCGGCCTCCAGATCGTGACATGCCCTTCGCCGAACTAGACGCCTTATACAGGCACATTTTATCATCAGCTGAGGATCGTGAATCAGTCCTGCGTATCCTTTCCATACGTTTCTACACCTATGACTTTAGACGCGAATTTAGTCTGGGCGTGAGGTACATAGAAGAAATCTTGTTGCTCAATCCTGGTGATGTTTCGTGGCTGTTATGTGACATCGCATCACTCGTTTCTATTGACTCTGAGGAGTTCACAACCCGAGGTGAAAGTAGACAAGAACTGCACGCTTTTCATGCATCGCTGCGCGATTTTCTTCTTGATCAGTCACGGGCACAAGAGTTCTATATCGGCTCCCCTTTGCTTTGTGCTGAACTAGCACATTTATGTGTCCTTCTTCTTCAAGGTAATACCTATTCATATATCTCAATGTATGCTTTAAGCTCCAATAATTTTTTATCATAGGAAAAGAAAAAGACACGCATGGGGCACTGGAACTGCTTACTGTAGATTTCCTTTCCATGGCCACTCCTACCAAGAAGCTCGTGAATGACCTGACCAATTTCTCAATTTGGTCCGTTTTAATGGATGGCGAGCGCTTTTCGTCTATTCCTAGCTTTTTTGAATCAATTAAACTATGGGTATGTACTTTGTCCGTTGCTTTTCCAGACTTTGACACAAGTTAGAAATTCGACAACGGATCAAATTTTCACCGTCACCAACTCCATCTCTTTGACAAGGTTGCCCAAGGAATAATGGAAAAAATGTATTCGAGACCAAACCTGACCGCTCTAGTAGCAGTGTTTAAAGTCGATCTCAGGTGGTACCACGAGATCGATAAGCTATTCCAGCTGGATGATGCTGAGCTGGACTTCGACAAACTGTCATTTTCCAGCGGAGTCCATGTTTCCAAATCATATTCCCAATTTATTTCAGAGTTTCTAGAAGACCCCAATCGATCCGGGGAATATACACTAAACGGCCAACGGTACAAAACGGCTGCCATGTATTTTTTGGAATACATGTCGAATCACTCGGAGCAACTTCTCCCAAGTCCCGAAACAAGCGAAAGGAAGTACACAAGATCGATGGATCTCCCGTGGCATTTGCGGATGCATGATCGATGTGTGGACACGTCGGACACAGTGCAAATGGCCGAATTACCACCGTTTCTCGTAAGACAAAAACCACATTATCCTTCACGCCCTCACATTTTTAATGGGGCTTTCCACCTCGCATTGAAATACCTCGCCCATGTACTCCCAAAATCCGACATCTCGGAAGGGCTGACAGCACTGGTGCGTCAACACAAGTTTGGGCCATTAATAAGGAAAGATGCCCGGTTGAAAAGAAGAGTGACGAGGGCGATTGCACAGTATCTGGCCCGAGTAGAAGCAGAGGAGAGATTGCAAGAGTGAATTGGGAACTTTTTGTAAGTCAACCCGTTTTTGAATAGATGGATTCCTAAAATGACCATCCACAGTGGAACGACTCAGACTTCAACAACCATTTCCTATTGAATCAAAGTGTAAGCAGTAGCGTAGGACGCGATTGCAAAGAGAGTAGCAGTCTGATAACATTAAAAACAATATCTCAAAATTCGTAAAACCCACCAACCCGATTCAGAGCCGGACGATTCGTAAATCATCGGGTCTTCCTTTGCTTGTAGGTCGTACAGATACCAAGCGTGTGCTGAAAAGACCAGTCAGTTCTGTACGGAAATAATTTGAATGCTTGCTTGAGAAAGGTAAGGAAAGGAAAATAGCCAAAAAAAAGGCGCGTTGTATAAAACCGTGAAAAACTCGCACGCAAGGTTGAACTGACCAAGGAAGCGGAGGAAACGGAGAAGGAACGAGACGAGATGAGATGAAACGAGAGCAAGTGAAGTATATGCGTAAAACTCACGCGCAAGTTCAACATCCAGTTCATTCCTCCGATTATTCCCCCTCTCTGCTTCTTCGTCCCTCCCGACCCCAAGTTGCGGCCCCACGTTCTCCCTTGGTACATTCTGCATCTGCACGGCTGGCAGGCCGCTGAGCAGCAGAACCCACAGCTAAGAGCAAGTCGCCGTAAAACCAACACAAGATATTCAGTAAACAGCCAATAGAACCCAATTTAAACGCGCCTAATAACTCCAGAGATATAACCCCCATACCTTAAATCCAGATCCTCAATCTTCATGTAGAATTACGCTGGCGCCTTCACTGGCAGACGAGCTGCCGCACCACTAGAAAGCCACCCAAAATGAGCGCGCGTCATCACTCGCCCCGTCGTGCAGAGTGAAATGCTTCATCTTCCACTTCCTCTTCGTCCACTGCCTCTTCGTCCTCGTCTCCAATGTCCATGGTTACGTTCGATGTTGATGTAGATGTATACGTTGACGTTGATCCCGATGGCGATATCGGTAGGGCAAGTGCGGAACATAGCGCAGGAGGCGAGGACAAGGTCGGTGTCGTTGATGTAGGAATTTCAAATGAGAAAGGGCGCCGGCATGCACGTCGCCACGTGAAGGGAATTGGAGTTGACGTGCTCGTCTGGGAACGGTCTTGTCGCCTCGAGGCTAAGGAGTTGCGTGTTGGGGTTCTAGAGTACGGAGTGGAAGTGGGTAAGTGTTTCTGCGCGCTGGTATTCCGGGAGCCTGAAGAAGGGGAAAGAGAGAAGGGGGAAGAGAGCTTGGAAGCACGGAAAGCGAAGGTTGAAGGAGAAATCGTGAGGACATGTCCCTTGTAAGTACCCGTACTATTATGCAGCGCCAGCCAGTGAGTTGGCCAAGCCCGCGTGCGGCTTCGTCGGGTGCTGCAGGATGTAGGTGTATGCGGCGACGTCCTCTGCGCGAAAGTGTTGGTGCAGTTTATCCAACTGGGTAAACGAGGGGTGGCTGAGGGGATGGAAGAGATGAGAGAGAAGGAATGGTGAAAGGGAGACTCACCGTCGTAGGAGTAGGCGACTCTTCGTTGTAAAAAGGAATCCTCCAAGCAGGTATTTATGCGAATTATAGAGTACGTAGATTCATCTACCTTGCCCGGGGTACTTTTGTCATCACGACGAAATAAGAACCTCGTTTCCAGGTGTGAGGTTTCTAGAGTACGAGAGGGTCAAATGAAAGCAGTGATAGGAAGCGAGACTAAGTAGACGTAGATGAGCTCAATCGTAAATCTGATAAGAAATCATTGAAGCTATCACACATATCGCAGAAGCCCAGGGATATCACTCTGGGTGCGCTGCCGTTCGTCGCTGAGAACAACGCGATGAGGGTGATACCCAAGAGAGTCGGCATAGTGTGAAAAGCTCTTCCAATGGGTCACTTTCAGAGCAGATTGATCATGGTGATGAGGTTTGAAAATGCACGTCTGAGAAAGTTTGGTGGTTTTAGGGACTGGAGTACAGAAGTGTCAGCACGTTGGTGGTGTTCACTTCGCGGTTGAAAGTGGGCTCGGACCCTTCTCGGACGATGAGATAATCGAAAATCCCACGACGGCGACCCGGCCCGAGAATCAGGTGACGCAACCAGAAATGATTCACGTCTTTGAAAGAGCTTTTCACCTCCACCTTCACGACCCCCACCACGATCGACGACGACACCACAACGCGATGTCAAAACGAAAAGTGGCCTACTACTACGATGGTACGTCTCTCGTAACTCGTTCTCTTTCATGGTCACACACGACAAACGCCACACGACCCAGCAGTCGTGTGCTGAGCGGGAAGTGGACAAAGGAACGAAATATGCTGATGTCCTTTTTGCGCACAGCGGACGTGGGCGCATATACGTACGGACTGGGCCATCCTATGAAGCCCCACCGGATACGAGTCACGCATGATCTGGTCACTGCGTATGGGATGCTGGATAAGATGCATATACTCGTGAGCCCTGCCTTTTTCTTTCTCATTTTCACTTCCACCATGTCGGGGCTCGAGGTCCATATTTTCAAGTTCAATATACCGAGCTTCTGAGCTCTATACTCCAAAATTTTGACAAAGACAAAGACGTGCGCTGACGAACGGTTTCTAGAGACCCACACGCGCGACCCCCGAAGTGATGAGCTCCTTCCACACCGACGAGTACGTCAACTTCCTCCACAACGTCACCCCTGAGACAGCAGAAAAGATGACCTACCACGGGACGCGGTGTACGCCCCCCCTCCCCCAAACCCATCGCAAAAACCTAACCTAACCACCCCCACACAGTCCTCGTCGGCGAAGACAACCCCGCCTTCGAAGGCGTCTTCGAGTTCTGCTCGATCTCCGCGGGCGGGACGATCGGCGCCGCCCAGCGGCTCGCCTCCGCCTCCGCCGACATCGCGATCAACTGGGCCGGCGGGCTGCACCACGCAAAGAAGCGCGAGGCGTCGGGGTTCTGCTACATCAACGACATCGTCCTCGGCATCCTCGAGCTCCTGCGCTCCGTCCCGCGGGTGCTGTATATCGATATTGACTGCCATCATGGGGACGGGGTGGAGGAGGCGTTTTATACGACGGAGCGGGTGATGACGTGCAGCTTTCATAAGTTTGGAGAGTATTTTCCTGGGACGGGGACGCAGGAGGATCGAGGGCGGGGGAAGGGGAGGGGGTATGCGGTGAACGTGCCGCTGAAGGACGGCGTCGGGGACGAGGCGTTCCGTGGGGTGTTCGAGCCCGTGCGTTTCGCGTCTCTCGTTCGCGCAGTGCAGCCGACTGACCCTTTTCCCCAGATCATATCCCGCATCCTGCAAGTCTACCAACCCTCCGCCGTAGTCCTCCAATGCGGCGCCGACTCGCTCGCAGGGGACAAGCTCGGGTGCTTCAACCTCACAATGCAAGGGCACGCCCAATGCGTCCAGTTCCTGCGCAAACAGAACGTCCCGCTCATCCTCCTCGGCGGGGGCGGGTACACAGTGAAGAACGTCGCGCGGGCGTGGACGTTCGAGACGGCGTGTGCGCTGGGCGTGGAGGGCGAGATCAGCCTGGATTTACCGTGGAGCGCGTATTTTGAGTGGTTTGGGCCAAGGTACAGGTTGGAGGTGCCGGAGAATAATATGGAGGATCTGAATTTGAGGGATGGGAGTTTGGGGGTTGTGAGGTGCGTTTTTTGTTGGGTTTTTGGTTGTGTTTTTTTTTGTTCTGATGGTTGTTTGGCGTACTTTTTAGGGAGACGGCGCTGGAACAGCTCCAGCAGCTTAAAGGCCCGCCGTCTGTGCAGATGCAGGACGTGCCGAGGGAGAGCGTGGGGCAGCACCTTGGATTTGGGCGGGACGAGGATGAAGAGGGGGCGGAGAGGGGACGGGACGAGCTAGATGAGAAGCTTGCGCGTGAGTTCTTTTTTTTCAAGCGTGTTTTTCGTTGCTTTTTTTTCTACTTTCTTTTCGTTTCGTTTCTCCACTGCCACTGGCTGCTCACGTGCTCTAAATGTTTTTAACGCTTTTTTTGGGTTGCTTCCGTTTCTTTTCTCCACTTCGTCGTTTCTTCCTTGTACGCAAGGGTTTAATTTCTTGACTGTATTTTTCGATAACTCCCGCTTCATTTCGCCACTTCCATTCATTTCCTTTGTCATTTCTTCTTTGTAAACGAATTTTATCATGTTTTTGACGTCTTTTTGGGTTGCATTTGTTGCGTTTCGTTTCTTTTCTCCGATCCCTACATTTCATTTCTTATTTACCTCTTCTTTTTCCCCTTCCTTTCCTATCTCAATCAGACAAATCATTTCCGTGCTGACCCGCCTCTTCAGAACACGTGCGATATTTATACGACCTCCAAGAAGCAAGCGAAGACACGACGACCGACGAGTCGTCCCTCTCCGGCTCAGCATCTGGCTCTGGCTCTGACTCATGGGACTCCGACGAAGACGCCCGTTCTGCGCACTTGGGATGGAGGCACGCACGTCAACAAGAACAGCGCGTGAACGGAAAACATAGGTACCGACCCAGGCCCGGGTCTGGGAAGAAACGAATGAGCCTGTTGACGGGGGAGTACTTCGACCTGCCTGAGCCAGGCGTCGTACACCAAGACGAGGAAGACGATCCTTGTGGGGATGACGACGCTGACAACGAGACGAGGGGCGGGCGGCGGTTCTTCATGAGCGCACCGGGCATTAGGGGCTGGGATGAACTAGGAGGGGTGGATGGGAGGGTGAACGCTGTACTTGGCGGGTATGGGTACGGGTATGGGTATGGGAGGCACGGCCTGGGTGCGCTCATGGAGCGGGGCGGGAGGGCAGATGGGGAGGAAGTTGAGGAGGACGAGGGCCAGGAGGAGGGGACGATGGCTGTTGATTGATGCTGACGACGAGCTGGGAGCGGTGAGTGGTGTGGTTATACTATGATTTTTGCTAGTTTGTAGTGTAGGTAACTTTATTGTACGTATGTATTGCTCGTAGTTTTTTTTTGTTGTTGTACTTCTTGTCTTGACATTTCAGGTGGGCGCTTAGGTGGGCGCTTTTAAACCTTCCGTTTCTGAATGCTAGCGAGTATGGAAATCTGCGGCCCTTGGAAAGTGCTGATTTTCTGGGTGGTTGGGACAGTCCGACAGACATTGAGCCGGTCTGTCAACTGGTAAGAACGATGAAGTCAAACCGCGGTCAATTGTTAGGAGTCCTACGAATTTGAGGTACGACTCATACTGGTAATATGTTTTATTTTTACCAGACAGATACTATATATCCTCGCAAACTTTTCTCGGGCTACCTCTTACACCTTCATTCAGTAGGAACTAGTCGTTGAACTCCAATTTGTTCTACTGTAAGAAGTCATGTTAGGAATATGTGTCGTACAAGAAACAGGCCAACTTACAAAGGGCTTTCAATTCACTCTTCCGATGCCTTCCCTGCTTCTACCCGGGCCAGATACTGTGCGATCTCCCTTGTCACTGCTCTTTTGGGGCGGGTATTCTTCCTTGATAATGGTCCAAACTTGTGTTGACGCGCCAGTGCAGTCAACTCTTCGGAGATGTCAGAATTTGGGAGGACATGGACGAGGCATTTCAATGCCAGGTAGAAGGCCCTGTCAAGATTTGAGATGTAAAGGATAAAAGGATAACACCGACGTCGTATTCTGAGTTCTGGTGGTAATCGGGTTGTTTGCGCTGCTTCAGATGAGTGCGTTTGTTGTACGAGTTTTCGCCAAAGCCAAGGACAAATTTTCCGCCTCTGTTCCTTCCTGTAGTGTGTCATGTACCTTGGGAGGATTCGCTCCAAATGATTGGAAATGAATTGTAGAAAATAGACAGCAGCCGTTGTGTACCATTGGCTGTTCGGTGCATATTCCCCAGATCGATTGGGGTCTTCTAGGTATTCAGAAATAAATTGAAAATATTCAAGGGAAATATGGAAAAAGAAGGAAAATGAGAGTTTGTCCAAGTCCTTCTGAGCTTTATCCAGCTGGAATAATAGGTCTATTGCCTGACGAAAGCGGACCCAATTAAGTTTGACAGTACCTGCTGCTACCAGAGCTGTCATATTTGGTCTTGAATACATTTCTTCCATTATTCCTTGGGCAACCTTGTCAAGGAGCTGAAGTTGGTAATCATGTAGATTTGATCCATTGTCAAATACCTAACTTGTGTCAAATTCTGGAAGACAACATAAAAAAAGTAAATACCCAAAGTTTGATCAATGAAAAAAATTTGGGGAGTAAAGAAGGGTGTCTGGAATCAACTAGTAGAGACACAAATGGGATATTGGTCAGGTCATTGTGGAGCTTCTTGGTAGGTGTAGCTTTGGAAAGGAGATCTACAGCAACCCGTACCACTTTGCTGCTTATTTTTTCTGTCAAAAATTACTGGAGTTTCAAGCATACATTCAGAAATATGAATAACTATACCTTCAAGGGAATGGATACACAAATGTGCTAATTCAGCACAGAGCAAAGGAGCACCAATATAGAATTCTTGTGCCCGTGATTGATCAAGAAGAAAATCCTGTAGAGATTTATGAAAGGCATGCAGTTGTTGTTTGCTTTCACCTCGGACTGTAGTGTAGTCCTCAATAGATATAAGCGATGCGATGTCACATAAAAGCCATGGAATATCACCAGGACTGAGCAATAGGATTTTTTCTATTGCACCTATATTCATAGAATATGAATATGCCCCATAGTGGCTGCCGCAGAAATGGATGGTAAGGATACGCAGGACTGATTCAGGATCCTCAGCTGATGATAAAATGTGCCTATATAAGGCATCTAGCTCAGCGAAGGGCATGTCACGAGCTGGAGGACGGATCCCGAGGATAATATCCAACCTCAGTGGTGGCCGATGCCGGGACGAAGAAATAAATTTGACTACCGTCGATGCATAGATAAACTGACCGGACGATTTCGTGACTAACGTCTGCAAATCATCGTCAGCTGGCCAGGTCAATGGGATTTGCACCCTAAACGGGTGTGTTTCTTTGATTTCCGTGACTTTGTCCTGGAGAAAGAGGCGAATATCGTCAGATGGAAGATAGTCTTCGTTCAGGACAAGTCGGCTTGTAATGTCCTTTAAGTATCCTATATCGAATACAGCCATTAGATCGTGCTCCGGGCGACTTGAGATAAGAAATATGAGAGGCAAGCGATGTCGTTGGAGCGCTCGTGAAATCGCGGATAAGATTTTAACCTGGCTTTCTCGGCTACCGCATTCGTCGAGGCCGTCTATAATGACGATACGAGGAGCGGTCACAGAATCGAAAAATCCAGCTTCAATTCGTTTCTGTAGAGGCCCGACGACGAGGGCCAGTAGCTGGGCATCGAGTGAGCGAGTGAAAATCAATGGATCAAAGTTGATCGCTTGGATAAGCTGATCTCGTAGGTCCGGAAAACACAATGAGGCTTGATAGGCAATAGTTGCGACGAGGGATCGTTCATGGTTTCGCGTCGGGTCGAACCTGGAGAAGAAGTAACTGGCGACGAGTATTCCTTCCTCGTAGCAAAGCTCCGCGATGGAACGGGCGATGGCTGACTTGCCCGCTCCAGCTGGGCCGTAAAGCCACTTGATTAGCGCGTCTCGGGCCTCTGGGTCGAGACCGCGAATCCAATCCATGATCTTGTTGAGAACAGCGACTCGAGTGTTGGGGTGACATTTCGGGGGGTCGTAGACGTCGTTGAAGTTGTGAAACGCGGTGGGTGAAGCTGCCTCAAGCAGTCGATCGAATGGATCTTTGAAAGAATTCATCCTTTTCCAAATCTCGGGCTTTCAAGTGGTGGATTGTACGTACCTTTGGAAACAAGATTCTGATTTTGAATGTTGTGTAGGGTAAATTGACCACCGGTCACTAGAGTGTTTGAACCGAAGATTGAGGTGGCCATAGTGGTAAGGGAACCACCAGCAAATGGTTTTGCGAATGGGCGAACACAGTCAAGAAAGAGCCGGGCTGAGCGCTCTCTGATAATCGGTGAGAATTTGTCAGTCAGCAGACCAACTGGACAGAAACAGAAATAGACGGACATAAATAACACAGCCAGTGGACTGTTTTGCACCGCCGCCGAATGGGAGCTGTGCGGGCCTGCAGACCAAGCCATAACACAAGGATGAAGGTTAATAATGAATATGCTGGAAATCACGGATTTACGGATCCTGAGGCGAAATCGACGAAGGAACCGCGACTAGTGACAAGAGGCCACTTATGTTAGAGTTAGGAGCCAACAGCGTACGCAGGGTTTTGCTTAGCCATCAACATGATCCAGATAAGCCGGTTGAGTTAGTTTACCCTGCTGAGCCAAAACTGATTCTCGTTTAAGATAGAAGGGTCAGTTTAGGATCTGGGCTGCGTTGACGTTAAACCAAGCCCACTCATCTAATCCGCGGAAGGATGGATTTGGGATTTAGCGCTTGGTAATCTGAGAAGATCTTGTAAGGACCAAGTGATAGGAAGGGATCAACGATTCGTTTGACAAACAAATATACGGACTTCACTCACCTTCTGGCAGAGAATGAATGCTATTGAACAGAATCCAGGTCGAAAAGACGGTGGCTCAAATCACGCGACAGTAGACGAGAGAGGGGCGAAGATCATTCGGCCGGGCCGATGTTTTCGCAGTAAAACTGCACGAGATTTTGCGGTTTTTCTGGACATCAGTTACCTTGAATTCAAGGAAAACAGATGCAGGAAGTCAAAAAGAGGGGGAGGAACGAGCATTGGGATCTTGAGTGAAACGAGGGCGAAGGTGACCAGAATGGAGTCTGAGCCAAGTCAACACCATGCCTGGCGTCGTCGATGTCCCTGCGCCGCCTTGGAGTTGGCAGCGCTGTGGATAAGCAGTCGTATCCACCGACGGACCGAGTCCCAAGCATCGACCGTAGGTAGGACTTGTAAATGTCCCACTAGTGGGTGATGGCTGATACGACTCGGAGGACGAGATATCGCATCGCGGGCGCGACCTGAGCGTCCCCTTTCTGTCCATTTCCAACAGCGAGAGCAGCGAAGAAACTCGACTGGGTATATACTATCAGTTAGTAAGATCGGACGAAGCTGGAAACAAATGAATTACCAATGGTTGGATGGTCAAACGAGTTTTGATTTGAAGGATGGTAACGGATGAAGGCGTACTTGGTCCCAGGTGGTGTAGCCCGAGTGTGTCCACCGAATGCGTGTATGCGGAAACGTTCCCCCGGATAACTACGTCAATTGAGCCTGAATAAGGCTGGGGGTTTTAAAGCAGAGGAAGACATTGCCCAAGGACAATACTGAAGTTCGAGACGCGTGGACCGTGGAAGATTGTTCTTTCAAGTCCCTTCGTCAATTAGGAATGCTTGGAAGCGCGCTGCGTGCATACGGAGCACATACCATCTACATACCGGCTACTCCTTTCCAGTCTCCAGACGTCAATTTCTAAGTGCTCAGTGTACCTTGAGGTTTGAGGGTGCTTGCAATACGGTCGTTTTGAGTAGGAAGGTACCGGACACCGGACACCGATCCATCCTCCAGATTTGTAAATCGGGGTCCTCTCTTGCCCCACCAGATTTCAAACGTCCAAGTTTTTCAAGCCTATTCATCTAGTAGGCCACCTCACTACTGCCTAGCCTCCTTGATACCGACGAGCATGTCTAGCTTCTACACGTCGCCGCGTCACTTACAATCCTCGTAGGCGAAGACAACGACGTCGCCTTCGGTGGGTGTCTTCGAGTTCTGCTGGGTCTCTGCAGGCTGCGCGATTGGTAACACCCCCCTTTCCCTTTTTCTTTCCTCCCCCTCTCACAGGCGCATAGCAGGCGCCTCCTCCTTCACTTCCATCAACTCTATCGGCAGGCTATACCAGTGACCGAAAACCGCGACCTTTCGGATCGTATTTCTGCCACGTCAACAACATCGCTCTCTGGATCGACGATTCTTGCGTTTCGCATTCCGTCCCGCGGGTCTGGTCCATCGGCATCCACTGCCATTGTCACGAACTTTGAAGAATTCGAAGCGGACGAGGGAGCGGGTACATCATACGCCGTACACGAAGGACGTCGCAATCACAGTCACAAGTGCCAGGGCGTCGACGAACGATTAAGAGCCGAGCCGTGCTCTTGGCTAGGGCCGAGGCGGATGCAGAAGTCAACCTGGCCGACGTGGTGCCCTATTTCGCATTGTTTTCCAATGGGCGAGGTCTCGCCCGGAGGTGTATGTTCCCTGTGGAGTGTCCAATCGAGGTTGTTTGTTCGGTGCGTCATTTTTTGCTTTTGGGTTTTTGTCCGCCTTTTTCTTTCCTTCTGATGCTTGTTCGTGCATTCCAGAAAAACAGCGCTGTAGCAGCTCAAGGGCCCGCCGTCTGTGCAGTTCTAGTGTGTACCGAGGGTGAGCGTGGCATCATCTTGGGTTCGGGCAGGTCGAGACGGGGGGCGAGCTGGATGATAGGTTTGCAGGTGAGTTTTTCACGCGCCTTTTTCGTTACTTTTGTTTCTTTTCTTCTCTCCGGTTCCACTTCCACTCTTTTCCTTCATCATAATGATCATTCCTTTTTAAACGCGAGTTTTTGACGTTTTTAACTTGTCTTTTTGGGTTGCTTTCGTTTCATTCCTTCCTTTGCATTCTTATTCTTCATCATTTCTTCCTTACATGCGAGTTTTTGCGCGTCTTCTTGGGCTGCTTTCATTTTATTTCTCTACTTCCATTCTTCCCTTCATCATCTCTTCCTTGGACACGAGTCTTTAGTATTTTTACGCGTCTTTTTGGCTTGCTTCCTCTTCGTTTCGTTTTTTTCCTCGAGTTCTTTGTCATTTCTTCGCTCCTTGACCCTTCTTTCTTTTTTTTCTTCTCCTCTTATGGAGATATATACGATTTCCCTGCTGACCCTCCTCTGCAGAACACAAGCAGTATCTATACGACTTACAAGAAGCCAACCAACACACGACCGCCGACGAGTCGTTCGGGTCCGTCTTCGCTTCTGCCTTCGCCTCTGCCTCCGAATTCGTAGCACGAGGACGGAGACGCACGCTCGGCATGCTTGGGTTGGAGACACGCATGTCAACAACAGCAGTACGCGAACGGCATGCATAAAATACCGACGCAGGCCTTGGTCGGGGAAGGAGAGGATGAGCCTGTTGACGGAGGAGTACTTTGACTTCCCTGCCGTATACCTCCCACACGACGAAGACGCGTACGAAAACTCTGGTGGGACGACGCTGACAACGAGACGACGGGCGCTCCGGGGTTCTTTATGAGCGCGCCAGGGATTAGGGGGTGGGATGAACTCGGGCGCGGGATCGACGTCGGAGGTGTGGATGGCGGGTGGACGCTGTGTTTGGGAGCTTCGGGTATGGGTCCGGGTACCTGGTATGCGAGGCGACGAAGAACTCTGTTGTGACGACGACGGCGAAAGCGAGACGAGAGGCGCGTGGTGGTTCTTCGTGGTTGTGCCTGGGATTCGTGTGGGCTCGGGCTCTGCGGCGTGGATGGACGGGTGGACGCTGTGCTTGCTGGTTCGGGTATAGGTATGGGTATGAGAGGTCGGCGTTGGAATGGCGGGAGGGAAGTTCCAAGGGAAATGGGCAATGCTATTAAATTAAATTAATTGAGATTGGCCCGGTATTATACCACGGTTTTTGCTAGTTTTTTGTCATGGGTAATTTTATGCATGTAACACTGGTGGTTATTGTGTTGAAGGTCTCGTCTTGACAAACTTGGTGGGCGCTTGGATGGGCGCTTGGATGGGCGCTTGTTTGATTTCCTGGAGCAAGCATCCAATGAATGGGAGATTATCGACCTCAGGAGTCGGGAAGTGAGGAATATGATCAAAGAAAAGAAATAAACCTTTTTGAGTGGTTGGGATAGCCTGACGGGCATTTGAGCTGGTATATCTTATGGATGAAGCCAAAAAAAGCGATCAAATTGTTCAGAGTCCTACGAATTTAAGAATCCAATTTCACCAGACTGCTACTATCTTCGCGGTCGTTTCCCGGGAGTGACATCGCACCCTTCCACTCCTTCTTTACTTACACCTTGATTCAAAATGAGCTATTCAGGAACTTCGAGGCGTTCTGGTGTAGGAAGTAATTTGAGGACTAGATCACGTACGAGATATGGGTCAAAGTCAACACACCGAAAATATTTCAATTTACTCTTCCGATGCCTTCTCCGCTTTTCCTCGTGCCAGATACCGAGCAATCTCCCGCGTTACCGCTCTTTTCCAGTGGGTGTGTAGCCTTGATAATGGTCCGAACTTGTGTCGACGTGCCAGTGAGGTCAGCTCTTCGGAGATGTCGGATTTTGGGAGTACATGAGCGAGGCATTTCAATCCCAGATTGAATGCCCTATCAGAAGCATAAACCCGACCATGCCCACGCCCACGCCAGTCTTGCCTTGGAAGTCCTGGTAATAATTGGGTTATTTGTGCTGCTTCAGATGATTTTGCTCGTTGCACAAGGTTTCGCCAATGCCAAGGGGAATTTTTCCATCTTTTGCGCTTCCTTTCGATTGTATTGTACCTTGGAAGGATTTTCTCCGAGTGATTGGATATGTATTTCAGAAAATCACAGCAGCTGTCGTGTAATGTTGGCTGTTGTTTAGCACATTTTCCCAGATCGATTGGGGTCTTCGAGGAATTCTAAAATAAATTGAGAGTATTCAGGGGAACTGCTATCAACACCCGAGGAAAATGAAAGCTTGTCTAAGTCCTTCTGAGCCTTATCCATCTGGAATAATTGGTATTTCACCGGACGAAAATGGATCCGATTAAGTTTGACTGCAACTGTTGCTACCAGAGCTGTCAAATTTGGTGTTGAATACATTTTTTCCATTATTCCTTGGGCAAAATCATCAAAAAGCCGGAGTTGGTGACCATGTAGGTTTGATCCATCATCAAATTCCTAACTTGTGTCAAAGTCTGGAAAATGACATAAAAAAAGCAAATACCCATAGTTTGATTGATGAAAAAAACTTGTAAAGAAAATAAGGGTGTCTGCAATCAGCTAGTAGAGACCCAACTGAGATATTGGTCAGGTCATTATGGAGCTTCTTGGTTGGTGTGGCTTTGTAAAGGAGATCTTCAGCAATTGATGCCACTTCCCAGGACTTTTCTTCTGTCACGGAGGTTATTGGAGTTTCAAGCATAGAATCAGAAATATGAATGGCTATTACCTTGAAGGAAATGAATAGACAAATGTGCTAATTCTGCGCAGAGCAAAGGATCACTGATATAGAATTCTTGTGCCCGGGATTGATCAAAAAGAAAATCCTGTAGAGATGCATGGGAAGCTTGCAGTCCTCGTTTGCTTTCACCTTGGAGTGTGTACTCCTCAATAGAAATAAGCGATGCAATGTCACATAGAAGCCAAGAGCTATCACCAGGACTCAGCAACAAGATCCTTTCTATCAAACTCAGGTCCAAATAAACAAAGTGGAAATGAATGGCAAGGATATTGAGGACTGATTCACAATCCTCTGCTGAAGATAAAATGTGCCTGTACAAGGCATCTAGTTCAGCGAAGGGCATGTCACGAGCTGGAGGACGGATCCCGAGGATAATATCCAACCTCAGAGGTGGCCGATGCCGAGATGAAGAAACAAATTTGATGACAGTTGACGCGTAGACAAACTGACCAGACGATTTCCGGACTAATGTCTGCAAATCATCATCAACTGGCCAAGTCGACGGGATTTGCGCCTTAAATGGATGGGTTTCCTTGATTTCTGTGAATTTGTCCCGGAGAAACCGGCGAATGTCGTCAGATGGAAAATAATCATCGTTGAGGACAAGCCGGCTCGTGATGTCCTTCAAGTACCCTACATTGAATGCACCCATTAGATCGTGCTCTGGGCGGCTTGAAATAAGAAACATTAGAGGCAAGCGGTGTTGTTGAAGCACTCGAGAAATAGCGGATAGGATTTTGACCTGGCTTTCTCGGCTATCGCACTCGTCGAGGCCGTCTATAATGACGATACGAGGAGCGGTCACAGAATCGAAAAATCCAGCTTCAATTCGTTTCTGTAGAGGCCCGACGACGAGGGCCAACAGCTGAGCATCGAGTGAGCGAGTGAAGATCAATGGATCAAAGTTGATCGCTTGGATAAGCTGATCTCGTATGTCCGGAAAACACATTGAGGCTTGATAGGCAATAGTAGCGACGAGGGATCGTTCATGGTTTCGCGTCGGGTCGAACCTGGAGAAAAAGTAACTGGCAACGAGTATTCCTTCCTCGTAGCAAAGCTCCGCGATGGAACGGGCGATGGCTGACTTGCCCGCTCCAGCTGGGCCGTATAACCACTTGATTAGCGCGTCTCGGGCATCTGGATCAAGACCCCGTATCCAATCCATGATCTTGTTGAGGACGGCAACTCGAGTGTTGGGGTGACATTTCGGAGGGTCGTAGACGTCGTTGGAATTGTGGAATGCGGTGGGTGAAGCTGCCTCGAGCAGGCGATCGAAGGGATCTGTGAATCATCCGTTCAAATCATCGGCTTTCAAGTCATGCATTGTGCGTACCTTTGGAAACAACGTTACTGTTTAGGGTAAACTGTCCACCGGTCACTACATTGTATGAACCGAAGATTGAAGCAGTCATAGTGGTGAGGGGAACACCAACGACTGGGTGTCTGAACGGAGGATGTTGGTGAACACGGTCAAGGTAGGGACAGGACTTCACAGCTCTCGGCGCACTTTGATAATTGGTGAGAACGTGTCAGTCAGCAGGCCAGGTCGACAGAAATAGCCTGACATAACACCGCCAGTGAACTGCTTTTTACACTGCCGCGAGGGGGCTTCTAAACGGTCACGTTCCTGGATTTGGCTATGTCAAGTGTCTCCGCATTTGAACGATGAGATTTGACTACTCAACGACTTACCTTCAGATTTCGCACACCCGCTGCAAGGAACCCTGTTGAATTTTTGTTCAAAGACACCAAGGGAGAGCGGGCAGAACTTGAAGGCATGCAGACCAGGATATAACGCAAAGATGGATAACGCTAAGAATCTGGTAATCTTAATTTTGCTCGAATATCGAGAAAGGGAAGGGAACGTTGGCTTGAAAAGAAAGAAATAAGTAGGTTAGACGCAGATGGAGACGATCTAGAGAAGTTTGATAGCGAACTCACTGGCCTTCTGAGTCTCGATTTTTCTGGACCCTTTTCGGTACTTTGTTGGGTCGTAGAAAGGAATTCGCAAAAAGGTCTTTGGTACTGCACGATATCGCGGATTTATGTGTAGGTCCTGATGTGAAATCGACAAACGAGCCTCAACCAGTGACAAGAGGTCGCCCAGTGCAAGTTACATTGCAGGTGGCTCGTGGTGTAACGGACCTGTAGTTAGTCTAATATGCTATCTTATTAGTAAGACGAACCTCCGAAGTGCAATCCGCGAGGCCGCATACGTCAGAGTTAGAAGCCAGTGTATCGTCGTCTTTTGACCAGCCATCAACGCAATCAGATAAGGTGGTGGAGGTAGTTCACTACTCTGAGCCAGCGTAAACTGGTTCTCGTTTAAGATAGAGGGGCGAGTTTAAGGCATTGAGGATATCACGAGCCCACTCACGTCTCTCGCGAAAGGATAATTTGGGACTTGGCCTTTACTAATTCGAGCAGAATCCGCAGAACTAAGTGATATGACTGGATGAACGATTCGTTTGACAAACAAATACGCGGAAGTCACTTACCTCCTGGCAGAGAATGAATGTGCGTGAACAAAGTCCGGTCGAAAAGGCATTGCCTCAAATCGCGCGAACAGCAGACGAGAGAGTCGATTTGATAAGGTCTAAGAAGTAAAGGTGACGCGCACATGAAGGCCGGGTCGATGTTTTCGCAGTAAAACTGCACGAGTCTAAGAACTTGCGGATATTCTGGCCATCGGAATAAGACGAGATTATTTATCTTGAATTAAGGAAGCCCAAGGGGTAGGGATCGGCAAATGCCGGCACATCATCCTGGGAGGGGGGGGGTCCTAGCGAGACCTTAAACGTATTTTTTTCGGAGGATATAAAGGGCAATAATTGAGGTGGAAACACATAAATGCAGCACATTTAGGTTAAATTCAACTCTCAAAGTACGCAAATGGATGGTCCTGGCCATAAACGCGGCGTTTATTCACTTTTTTGGCGCAAAATCATGGTTGTCCGACAAAGAATGACATTTTAGCATGATTTTAGCGATTTTTCAGTCCCAGATTAAGCCACTACATGGTCAAAGTCGACGATAAAGAGACGATCCTATGTGCCCATGACAGACGCGACTCAAAAATGAACCAAATTAGGCTTGTGGCAATGAACACAGGACAAACGCGGACCTTGCACAGACCGGAGCGAGTCGGACCAACGCAAGAAGTTGACAATTTAACATGACTAATATAAATTTGTAATCAGGAACACGTCCAAATTAGGAAGTGGGGGGAGGGGGGGGAGGGGCCGAGAATCCTTAAACGCAAAAAACAACATGATATCCCCGATTTTTTTCTTCCCTACCCCTTGAGGAAGCCAGATGCCGGAAGTCAACAACAAGTTGGGAAAAGGGGAATTGGGAATCTTGGGAGAAACGAGCACGAAAGTATCGACGCAGAACCAAGACCTCGAGGATTGGAGTCTTAGCTGAGTCAAAATCATCCATGCCAATTTTCCTGTGCCATCTCGATGTCGGCAGTGCTGTGGGTAGGTAGTTGCGTCCACCGACCGACGGAATCACAAATATCGACCGTAGAGTGGGGTTCGTAAATGTCTCGCTGCGGCTGGGATACGAGACGACGCACGGGATCATGGGAGTGAGTTGTCAAGCGTCCTCTTTCTGTCCATTTTCAACAGCGAGGTCGATCGTGACGGACAGTGGCGGCTGGTAACGTCGGGTGAGTAGTGTTGGAATCAAATCTGCAAACTCGTGATCATCTCAAGATCAGACGGAGGAAAGCAAGAAGATATGGATTTCGGTTGTCCTCTTGACGGTAAAGAGGACAAACGGATGGGGACTAATAAACAAAAGTAGACTACTTATTTACTGTAGACTACGGAGTGGTCACCTGATAAAAATTCCGGCACCATCAGCACATTGCGCATGCTCGCAATATTCCAACAAGTAGATCACTGGTAGGCGTCGAAGGAATTCAGAATCAAAGGATTACGATGAACGACAAAGGGTCTAAAATTCGTAGTCAAAAAGTGTAATTGCAAAATCGGAAACATTACCTCGATTGTCAGCTTAGCTTGGGCAGGAATATTGGAAGGCTTGAAAGGGTGTATACGGAGCACAGACAATCGGCATCCCAGCAGCTCCTGTCCAGTTTCCAGAGCGCTTGGAAAGGTCGTGACCGTTTTGGGTAGGACAAGGTCCCGGACACCTGACACCAGGCCTCCCTCCATTTGAATTCGGGGTCCTGTTCCAAACTCAATACATCGACACAGTCGCAATGAAGTTCGACGTTTTTCAAGCATATTCGCGTCGCACACCGAAGGATGCGAACCATCTGCTGGCCATTACCTGGGGGCCCTCATCGGCGCGTAGAAGTATGGTCTGGGAAACCCAATGACGCGTTCAACTTCCTCTTCGTCGTCCCCGAGACGGCGAACAGAACGACCTCTCACAGAACGCGATGTACGCCTCTCTCTCTCTCTTTTCATTGATACGCCCTTAACCCTCCTCTTACGGTCCTCGTAGGCGAAACCTTCAAAGGTCTCTGCGGGTCCTGCTCTCCTCCGAGGCTCAGGCGGCGCAGTCGGTAACATCCTCCTTTTCCTATTTCCTTCCTCTACTCACCCCTTCCCCTTTCACAGGTGCCGCGTCGCGCCTCCTCATCGCATCAGCTGTGTCGGCATGCTTCACCAGTGACCACGTCACGAACCGCGACTTCGCGGTTCGGGGCTCTGCTTCGTCGACAATATCGTCCTGAGGGTCCTCAACGCAGTTCCTTCCGGGGTGCGGTACAGTCGTGCAGCAATGCACAGTGCGTGCGTTTCCGCCGAAAACAGAACGGGTTCCCTCATCCACGTCACCTTCGTCATCCTCAGCATCTGCGGGGGCTGACACACCATACGTCGTTACGGTTCACTGTCAAAGCCGTCGAAGTTGCAATCAAAGTCGCCTGGGCGTCGACGTACGATGAAGAGTCGACCTGTGCTCTTGGCTTGGGCCCGAGGCTGAGGCAGACGTCCACTCTGGAGTTTCCTGTAGCTGGTTTGGGGCTGTTCGGTGCGTTGTTTTTTGTGTTCTGGAGTTTTTTGTTCTTTATTTCTTTCTGATGCTTGTTCGTTACAGTTCGTACTTTGAGTGGGGCTGCAGCAGCTAGAACAACTTAAGGGCCCGCCGTCTGTGCAGATTCAGGGCGTGCCGAGAGAGAGCACGAGCCATCACCATTGGTGTAAAAGGGAGGAGACTGGGAGGAGGATGGACGAGCTGGATGCTACGCTTGAGGGTGAGTTTTTAATGTTCGTTATGTGTTTTTTTCGTTACTTTCGTTTTCGTTTCTTCTCTCCGGTTCTACTTCCATTCTTTTCCTTCATTGCTTCTTCCTCGGACGCGAGTTTTTAATATTTTTAACGCGACTTCTTGGGTTGCTTTCATTTGTTTTTCGTCATCTCTTCCTTGGATGCGAGTTTTTATTATTTTTATTCGTCTTTTTGGGTTCCTTTCGCTTCGCCCCTTTTTTTCTTTTCCCTTTCCTCTCTTACCATACACGTCATTTCCCTGCTGACCCGCCTCTACAGAACACAAACGGTATCTCTACGACCTAACATAAGCAAGCGAAAACACGACGACCAATGAGTCGTTTGAGTCCGCCCCGTCTCTGGGGAGTGCTACGACTTGCCCATGCCAGCCATCGCACGCGAACACAACGTGACGAAGTTTTCATGAGCGTGCCTGGGATCCAGGGATGGGCTCGGGCTCTGCGTCGCGGATGGAGGGGTCGACTTTCTACTTGGTGGGTTCGGGTATGGGTATGGGTACCGGTACGGGTGCGGATATCGGTACGTTCGTGCGAGGGGGCGGTTGAGTGCGCTCATGGAACGAAGCAGGAGGGAAGTTCTCAGGACATTGAGCGATGCTATTAATTGAGGTTGGCACGGTGTTATACTATGGTTCTTGTTAGTTTTTTTGTAATGGGTGATTTTATAGTACGTATGTAACACCAGTGGTTATGGTGTTGAAGGTCTCGTCTTGACAAAACCGGTGGGCGCTTGGATGGGCGCTTCTTTTATCTCCTGGGCAAGCATCCAGTAAATATGGGAACTTATCAACCTCAGGGGTCGGGAGGGACATGGTCAAAGAAAAGGAATAACTTTTTTTTGAGTGGTCGGGATAGCTCGATGGGTATTTGAGCTTATGAAGGATGCAGCCATACTACGTGATCAAAAGTGTTCAATGCCCTATGAATTTGAGATTCCAATTTACCATACTGTACTGCCCCTTTCTATTTATTACACCATGATTCAAAAGGATCTCGTTCTTGGACAACGAGTTGTTCTAATATAGGAGGTCATTTTAGGTATCCATCACAAACGAGAAATGGGTCAACCTACAAAAAAATTTCCCGACTCACTCTCTCAATGCTTCCTCTGCTTCTACTCGGACCAAATACCGCTTAATCTCCCTTGCCGCTTCTCTTTTCTCGCAAGTGTGCTTCAATTCGGTTTGTCTGAACTTTTTGCCAGTGTGTCGTCGTGCCAGTGCAGTCAACTGTTCGGAGATGTCAGATTTTGGGAGTACATGGGTGAGGGAGGATTTTCTCTGAGTGATTGGATATGTATTTTAAAAAATACACCGCAGCCGTCGTGTACCGTTTGCTGTTCAGCACAAATTCCCCTGATCGATTGGGGTCTTCTAGAAATTCTGAAATAAATTGAGAATATTGAGATCCCTTGTCGACGAAAAAGGAAAATGAAAGCTTGTCCAATTCCTTCTGAGCCGTATCCAGCTGGAATAATTGGCCTATTCCATTAGGAAAGTGGTTTAAATCGCCTTTAGCTGTAACTGTTGCTACCAGAGCTGTCAGATTTGGTCTAGAATACATTTTTTCCATTATTCCTTGTGCCACCTTGTCAAAGAGCTGAAGTTGGTGACCATGTATGTTTGATACATTGTCAAATTCCTAACTTGTGTCAAAGTCTGGAAAACAATATAGAAAAAGCAAATACCCATTGTTTTATCAATGAAAAAAAAATGGGGAGATAAAAAGGGCATTTGCAATCAACTAGTATAGACCCAAATGAGATATTGGTCAGGTCATTGTGGAGCTTCTTGGTAGGTGTAGCTTTGGGAAGGAGATTTACAGCCACCCATGCCACATCATGATCCCTGTTTATTTCTTCTGTCAAAGATTACTGGAGTTTTAAGCATACATTCAGAAATATAGATAACTATACCTTCAAGGAAATGGATACACAAATGTGCTAATTCAGCACAGAGCAAAGGAGCACCAATATAGAATTCCTGTGCCCGTGATTGATCAAGAAGAAAATCCTGTAGAGATTTATGAAAGGCATGCAGTTGTTGTTCAATACCTTGGAATGTAGTGCAGTCCTTAAAAGATATAAGTGATGCTATGTCACATAAAAGCCACGGAATATCACCAGGACTGAGCGATAGGATTTTTTCTATAGCACCTACAGTCACAGAATATGATATCCCATAGTGGCTTCCACAGAAATGGATGGTAAGGATACGCAGGACTGATTCAGGATCCTCAGCTGATGATAAAATGTGCCTATATAGGGCATCTAGCTCAGCGAAGGGCATGTCACGAGCTGGAGGACGGATCCCGAGGATGATATCCAACCTCAGTGGTGGCCGATGCCGGGACGAAGAAATGAATTTGACTACCGTCGAAGCATAGACAAATTGACCAGATGATTTCCAGACTAACGTCCGCAAGTCATCATGAGCTGGCCAAGTTAATGGAATTTGAGCTCTAAATGGGTGTGTTTCCTTGATTTCTGTGAATTTGTCCTCGAGAAAGAGGCAAATGTCATCCTCTGGAAGATAGTCATCGTTCAGGACAAGTCGGCTTGTAATGTCCCTCAGGTGTCCCACGTCGAATGCACCCATTAAATCATGCTCCGGGCGACTTGAAATAAGGAATTTTAACGGTAAGCGGTGGTGTTGGAGCGCTCGAGAAATAGCCGATAAGATTTTAACCTGACTTTCTCGGCTAACGCATTCGTCGAGGCCATCTATAATAACGACGCGGGGTGCTGCCGCATCATTAAAAAACCCTGCTTCAATTCGTTTTTGCAGGGGCTCGACGATTAGGGCCGACAGTTGGGCATCAAGCGACCGGGTAAATATGAGCGGATCGAGATCAATCGTTCGTATGAGGTGTTCCCTGATATCTGGAAAACATATTGACGCTTGATAGGCAATAGTCGCGACGAGCGAGCGTTCGTGGTTTCGCGTCGAGTCGAACCTCGAAAAGAAGTAACTGGCTACGAGTATGCCTTCCTCGTAGCAGAGCTCCGCAATGGAACGGGCAATGGCCGACTTGCCCGAACCTGCTAGACCGAATAGCCATTTGATTAGTGCGTCTTGGAAATCTGGGTCAAGACCGCGAATCCAATCCATGATCTTCTTGAGGACGGCGACTCGGGTGTTGGGGTGACATTTCGGAGGGTCATATACATCGTTGGAGTTGTGGAATGCGGTGGGCGAAGCAGCCTCAAGCAGGCGCTCGAAGGGATCTGAAAAATATTGGTTAAATTCATCTGCTCTTAATTTAAGGATTGTAAATACCTTTGGAAACCGGGTTGTGAGTATGGTGCTGGACATTGTGTTGGTGGAAATGACCACCGGTCACTACAGTTTGTGAACTGAACATCGAGGTGCGGCGCGTGTAGTGGCAAGGGAAACGCCAGAATAGTGCGTGGATGAAGGGGAATGGGAAGGGAGTGAAGATATAGCCACATCTCACCGCTCCCTGATATAGATGAAAATGGATCAGCCACAAAACATGTACGATAGAAATAGATTGACGAGAACCTAGTACGGTGACATGCGTTTTGCACTGCTACACCTGGCCATGGACTGGGATGCAGAAAGCACGACAAGTTCTCTGGCGTTCACCAAGTCGAGTGTCTCCACGGCAGATGGAACTGGCTGAATTTTAGCAACGTACCATCGGATTTTGTACCCCCGTGAATATAATCCAGTCACGGTGGTTTGGGAAGCGTAGTGCCGGTTTAAAATAGAAGGGTATGTGGCCTGCGTTTGACGTGCACTGCATTCCGTAGGAGGGCTCAACAATGATTCGAATACGTTCTGCCCCAAAGAGTAAAAAATAATATTAGTCGGTCAACAATTTTATAAATGGCCAGCACTAAGCAGACCTTAGCCAACTTGAAATTGCCTCAGAAGCCACCGGGTCAACGATCTAGGACTTCTCCATGCCGTTTAGACTAGGCTGTCTGTCGTACTGTAGATGAGTCTCATACACTCTGGTCTTGGAATTCGCGTAATACCAGAGGTAATTCACATACCCCAAAGATGGGAGCCAGCGTACCGTCAGGTTTTGACACCCATGGACATAAACTAGACAAGACGATTACGCAATTTACTTTAATGACCAGCCGTAAACCTGTTCTGTTCTAGTCTAAAATGGAGGGAGTGAGCTGCGTTGCGTTGACGATTTAACGAGCCCACTCACTTATTCTGCGGAGGATGGATTTGGGAATATGGCGTTTACTGATTCTGGTAAACTCTGTAAGACCAAGTAACAGGAAGAGATCAACGATCTTTTTGACAAACTTTGAAACGGACCTCACTTACCTTCCGGCAGAGAATGAGGAACGCGATTGAATTGAATCCAGGTTAAAAAGCGGTCTGCTGAGCCGCCATAAACTTGTTCTTGTTTATTGTAGAAGGCTCAGTCGAAGATCTGGGCTCCGTAGATGTAACGAGCACACTCACCCACTCCACAGAAGGATAGATCTCGGTTTTTCCACTTGGTAATTCGAGTAGACTTTGTAAGACTCCTAACAAAGCATTAAGAATGGATCAACGAATCGTTTGACAAGCAAACAAACGGGCTTCACTTACTTTCTGACAGAGAATGAATGACGCGATTGAAATGCATCTAAGTGAGAAAGGGGTTGGCTTAAATCGCGCGCAAGCAGTGGACAATAGGCTCGGATAGGAAAGGAATGGCGATGACAGAGTCCAAGGGGAGGCGACGGGAAGACATAAGTCGCATTCTAGGTGAATTCGTCTACCCTAAGTTCGAGGAAGCCACATGCAGGAAGTCGAAAAGAAGGAGAATTGAGACTTTCGAGAGAAACGAGGGCGACGGTCGTCGGTAACTCGGCCGACGTTCGGTTTCGGAGTGTTCAATTTATCTGCGCCCTCTCGATGTTGGCAGAGGTAGTTGCATCCGCCGACTTACGGAGTCCCAAGCGTCGACAGTAGGGTAAATGTCCCGAGAAACGATGCCATCAGGAGAGGGGGAATCGGAACTGCGAATAGGTAGAGGTTGAGATACGAGGACACTGCGTTGTGAGCCTTGCCTTGCCTCTTTAACCATTTCCAACAGCAACCTATGAACTCGACAGGTTATCTATTATACGTTAGTAAGGTGACGTCCATGTGTCGTGCGAATACGCAATCTTGGACTTGACACTCTGAAAACACCGAAAAATATTGGTTAGTATGGCATTCTTTGATAAAACGCGAATACACTTGCCGCAAATTCACGAACCACCTTCCCATGAAGCTCCGCAAAGATGCGGGCTAGCTGGTTTCGAACTGTTGTGTCAGTTGGAAGAATAAACTTCACTTTGAGATATTTGAAGAGTAGTTTGAGTGACGGGGCTTCACCAGTCGTCCAAGGCAAGCTTTCGTCGAGAATCCATGCCGCAAAGAGTCGAAGGAACCCGGTCTGCGTTGCTTCAATTGAAGGATTGAGTTCTCCGTCCTTGAGGTAGGCGCGCATAAGGTCAGCGCTCTTTTTCAAGTTGAGTCCCTCAGATGGCTTCGTATTCTCATCGTCTGTATCGTATGCCTTTGCGTCGAGCTTCTGAAATATTTCGCCATGCTTTTTCCTGCATTCGAGGACGTGAGTGGCAAGGTTGTTGAGTTTGGGAAGGGATGTCTCGTCGTCAAAGGTGATGTCCGCTCCATCAACACTCCGAGAAAATCGCCGTAGACTAGAAACTATGTTAGCAGTATTCCGAGGAATTCAGGTGAAAATGCTTACGAATTGCACACCCTACATTTAAACTCCCATAGCTTTTTTGCGTTTTTGTCCTGAACGGGAATAGGATCAAAGAAGTACTGCATGCTAGAATTTGCTGGACCCCGTCGGCCGAACTTCACGCCTTCCGTAACTTCGGCGTTCTTGAGGGCTGACTTGCCATCTGACTCGTCGCCTGAGTCGAGTTCCATCGGCTGAGACGCACTTCCAATTCCGGACTAATTTAATTGGACAAATGCGACGTGATTTAATATGAATAGATTATCTTTGGACCGAACACTCACCTTCGACGATTTCGCGGGCTGTTTCGCTGCAAGCCTTGCCTTCTTTGCCTTCCGCTTCTCCTTCTGTAAAGGCAGCGTGAGTAGATAGCATCTTCC
This sequence comes from Galerina sulciceps, assembly GCA_023014345.1. NCBI lineage: Eukaryota > Fungi > Basidiomycota > Agaricomycetes > Agaricales > Galerinaceae > Galerina > Galerina sulciceps. The sequence goes on along the minus strand of JAEDXJ010000051.1, from coordinate 277,721 downwards.
AACTTAAAGCTCGAGCTTACGAGGGCTGATCCTTGCTCTGTGTCCGTCAGTTCTTCTGCGCCATCGCTTTGATTAACGCGGCTAGGGGATGTCGGCTCCTGGCGTCGTCGTTTTGGCAGTCTATAATCTTCGTCGTCGCTCTCATCTGCGTCTTCCACAGTCGCCTTTTTGGGTTTTGAGCCCTCTTTTGTATTGGATGGCACAGGTACGGAAGGACATTGCTCGCTAGCACAAATTATTACACCCTTGAGTTTTCAACGAAGAAAAAGATTCAACATACATCAAGGTCTTCAGTTCCTGGATAAGCCGGTCAGCCTTGATGGATGCAAGGTCCCATGGTAGGCTTCCAGCTTGTTCCGCCTCTCTAAAATATTTAACGATCAAATCGATGCCCACAGGTCCGCGCTTAACATGAAGGAAGCGTCCATTTTCATTGCGAAGGTTAATGCCAATGATAGCATCCATCCTTTCGTTGAACACTTCCCAGTGTTTGGTGAGGTCGGCAGGAACAGGGATATTGGTGAAAACTTGATAGATTTTATCCGATTTTGTCGCCAGAGGTACGCTCATTGGAATCTGTTTTGCAAGGCGCTCAAGCTCTCCAACCTGGCCAGAAAATATTTGGAAATCAGGAAGGGGCATGATTGGAATTGGTGAGCGTTGTCAGCTACAGCAGTCGACGCAGGTACTTTTGGTGGTCCTCAGGAAAGAAATTTTAAAATCATCCGCGAAAAAAACCGCCGCTACTGCGTGCGGCGGCACCGCCCACGGCACTAGTGAGAGGCGGGGCCGAAATCCTGAATATGGGCGGGTAGGTGCATGCTTTCACCATCATATACAGATACTGTATACGTATAATTACCATACAGTATAAGACTCCGACTCGCCTGTATACATATACTGATACGGATACAGTATATACCGTATATATATGGTATACTATATGGTACGGTTGGAGCCTTAATGTCACTTGCTTTGCTAGTGTGCTAAGGTTTCGCCTGGAGGTATTGGGGATAGTTTCCTATAGATTATCTGAGCTGGAGGATGGGAGTTGGGGGTTTGTATGGTGCGTGGGTTGTTTTGAGTTTCTTAGGCGTTTTCTTCTTTTTGATGCTTGTTTGTTCTTTAGGCAGACGGCGTTGGATCAGCTACCGCAGCTTAAGGGCCCCATACACCGTCTGCAACGGCGTCGACATACAACTATGCTCCGACCTGTACGCTTGGCTGGGGCTCGAGGCGGAGGCGGATCAGCCCGCCGACATGGACTCATTATTTCGCGTGGTTTGCCGGTGTTGGAGAATACTCAATCTGGGTTCGATGGATGGGTTTGTCGGCAAGTTTCTTTGAGTTTCTGTTCAGGTCTTAACGGTTGTTCGTACCGCCAGGGAGACACCGCTGGAGCAGCTGCACCTGCTGCAACTCCAAGGCGCGCCGCCTGCGCAGATGCAGGACGTGCCGAAGGAGATCGTGAGGCACCACGTCGGGTTCGGGCGGGACGAGGACGAGGACGAGGACAAGGGGACGGGGATAAAGAGGGGCAGGGGAAGGGACGAGCTGGATGATAAGCTTGCATGTGAGTTGTCGAATGTTTTACTCGTCTTTTTCGTTTCGTTACTTTTCGTTGTCCCGGCTCCAATCTTTTCCTTAGTGGTCCTTCCTCGTGTGGGGGTTTTTGATGTTTTTAACACGTCTTTTTGGGCGGCTTTCGTTTACTTTTTCGCTTTCAATCTTTTCCTCCGTCATTTTTTTCTTGCGCGTGAATCTCAAACATTCCTACACGTCTTTTCTAGCTCCTGTTATCTCTTCCCTTCTTTTTCTTCCCTTCTTTCTTCCCTTTCCTTTCGTAAGAAATCCATCTTATTTCCGATCTCATTCGCCTCCTCAGGACACGTGCGCTATCTATTCAACCTACAAAAGAACTTTTTCACCAAAGAATTGTCTGGCTCCGCCTCTGCCTCTGGGAAGTACTACGACTTCCTCATGCCGCCGTCGCGTACGAACACGCACTAGGACGAGGAAAACCCTTGTGGGGACGACGACGCCGAGAACGAGACGAGGGGCTCGCGAATGTTCCCAAGAAATTCGGGGCTGGGATGAGCTAGGAGGGAGCCACGACTCCCCCGACCTCCCCGTGCCAGCCGTCGCGTAGGCTTACTCACCCGGACGACGCTGATAAAGACGACCCTTGCGAGCTACGAGTCGTTCTACGATAGGATGTCATTTTAAGAATCTATCACGGACGAGGAACAGGTCAACTTACAAAAAATCTCTCAATTCACTCTTCCAATGCCTTCCCAGCTTCTACTCGGGCCAGATACCGAGCAATTTCCCGTGTTACAGCTCTTTTCCGGCGGGAGCGCAGCCTTGATAGTGGTCCAAACTTGTGTCGACGTGCCAGTGCGGTCAGCTCTTCGGAGATGTCAGATTTTGGAAGTACATGTGTGAGGCATTTCAATGCCATGTGGAAGGCTTCATCAAAGACGTAAAGAGAACGTGGATTGAACTGTCCTTGTCTTATGAGTAATGGTTGTAATTGGATTATTTGAGCTGCTTCAGATGAGTGTGTTCGTCGCGCAAGTTTTCGCCAAAGCCAAGGGATATTTTTCTGTCTTGTGTACTTCCTTTTCGTTGTGGTGAACCTTGGGAGAATTTGCTCCGAGTGATTGGACATGTATTTCAGAAAATACATAGCAGCCGTCCTGTAACGTTGACGGTTTAGCACATATTCTCCAGATCGATTGGGGTCTTCTAGGAATTCAGAAAGAAATTGAAAGTATTCAGGGAAAGTATGGACAAAGGAAAGTGAAAGTTTATCCAAGTCCTCCTGAGCCTTATCCAGCTGGAATAATTGGTCTATTTCTTGTTCAAAGTGGGTCCAGTGAAGTTTGACTGTAATTACTGCCATCAGAGCTGTCAGATTTGGTCTTGAATGCCTTTTTTCCATTATTCCTTGGGCAACCTTGTCAAAGAGCCGAAGTTGGTGACCATGTAGGTTTGATCCATCGTCAAATTCCTAACTTGCGTCAGTCTGGAAAACAACATAAAACAAGTAAATACCAATGGTTTGATCGCCAAAAAAAGAATAGGGAGATAATAAGGGAGACCACAATTGACCAGAAGAGACCCAAATGGGATATTGGTCAGGTCGTCATGGAGCTTCTTGGTAGGTGTAGCCTTGGAAAGAAGATTTACAGCAATTGATGCCACTTTCCAGTTTTTTTCTTCTTCTGTGAGAGCAATTATTGGAGTTTTGATCATACATTCAGAAATATGAACAGCTATACCTTGAAGGAAATGAATACACAAATGTGCTATTTCAGAACAGAGCAAAGGAGCACCAATATAGAAGTCTTGTGCTCGTGATTGGTCAAAAAGAAAATCCTCCAGAGATGCATGAAAAGCATGCAGTTTTTGTTTGCTTTCACCTCGGTATGTGTGGTCCTCGATAGATATAAGCGATGTGATGTCACATATAAGCCGTGAGATATCACCAGGACTGAGCAACAAGATTCTTTCTATGAGATCCAAGTCCAAAAAAGGTCTATATCTACAGTGGAAATGAAGGGCAAGGATGCACAGAACAGAATCACAATCCTCTGCAGATGACAAAATGTGCCTGTACAAGGCGTCTAGTTCTGCAAACGGTACGTCACGAACTGGAGGACAGATCCCGAGGATAATATCCAACCTCAGTGGTGGCCGATGCCGGGACGAGGAGACAAATACGACAGCCGTAGATGCATAGACAAATTGACCCGATGATTTCGTGACTAACGTCTGCAAAGCGTCATCGGCTGGCCAAGTTAATGGGATTTGTGCCCTAAATGGATGAGTTTCCCTGATTTCTGTGAATTTGTCCTGGAGAAACCGGCGAATGTCGTCAGAAGGGAGATAGTCGTTATTGAGAACAAGTCGGCTTGTGATGTCCTTCAAGTATCCTATGTTAAACGCGCCTATTATATCGTGCTCTGGGCGACTCGCGATAAGGAATGTTAATGGTAGGCGGTGTTGTTGGAGCGCCCGTGAAATAGCGGATAGGATTTTGACCTGACTGTCTCGGTTACCGCACTCGTCGAGACCGTCTATAATGACGATGCGAGGGGCAGTCACGGCATCAAAAAATCCAGCTTCGATTTGTTTCTGTAGAGGCTTGACAAGAAGGACCAACAGCTGGGCATCAAGTGAACGTTTGACGATCATTGGATCAAAGTTGACTGCTTGGATAAGCTCATCTCGCATGTCCGGAAAACACATTGAGGCTTGGTATGCAATAGTAGCGACGAGGGAGTGTTCGTGGTTTCTGGTCGAGTCGAACCTCGAAAAGAAGTAACTGGCAACGAGTATTCCTTCCTCGTAGCAGAGCTCCGCGATGGAACGGGCGATAGCCGACTTTCCCGATCCTGCTGGACCATATAGCCATTTGATAAGTGCGTCTTGGGCATCTGGGTCAAGACCGCGTATCAAAATAATCCAATCCATGATCTTGTTGAGGACGGCGACTCGAGTATTGGGGTGACATTTGGGAGGGTCGTAAACGTCGTTGGAGTTGTGGAATGCAGTGGGTGAAGCAGCCTCGAGCAGGCGCTCAAAGGGATCTGAAAATCATCCGTTCAAATCCTCTGCTCTCAATTTAAGTAATGTATGTACCTTTGGAAACTGGGTTATGAGTATGATGGTGGACATTGTGTTGGTTAAAATGACCACCGGTTACCACAGTGTGTGAGCTAAACATCGAGGTGCGTTGTGGCAAGGAACAGCGATGTATGAGCAGTCCTCGTAGATGTGGGAGAAAGGAGTCAAGATAAGTAGAGCCAGGTGGACACCACCGCTCTGAGCGCTGCCTGATGATCAATGGGAAAGTGTCCTCCAGCAGGTCAACTTGACCGAAATAGACTGACGTAACACTGCAGTGAACTGCCTCTTGCACTGCAGTCCCCTCAGTGTGAAAGACGTCACCTGTAATCTGGATTTGGGTTGGGTTGGGTTGGGTCGGGTTATAACCGGCGTGGTTTCAATACAGCGAACTACCGGCCCACAGACACAGGTATCTGGAAACATAGCTTTGGCATTTCCACCCGTTAATTCAGGCTCCTAGGGCACGCCGTTGAGTTGAGTTGAAGTTAACGCGCCAAGTCCTGGTAACTCGATGTTATAATTGATTCTCCAACTTGAGGACGCGAGGCAGCTGAAAGAGAGACGAGTGCCAACCGGAGAAAGAGGGAGAGAAATGTACAAGAGAGACAAGAGACGGAAGTACCACAGAAAAAAGGGGGAGCGGCCACGTCGACGAGACCAAGGACTTGAAGTTACGGTAAGAATCAAAAATACGAAGATGAGTCGATGATCATCTGTACGAGGACATACAAGATCGGGTTGTGAGTTTCAGAGGATAGACGGGTTGAGAGTCAAGCAAAAATTGACCGCGGAGCAGTCGAGATGTTCGAATGTGGCGTGATACGGTGATGACAGCACATGAAAGAAATTGGAGCGCGGAGTGAATGCGACCGCGTCAGGATGTAACTCGATTCGGCGAGACGTGATTGAGAGGTGTCGAGTACGTCCTATCCTAGGTTAATCTGGGAAAAATGCCACTCTGTTTCAATAGAACTAGGGATACGTCTTCGTTTGTGCCGGTCTGGCCTTGACCACCAGGTCTCAGAAAAATTATTCCACAAAATAGTCAACACGTAGTCCACAATGAGAAATAGAATTTTCCAGCGCACGATGTAGTTGCACAGCAATAAAACTAAACGTCCACAATGGAGCATGCGGCCGCAACAGGGCCTCGACAAAGTGACACAAAGTGAGAGCCGTCTCCACGTTTGCATGAGCGGCGACGAGGGACACGGCAGCTAGAGCTACTTCCAGGCAGCTCGCAGTATAATAAGCCTCCAAACCTGCATTCGAAGTCGCTGTGGTATCGAAATTGGTGTTAGCATTCGTAAACAGGGTTCAAACTCGCGTACCAGTCTTCCAACCGTAATTGGGGATAGGCGAACCGGAAGATACTATTGGCGGTAGACTGGTGTCGCAGTTCGTCAAACACGCGCGCAAGCCAAGTAGGCTACGGGCAATGCACACACAAGAGTGGTGGAAGTAGAAGTGGTGAAAGACCTCGACATCATCGGTCGCATAAGCTGTATGACTTAGAGGTCTGGAAGTGAGTGCTTCGTCTGCGGGTGAAAGACGCATATTTACATTCCGAAAATTTTTGTCAGTGTTGAGGTTCGTCAACTCACTCCAATGCAAGTACTTCAAGTGCTCAGCGTCACTGAGTGTAGCAAAGATGAGAGAGGGTTCGAATCGGAATAAGGAAGACGGAGCCGGTGACGAGTTGATTGTGTCACGTGCTTCCAACGAAAAGTAAGGACTCAGAGTCAGAGGGAGTCGGGTGCTGTCGAGGTCGTACACTATTCCGCCTCTCCTCATTGCAGCAGTATGCCGTAAAGACAACCCCGCCTTGGAAGGCGACTTCGAGTCCTGTTCGATTCCAGCCTGAGGTACCGTCGTTAACACCCCCTACCTCCTTTCCACTACTCACCCCACCCTCTCTCGTAGGCACCGCGCAACGACCCACGCGCCGAACCTTTGGCGTAGCCAAAGGTGCGCGGCGTCGAAGCTCGAGCTCTGCTATGTCGACGACATCGTCCTCACAATCCTCAACCTCGAGCTCCTTGTGCTTTGTCCTCCGTCCCGCGGGTCTGGTGCATTGGCACCTACTAATGACATCACCACCGACATTGGAAACGAGGACGGGATGGAAGGAGCGCTGTACTCAACAGGACGGAGGTCATGGCGCGCAGTGACGCGTTTCCTCCGAGCATAGACTGTCCCCCGAGGATCCTCGTTCTCATCTTCCTCGGCGTTGGCTGGGGCGGGACACTGCACACCGCGATGAACATCGAAATCGTCTCCGCAACGCCAAGGGCAGGAACGTACGACTAGAAGACGAGATGTACGCTTGACTTGGCTGGGGCTGGAGGCGGAGGCAAGACGGAGGTTATCCTGGATCTGACGATAGCCGACTTGAACCTAGAGCGATCATGTCACTTGCTTTGCTAGTGTGCTGAGGTTTCGCTTGGAGGTATCGGGGATATTTCTCTATACTTGATCTGAGCTGGAGGGTGGGGGTTTTGGGTTGTGTGGTGCGTGGACTGTTTTGAGTTTCAGCTCATTTTTTTCTTCTTCTGATGCCTTTTTATACTTCCAGGGAGACAGAGGTGGACCAACTCATGCGCCCCATACACCGTTGCAATCACAACGGCGTCGACGCACGACTACGCCCCGACCTGTACGCTTTGCAGGAGGTCGAGGCGGAGGCGGATCAGCCAGCCCGCCGACGTGGACCCCGTCATTTCGCGAGGTTTTTCAGTAGGCCGAGGGTGAGGTCTCGCCTGGAGGTACTGGAGAATAACTCAATCTGGGTTCAAGAAATGGAGGTTCGGGGTTTTTCGGCACGTTGGTTTTTGAGTTTCTGTTTAGGCTCTAATGGTTGTTCGTACCTCCAGGTAGACGCCGCTGAAGTAGCTGCACCTGCAGCAACTCAAAGGCGCGCTGACTGCGCAGATGCAGAACGTACCGAGGGAGAGCGCGAGGTACCACGTTGGGTTCGGGCGGGACGAGAACGGGGAGGAAGAGTCGGGGATGGAGAGGGGCGGGGACGAGCTAGATGACGGGCTCATGCGTAAGTTTTTTTTAGGGGGAAAATTTCAGGCGTATTCCTTGGTTGCTTTTGTTGTTTTATTTCGGTTCATTTCGTTTCGTTGTTTTTTTCCTTTGTTTTTTGCGCGCTTCTGCGTTGCTGTCCTTTTGTTTCTTTTCTTCGAGTCCTTGGTCATATTTTCCCTTCTTTTCCTTAACTATCCATATATATCATTTTTGTACTCACTCGCCTCTTCAGTAACGTCCGGTATTATACGACTCCCAAAAAGCAAGCGAAGACACGAAGCCTGCCGAGTCGAGGGAGAGGAACGAGCTGGATGAGAGACGTGCGCGTTAGTTTCGGCTTTTTGGGCGACGTTTTACGTGTCTTGTTTCCCTCCCCTATCTCTTTCGCTGCACTCCTTTTCTTTCCATCCACCCAGAGTCTTTTTTATTTCCTTTCCGCTTCCTTTCTTCCCATTTCTTTCCCGCACTTTCCTTTCCTTCTGCTTTCCCTCACTTTCCTCCCAAACTGACCGTCTCTTCAGCACACGCGTGATATCTATACGACCTACAAGAGGCAAACGATGACACGACGACCGACGAGCCTGAGTCATCTGCCTTCATATCGACATCCGCATCTAGCACTCGTCGCCATATCCGAAAGAAGCGGCGCCATAAAGATGATCTGTCTTTTTCGTCAGCTTCTCTGAGAAACAGCAGTCGAGGTCTCTTTTTCAAGCTTCCCGAACCGCTGTATTTCCGAAAAACAACGAATCAAGACAGCAACCGTGTCTTCGTGGCGCGCTCGTGAGGCACCCTACATGCCGCTCGTCTCATTTTCGCCGACGTCGTCTTGGTGCGAGTGCCCGTGCCCGACGGCTGGCCCCGTCAGGTCGAAGTACACCCTGTCAATATTTCAATAAGCTCGTTCGTTTCTTCCCCGGCCTGTCTGATCAACGCTTCCCGTCCACGCCAAAAACGTGTTGACTCGTGCTTCGCCACCCAAAGTGTACAGACCGCGCGTCCAAGTCGGAGTGCAACGAATCTGAGAGAAGGAAGCCTGGGATCTGGAGGTGGGATGACTTTGGGCTCGAGCTCGAGCTTGGTGTCTGCGACGTGGATGAGAGGGTGGACGCTTGCTTGGTGGGTCCGGGCATGGGCATTGGTATGGGTATGCGAGGTGCGGGTTGAGTGCGCTCATGAAGGAGGGCGGAGGAAGTATGGGGAGGAGGTTTAGGTTAAAGAGGACGAGGTCCTGAAGGGGGGGCTATGGCTATTTATTGAAGTGCATGGGCATCGGACAGTATCAAAACGCGATGTAATTGTTCCAAATCGTACGAATTGGCCTGTCTATGATTTTATTTCAACAGATTCAAACTGCTACTACCCTCGCGATTACTCGCCAGGCTACTTGATCCAAAAACGGACTAGGCGTCGAACTAACGAGTCGTTCTACTGTCGGAAATCATTTTAGGAATCCGTCACGAACAAGAAATGGGTCAACTTGCAAAAAATATGTCAATTCACTCTTTCATCGCTTCCTCTGCTCCTACTCGGGCAAGATACCGCGCAATTTCCCGTGTTACAGCCCTTTTCCGGCGGGTGTATAGCCTTGATAGTGGTCCGAACTTGTGTTGACGTGCCAGTGCGGTCAGTTCTTCGGAGATGTCGGATTTTGGGAGTACATGAGCGATGCATTTCAACCCCAGGTAGAATGCGCTATGAGAAACGTAAACCTGTCGACGACGATACCAATCTAGCCTTGGACGTTCTGGTAGTAATTGGGTCATTTGTGCTGCTTCAGATGATTTTGTTCGTTGCACGAGGTTTCGCCAAAGCCAAGGGGAATTTTTCCATCTTTTGCACTTCCTTTCGATTGTATTGTGCCTTGGGAGGATTTTCTCCAAGTGATTGGATAGGTATTTCAGAAAATACACAGCAGCTGTTGTGTAATGTTGGGTGTTTAGCACAAATTCCCCAGATCGATTTGGGTCTTCAATGAATTCTGAAAGAAATTGAAAGTATTCAGGGGTATGATAGTAAGTCCCGGAAAATGAAAGGTCGTCCAAGTCCCTCTGAGCCATATCCAGCTGGAATAATTGGCCTATTTCCTCCTGAAAACTGACCCAATGCCATTTGCCTGTAACTGCTGCTACCAGAGCTGTCAGATTTGGCATTGAATACATTTTTTCCATTATTCCTTGGGCAACCTTGTCAAAAAGCTGAAGTTGGTGATCATGTAGGTTTGATCCATCATCGTTTTCCTAACTTGTGTTAAAGTCAGGAAAAAACATATAAAAAGTAAATACCCATCGTTTGATCAAGGGAAAAAATGCGGGGAGATCATGAAGGAGTCTGCAATCAACTAGTAGAGACCCAAATGAGATATTGGTCAGGTCATCATGGAGCTTCCTTGTAGGTGTGGCTTTGGAAAGGAGCTCTAGAGTGACCCGTGCCACTTTCCAATCTTTTTCTTCTGTCATAAAGATCACTAGAGTTTCAAGCATACATTCAGAAACATGAACAGCTATACCTTGAAGGAAATGAATACACAAATGTACCAATTCAGCACAGAGCAAAGGAGCGTCAATATAGAATTTGATTGATCAAGAAGAAAATCCTCCAGAGATGCATGAAAGGCGTGCAGAATTTGTACCCTTTTACCTCGGGACATGGTCTCCTCCTCCTCAATAGAAATAAGCGATGCAATGTCACATAGAAGCCATGAAACATCACCAGGACTGAGCAACAAGATCCTTTCTATGTCACTCACGTCCAAAGGCTTAGAGTGGAAATGGATGGCAAGGATACGGAGGACTGATTCACGATCCTCTGCAGATGACAAAATGTGACTGTATAAGGCATCTAGTTCAGCAAAGGGCATGTCGCGGTCTGGAGGATGGATCCCGAGGATAATATCCAACCTCAGCGGTGGCCGATGCCGAGATGAGGAAATAAATTTGACTACTGTTGACGCATAGACAAATTGACCGGATGACTTCGAGACTAACTTCTGCGAATCATCGTCAGCTGGCCAAGGCAAAGGGATTTGTGCTCTAATGGATGTGTTTCCCTAATTTCTGTGAATCTGTCCTTGAGGAAGAGGCGAATGTCGTCAGAAGGATGGTAGTCATTGTTGAGGATAAGTCGGCTTGTGATGTCCTTCAGGTATCCTACATTGAATGCACGCATTATATCGTGCTCTGGGCGACTCGCGATAAGGAATATTAATGGTAATCGGTGTTGTTGGAGCGCTCGCGAAATAGCGGATAGGATTTTGACCTGGCTGTCTCGGTTACTGCATTCGTCGAGACTGTCTATAATGACGATTCGGGGTGCGGTCACAGCATCAAAATATCCAGCTTCGATTCGTTTTCGTAGAGGTTCGACGATCAAAGCCAGCAGCTGCGCATCGAGTGACCGAGTGAAGATCAATGGATCAAAGTCGATCGTTCGGATGAGGTGATCCCTGATGTCTGGGAAACACAACGATGCTTGATAGGCAATAGTAGCGATGAGGGAACGTTCGTGGTTTCTCGTCGAGTCGAACCTCGAGAAGAAATAACTGGCAACAAGGATTCCTTCCTCGTAGCAGAGTTCAGCAATAGACCGGGCAATGGCCGATTTGCCCGATCCCGCTGGACCGTATAGCCACTTGATCAGAGCGTCTCGGGCATCTGGGTCAAGACCGCGAATCCAATCCATGATCTTGTTGAGGACGGCGACTCGAGTGTTGGGGTGACATTTCGGAGGGTCGTAAACGTCGTTGGAATCATGGAATGCGGTAGGTGAAGCAGCCTCGAGCAGGCGTTCGAAGGGATCTGAAAATAGTACGTTCAAATCATCAATTTTCAAGTTGCAGATCGTACATACCTTTGGAAATCGTGTAATGTTGATGAGTATGGTGTTGGGTGTTGTGTTGGTTAAAGTGGCCACCGGTTACTAGAATGTTTGAACCGAACATTGAGGTGGCCATAGTGGCAAGGGAAACGCGAGCGAATGGCTATCCGAATGGTCGATGTGGGCGAACAGAGTCAAAATAGAGCCAGGTGGACCTCACCGCTCTGAGCGCTGCCTGGTAATCGATGAGAAAGTGTCAACTGGCAGATCAACTTGACGAAAATAGACTGACGTGACACTGCCGGTGAACTGCCTCTTGCACTGCATTCCTCTGAGTGTGAAAGGCGTCACCTGTTTTCTGAATTTAAGATTTAAAGACATAGCTTTGGGTTTTCCACCAGTCCATTCAGGCTCCTAGGCACGTCGTTGAGGGAGAGCGGGCAGAAACACTCGATGGGAATGCTGAGCGCTGACGATTTGGCGAATTTAAATTCTGCTGAGGTACCAAGAAAGGAAGGCAACTCCAGCCTGACAGAGAAAGAAATAAGTGAGACGCGAAAGGGGCCGATCTAGTGAAGATTGATAATACTGAACCCATTGGATTTCCGAATCTCAACTCTTCTGAATGCCTTTCGAGATTTTGTTGGGTCATGGAAAGGAATCCGTGAAAGCGGCTTTGAGGTAGGGCATCACGGAATTACGGATCCTGAGGTAAAAAGACAACGAAACAACGAATAGCGCCAAGCGGCCGCCTAGTACAAGTTGTACATTCATTTACGAAATGAAAAAGGGAACGCAACCGGGCAAGCTATGGAGTCTGGGAAGCTGAGTGGCAAGAGAACGAAAACCGCAGCGCAGTGGCGGAATTTTGCAAGCGTAGGGTCATGACCATCACGTTACCGTCGGGGAACGATTCCAATTTATCCTTCAACTAGACAGGGAGGATATACTACAGAGACAAGAGGTGGTAAGAGTCACGAGATAGAAGTGACTGAAAAAAAGGGAAAGAATGACCATGCCGACAGGAGACCATACCAGATCGAATTGTGAGTTTCGATGGATAGATCAGTTGTGAGTTGAGCAAAAATTGACCGCGGAGCAGTCGAGATGTTCGAATACGGCGGGATGCGGGGATGACAACTCGTGAAAGATGTAAGTGAGGAACGCGAAAAATACGAGGGGGACGAGCACGTCGATGGAACACTATCAGGTGGGGAAACCGCCAACATTAATTTATGCTCTGGAATGTGATGCTCGGAGGTGTTTGTCGATTATGCAAGAGGAAAAATGGCTCAGCTGCATTAAACTGGGCAGCCACGACGAGAGAATGGGATCGCAGGAGCGCTAGGAAGCTGTCTGAATCGGCGAGACCTTCTTGCGTGATGTCGTGCACAACCTATCCTAGGTCTAGAGAAAAAATCTGTGAAAGGGGTCACTCAGAGAAGACAAATCAGTGATAGATCCTTTGATTGCGCCAAACTGGCCTTGGCACACCAGTTCCTCAAAACATTCTTCCACAAAATGATCAACAAGGAATTCAAAATGAGGAACAAAGCTAGAATTAGCGAGCAGATGACGTTCACATAGTTATACAACTGTGTAAGTAAACGGCCGGCAAGGCCGAAACGGGGACTCGACTGTGACAAAGTGAGGGCATGGCAGATATGACATGACGAGCCAGTCGCTAGAGATAAAACAAAGTTGTGGTCAGTTAAATCCATATAAATATAGCACCTTACTTGACCATAGTGCCTCCGAAATTCAAGCCAACATTGATCACCCGGCTTCAGGAAATTTGCATCAGCATTTGTATTTGAATTAACGTTCGTATTCGCACTCGCATTGCCCATTTGCAACAGCATTCATGTTCCGCAACGTGCCTTTTCAGTCGCTGTGGTATTTGAATCGGAAGTAGCATTCGCAAATAGCGGTTTGTCGAACTCGCGTACCGGTCTTCCACCTGTAACCACAGTGTTGGCGGTAAACACGCATCTCGGCTCCAAAGTCGAAGTGATGAACGGCGTCAACATTCGTGGATGGGTAAGTGACGCCCCTTTAGATTCCGAAAACTTTTTTTTGCCAGCTCATTCTAGTCCACCCAAAGTTCGTCAAGTCCTCAGTGAAGTAGAGCGACAGAATGGTAGCTGGGAGAAGGACGATTCAAAAATTCTGACTGTGATGTTGTCACGTGCTTCTTACGAAAATAGAGGCGCATCGGTTCATTTTCATGCCTGCTATTTCTGGCATCATGCTTGGGTTGTGTCCTGCGTTTTAGATTATCGATTTCCTGGTGGTGCGGTGACCTTTCCACTGTAGCCTTACTCAACACCGTGACGCCCGACACTCGATGCGATGAGTTTGTTCCACACCGACGATCACGAGTGATTCTGCATTATGCCAGAGACGAATGTTACGAGTCCCCTTTAGGGGTATCGTTCTATTAGACCAGGATCGACCGTGGAAATTAAGTGCCCTAAGATGGCAATTTCAGGGTCCACTTACCTTTCCGAGACAATACTCAGGGTCCTTTCTCATAATGTTGCTGACTATTTCCTTCCATGACAAATTTCGTTTACATAGAGCGTAACCAGACCACGAGGAGCCAACCGGAGGTTGGCGACGAGCTGGTCTGGGTCATCCACATCGTGCCATGAAGTGCATACATACGCATCATCATGCCTTCGCCTTGCCGCTGCCGTTTTGTAGGTTGAGTTAGGTGGGCTAGTAAGAATTACTTTTTTTTGTGTAGGTCCCTCACGCCACGAATGAATTCGCATTACATCGTGTGAACCCATTGAGCGCCATAACATTGCCTGGCCTCATCGTCCCATGAACCGTGTACGCATGCCTCCACGGCTTCACCTATCCCCCTCATAGGCTGAATTATATGGATTAGTAAGTGTATTATTTACTTTCTATTCACCCTTTTTCTGCGTACATCTCGCAGACCGTGACCGCGAATGAATTTGTGCTACATCATGAGCTTCCCCTCATCCAATGATGGAATCGGATTATCGGAGGGAGCGACATGCTGGTCTGACGCCTTTCCATGAAGCGCGCACATATGCATGCCTCTGCCCCTCCGTCTTGTAGGCCGAGTTATGTGGAATAGTAAGTGTTTTATTATTATTATTTACTTTCTCTTGACCCTTTTCTGCATAGGTGCCACATGTCACGAACGGATTCACGCTACGTCATGATCCCTGGTGGCGGGAGCAGTGATGCTGTTTCCCACAACAATCTTTGGCATTCATACATGAAAAGTGTTGCGCGGAAACTGCACTACCTCATGTGAGATAAACATTCAGAGAGAAAGTTACTGATCCGTATATATTCTATTCCAGAAATTTATTTTTGAAGCATAAAATGAAAAAAATGGATGTTCCAGCTCCCCGTACGCTTGAACATTGGAGACCTTGTTGCATCAATACTATGAGGTCGGTGCATCGTCTCAGACACCTTTCTTTTGAGATCTTTTCATTAATAATTGTAGGAGTTCTGTTTTCCTGCACATTTGTAGATGACTAACTCATTAGTTATTGCAGTGAACCGCTGATACGCACTGCGACTTTCTGCACGCTCGAACTTCAGACTTTTCCGCACGGACTAGGCGCACGTCTCACGCACTTGCATCGCGCGCTAGCAAAGCGGATTGCGCATTATCGGAGGCCACTCATAAACCGACTCCATTTAGGGATTGGCACGGGTAACCCTGGGGTATTCCAGGGCTACCCGTACCCTTACCCCCGAAAACCCGTACCCGCGCCCAAGGGTACGGGTTTTGGCGGGTACGGGTACGGGTTTTCAAAGGGTACGCGGGTACATAAACCCGCACGGGTTAGGTTCATGGGTATAAGTAATTTATCGAGTAAATAAGTAGTCTACAATCTCAAATGGCATCCCAACTACTGGCTAATTTGTCCTCGGCCTACACATCACTGTCTTTGACGTACCCGCGCAGACTCCAGACCCTGAGACACAAAAGCGCCCTTGTTGACTGAACCAAAAGCCGACTACGAGACGCGCGTCTAGTGCGTCCGGTAAAGTCCGAATTCGAACTGCAGAGAGCCGCAGTGCGTATCATCGTCACAAATACTGGTACTGTACATGCTACATACTATTTTATGTAGTTCTACGTATCAAAAACATTTTAGATTAAAGTAATAGTGTGTAAAATATACTTATTTATCATCTTTGAGCTACTTTAACCTCGTTTCTCACCTATCTCTTGCTATTTTATGAACCAAACCTTACCAGAGGCATTTTTAAAAATGCCTCTGCTAACGAAACCTTCGCTTGGAACACCCAATAGGCGCCGAGTTGAGCCCGGCGGCTGACCCGCCAACCCGTGCCGGGGGTACGGGTTTTTGGAGGGTACGAGTTCGCCTACCCGTACCCGTACCCCAGCAAAACCCGCACCCGAACCCGCGCGGGTCGCTGTACCCGTGCCGATCCCTAACTCCATTAAGCCGAAGTTTGGTTTTTGCACTCCCCTCATACGCCAACATCCATTTTTCGCCCCATTTTCGCATTTTTATTCTCATCCGACATTTATTCTCGCCAAGTCATCTCATCAATCACGTCGCACGTCGCCCCGACGAATCACGTAGAACTTCCACTCGAATTTATTTTACAGAGTCTGGACACTTTTTGGTGGGTCCCTTTCAAGTTGTTCCTCATCAATAGTCATGCTATCACCCAGAATTATCAGCAGCGTGCACGGTCCGGGGGTTGGCGACGAGATGCCAGTGATGGATCAGTGTTTAGGCAAAGAGTGGCGCGTTAAGAGGACATAATTATGCATGCGGAAATGGTCCAAATTTCTGCTAATAATAAAATCTTGGCGTATATGGGCATTTAGTAAAACAACAGCTAAGGCGACTGGTAGAAACGGGCCACGAGGAGCCAACCGCAGGTTGGCGACGAGAGGCACGTCCAAATTTGAAGCGGTAACGAGTAAAATGCATAGGTCCGTCAGATCAAGAAGCGGCATTCCAGCAGCAGAGCCATTTGCCGTCAAATTTCAATCAACTCTGCTCCATCCCAACTGTAGCACCTCTTAAACTCTCATTTTGAACACAAAACTGTAGGTTTTTAAAGTTTGAAACTGTAGACATGTAGTAATAGGTCTGTAAATTAACTGTACTCAAGGAATATTATTACAAGTTCAGCCCAAAAAAGTTATGGCTGAAACATTGTCAGGTCAATCAGTGGCGGGTCCCGGCGCCTTCAAGTTGAATTGTAGAATTTGACTCAGATGGGAAACTATGTACATCATCAGCTCGCCATGATATATAGGATATCTTGTTGTAGACGCGATTTAGATACGCGTCCAACTGTAGGACTCATCAGCAAACTCTGATCGTGCTACTGAGTGCTCTGTAGAGCTGGATAGAGTGGTAGAGTCGTAGCAAAGGGTACCACGTTTGTAGTTGCATGCACGCCCTGTGTAGAATCCGGTAGCGCTCGGCTAGCAGCCTGTAGAGATCACTAGAATCACGTAACCTCTCAGTACATAGTACTCCAGAGCACTCCACAGCATCAGGTATCCCATCCACAGAGCTTTTCGTAGTCCAGATAGCTTTCTGAAGGTATATATACGCTGTCCTTAATTTAAAACATAGTGGATGAATCAAAAAAAAAATGTATTTGTGTTATACAAGGCTACAAAATACGAGGTATGGTTTGACATATTACTTTCTGTGACAAAAACTAAGGCCTATAGGCCCGAGATTTGTCACGCTGTATCATCGCTCACAGGAAACAAGAGAGAGGGGGGCAGGATGCAGAAAACCGATCCATCCTGCCATTGACGTGCGCTGGCAGCGAGGATAATGGGACCGATACCATGAATTCAGCTGGGGAAGGGAATCTGCAGTGAAAAGCATCGCATAATCAACGAGGTGGCAAAAAAGAGAGACAAAAAATGCTTACATTGGTGTCTCCATTTTCACAACCGATACGTCATGAGACAGTGATCTTGCGGCGCACGTTGTTTTCAATCCGGAGGTATTTTCTGAGAGTGGAGGAATCCGGTTGATGGTCGCAGGCATTGATTCGCAAGAGAAACGACCAGTTCTCATGTATGTTCCCTGTTGGCGGTGGCGGGTTTTCTGTACAAAACACTTAGAGCAGGGAGGAGGGGAAAGCGTTGAGGGCTCACCTTAATGCCTCGTCGTTCTTGTCTGCCCTGTTCCCTCGTCTTCGTTGACAGTCTGCTCCGCTCGCTCTGGCGACGCTGTTTGTGCGATTGCGGTCGTTCACCCTTGCAGGTATTTGGGGCGGTCATTGTCGTCTCTGCGGCTCGTTCGTGCTGTTGTCTTGGTCCGCTGGCGGCGTCTAGGGCTGGTAAGCAGCAATTTGGGGTTGTGGTAGGACTGTACTCACCGTCCAGCCACGGTGACTGACACTGGTGGTGTCGTGTGTTCAGTGAGACCTGTTTGTGTCAAATTGTATGGTCATTGGCGCGTTTCCTGCTATCCAAATCAGAACTATAGCACGATTGTTGTAGTGACAGAATACATACCTGATGACCTTCCACTTATTGTCCTGCCATAATTGCTCCGTCGTCGTGCTTAGTACAGGGCTCGGGGTTGTTGCGACTCAGATACCACCTGGCAAGTTACCGCTTCGCAGTAAGGGAATGAAAGGCTTCGCATGGCTGAGTTTTCGTGAGCTTCAAGAGGACATGATGAGGGAGCCTTTCTTTCAAAATGGGCCGTGAGCGCGTGAGCGCTTGAGCGATCGCCTATGGGGACTGGGGAGAACACCGGTGAAGATGAAAGCGTGAGTCGAGACTCGAAAAGTTGCCGGTTTCAGAATATGAACGGATCACATGTTCATTTAGGGCGGGCTTATTGAACTTGCCAATATTCAGGATTCAACGACAAGAACAGCTGGATGAGGGGGAACATAGGTAGCATTATGTAGTTCTATGTATTGTACTTAGGGTACTATGGTGTACTACAGAACACTAGCACAGAACTGTGTGTGGTGCTACAGGATTCTATGGATAATGGCTCTACAGGCACTATGACGTACTATGGGAATGAATTGATTGCTAGCGGTTACTATTTCCGTGTCAAGAATTAAAGCTTGGGCAGGTGGCTGTGCGGTTCGAGCCCGAAAAATTGCTGACATAATTATAATTATCAGGACTCAGGACAGCCAGCCAAAAAGCCAGAAAATTCCGACTGGGGACGAGTTTTGCCGTGCGCAGCATCGGCCCACAAACCAAGTAACCTACCGCGACTTACTGGTGAGGATGCGCGGGGTTGACCACTTCAAAAGTTGACCCCGTTCCCTCCCTTGTCCTCTTCCTCCTTGGCGTCGGCAGGTATGTATGGCTGGCATGTTGTGGAATAAATAAACCGAAAACTTATTTACGAAATTTGCCTCCCCGTAAATATACTTCTAGTGCCCGTAAATATATTCCCACCCCCGCAAACATTTGACATGCCTCCGCGGAAATTTAGCAGTGCGCGAATATTTTATATGAGGTGCGCGAGTGTTTTATGACTGCCCGATTATTTTATTGAGGGTCCCGCAGGTATTAACTTGCATCCCGCGCGAGTTTTTGCCGCCCGCGAAGAAACATTTGGTGCGCGGAAAAACATCTTGAGTGCGCGGATTTATTACGCTGTCCCCCAAATTTATGATATATCCTGCATGAATTTTTTTGTTTGAAGGCTTTCCGAGATGCCGTGATTACGTAATTGATCCATTGATGGTCAATTCGGCACCAGGGTCTGGCTCTGCTGATGCTCACTAAGGCTCGTCTGCTGACGCCATGGGTGAAAACCGCCGTGTATCAGCTTGAATCCAGCGGTGAATATTGAAAGCGCCTCATAGCGGCTGTGAAACCTCAGACAATGTATCGATAGTCTACCAAGTATCCTACATTTGCGTTTTCAATCCATTGGGCTTGCGAGAGCCGCCTTGAAGTTACTTTTTCAACGGGTTGAACGACACTCTTGCAACACGACGAGAAGTCACGTGATAGAATTACGACGGGAAATAGCCGGCGTCTGCGTCTGGTCTAAGCTTCTTGCTGGTTCTAAGCTGGTACGGCTCAGGCATTCGCACATGGTTTAGCTTAGTTAGGAAAATAAAAGCATGGATTGCCATAACTGGCTTAGCCTTTGCAGGTTTAGCCAGTTGTTACCTTCAAAATTAGCCGTAGTGAGCAATGCCGACAGTGGTTTTCCCCATGGCCACAGGAGGCAAGCCTCAGCGAGGATTGAGCAGAGCCAGACCCTGGTGCCGAATTGACCATCAACGGATCAGTTACGTAATCACGGCATCTCGGAAAGGCTTCAAACAAAAAAATTCATGCAGAACATATCATAAATTCGGGGGACAACATAATAATTCCGTGCAGTCAATTAAAATTCGCGCACTCAAAGTGTTTTTTCGCGCACCGAATGTTTCTTCGCGGGCTGCAAAAATTCGCGCGGGATGCGAGTTAATATCCGCGGGACCCTCAATAGAATACTCGGACGGTCATAAAACATTTGCGCACCTCGTATAAAATATTCGCGCCCTAGTAGATTTCCGCGGACTCATGTTAAATGTTTGCGGGGATGGGAATATACTTACGGGCACGCAAAGTCTATTTACGGGGATGCAAATTTCAAAAATATGTTTTCGGTTTATTTATTCCACAACATGCCAGCCATAGGTATGGCGGTCTTTCCCGGGAAATATTATCCGCAACAATTCTTTTTCAAATTTGTAGTCTGCGCACTTCTTCTAGGGCGCCGCAGATATTTAAATAGGGTTTTAAAACAATATAAAAGAGTTCTTATGGCATCGGCGAACTCCCTTTGGTAGTTCCGAAACCTTTTAGGGCGTCCGAAAACTCTTTTTGGTCGTTCGCGAAATTTCTTTGAGTGTCCGCGAACTCTTTCTGCCTGTCCGAAAACACTTTTATGTCATCCCCGCAAAACTTTAGCCTGTCCGTAACCTTTTGTTGACATTCCGAACACCTATTTGTATTTTTTTTGGTCATTTAAAACACATTCTTCATACCCGAGCACATATTTCGAGATATCAATCCCCTCGAAAACACATTTTTGCTTGGCTGCCGAGTTCAAGCCCGACGGTCGGCAGCCAGTCGGAGTTTAGTTACATAATGAAGTTATCAAGAAGTGACCGAAGCGCGCTACGCAATGCGCAGCTTGTAAAATGATCGTGGAAATGACTGCAGACCACCCTTCAGTCCAGTTATATATCTGTAGATTTCTAACAGGCTACAAGTAGTCCATTAAAAATTAATAACCGCCCGTAGTTAGCATCAATTTGTGCAGACGCGTTACGCTGCGTCATCACACCTCGGATTTTACCGACTTCACACGTTAGGCGCTCGTCTTTCGTTTCGCGCATTTTAGGCCAGCTACGGCGGGCCTTTAAAGCTTTATAAATCGACGTAGCTAAGCCGACATCCGACCTATAGATTCCATAATCTGCCACGCTTCATTCTTCGTCAATTTTGTCCATCGTTTAGCTGTTCAGATTTTTGAATACATCCCGATATTTTGTTAATTGCACCATGCTAATATGTCTACCACTTGTAGGGATATCAGCGCGCTCCGATTAACAAAATTTTTATCCCAACGAGTGGCTCTGAGACGCGGATCCGGATTCGTAGGGACTAACAACAAAATGGATGAGGCACAAGGATGGAGGGACAAAAGCGAAGCCGCGAACGACGAAGGCGGCTATAAACGAAGTGTAAAGATAAAATGAGTGATGCGAAGGACGAAGGCAACCGAGTACCAAACGAAGTACTAAGCGAACGAGATTCCAGAGGGAATGCTGCGAGTGCGATTCGCTTTGTGAATCCGTGACGCGTGAGATGCGCGCCTAGCGTTGTCGGTAAAATCCGAATTCGAGTGCGCAGAGCCTTGCAACGCGTATCAGCACGTCGCCTTGATATTCCTCCTCAAAATCTTAACACATTTTATTTTCTAAACAAAGTGCTAAGATAAGACGAGTCTTGAAAACGACAAGGGCAATTGAGAGCAAAAACGAGGGGTAATTACACGAGTTTTTAAAGGGAAAAAATAGGAGTACAAGTACAATTGATTGACGCCCTGGAGGTAGACGAAGATACAGGAGGGTTTTATAGCATAAATAAGCGAGAATTTCAATTAAGAAATGCGAAAGAGGAAGGAGGAAGAAGCAGAGGATAAAAATCAAATTAGGATATCAAAATTCACGAGATCTAGAGAGCAAGCCAGAGAAATGGGGAGGGGTGGAACCGAGCGAGGGTTCGAAGAAAATAGCTTGTAACAGATGGGGGAATGGAAAAACCCGTCGTCTGCTTAGCTGAGTCGATTTAGAAACGGACTCTGGTAGTACGTGATCCATTGTGTCAGCACAAATGCGGAACGCGCGCCTAATGTGAGATGTCGGTGAAATCCAAGATTTGTGCACACTGAGTGTCGTGACGCGTATCAACGGTCGCTTGTGTTTGGAAAGGCATATAATTATAATTAAAAACTATTTACAATAAGTATATACCTCAAAATATTGGCAATGGGGAGGGGGCAGGAGATAACGATGCATGGCAAGCCCACCTGGCCATTGCCGCCGCTTCCCATTGGTACCCTGTTCAATGAAAATGGAGGCTGCGTCATGAAATCGCCTTTCCAGCTACACTGCATAGGGTAGCAGCGATGGAGGCTTCCTGCTGCCTGCCCCATCGGCTCTTTCGTGTAGTTGCCGTTGTTGAGCACAAGCCGTCGTCGCGACGGCCATCTTCTAGCGGTCAGAACGACGCGCACGATAGTTCCAATGCGACAATGGCTACATTCGAGCCTGCGCCAATTACCAGCGCCGTCGCACGCGCAAGCGCACGCGGTTAGTGAGGAGGCCGAGGAGAAAGAATGAGCGCTTTCAGCTGTGGTTACATAATCACAGACATGACTAGCGCAACCGGCTCAAGGCTCGGCATGCGCTTATCTAATATAATCTCTGACGAACGGCACACACACGGCGATTACATGCAAGTGTGTTTTCGGCATGAAAATATCTTTTCGGACATAAAAAAGGTCGCGGGATGGACTAAAACATCGCGTAAATACAATTTCGGACAGGCTGAAAGTTTTCGGGAGTGGTGAAAAGAGTTTGCGGAGGTGGTAAAATGTTTTCGGACACGACCAAAAGAGTTTGCGGACACCGTGAAAGTTTTCGGACTCGTCCAAATGAGTTTGTATACGCATTAAAAAGTTTTGGGGTGTACGAGTCTGTGCTATTTTGTGAGCGAGATACAGGTAATATATTATTTCGGAAGGCTATCTAAACGTTTGCGGTACCCTAGAGAAATTGTGCACACTACAATTTTGAAAAAGGATTGTTGCGGATAATATTTCCCGGGAAAGACCGCCATAGGCTATGGCGGGGCACGTGGGGAAGTATCATTTCCGAAAACTCTTTCAAGGCTGAAGAATCTTTGTTAGTTCTCAGACATTTACTTTAAGTTCCCCAACATTGTATCTTAGGCTTTGTTTTATAAATGTTGTATTCCCGAAAACATTTAGTATTCCCGAGAACATATTGGGCCGTTTCCGTGAAGACTTTGGTTTCCTGAAATTTTTTTTCGATGTTTCCCGGTACATTTCGTGTTACCGAAGTGAAATATTGTAATTCCCAATAATTTTTCTTCGTAACTACATGCCCGAAAACATCACAGTTCCCGAATATGTGCCTGCCAAGGGCGCGGCTGCTCTCGGCTTGTCGGTCGGGGCCTTAAACGGGTGCTTCCTTATATAGGACAGGCGCTTATGATGGGACGCGACGGCAGGCGCGCCCGCCACTTCAGCAATTCCTGCCAGCTAATTCTAGTGCACACAGTGCAGGCGGTGTTAGTCCAGTAAATTTTTGCGGTCTTGAGTATCTCTGTCAGCTGCGTTGATACGCGTCACTACTATGCGCGCTCGCACATCGGATTTTGCCAATTTCACGCGTTAGGCGCATGTCCCACATTTTGCCCGTTTTGTACCGGCTACGGCGGATTAGTCATGTAATTCCTAGTGGTTCTTTGTACCTACTGTCCTGTCTTTTGAGGGTGCTTCATCACATGCATTCTGTGCCTTATATATATATCAAAATTGAGCCTTGCCGTCAAAAAGCAGCCCACTTTGTGAAGTCAAACAACCAAAAAAATAGGTACTGTCAGAGCATATACCCACCCATCCACTATATTAAATATGCATTTAATGAATTTAAATTTGCCAATCAATGACAGGAGCGGTGATGTGGCCAACGCCTTCCGGGCCGGTCGAAGGCGTGTACATTCACTATCGGCAGAGGAATGATACAGACCTTCGACCGGCCCGGATGTAGGGATGCAAGTATATTCGTAGGAAATTTACCTGACTAATTTATTACTTACTGCAGTGCAGAATAAACAGCATAAGAGACTGAGCCAAATTCAACACTCCGGGTGCTTGAATCCCGGATTTTGCCGAGTTCAAGCGTTAGGCGCGCGTTTCGCGCCGACCACGCACTACCAGTGGCCTTTTCGAAACCGACTCTAGTAAGCCAACAATTAGTTTCATCACTTTTCCCATCTGTTGCAAGTTATTTTTCTTTGAGCGTTCTCATTGTTCAACCATCCTGTGGCTCGGTGCGAGGTATAAAACAAAACACAGCTGCACAGCTGCAACCGTGTAGAGTGGCTTTGATGTGTGATTCGGGGTTTTAAGGACCAAAACGGATACTGACAACCTGCAAGGGTCGAGCAACAAGGATGATGATATGCGCTGCTACACTCTGCACGGTCAAACCTCGTATTTTGCCGACCTCACGCGATAGGCGCGCGTCCCATTTTTCTCACGTTCTGCGCTCGCACAGCGAATCACGCACTAGCGGAGTCCATTTCGAAAATCGACTCAGCTAAGCTGCCGACCGGTTGGTATACAATGGCCATATCAACACAGGAAAATATACTATGGTGGAATTTTGCGGAGGATTGTCAGAGCGACGCGTGCTGCCACTGACGAGATTTTGAGGAGGACTCGTTGTCGGACGATTTGAACCGCCAAAGTTGGACGAGCACTAGCTTGCGACGGATGGCCCGGGGGGAATGGACGAATCGGTTGTCGGCTTAGCTGAGTCGATTTTGAAACTGACTCCGATAGTGCGTGATTCGCTGTGCCAGTGCAGAACGTGCGAAATACTGTGGCGGGCGCGCCTGCCGTCACGTCCCATCATAAGCGCCTGTCCTATATAAGGAAGCACCCGTTTAAGGCCCCGACCGACAAGCCGAGAGCAGCCGCGCCCTTGGCAGGCACATATTCGGGAACTGTGATGTTTTCGGGCATGTAGTTACGAAGAAAAATTATTGGGAATTACAATATTTCACTTCGGTAACACGAAATGTACCGGGAAACATCGAAAAAAAATTTCAGGAAACCAAAGTCTTCACGGAAACGGCCCAATATGTTCTCGGGAATACTAAATGTTTTCGGGAATACAACATTTATAAAACAAAGCCTAAGATACAATGTTGGGGAACTTAAAGTAAATGTCTGAGAACTAACAAAGATTCTTCAGCCTTGAAAGAGTTTTCGGAAATAATACTTCCCCACGTGCCCCGCCATAATAGGCAGGGGCGATACGCAGCACACTTCACGTCGTGGAAAACCTCGAGGTCGCAATTCAAGACTGTCAACGTGCAATAAGACCCGACTTGTGCTGGCTGGAGATCGAGACCGAAGCAGAGATCAGCATGGATCGCAGCCTGCCAACGTAGAGCCTCCATTCCGTGTGGTTCGCCAGTAGAACGAAGCAAGATCTCGGTTGTAGGTGCAAGAGATTACTTCTCTACGCACGATCTGAGTTTGAGGGATAGAGGTTTTAGTTTTTTGGTGCGTTGGTTGTATTGAGTTTCTGTTTAGGATCTAACGATTGTTCGTACCTCCAGGGAAACGCAGCTGCAGCCACAACAGCTCACGGATCCGTCTGCGCAGATATGCCGAAGGAAAAACAAGGCGCACCTTGGGTACGGGCGGGATGACGCGTGGACAGGGACGGAGAGGAGGGGAAGAGCCGGATGAGAGCCTTGCACGTGAGTTTTGTTTTTGGGTGATGTTTTACGCGTCTTTTTGAGGTTGCTTTGTCTGTTCCTCATGTGCGAGTTTCAATGTTTTACGCATCTTTCTTGCTTGCTTTCGTTTGCTGGCGTTTTGTTTCTTTTCTCCAGGCCCTTCGACATTCCTTATCCTTTCTTAAGGACTCATATAAATTATTTGCAGACCGTGCCGACTTTTGGCTTTCGTAGCGATTTTTTACGCGGCTTTTTCGGTTTGTTTCGTCGGAGTTCCTTCTCTCTGTTCCATTTTCTCCCGCCATACCTTCCTTGCAGACGAGTTTCAAATATTTTACATGTCTATTCTTATTTTTTTTCATTACATGTATCACTTTAATTCTTTTCCTTTGTCATTTATTTCCTGCTCGCCAATTTTTGATATTTTTTCGCGTGTATTTAGGTTGCTTTCGTTTCATTTCTCATCATCCCTTCCCTTCTTTTCCTTTCCTTTTTAGTTACTTTTTCTTTCTTATAGCGTCATATATTATTTTCGAACTCACTCGCCTATGCAGAACACTCGCGGTATCTATACGACCTACATGTAGTGAGCAATGACAGGACGACCGACCAGCCGTCTGATCCCGCTCCGCCCCCGCCTCCGCCTCTGATTCTACCTCAGACTCATGGGACTCAGAAGAAGACGCGTACTCTGCACACCTGGGATCCAGGAAAGCTTGTCAACAACAACAACGCACGAACGGCAAGCGTAGGTACAGACCCAGGCCTGCTTGCGGGGGAGTGCTTCCACCTTCCCGTGCATGCCGTCGCGCACGCACTCCGAGTTGCACCAGGACGATGATGAAGGCTCTTGTGGGGACGACGACGCCGAGAATGAGACGAGGAGCTTGCGGAGGCTCTGCATGAGCACGTCGGGGATCCGGGGCTGGAATGGCCTCTTGCTTGGGATCGACGTCCACGGCGTGGACGAGAGGGTGGACGCCATGCTTGGTGTGTTCGGGCATGGGCACGGGCACTGGTATGGGTATGCGTTGAGTGCGCTCATGGAGGGGGGCGGAGAAGGACGTGGAGGAAGCTCGAGTTAAAGACGACGGGGAAAAGGTTGCCGATTAAGAGTGGCGCCGTGTTACATTATGATTTTGCTAGTCTTTAGTGTATGTATGTATGGGTAGCTTTATGTATCGCTTGTGGAGTTTTTGTGTTGCTATAATTTGAGAAAGCTGGTCGGCGCGTCTTGAATTTTCTTGGAGCAAGCGCCTGGTAAGTATGGGAACTTATGGACCTCGAGAAGGGAGGGACAGGGACATGGGCATTTTATTAGGCTAGTATTATCAAAACGCGATGAAATCGTTCCGAGTCCTACAAATTTGCTTGTCTACGGTTTTTATTTTAACCAGATTCAAAATTTCAAACTGCTACTGCCTTCGCGATTACTCGCTACTTGATTCATAAACAGACTACTCGTCGAACTCCCAAACGTTCTATGGTAGGAAGCCAATTTAGGAATTCATCACAGACGAGAAACTGGTCAACTTACAAAAAAATCTCCCGACTCACTCTCTCAATGCTTCCTCCGTCTCTACTCGGGCAAGATACCGAGCAATCTCCCGTGTTACAGCTCTTTTCCGGCGGGTATACTTCCTTGATAGTGGTCCAAACTTGTGTCGACGTGCCAGTGCAGTCAGCTCTTCGGAGACGTCGGATTTGGGGAGTACATGCGTAAGGCATTTCAACCCCAGGTAGAGTGCCATATTGGAACCATAAACCCGATCACGGCGACACCATTCTTCCCTCGGAAGTCCTGGTAGTAATTGGGTTATTTGTGCCGCTTCAGATGATTTTGCTTGTTGCACAAGGTTTCGCCAATGCCAAGGGGATTTTTTCCATCTTTTGTACTTGCTTTCGATTGTATTGTACTTTGGAATGATTTTCTCCGAGTGATTGGATATGTATTTCAGAAAATACACAGCAGCCGTCGTGTAATGCTGGCTGTTTAGTACAAATTCCCCAGATCGATTGGGGTCTTCTAGGAATTCTGAAATAAATTGAGAATAGTCAGGGAAAAAATGAACATCAATGGAAAGGGAGAGTTTGTCCAAAGTCCTCTGAGCCTTATGCAGTTGGAATAACAGATTCACACCTCCGGTAAAGTTGACTTTAATAGCTGCCACCAGAGCTGTCAGATTTGGTTTGGAATATATTTTTTTCATTATTCCTTGGGCAACCTTGTCAAAAAGCCAAAGTTGGTGATCATGTAGGTTTGATTCATTGTCAAATCCCTAACTTGTGTCAAAGTCTAGAAAAAACATAGAAAAAGTAAATACCCATAGTTTGACCAATGAAAAAAATTTGGGGAGAAAAGCAGAGAGTCCTGAATTGACTAGTAGAGACCCAAATGATATATTGGTCAGGTCAATGTGGAGCTTCTTGGTAGGTGTAGCTTTGAAAAGGAGTTCTAGAGCAACCCATGCAACTTCTGCGCTTATTTCTTCTGTCAAAGATTATTGGGGTTTCAAACATACATTCAGAAATATGAACAGCTATACCTTGAAGGAAATGAATACACAAATGTGCTAATTCAGCGCAGAGCAAAGGTGCACCAATATAGAATTCTTGTGCCCGTGGTTGATCAAAAAGAAAATCCGCTAGAGATGCATGAGAAGCCTGCAGTCCTTGTTTGCTTTCACCTCGGAGTGTGTACTCCTCAATAGAAATAAGAGATGCAATGTCACATAGAAGCCATGAGATATCACCAGGACTCAGCAATAAGATCCTTTCTATGACACTCATGCCCACAAGATTGAAGTGGAAATGGATGGCAAGGATACGGAGGACTGTTTCACGATCATCTGCAGATGACAAAATGTGCCTGTATAAGGCATCCAGTTCAGCGAAGGGCATGTCGCGGTCTGGAGGACGGATCCCAAGGATAATATCCAACCTCAGTGGTGGCCGATGCCGAGATGAAGAAACAAATTTGACTACGGTTGATGCGTAAACAAACTGACCAGACGATTTCCGGACTAACGTCCTCAAATCATCATCAACCGGCCAAGTCGACAGGATTTGAGCCCTAAATGGATGTGTTTCCTTGATTTCTGTGAATTTGTCCTGGAGGAAGAGTCGAATGTCATCATCTGGAAGATAGTCATCGTTGAGGACAAGTCGGCTTGTGATGTCCTTCAAGTATCCTATGTTGAACGCACCCATTATATCGTGCTCTGGGCGACTCGCGATAAGGAATATTAATGGTAAGCGGTGTTGTTGGAGCGATCGTGAAATAGCGGATAGGATTTTGACCTGGCTGTCTCGGTTACCGCACTCGTCGAGGCCGTCTATAATGACGATACGAGGAGCAGCCACAGCATCAAAAAATCCAGCTTCGATTCGTTTCTGTAGAGGCTTCATGATCAAGGCTAACAGCTGGGTATCAAGCGACCGAGTGAAGATCAATGGATCGAGTTCGATCGCTTGGACGAGGTGATCCCGAATATCTGGAAAACAGATTGAGGCTTGATACGCAATAGTCGCGACGAGCGAGCGTTCGTGGTTTCGTGTCGGGTCGAACCTCGAAAAGAAGTAACTGGCTATGAGTATTCCTTCCTCGTAGCAGAGCTCCGCAATGGAACGGGAGATGGCCGACTTGCCCGATCCTGCTGGGCCATATAGCCACTTGATTAGTGCGTCTCGGGCTTCTGGGTCGAGACCGCGAATCCAGTCCATGATCTTCTTGAGGACAGCAACTCGGGTGTTGGGGTGACATTTGGGAGGGTCGTAAACGTCGTTGGAGTTGTGGAATGCGGTATGTGAAACAACCTCAAGCAGGCGGTCAAAGGGATCTAAAAATCCTCCGGTCGAATATGAACTTTCGACTTGCAGATTGTACGTACCTCTGGAAACCGGGTAGTGTTGATGAGTATGTTGGTGAAGGTTGTGGACACTAGTAAATTGTCCACCAGTCACTACAGTTTGTGAACCGAAGATTGAGGTAGCCATTGCGGCTAGGGAAACGCTAGTGAATGGCTATGTGGAAGGTCGATGTGGGCGAACGGGCTCAAGATGGAGCCAGGTCCTCACCGCGCTGAGAGCTCTCTGATAATGGGTGAGAATGTGTCAGTCAGCAGGCCAATTGGACAGAAATGGTCTGACATGGGATTGCCATGAACTGCTTTTTGCACTGCCGCACCCAGATTGGGCATGTAAACCGCAAGTTTTCTGGATTTGGACAGGTGAAGTCTCTCTACCACTGCAGGATGGGCTATGATGCATATATGATGGACGTTGTCAGATTCAATTCCAAGACACACCGTCCGAGTCGGATGCTGTCGGATTTTAGATCAAACCCACGAGGGAGAGGTAACGTCGACCTGTACCCACTTATCTCACCAACAGAATCCCAAGCATCGACTGTGCGGTTCGTAAAAATGTCCCAGGCGCATAGGTACGTTGCTGGTGTAGTTGACCAAAAATAATGCACCTGAGAAAAGCGACGTCGACTTTCAGCCTCAAGACCTCGGACGCGTCGCGACACACATTTAGCGCGTTTCATCACCGCTTACCAGCACCGATGGTGTCTCAACCTTGGACTCTGAGCTCTAGGGCTCGTGAACAAAGAGATTTCCATGAACTCGAAGTGACCGTGAATTGATCGTGAAGGAGGGACCCGAGCAGTCTGCTAGCAGGACCCTGGACACCGACCAATCCTTCCGAGCTCCCTCCTCCCCATGTTAGTCGCCATCGCCATCCCAATCGTATTCCCAATTGAAATGCATTTCCTAATGCTCAGCCCTACTAAGCCAAGTGATGTCCTCATCCAACGCCCTCTCTATGTCTCCATCTACCCCGAAAGCACCATCGTGGTCCACGCTGGCTCGACGTCCAAGCTCCCTGCTCACTAATAGCCCTAACACCTCCATCGTCCAAGGCACATTTAAGCACCTCGAAACAGCAGAGACAACCGATCAAGGTGCGGATGTCGTGCTCTCTGCTTTCGACCCGCCTGTCACGGTGGCAGCAGTGCGCTATCCCGCCAGATGCGCCGTCGCAATCACATATGAGAGTCATAGGTTCACCTGGACGTTCGCGACGATTGTGGCAGGAACCGAGCGCGTGGGGGCGGGGTTTATCAGCGACGGACAGACGGGGGGGGGGGGTGAGACTGGCAAGGAAGGAGGGACTTTTGGCATTCGAGATTGGGGAGGAGGAGGTGAGGGTGTGGGTGAGGAAGTCGGGTAGATTTCGGATGTTTAAACTTTCGCCTTTACATACCCATGGTGCGTTTTGAATCGCATTTTGGTGGGATAGTCCTAACCGTTTTTTTCAGTTCAGCAGTTTTTCGTTTTACTCAGTATATACTTGTATTCTAATAGGTCCATGGTTCGCTTTTGCAGCCTCGAATGTGATCTACGTACCTTCTTTCCGGCCTTTGCTCGTGCCTTGTTTGAAGACAGGTTTCCAGCTCAGCAATATGTCTAGACTCTCAAGGTGTTCGGGCCTCGTCAATGGATTCATGACAATTTTCCAACTGCCTCGATTCCCCCTCTTTTTCATCCCTGGATGACCTTCATATTCTCTGTAACTCTCGCCGCCATTTGGTATTCAAAAATCCTACGGCATGACGTTCAAAAGTGACTGCCTAACCCACTGCCACCGACAACTCATACTTGCTTCCGTCATCACATCGAACTCGTGCTTTCCAAAGTTCAGTTTCACGATCTTGGGGCGTTCGTCTTGCCACTGACTGGACCTTTACTTCTAGACTGAACCTTATATCCTCTCCTCTCCAACTTGGCGCACAGATCGACATACGAAACCTCAAGTTCACTACTCAAACCCCGCCAATCTCTCTCGAACGAGTTGAGATGGAGACTGAAGCACTTCAATCGCACGCAGCGATGCACGAATACTCATTTTTTATGTCGTTGGTCCGAGTTGTCCTCAGGATCATCACCACTAGTTGGCGCACGCACCTGGGTCTTGGGCATCTTCCCGATTTCAATCAAAGCCTCGTGTATACACACCCAACAAAAAACAAGACTGTAGCTTGAACAGACGATTTTCCATTTCATCGGGATTTTCGGCAATTTCTCCTCAGGTTTAGTAGTCGTTTCCTTTTCCAAATTGGAAGTTAAATATTCAACATCGACTTTTCATCTCAGGACCACCTCGACACCTTCGTGGGACACGTCGCTCGTCGTCCTGCTGAACCAGGAAAAGCGACGAGGCTGTGTCGACGTAAAGCCAACGATCCAACCTAGGACCTACGGTATCGACGTGCTTACTTTCGAACGCGAAGTGACATCATCTTCTGGTTAACGGTGAGTCTAAGTGAACTTCTCCAGCCCGTTCGGCGCCTTCTTCTGAGCTTTACCTTCTTCTGAGCTTCACTGAACATCTCTTTTTCCGGAACAGCTACCTACAGACAGTGAGTCATACCTCTTCGACGGAACCTGCCACTCAGGCTGCCCATTACCTGGCCCACACTCGTCAAATTAGGAGCAGTGACTTTTGTTTTCCAGGTTCCAAATGCAATTGATTATTCGAGGCTCGTTTCCGCTTATGCTTGCCCTCGGACTGCTAGCACTCTCAGCTCTGCGTAAGTCGAGGCGTATTCCAACCGGTTTGACATGTATGACACGCACGAGCAGTGGCATGTGTAACTTGGGTATCGGCCTTGGCTTTATTTTTCCCCGATTTCCTGCCCTTTTTTACCACCGCCAACGCTGCTGCACATCACACAGTTTCAATGTCGCCGTTGCTGTCGCCGTACGACTGTGACTCATTTCGTTGTTGACAGGAGCGCAGAGACGAGACACGACGGGTGAAAGTGATGGATTAAGATGAGTGACACGGCGAGTATCTACGGAATACACTAGATATGAGCCGTGGGAATGAATCCAGAAGCAGACGACGGAAGGGCATGGACATTTAGTCCAACACACCCCCACAACTGAGGGAGTCTGCAATGGATATCAAAAGGAATGAATAGAGTGTGTTGCATGAAGAGTGAAAGAAGCACCCCCAGAGAAGCACCCCCATGAAATAAGGTATTGGAGAAAATAAAAGAGTGTGTCGCATAAAAAATGAGAAAAAGCACCCCCAGGTAAAACACCCCCATAGAATAAAGTATTAGGGAAAATGGTGGCACCCCCATACAGAAAGAAATTGGAAAATAAAAGGAGAAATTAAGTAAACTACAAAATTAAGGAGGAAGTTCAAAAAATTCAGATGGGAGGGGAGGTAAAAGAGTTTTCTGAGCAATAATCAGGGGAGGTGGTGGAGGATCCATCAAATAAAGACTAGAAGATGAAAGTGGAGAAGGAGAAGTGATTGGTAAATGTGAAGAAGGTTGTTGAAAATGAAGAGAATGAAGAGATGAACAAGAATGTTCAGTAGAAACTTGAGAAAGATGACCAGGTGATGTAGACAATGGAAGAGAAGTGGGTTCTACTGAGGAAAGCTGAATAGAAGATGAAATTAAAGGGACTGGTGGCAGGGGAGGAGGAGAAGATACTGGCTGGAAAAATGATAGGCCTGCAAATGGTTGAGAAACCGGACTTTGTAGAGGCAAAATTGGCTGTTCTTGTAATAGAGGAGAAGGTAAGGAATGGATGGATGGAGGTGAATTAAATGGTAAAGGAGTTGATGAATTTAGAGAAAGAGCTTGATAGTGTTGTGGATTATGAGCAAGGTCAGAGAGCATTGCTGAAAAAGCCTTTGCCATTGCATCAAAAAGACTGCGTGAGGGCATCTTCGCATGTGGAGCTGCTGGAGCAGGCGTACTTGGAGCGGGTATACTAGGTGCAAGAACTTTGAATCTAAGCACTAGAAAACCATCTTCACGAGTAAGTGGAACATATTTTGGAGTGTTGGGTGACGAGATACGAGATTTATGGGAGAAAAGCATCCTAGGGGTTCGGGAAGTAATCATGAATTGGTATCCTCGAAAACATCCAGACAGTGTGGAAAGGAAGTGGTGGGGTGAATTGGGAACATGCCAACAATTCTTGACCTGAAGTGTAATCGATTGTCCGCCGGCAAAAACCTGAACATGAACGTCACCTGTACCTTCAATGACCAACTCGGTTCCAAATGCTGTACGATGAATCTTGCTTCCAGCGGAATAGGTCACGAACATTGAACGCTCGGAGAAGATACTAGATGGCAAGGTCGTGTCGATGACGAGATAGGACGCTGGTTTGGGTAATTTGGGATTAGGCTTTGGTTTACGACGAGGCAAGTTTGGTGCAGAGGGCCGTGATCTCCTGACTTTTGACGGCATTGGTAGAGGTTGGTGGAAGGCAGGCTAAAATCAAAAGAAAAACAAGCTAGAAAAGAAGGAACCTGAAGCGCAGCTAGAGAAAAGAAAAGGCCAGACGTCCAAAAAAGCGAAGAGACTGAATATATGCGCTGAATTTTGAAAATATGACAGAGTCGCAGCGTTGTGGAAGAAAAAAGACGATTTGGTGAGGCGGCGAAGTGGCAACTGATAACTAGAGACTCGGATTATGACTGCAGTTGACCGAAGGCAGTTAACCGCGGATCCGGAGGTGTACGTTTCAAGTGTGAGGACCGTACGAATGCCAAGGCAGGTGTGAAGACCTATAAAACCAGCTCAAAATGCGGGCGTGTAGTGATTGCGCGACAGAAATACAGTAGAGCACTGCAGAGTCGGACAGAAAATGACGAGAGTGGTGAGGAAAGTGCAAGGGATGGCCGGATGTCGTTGACTATCGGGTTCCTTTTGACCGGACGCCTATAGGCTATCGGGTTCTTGACTTCCTAAAAATTGAAATAACGTAACGCGAAAGGGTTCGACAGCGCGCGCGGAAACCGAACGGGCCGAAGTCGACGTCGGACGAATGTACGGTATGAGAGCCGCAAGGTCGGACGAAAAAGCCAAAATAGTGGATTCTAAGTCGGAGATCCTTTGATGCAGCTGCGAAAGCAGCGGCGGTTGTCGTGAAAAATCGTCTATAGCGATGCGGCGGGGCCCATAACCTGTTGACAGGAGCGCAGAGACGAGACACGACGGGTGAAAGTGATGGATTAAGATGAGTGACACGGCGAGTATCTACGGAATACACTAGATATGAGCCGTGGGAATGAATCCAGAAGCAGACGACGGAAGGGCATGGACATTTAGTCCAACATTCGTTTCGTTTCGACTGTCCATTCGAGTGTGTCCTAGGTCACTGCTGCTTGTTTTTGAATCTTATTGCGACGTCTATGGGCATTTATCACACCTTTCCAGAATTGAACTTAATTGAGATATCTTGAAATCGGCCTGTGCAGAATGCGACAGAGCTCGATAAGCTCGACTGCTGCCCTGGTTACTCGTCCTTACTGCCTAACCATTGTCATGCCAAACCCGCGCAATTTGATGTTTGGAATTCGCATCATTTGAGCGGCTAGTGGCTAGGGTTTTATAAGGTCTGATTCGATTCAGAATTAGGTCCACGCTTTCTTGGTTGTTACAAGAACTGCTTCTTTGGAGGAGCAAATTCTGTGCTTAGCCTTGCCCACGTTCCTTCGAGTTCCGGAACTACAGTCAGGGACCTTTCGGTTTTTTGAGTCGAGAATGTCCCCAGTCCACCATTTTGATTGTCCCACCGGTACTTGGTCGTCGATTCTCGCACCTAAACCGGTGCTCTTCTAAGAAGACCGTAAATATACTTTAACGCGTATTTTTATCAAAGGCGGGAGGGACAATTGAAATTCCATAGCCGGGAGGCGATTAAACCTCAAAAACCGCCCCTTTCATTACTTTGAACTCAGGGGTTATAAGTATAGGACTAAAAATTGATACCACTCGATAAATCATAACGAATAGAAAACAATCGACGCGAACAGGATGTTCGGGCGGCATCTGCGAGGTGACGCGTACCAAATTGGGTACACGCGTCAGTCACGGGATGCGAAAAGCTAGGTCACGTTTGGAGTCTAGGTCGCAAAAAATAGATGCCTAGACTCTATTCATGTTTCCCATTTTTCCTCAGCCAGCTAATTTACGAACCATAGCAGCATAGCAGGCATTGCGAAATCTGCGTATACTATGAGATGCTCGTTAAGACGCAATCGTGAGTCCTTCATCTCTCCTTGTTCAGTTGTCCTTCGTTTCCACGTGTTTAGTCCTCCGTCCCCCTTCCGCGTTCGAAAACACGCACTGACGAACGGATTCTACAGACACACACACGCGACGCCCGAGATGATGACCTCCTTCCAACATCATACTGATGAACATGTCAACTTTCTGCGCAATCGACCCCAACCCCCGAGACAGCAGAGGTGATGAAATGTCACGGGATGTGGTGGGTGTCCTCCTTCTCATTCTCCCTGTCGAGAAAGGGATTGATTTATCTCTACATACAGTTCACGTAGTCAAAAACAACCCCGCCCTCAACAGCGTTTTCGAGTTCTGCTCGACTTCAGCTGGAGGTACCCCTTGGTAACGTCTTTCCTTTCCCTGCCTCCTTCTCCCTACTCAACCCCGACCCCATCACAGGCGGCTCGCCTCCTCCGCGGACATCGCCATCGTCATCAACGCAGCTGGCGGGCAGCACCATAGTAGGGGTCTGCTACCTCAATGACATCGTCCCCGGGATCCGCAACATCGGCCTCGAACTTTTGCATTTCGCGTTCCGTCTCGCGAGTCTGGTGCATCTGCATCGATTAACATCACCGCCCACATTCGCGACAGGGTCCTGGTGGAGGAGGAGAGGTTCTACACGACGGAGAGCCCACTGGTAACTAATCGGTAACGCCATCCGTTCCCTATCTCCTTCCTCTACTCATCCTTCACTCCCTTTCGCAGGTGCCGCACAGTGTTTTGCTTCCTTCCCCTCCTCTCCTTCCACTACCACCACCATTTACTCGGTCGGCAAGCTGACAAGTGACCATGCCGAGAAGCGCTGGTCTCGCAGTTCAAGGTTTTGCTAGATTAACGGCGTACGTTGACGAAGTCATCTTTCTCCTCGAGGCCCTGCCCTGCATCTCCTGTGTGTTCTGTATCAACATCAATCTAGTCATCGACTGCAATGGTCCACCATGGAGACGGCTTAAACGACGCGTTTTACACGACGGAGGTGGACTCGCTGGTGATAACGCGTA
Source organism: Galerina sulciceps (assembly GCA_023014345.1). Taxonomy (NCBI): domain Eukaryota; kingdom Fungi; phylum Basidiomycota; class Agaricomycetes; order Agaricales; family Galerinaceae; genus Galerina; species Galerina sulciceps. The sequence continues at coordinate 241,075 of JAEDXJ010000051.1, read as the reverse complement.
TCGTCGCGCACTTCCTCAGAAATCAAGATGCCCCGCCCCGCCCCATCCTCATCCTCCTGGCCTCTGTGGGCGCGGGGGAAGTACATCATACACTATCAAAATCATCAGAACTACCGTATTCGCAATCACCATCGCCAGGGGGCTGACTTGCGATTAACACCCGACCTGTGCTCTTGGCTCGGGCTGGAGGCGGAGACGCCAAAGCAGAGATGAGCCCGGAGCTGCAGCCTGCCGACACGGACCCTCTTTTCGCTTGATTTTCCAGTGGGCCAAGGCGAGGTTTCGCCTGGAAGGACCGGAAAGTGATTCCCTACACGAACGATCTAGATTTTGGAGATCCGGGTTTTGGGATTACTCGATTCGGTGCGTTGGGTTTTGTGTTTGGTGTTTCGGTCCTTTTTTGTCTGTTTTTTTTTTTTTTTTTTTTTCTTTCTGATCCCTTTTTGTGTCTTCCAGGGAGACGGCGCTGGGAGAGCTGGAACAGCAGCTGCTCATGGGTGCGCTGTCTGTGCAGATCATGAGGCAGGACGTGCCGAGGGCTGGAATCTCGGGTTTGGGTTGGGCGAGGGCGAGGGTGGGTGGACGGAGTGGGTGGAGAGCGGGTGGAACGAAAGGGTGGGACGAGCTGGATGGGAGGCTTGCGGGTGAGTTTTTGGCTTTTCTGGTGGTATTTTAGTCGTGTTTTTTGATTGCCTTCGTTGTGGTTCGTACTTTTTCTCGACTGAGAGGCATTTTTTTCTTTGCTCGCGAAATTTTGATGTTTTCAACGCGTTTTTTGGGGAGAGTTAATCTCGTTTCTTTTGTCTACTTCCGTTCTTTTGCTTTGTCCTTCGTTCCTTGTACGCGAGTTTTCATGTTTTAAATAAACCGTCTTTCTCTATTTTGTTTCTTTTCTCCAATTCGTCCCTCTTTTCCTTTTTCTTCTTTCCTTCTCTTCTCCTTTCTTGAATACTCATATATTATTGCCTATTGTACTGACCCCCCCTCCTTAGAACGCAGGCAAAACGAACAACCGAAATCACCACGACCGTCCATTCGTCTGGCTCTAGTTCCGCATCTGCCTCCGCCCCTGCCAGTGAGGAGCACTGCGACCTCTCAGGTTCCCGCCATCGCACGCACACACGAGGAAGAAAACTTTCGTGGTGACGACGAAGCCGACAATGAGACGAGGGGCGCGAGGAGCTCCTTTATGAGCGCGTCTGGGATTCGAGGATGGTATGTGCCCGGACTCGGGCTCGGGCTCGGCAGTGTGGATGGGCCGGTGGACGTCGTACTTGGAGGATTTGGGTATGCGTATGCGAGGTCGGAGGCAGGCGCTGGGTTCGCTCATGGAGCGCGGCGGGTGGGTGAATGGAACGAGGGCGGTTGGGGGGGAAGTTGAGGAGTACAAGGTCCTGGAGGAGGGTGTGATGGCTATTGATTGAGGTTGGCACCACGATGTGGTATGATTTTGCTAGTTTGTAGTGTATGGGTAACTTTATTGTACGTATGTATCGCGGGTAGTTTTGTTGTGTTAGGATATTTGTCTTGAGAAAGCTGGTCGCCTCTTGGATTTCTTGAAGTAAACATACAGTGAGTACGGGAATGATCAATAAGAACTGAAATTTTGGCAATGATTGGGCCAGTATTATCAAAACGCGATGAAGTTGTTCCGAGTCCTACAAATTTATTTTTACCAGGTTCAAACTACTACTATCCCCGCGATATCGATTACTCGCCAGGCTACTTTATTTAAAACGGACAAGTCGTTGAACTACGAGTCGTTCTATGGTAGGAAGTCATTTTAGTCGAACTCCACGCAGACTCAAAACCGTTCAACTTACAAAAAAAAATCTTTCAATTCACTCTTCCATCGCTTCCTCTGCTTTCACTCGGGCAAGATACCGAGCAATCTCCCGCGTTACAGCTCTTTTCCGGCGGGGGTGTAGCCTTGATAGTGGTCCAAATTTGTGTCGGCGTGCCAGTGCGGTCAGCTCTTCGGAGACGTCGGATTTTGGAAGTACATGAGCGAGGCATTTCAACCCCAGGTAGAATGCTCTTTGAGAAGCATAAACCCGACGACGACGACGCAGACCTCGCCTTGGAAGTCCTGGTAGTAATTGGGTTATTTGTGCCGCTTCAGATGATTTTGCTCGTTGCACGAAGTTTCGCCAAAGCCAGGGGAAATTTTTCCATATTTCATACTTCCTTTCAACTGTATTGTACCTTGGAAGGATTTTCTCCGAGTGATTGGATATGTATTTCAAAAAATACACAGCAGCTGTTGTGTACCGTTTGCTGTTTAGCACAAATTCCCCAGATCGATTGGGGTCTTCAAGGAATTCCAAAATAAATCGAGAATATTCAGGATAAACATGGACACCAATGGAAAATGAAAGTTTGTCCAAGGTCATCTGAGCCTTATCCCGCTGGAATAATTGGTCTATTGCCGAAGAAAATCGGACCCAATCACCTTCAACTGTAACTGTTGCTACCAGAGCTGTCAAATTTGGCCATAGATACATTTTTTCCATTATTCCTTGGGCTAACTTGTCAAAGAGCTGAAGTTGGTGATCATGTAGGTTTGATCGATCATCGAATTCCTAACTTGTGTCAATGTCTGGAAAACAACATAGAAAAAGTAAATACCCATAGTTTGATCAATGAAAAAAATTTGGAGAGAAAAAAAGGGAGTCTGGAATCAACTAGAAAAGACCCAAATGAGATATTGGTCAGGTCATCATGGAGCTTCTTGGTTGGTGTGGCTTTGTAAAGGAGATTTACAGCAACTGATGCCACTACCCAGTACCTTTCTGAGTCTTCTGTCTCAAAGAATATTGGAGTTCAAGCATGCATTTAGAAATATGAACAGCTATACCTTGAAGGAAATGGATATACAAATGTGCTAATTCAGCACAGAGCAAAGGAGCATCAATATAGAATTCTTGTGCCCGTGATTGATCAAGAAGAAAATCCTCCAGAGATGCATGAAAAATTTGCAGTCTTTGTAGGTCTTCACCTTGGTATGTGTACTCCTCAATAGAAATAAGTGATGCAATGTCACATAGAAGCCATGAGATATCACCAGGACTGAGCAACAAGATCCTTTCTATGACACTCACGTCCGCATGATTGTTAGAGTGGAAATGGATAGCAAGGATACGGAGGACTGATTCACGATCCTCTGCAGATGACAAAATGTGCGTGTATAAGGCATCTAGTTCAGCAAAGGGCATGTCACGATTTGAAGGACGGACCCCGAGGATAATATCCAACCTCAGTGGTGGCCGATGTCGAGAGGATGAAATAAATTTGATGACAACTGACGCGTAAACAAACTGACCAGACGATTTCCAGACCAACTTTTCCAAATCACCATCAGCCGGCCAAGTCGACAGGATTTGCGCCCTAAATGGATGGGGCAGCCGTTGAATGCCATGTTGTACGAAACTGGTACAACCTGCGGTCACAAAGTGGTACAGCCCGCGGTCCCAATGATGGGAAGCACATGACAAAACACCGAGAAATTACACAGTTACGGTAGTAGTTGATTTTTACACACCTTGACATTGAAGTAGATAAGATAAATTCAAACCGGAGTGTCAGTCAACTGCGAGATAAATTATTGGGAGTTAACTAGCACTCCCCATACAGTTATTTTTTGTGGGTGGTGCAGGAGAACTACTGAATAAATAATTCGGAGTTCACTGACACCACCGTGCAGCTGAATAGAGCGACTGTGGTGCAGGAAAACTTGCAAATGAGTTATTGGGGGTTCACTGGCACCACCGTGCAGCTAAATTCTGCGACGGTGGTGCAGTTAAACTACGAAAGAAATTATTTGGGGTTCACCCACACCACCGTGCAGTTAAAATCTGCGATGGTGGTGTGGTTAAACTACCGAATAGTTCATTGGGGGTTGAGCCGCACCACTGCGCAACTAAAATCTGAGATGGCGGTGGGGTAAAACTACCAAATGAACTATTCGGGGTTCACCCACACCACTGCACAGTTAAATTCTGCGACGGTGGTGTGGTTAAACTACCAAATAATTAATTGGGGGTTGATCTATACCACCGCGCAGCTAAGATATGCGATGGTGGTGCGGTTGAACTACCAAATAATCATCTGGGGGTTGAGCCGGACCACCGCGCAGCTAAAATCCGCGACGGTGGTGCTGTCAAACTACCAAATAATTAATTGGGAGTTGATATGCACCACCGCGCAGCTAAAATATACAATGGTGGTGTGGTTAAACTACCAGATAATTATTTGGGGGTTGAGCCGCGCCACCACGCAGCTAAAATTTGTGACGGTGGTGTAGTTAAACTACCAAATGATCATTTGGGGGTTGAGCCGCACCACCGCGCAGCTAAAATATACGATGGTGGTGTGGTTAAACTACCAGATAATTATTTGGGGGTTGAGCCGCACCACCACGCAGCTAAAATTTGTGACGGTGGTGTAGTTAAACTACCAAATGATCATTTGGGGGTTGAGCCGCACCACTGCGCAGCTAAAATATACAATGGTGGTGTGGTTAAACTACCAGATAATTATTTGGGGGTTGAGCCGCACCACCACGCAGCTAAAATTTGTGACGGTGGTGTAGTTAAACTACCAAATGATCATTTGGGGGTTGAGCCGCACCACCGCGCAGCTAAAATCTGCGATAGTGGTGCGGTTAAACTACCAAATAATCATCTGGTGGTTGAGCCACACCACTGCGCAGCTAAAATTCGCGACAGTGGTGCGGGCAAACTCCCATTTAAATTAGTTGAAGTGTAGCAGAACTACCACTTGCCTAATTTCTATGTGGGTGGTGTTTGTAAACTCCGGATAATTTGGGAGTTCAACAGTACCAGCATCGTAGAAATTGACCAAAAAGGGTGGGTGGCATACGGGTGGCATACGGGTGGCACACGGGTGGCATACGAGTAGCACAGATTCTCAAATTTGAGATGGTGAAACATTTGTCCTTGAATTCTTTCCTAAAACTTGGTATGACTATTTTAGACATCTTATACCTTTGGTCTACACCGATTAGACCCCAGAATGAGTCAACTATGTTGCTCCAGAGAGGGGAAATTTTGCATGCCTTTTGAGGACATTGTTTCTATATTTTTCGGACGTATATTAACGGTAAAAATATGTTTTATACATAGACAGAAAGGAAAAAATGTCCTGATTACAGTGCAATAAGGAGCTAGTAAGATAGACGATTCGTTGGAATGTTATTCATAAAATGGTTGAAATTTCATACTTTGAGGTAATTGGACAACCCTGACACGAATTCTTTGCCTAAAAATCTATAGTGTACATCGGCGGAAAGCCTGTAAAGACGCGAGCACGTTGAAAAAAACCGTTTTGCAATTGAGGTATTTCTTTGGGAGATATTTATCTAACAGTCCAAAGACATCAAAATGAATGCCTAATAACCGGGAGATCAATGACTTGACATCGAGTGTTCCTAATGGAATCACAGCACAGGTGTCCAACTTCGGTCTCTTTGGGACTGTAAAACACATATCTCTCTAGGAAACACTTATATTCCAGTAAGGTTTTTTTCAACGTGCTCGCGTCGTTACAGGCTTTCCGCCGATGTACACTATAGATTTTTAGGCAAAGAATTCATGTCAGGGTTGTCCAATTACCTCAAAGTATGAAATTTCAACCATTTTATGAATAACATTCCAACGAATCGTCTATCTTACTAGCTCCTTATTGCACTGTAATCAGGACATTTTTTCCTTTCTGTCTATGTATAAAACATATTTTTACCGTTAATATACGTCCGAAAAATATAGAAACAATGTCCTCAAAAGGCATGCAAAATTTCCCCTCTCTGGAGCAACATAGTTGACTCATTCTGGGGTCTAATCGGTGTAGACCAAAGGTATAAGATGTCTAAAATAGTCATACCAAGTTTTAGGAAAGAATTCAAGGACAAATGTTTCACCATCTCAAATTTGAGAATCTGTGCTACTCGTATGCCACCCGTGTGCCACCCGTATGCCACCCGTATGCCACCCACCCTTTTTGGTCAATTTCTACGATGCTGGTACTGTTGAACTCCCAAATTATCCGGAGTTTACAAACACCACCCACATAGAAATTAGGCAAGTGGTAGTTCTGCTACACTTCAACTAATTTAAATGGGAGTTTGCCCGCACCACTGTCGCGAATTTTAGCTGCGCAGTGGTGTGGCTCAACCACCAGATGATTATTTGGTAGTTTAACCGCACCACTATCGCAGATTTTAGCTGCGCGGTGGTGCGGCTCAACCCCCAAATGATCATTTGGTAGTTTAACTACACCACCGTCACAAATTTTAGCTGCGTGGTGGTGCGGCTCAACCCCCAAATAATTATCTGGTAGTTTAACCACACCACCATTGTATATTTTAGCTGCGCAGTGGTGCGGCTCAACCCCCAAATGATCATTTGGTAGTTTGACAGCACCACCGTCGCGGATTTTAGCTGCGCGGTGGTCCGGCTCAACCCCCAGATGATTATTTGGTAGTTCAACCGCACCACCATCGCATATCTTAGCTGCGCGGTGGTATAGATCAACCCCCAATTAATTATTTGGTAGTTTAACCACACCACCGTCGCAGAATTTAACTGTGCAGTGGTGTGGGTGAACCCCGAATAGTTCATTTGGTAGTTTTACCCCACCGCCATCGCAGATTTTAGTTGCGCAGTGGTGCGGCTCAACCCCCAATGAACTATTCGGTAGTTTAACCACACCACCATCGCAGATTTTAACTGCACGGTGGTGTGGGTGAACCCCAAATAATTTCTTTCGTAGTTTAACTGCACCACCGTCGCAGAATTTAGCTGCACGGTGGTGCCAGTGAACTCCGAATTATTTATTCAGTAGTTCTCCTGCACCACCCACAAAAAATAACTGTATGGGGAGTGCTAGTTAACTCCCAATAATTTATCTCGCAGTTGACTGACACTCCGGTTTGAATTTATCTTATCTACTTCAATGTCAAGGTGTGTAAAAATCAACTACTACCGTAACTGTGTAATTTCTCGGCGTTTTGTCATGTGCTTCCCATCATTGGGACCGCGGGCTGTACCACTTTGTGACCGCAGGTTGTACCAGTTTCGTACAACTGGCGGTCTGGCGGTTATTCGAAATGGATGGGTTTCCTTGATTTCTGTGAATTTGTCCTGAAGGAAGAGGCGAATGTCGTCAGAAGGAAGATAGTCATTATTGAGAACAAGTCGGCTTGTGACGTCCTTCGAGTATCCTACGTTGAATGCACCCATTATATCGTGCTCTGGGCGACTTGCAATAAGAAATGTCAAAGGCAAGCGATGTTGTTGAAGTGCTCGTGAAATCGCGGTTAAGATTTTGACCTGACTGTCTCGGTTACCGCACTCGTCGAGACCGTCTATTATAACGACATGAGGGGCCGTCACAGCATCAAAAAATCCAGCTTCGATTAATTTCTGTAGAGGCTTGACGATGAGGGCCAACAGCTGGGCATCGAGTGAGCGTTTGAAGATCATTGGATCAAAGTTGATCGCTTGGATAAGCAGATCTCGCATGTCCGGAAAACACATTGAGGCTTGATAGGCAATAGTAGCGATGAGGGAATGTTCGTGGTTTCGCGTCGGGTCGAACCTCGAGAAGAAGTAGCTGGCAACGAGTATTCCTTCCCCTTCGCAGAGTTCAGCAATTGACCGGGCGATGGCCGACTTTCCTGACCCTGCTGGACCATATAGCCACTTGATTAGTGCATGTCGGGCCTCTGGGTCAAGGCCGCGTATCCAATCCATTATCTTGTTGAGGACGGCAACGCGAGTGTTGGGGTGACATTTTGGAGGGTCGTAGACGTCGCTGGAATTATGAAATGCGGTATGTGAAACAACTTCGAGTAGGCGCTCAAAGGGATCTGAAAATGCTACGTTCAAATCATCAACTGTCGAGTCGCGGATTGTATGTACCTTTGGAAACCGGGTGATGTTGATGAGTATGGTGGTGGATGTTGTGTTGGTTAAAGTGACCATCGTTCACTTGAATGTTCGAATTTGAACCGAACATTGACGTGGCCATAGTGGCAAGGAAAACACCAGCGAAGGGCTATCTGAACGGCCGATGTGGGCGAGCAGAGTCAAGATGTGGCCACACCTCACCGCCCTCTGATATCTGTGAGAATGTATCAGCCAGCATGCCAGCATGCCAGCACGATAGAAATAGCTTGACGTGAAACCTGGTCCGGTGACATGCGTTTTGCACTGCCGCGCCTACAGAATTCACGATAAATTTTCTGGATTTTGCAAAGTCAAGTGTTCCCACTGCAGATGGGACTGGCTATATTTTAACCACATACCTTCGGATTTTTCAGCCCCGTCAACATAATCGAGACACCGTGGTGTGGGCCACCGTAAACCTGTTTTGGTTTAAAATAGAGGCCTGCGTTATTGATATCAAAAGTCAACTCACTTGCTGTGCACTGCATTCCGAAGAAGGGTCGACTGGTTTTAGCGTTCGATAATCCAGATACGATCTTTATGGAAGGTAAATAATAATAATGTTGGGTCAGAGATTTTTTTGAAACATTCAAACAGACCCTACTTACGTTCGGTCAAAGAATAACGAAGCTGCTGACCTAAACCCAGGTAAAAAATCCATAAGTAGTTTCAGTCGTACTCGCAATGGAGCAGGATTAAAAACGAAATCACGACCAGAGGCGCGGCAAAAATATAGGTCGGATTGAAGGGAGTGGGCCGCAGGAACGACACGCGAAGTCATTTAGTTTGAACAAACGACGGAAACGAGGACCAAGGTAAGCAGGTAGAGCTTTGCCGACTATCGGAAAGACTGAAGGCCTCAGGCGATCACACAGAGCCGGCAAACGACGCGTAACTTGCGTGTGTCAGAGAACAGAGAAGCCCCAACCGAGCTGGAGACGTCGTATGACCACAGAGAGAATTGAACGCGGTAGACCCCGCGAAATGTATTTAAGGACTGGACCAGTCGTCATTTCTAGTCTTGATGCAAGAAACTCAAAATGGCCAACGTCATTCAAGTTTACGATGAGTTCGATGAACATACACCAGGAGATCAAGAAGGGGAGGAAAGGGTGTCGAGAGAAACCAGGAGAAACCATGGAAGTCGACAGAATTATGTAGGAAGCCTCGAAAGCATTCGAGAACCGGCACGGGATGTCACCAATCTTGAAATTCTCCGCGCCGTGCAGAGGTCCGTAGCGCTGTGAGTAGTCTCATACTTACTCAAAGGTCATCCACACCGCCGACTCCGCCTTTCAGTTCAGAGGTGGCGTGGACGTCCCTCTATCTGCACCGACGTTGGCCTGCCCAAGTTTTGACCACAAGAGAGAACGGAGTGCCATTGGCGTCGTTTGAACCTTCCGTTCACGACAGTGCTTTCATTGAGATCAAAAAAGTGAGGCATCGCCATAAGGTCGGAGGAAGCAGAGAATAAATTGCCAGTGGGTTCAAGTTGAAACATTGGTGCTTGAAGAAATTCTATAGAAACCTGGACGAAGTTGGATGTCTTTCAAGTCCATAATTAACGCGTTTTGATCACGACCTAGAAAGTACGTAAACACACCCTGCGTTCTCCAGACTCCCACTCACTCTCCTCTGTACCATCTACAGCCAATGCAATTCCTCATCCTCGGGGGCACAGGCCCAAGCGGCATTCTCCTCATCCGCAAAACCCTCTCCATCTACCCCGAAAGCACCATCGTCATCTACGCCCGCTCGCCGTCCAAGCTGCCCGCAGACCTCACGAACCTCCCCAACGTATCCGTCATCCAAGGCGCGCTCGAGGACCTCGATACAGCAGAGACAGCCGTGCAAGGCGCGGACGTCGTGCTCTCCGCCCTTGGCCCGCCGGTGACGGTGGGGGCCGTACGGTACCCCTCCGGGTGTCCTATCGCGACGTTCTATGGGAAGCTGCTTGGGATGATGCGGCGGCATGGGGTGAGGAGGCTCGTGATCCTTGGGACGGCGTCGATCACGGATGTGAACGATAAGTTCAGCTGGACGTTCGCTGCGATGGTGGCTGGGGTGAAGACCGGCGCGCCGAATGCATACAAAGACGTGGTGGCGATGGGCGAGATCGTGCGGGCGTCTGGTGGTGATGAGGGGGAGTGGGATCTCGACTGGACGATCGTGCGCGTGCCGTTCCTGACTGGCGCGGATACAGAGGGCGTCGTGGTGGGGTATATTGGCGATGGCAAAGTCGGGGTGAGGTTGGCAAGGAAGGCGTTCGCCGCTTTCGTGGTTGGGGAGGTGGGGAGGAGGGAGTGGGTGAGGAAGGCGCCACTCATTTCGGATGCTTGAACTTTTGCTTTTCGGTTTTGCTGTCGAGTCTTGCCAGTGATGTCCTTGGTTTGTGTTTACTATCTATAGCTGTAAGAATGTCCTCCTGTATTGCTGTATTGATGGTTTTTAACTTTATAGATGCTTCATATGTGCTTGCAGTCTCGAATGCGATCCTCCTACGTCAAATTTTGAAGATCCTACCTCGAGTCACTATCGCCTATTCTTAGTATCGATTCCCTGGCTTCGGTGTCCTCACCTCACTCCAAGTCCAAAGCAACGTTATCCCGCCTGGTCGTTATTGGACTGGTGATCATTTCTTCAATTTCATCGTGTGCAATCCCACAATGCACGAACGACGACAGCGTGTGGGTTAAGGCTATCGTGTTTCTCCCCGACAAGTTTGATGAGATGGATTCAGAACCATGATCTATTTCGCGTCCTCCTCGACTCCCTGATCAGTACAAGTAACACAGTCGCATCAAATGCCTTCCAAAGGAGCTCCTCGTCTTCAAAACTGCTATGTCCAACAAAGCACAACTCAGCTCAAGTGTACTCCCAGCTCGTCTTGTTCTTCCTTACGTTCCCCAACCTCAAGCGTCAGCCCACCCGTTCTTTTCGCCGTCCCAGGATATCCCAGTTGGGTACACAGACCTTTGACTGGCCTGAAACCTTCTAGATACCCAAGAACAGCGATGGGTCATTTCGAAATGCGGCATTGTATCTCAAGTCGGGAGTCGGGAGTCGGGACGTCGTCCCCCGGCAGATGCCTCCATCACCCTTTCCTCCAACTCTCTGCCCATTTCGCCTCTGGAATCTGGATTGTATGCGCCTCTCGCTTGCATCAGGTTGGGCGTAAGCCCAATACCTGGATATCGCCTTAACACGACTTGAAAGTTAGCAGCACGGGTTCCAAGATAATGAACTAGGCGGGGCACTTGTTCAACCCACCCGACCGCCGCGAAAGCCATTCGCACTTCAAGTTCCTGACCTGCATATCGCCCATCGTCAAACGAAAGCCATCCTCGTACAGAACACCTGCATGGTCTTACCATACGACTTACTATTTCGCCGCCCCTACTCGCAGTGACTGTTAAAACTCAGTTCCCCTCGAACACTTTTTGTCCTCCAAATGACACGAACGCAGATACTTCCATCACATAAACATTGATGCACTCACTCGACTTCTTATGTGGTCGCTGTATCCGTGCCCTAGAACGTTGCTTTTATCCTCCGAGTCTCACGAACATAGAAGCTGTCATCGCACAGATATCGACGCTGCCGAAGGAAGAACTTGCCTCACCTTCATACTCAACACCACGGATCCCCAGTCGTCTGACCGTGCCGAGAAACGACGTTAAATGACGTCGATTGATCTGCGATAAGTAAAACTCTATCTCAATCACAGTCTGTCAAAGATATTGATTGATACATCCCAAGTAGGCCGGACTCACGCTGGGTACTGGGCGATGCTTGTGCAACGACGCTCAACGCTCTCATTGGTGCTGAAGAACACCTCCAGATGCTGCCTTTCTGGGCTACTCATCGCAAAGGACCGGCGGTCTGAGGTGCATTCGGCGAAAGACTTTTTGGTCATGCGTAGATCCTGGGATACTGTGGATACTTGTCATTTGTCATTTAGGCTTCTTCCACAAGAGCATCACAACCACTATGGAAGAAATGGAGTGGGAATTTTATGCTGCTTGATCAGTATGACGATCCTCCGTCTTCGGGTGATTTCTCCCCGTTATTTCTATATGACGATTCCCAATTTTTTTATAAAGGGCGATCCCCCCGTCGCTTACGTTTCAGTTATACTATCATGAACTCGGATACTGGTGGATACCAATCAGTGCACCAACAACCCTTTGTTCTTCCAGTGTATTCTACCCCAGCCACTTCAATCTCCCATCATGAGTCGTACCCTGATGGCTACGAGCTACATGCCGACCCAAGCCTATACACGCCGTACGATCAAAACCACCCGCCGCAAATCCTTACTGCAAACCAAGTTGTCGATGAATCCACTGCTTTCTTATTGCCTGCGGCACAGGACACTTTCACAGCTTCAGCGCTCATCGGCAAGTTGGATCTTCCGACGGAAACATTGAGCGTCAGCGAGGACTGCCCAATCACCTTCTCCGCCGTTTTTCACGCAGACACCGACCCCTCGCCCGATACCCTGTTCATGTCCGCAGACGGCGTTGGCTTTTACGTACACGCCCAAAGCATCTTGAACTCCTCCCCAACCGCATTCGAGCCGTACCTCGCAGCCCCCCTCACGCTCTCCGACCAGCAGTACAGGACCCAAACCGTCCAACTTGACGCGTCGAGCGCTGAACTGGACATCATATTGCACACCCTTTACGGAACGCCGCCTTCACTTCCCGCACCGGACATCGAAACCCTCATACGCGCCGTGGACCGCATGCCGGCCTACGCGCTGTCCCCCAAGGCGCTCATCCGCCCGCCGACGCCGCTGTACGCCCTCCTCCTCGCCCAGGGTCCCCTGCGGCCTTTAGAGGTATATGCGACGGCCGCACATCACGACCTCGGCTCGCTTGCTGTCACCGTGTCCGCCCACCTCCTCGCGTACGACGAGTCGAGCATCACGGACGCCATGGCCGTGCGGATCGGGGCAATTTACTTGAGAAAGTTGTTGATGCTCCACGTCGAGCGGTCCGCGTCGGCCAAGCGCATCCTCCTGGCTGTGCCGCGCCTCCACCCTTCTACACGGACATGCGGGTTCGACGACCAGAAGGCGCTGATGCGTGCGTGGGCACTGGCGAGTGCGTCTCTGGTTTGGGACGCCCGACCGGGTATGTGTTTTTGCTTTTTTCGGTTTCCTCTTTGTTCTTTGAGTTTATCTTTTGCTTCTTGTTTTGCAGATTTATCGAGCTATGTGATGCAGACTGCGCTGGACCCGCACATGGGGACTCTGCGATGTGAGATGTGTATTCAGGCGCTGAAGGATAGGATCAAGGAGGTGTTGGCACAGTGGGCTTCTGTAAAGGTGAGGCACGTTTCTCCCACCTTTCGTTTCGTTTAAGTTTTGAGTTTTGTGGACATGTTCTTCTGGCTCAGTACTGACTGGCACGACCCTTTTAATGGCAGTTAACTTCGCTAATGCAGTTTTATTGATTCCTAGTCCACCATTTAACGTCGCTATGATGAGTGGGGGGATTTTCCTGAGTCAAGTGGGTCAGACTACAACACAAGTTCGTTTCCGTTTTTTTTATCAATCTCAAGGTCCAATTCAAAGTGGAGAAACCTCTTCTAGCCAAAATTCCCCACCGTGAGCAATTTATTTCTGAACAAAAAGTCAAGTCAGGAAGCGACTTTTTCGAATGAGTCCGAGTGAGTGAGTATCGTATTGATTCAATTTGACAATCTTTTCGGCGGATCTGTAAATATGTAACACTCTTTTCTCAGATTTCCGTAACCCTCTTTCCCTTCCCTGCAATTTATATCGCGTCCCTTCAAGTTGCACTAAGTGTCCTCCAGCAGTTTGCCTTTTGAATTGCTTTCTCTTGGTTCTGTCCTACTTCATCTTACGTTCCACTGATTACATCACAACGTTTTTTATGGGGTATATATTGTAAAATAATTAATGTCTCCCCCACACACCTTTTTTTGTTGCGATCATGCACCTTGAAGTGGCGGAAAAAAAATTGCACACGTTACAACCGCCTTGAAAATTTTATGCAAGTAGAATATTTTCAGTACTACACAAGTGAGATAGAATGCTAAATTTTGTGCACGTTGAGGCTTGCAAAAATACACAGGTGAAATCCGTGCAATAATTCACGCATGTTGTGTTTCCTATAAAACACACAACTTGAGGTCAAAACTTTACACAAGTACGGCCAAAGATAACCCGCTCACTGGCGGCAGACTGGCAGAGGCCTCTGCATAACCACTGATACGCGGCGTGATCAAATTTTGGATTTTGCTGACTTCACGCGCAAGGCCGTAGTAGACGCGCGTCCTCCATTTCACGCATTCCGCCCCGCGACAGCGGATTGCATGTGACTACTATCAGACTCAGTTTTGATATCCTCTCTGTTAACCCAACGATCGGCATTATCACTTCCCTATCCGTTGCGCACCATTGTTCTTCGACTTATCCTACGGTTCGACTTATCCGACCTTTGCTTCCACCCTGACATCTTCTCAATTGCATCATGCTTCGCCCTGATAACCCTCCTCCAATGACCATGCCTCCATCTCGAACCATCTTTATTACTGTTCAGCTCATCATTCCTTGCTCTTTTTTACCTCTCACCAGCTTTCTGGCTCGTGCTCCACTTATCTCTCCCTACTTTCGCATTTTTACTTCGAATTCCAACGTATTTACAGTATTTAAACCCACTTGTATCGTTATCTAAAAAATTGCCTGATCATCTCCATAATTCGCTCTCGGTTGCCCTCTTCATTCGCGACACTTGTCTTCCTTGTATGCGACTTCGCTCTCGCACTTATCTTCATCACTCGACCCTCGCACCTCGCCAGTATCCGTTTTCGTCCTTAGAAGCCCCAAATTGGACCTCGAAACCACTCTAAACGGTCGTATTTGTGGTGTGTTTTGTTCACAGCATAGCGTGTCGCAGGCATATCACCGCGTATAGCTGCTCCACCCAGTCGCGTTCTTGCAGGCCTTTTTGGAAATGCCTGTGCTAAGCTGACTCCAACTCTTCAGCCGTTCCTCCAGGCACTTCACCTCATTTTTTGGACCACTGATGCACGCTGTAACTGCTTGCTCAAACACCGAATTTTGCCGACTGCAAGCCTTAGAAGTTAGGCGCGGATACAGTAAAGCTGATTGAAATAAAAGAGTTCATATCGCAGATGACTCCACTAAGCCGAAGACCAATTATATATATTCCTCCATGTACTACAACCCAATGTTCGCCTGATCCGACATTTGTCTGGGCCTTGACTTCTCGTAAATCGAATCTCGCAATGCATAACAGTTGCCCGACTGATATAATTTATTTTCCAGCGCCTATACAGCTGTTTCTCCCTCACAAAAGCTTTTCCGAGAGGGATGCAGTGCATCTAACCTCCTCGATTTTTTCTGTGTCATAACTTACATGATTTTTCTAACATCAAGGTGCGTGAGGCTTTTCATTTAAAATGAGTGTGTCGATTGAAGCTATGAAACTTATAGACTTGTGTAAAAATCACAAAGATGAAGGAACGTGCACGATTTCCAATGCTCATTTTCCATTCAACTTGTGTCAAAATTTTAACGCGACCAACCTGTGTAAAAATTGAAGGCAAATGACTAAAGGTGTGTGCGATTTGTGCTTACTTGTGCGGTTTTCTGCCTCTTGAATTATTTTACAATATATGTGCCATAGTTTTTCACCAAACACATTACAAGGTACGTATACACATGTCGCCAACGTAGGGATTCTAGTAATCGGTCCGATAAAAACGACTCCTAAAAGTCCCATCAGGGCTTCACGTGATCAGAGCTGCGTTGACGTTCAGCATTTTTTGTTTTCAACCTTCGAACAAATGGTCACTGTTGACGAAACCATACCTCGACAATTTGGCTCCAATAACCTCAATTACCTTGCCGAATCTCACGTTGCGTCGAGTCATGAAGATATCAAGGCCGATTTAGCAGATAAAATCGTTTACGATGACCCTACCGTGTTCAAGCGTCTTCGCACCGTCGACATCCCCACTGACATCGTTGAGAGGTGCGCAGCGTCCTTGAAGACCGAGAAAGCCGAAGACATAGCCCTGTCGAAAGAAGTAGCAGAAGTGGCTGCGAAGAAGTCGCCAGGTGATTTGGAGGAAGAAGAGAAAGCAAACAACATCGCGGCGCAATGTGGCAACAATGGAACTGTAGAAGAGAAAAAATGTACGCTCCGATAGTAAGCAATATTCTTCACGAATGTTTCTCTCTCCTTACCTCTGACTCTTTTCTTTCAGGTTCGCTTGTTCAATCATATCGCAGATTTTGATGGTGTCCCCGGACTTCGCAAAGTCGAGCACACGAAGGATATGCTCCGACCTGACGAGCCTCACGCCTTTGGTTTCCCCAGCGCCAGTCCCGACATAACCATATCTCTAGGAGGGGTCAACGCCAACATCTCCAAGAAATGGCATCATCGTGATGCCTTTGGCGAGGTAAAGCCGTCGTGTAAGCAAGGACCAAAACCTCTTGTCCCTGGTACCACACCGCCAATTGTGACTTAATGTGCCGACTATGCGCGGCTTTTCATGTCTGCTTGGCCTTTCATGCTATTCTGCGTCGGAGTCCTGATCTTCGGAACGAACTTTTGTGTTGGAATTTTTGACCGCGACGGGGTCACCTTTTCCCCCACTTTCGACATGTTCGATGATAACCCGACCCTAATTCGCGTTGTTCGCAGTCTTACTTGCCAGTTATCGACTGAGGAGCTGGGTCTTGACCCTACCGTTCGTGTTTTGGGTGATCGAGAAACCATGGAGCTCATTGGCCAGTAGAACAAGTATTCTTCTGCTGTGGTGAAGTGTGCTCATCGAAATTGGTGCACAATTGGGCCTCCCATCTGGGCTTCTCTTTCTTTTTTGGGCCGTGGTACCAATGTCTGGCATGTCAAGGAGTGTGTTCTCGGTGCCGACAAGCGTCCACGTCTGCAAGGTGATGTGATGATCATGAAGAGTTCCTGGTGTAGCAGCGCCAGAACACCTGAGTCCGATATCTACCGATCGATTGAAGATCCGTATCCAGTAGGGCTGGCTCAGTTTAAATGCGGCAGTGATGTTGAATTCCCTTCTTCTGGATTTCCGATTACGGTGCTGAATCTGAGGGGCGAAACGAGGCTGCTCAGTGATAATGATAATTCACCGGTGACACCCGTTCTCCACCGTCTTGTTCTTCGTACAGTCGGGCGCTCGATGTTGGCATATAAGTCGGATGTCGATCTACTCACCGGCTTTAGGGAGGCTATCCAAGGATCGTATTTCCTGTTCCTGCCAGCCAGCGACTGTTTCTCACTGTCTCTTAGCACACAAGGACCTTTATAACAAAGGGATTCTTCACCGCGACATCAGTGCGGGCAATGTCCTGTTGACTGAGACGCCGAATGGTGGCTTCATCACAGACGTGGAATTTGCTACCATTCAGAAGCCGGTCATACGAAGGTTAGTAGTGGTCTCCGCATTAGTTTTAATCCAATGAGCCCGTTTAAAACCTGACGATACAGAAATCCTACGGACGAAACATCGCGCACGGATATCAAACTCGAGTCAGCGGTAACGGTAAAACGAGGCACAGAACGTTCTGTAAGTTACCATTATACATACTGAAGCTGGTTTAGTCGAGCTAACGGAAGCGTACAGGGAACGGCCCAGTTCATGGCTCGTGCCATACTAGAGGCAAACGACGCAGGTCTCCACCTCGTGCACAATGCGTCCCATGATGTTGAGTCTTTTATTTGGGTCCTCTCCTACTGTGTCATCCGGAATCTACAAACTCGGGCGTCTGAAGAGACTTCAAAAGACTTCCAGGAACCCTACGAAAGCCTGAAAGAAATTTATAGAGAAGCTTTTGGCGAATGATCTTCTTTCGGTTGTCAACAAAGCGATCGTGTCTCAAGGATAGTAATTATTGTAGTTTGTATTTGCATATCGTCAATTTCGATTTGAAATGTTGGACGAACCAAAGTCTTTATCTTCTTTTGAGACGCGACGAGACGCGATAATGATTTCGTAAGCCCATTGTTTTCACTTGGTTCTCACGGTCCAATCACCTTCCGTTCCCTGCTTTCACCGACAACATTGCTTTTTGATCTCTGCCATCTGGATCGTCGACACCTTACCTGAATAACACAAACGTGGATCTTGCGGAATAACTCTTGCTTTTCGTCGTCATATCTAATATCGCATCATCAAATTCCTCCGTTTTTCTGTCATGTTTTTGTTCCCTTCACCAGCGCATCTTGCTACAGTCACAATAGTTGCTGCCACTCAACCTTGCTGCTCGGCTCACTTGTGGCCAAAAAAAGGTTGTAAGCATGACGTTACTGGCTGTCGTTGCGACGGGGAGCATGAAAAGTTCAGATTTCGGCAGTCTGACAGTTCTCCGCGATTGCGTGCCGTTCTTAGGAAATCTAAACGAGCATTCGACTTCCCATAGACCGGTGCCGCTGTGTCGAGAACAACCAACACGGCGTTCGCGGCTGGTGAGAATTGGAAATTGATTGGTCTTCAAAGCCTGGTTCGTCTCTAGCTTTTGTCTCGAATATGTTCCAGTGATTTTAGTACTGTTGCTTTCAGCTCAACAGTTTTATTGATGTGTTTTGAAAATTCGTGCAGTGATCTCATTGGTTACAGCTTGTGAAGCGCTTGAGCAGACAACGAGCTTAACGTACACCCACAACAAGGTACTTGTCATTTGGGATTATCCAGCTCCTTGGCGAATCAACTAATGGACAAGGGTGAGCGTCATTGTCGGACATCTCGATGATTGAGAACAATAGTACTGTTGTATTGGCCAGGAATACCAGGCGAAATACCGTAACAGTTGCGGCCTCCGATTGTGGACAGGGAGTGCGATCCTGCGACAGAAGTTACCAGGAATCTGGTGCGTAAAATTCCACATCTGGCCACTTCCCTGCTAAGAAGCGTTCGGTCCTTCGTTTCCACCAGCATCGCCGCATCGGGGGCCAGCGTTCGAGGGTTAATTTTAAACGTTATGTAAAGGCTGTCAGCGTTGTTTGGACTCATCAGGAATCGTGCATTGTATTCGGACGTCGTGGTGTGAAAGTAAACGGCTGCCCGTGAAGGATCACTCTCTTGCTCGTTCGACAATCATCCTCACCAATGCCCTCATTTCGCAAATCCCTTTCGAATGCGAAGGCCAAAGCAAAAAGCTTCTTTCACCGTTCTCAGACCTCGTCGGGATACCAATCGCAAGTTGCGAGTACAGAAAGGTAGGGCAAATTATGTTATAATTGACATTATCAGTGTTCTGACGGTTTCGAGCTTTAGTCTTCCTCTAGCCAGTACTCCAAACAATGCCCCGAACCGCCTGAAAACTACTGGTTTTTCATCCTCGCGCCAGTCATTGCCAACAGTCCCATCCAATGGACTTTCAGTGTCAAAGCACGAGGTACAAACGCAAGGCATCAAAAGGTTTATTCTCCACTTTACTGACCATCTTTAGAGGTTCTAATCCATCTCACACTCAGACCCGAGCCGATCCCTACTTCTATTCCCAGTAATTTCACTGGTACAACTTCTTATTTCGAAGAGCAACCTATATCGAACGCCATCGTGCCAAACCCGAACCCATGGGACGTCTGGGCCCTTGACCGAAATTTCTTTTTACAAGTCTATGACTGGAACACCAGTTATCCCGAAAATACACTCGGACGTGTCTTTCACAAGATCTCTGTCGCTATCGAGCAGCACGAGGTCTTATTTGAGCTTGTTCCTGACGGCCTGATCCCAATTCGTGGCTTTGTCAAAGCGTTGGCTCACATTGTGAAGTTGGGGACTGTGAGTGGTTCTCATTCTCTCTGACGTTCCGAGTCATCTGAAGTTTAAATTCTTTGTCATGTAGACGATGGCCGAGGCAAAAGCAACTGCACTCCAGTTCACGCAGGGTGTGCTTCATTGGGTTGAGAGACTTGCCGCTGCGTTGGGAAAAGGTGGCAGTGGCCGCTTTGTTGCTCAAGCATGGGACGACCTTGCGGATATTAGGTTCGTCTTCGTTTCTTGTCGGATAGTTGGAAATAACACGCCCATATAGGAGATTGATTAACGATGTTTGTGTATGGGCGCAAAAGATGTTGGTATGTTCATGGCGACTTTCTTCGACGTATATTTGGTTAAAATGTTCCATTCGCCGTCTAGAAGGCTGGCTTAGCCGAACGTGCATCCGTAAACGATCAAATTTTGGATTTCCAGACGGAATTTTCTCAGGCAGTTGCGCGCTTTGATGTGCGTCACCACTTGGCTCCGAGATTTTTTGAATGATCTTATTTTGCGCAGGTCATTGCACATATTCACATTGGCGTGGCTCAAGATCGTTTGAAGGAAGGTTTAGAAAATTTGGTAAGTTCGCGAACCTCTCCACTTTACCTACCTGACCTAACTCCTACAGCACGGACACATAACTGCGGGTCAAGACCGTGTAGAGCACCGGCTTGAAGCTCTTGCTGAAGGCCAGGAGAATTTGATTGAGATATTACAAACGGTACGATTTCACTCAACCCAGATTATGGTACTCTTAATATATCATTTTAGTCTCAGTCAAATATACCCGATGCGACCTATCAGTTCCAGAAGAAAATTCCTTGTGACCCCGGTACACGACAACAGGT
This sequence comes from Galerina sulciceps, assembly GCA_023014345.1. Lineage (NCBI taxonomy): Eukaryota > Fungi > Basidiomycota > Agaricomycetes > Agaricales > Galerinaceae > Galerina > Galerina sulciceps. The sequence continues at coordinate 220,461 of JAEDXJ010000051.1, read as the reverse complement.
CTTGGCCGAGATAATGGACTGGATTGAAGACATCACGGAAGACTCACCGTGCTTCTTTTGGCTTTCAGGCGACCCAGGCGTCGGGAAATCGGCTGTCACCGCATCCGTCGCGAAAGAATGCACTCATCGTGATATCCTTTGGGCCCAATATTTCATAAATCGCAACGACGCCAGCATGATTGACCCTCAGGTGTATTTTCCGGTCATTGTCAAACAAATGTCCAAGCGTGCGACTTCGGTCGACCGCGCCGTGAAGAAGATCCTTACGAAGCAACCAGATTTGCTAAAGGATGATATCGCGGTTCAAGCGACAGATCTGTTCATTAAAGCTGTTCGCGTCGCGTCGGAATCAACGCCCGACAGTCCTATTGCTATTATCATTGACGCCTTGGACGAAACCGATTCGAAACGACTGAAAGTCACTGCAGAAACATTCTCTCGCATTCTTGTCGATCTTCCCCGTAATGTTAAAATTTTCATTTCGAGTCGAGTCGAAAATGTGATTCGAGACAGCTTTGCTCACCAGCCCCGAGCCAAGAACATCTATCTGTCAACTAAATCGTCTGTCGCTGATGTCACCCAGTTTTTGGTAGCGAAAGTCCGCGAGATAATGACTCAGTATCATATAGACCAGTCTCATTGGGGGCATGATTAGTGTTTGGAAGTCCGGTTGCAAAACTGCAAAAAGACCGTGACCGAACCGGACCCAGACCGATAAAGACCGCAAAATTGGAGGACCGATGAAGACCGTTAACCGCGGTCCGGTTAACGGTCTTCTGAATTCTCAAAATTCCAAAGACCGACAAAAAACCGGTTATCACCAGTCTCAACCGGTCGTCTTAGCCACAAATTTCGATGCTTATAGCGACTGTAATTACCTTTCGAATGACTCCAAGATCATAATTTTAGGGTAAGAATTGACGAAGTTACATTCAAATCTGTGAAATCTACCGAAATTAATATAATTTAAAGCTAACTACACCAGTTCTCGATGGATTTCTCTGTTTAAACACTTGTTCTGAAGGTAAAAAGCGAGTGAACTGAATTAACAGGTATTACAGACATTTATTTCGGTTTCTAGGTGTAAATACTGAAAAGATTTGAGGCATTTACCTGAAAAAACCGGTCTGTAACCAGTTTGCAACCGGTTTTCACTGAAACCGGTTTTAACCAGTTGAAAGACCGCAAAAAGACCGCACTAGACCGGTCTACAGCGGTTCGGTTCGGTTTTTGGCACATTTATATTTTTGGTAGACCGGTTACGGTCTCGGTCTGAGCTTTCGAGGGCAAAAGACCGGACCAGACCGGACTTTCAAACACTAGGCATGATCGTATGCAAAAATTATGCTCTCAGGCTTCAGGTCTCTTTATCTGGGCTGTCACTGCTATAGGCTACCTTCGGTCGCAAATTGATGAATATGGGACTGAATGCCTGGGTGTGGTTCTCGATCAGCTGAATGCCAATGTGGACGATATTGATCAGCTCTACAAGGCAATCTTAGAGCAAACCTACCGACACAACGCAAGTTCATGGCAGATTCAATGTTTTAAGCGAATCATGGGTGGAATCTTGGTACAGCAGAGTCCTCTCTCTATAAATGATCTTCAAGGGTTGCTAGATCTTCGGAATCCTCAAACCCAGGCCCCGGTGGATGTCGAACATTTTGTTCGACGATTTCGAACAGTCCTTGTACCAGGCGTTGGTGAAATCAATGGACAAACAATTCCTCGTGTTCATAAATCCTTTGTCGACTTCATTACCACCCCCAAAGCTCAGCAATTCTGTATTGATCTAGCTGCCTCGCATGGAGAACTTGCATTACAAAGTATTGCCTGACTTCAGTGTCTCTGGGACCAAAAAATGTTTGGGACTCCTGTTGGACAACTTTATTATGCGATATTGCATTGGTCCAGGCATCTCACCTGCATTGTTGGTGTGCCGGTAGCCTCAGAGGAGGCTACAGATGACGATGTGTCAATCAATGAAGGAGAGACCTCACTATCAAATCTACCTCCCAACCCGGATGCAGGTTCCTCTCTTCCCATTAGCCCAATGCCAACAAAATCACCACCTAGTGAAGGCATAATTTCTTGTATCACCACCTCCCCAGATGGATCTTGCATTGCCTATACCCTAGGTCACGCCATCCTCTTGAGGGACACAGAAACGGGCACCTTCCAAGAAAGCTATTTTAACGGCCATACTAGCATCGTCCTCTCAGTCATGTTTTCTCCAGATGGAAAGTACCTTGTCTCTGCCTCTAATGACAAAACCATCTGTATCTGGGAAGTAACAACAGGCACAAAAGTAGGAGATCCATTTTTAGGACACAGTGATTTGGTATATGCAGCTTCTTTCTCCCCTGACAGAAGCAAAGTCGTATCAGCATCACGCGATAAAACTGCTGGCATTTGGGATGCAACAACAGGCCAAATGCTTCATCGCCTGCAGCATTATTATCCTGTACAGGCAGCCTTTTTTTCTCCTGATTCAAGGCAGATTGTGACATCCTCTGAGGATACCAGTGTTCGCATTTGGGATGCAATAACTGGAGCCCTAGTAAAAGATTTAGAGGGGCATTCAGGATTGCGAACAGAGGTGTCATCGTCCTTTTTTTCTCCAGATGGAAAGCATATTCTATCCTCGTCTTCTGAAGGAAGAATTATCCTCTGGGAGGCAGAAACAGGTTCCCGAATTCCTGAATATTTCCTGTCAGCTGCCTTGAGATCTACCCCAACTCTTGCATTCACAAACTCTGAAACAGCCCCGTATGTTGAAACTCCATCAAAGCCAATCATAAACTCCAAAGACACCAATTTATTGTCATATATTTTTGATGTAGGAAAAAATCAAAAAGTCAGTGGCATACCTGGGGCCTGGATATATTTTACCAAAGATGATAGCCAATCTGCATTTACTATCAGCACTTACTTGGGCCAGGTAGTTATGAGGTACATATGATTCTTTTCTATCAACTAGAAATGTCATAATCATCGTATTAATCGATGTAAGGTAGAGGCCATCAGGAACCAGCCACCTTATGTAAGCAACAACGAGGACGATATACCTCGACCACTACCAATCTTCCCACATTTTAAAGACCATACAAATGAAGCTATTGACAATCCCTACAACTTGTTGCAAACAGATTTTGAATTGACTAACTTTTGAGAGAGATATAAGCCATTTTCAAAAAAATCCAAATTTTTTTCTAAGTGTTTTTTCTTGCTTTCTGGTTCGTCCTGCAACTTTTCGAATTTTTGACCTCAAGATTTTGCCGCGACTTTAGGGTTAGGGTATTACATAAGTTACTATATTAAGTAGGTGTCTAACCGTCGGACCGGGCAGCATCACCTCCCGACTTCCCCACAACTTCCCGCCCGTGCTCCATATCCCCTTGAAATCAGATAACCAGTTGTGGGGTAGTTAACAAAGGCTTAAGTGTCTCGATTATAAGTTAACATGAAACCCAAAAAAAATGAGTGTCTTTCCCCTATGATATAAGCGAAAATACCATACAAAATTTTTATTTTTTCCCCAACCCAAGATTTCGCCGCTTATGTAAGTGCTTACATAAGGTGACCGGTTCCTGATGGCCTCTACCATTTTTTTTTTTTTTATTCCCGTTTATTGTCTTTATCACATAATACAAACGTATGTAGACTATCAGCCTAGGTTCCTGACCTATGTGCTAAGAATAGACCCAAGTCGCAACTGTCCGATCTGGCTGCAATGACTATATCTCGTGTAGGGGACTGGTTTACCAGCCTCGCTTAACTAAGCATCTCCGAAGAGCCCATCCCATCACCCGTGACTAATTCTAAACTAAGCACCCCAGGTTGCTATTTTTAAGACTGATTAAAGAGGTACCGGATATACTATTTCCTATTCTATTTGAGTTTCCGTGTTGTCATCTAACCCGATACTTGCTGACCTGTTGTCACATTACTTGCAGGGTGGTGCCGAATATTGTACGTCGATTGTCGATGTCCAATTGAGTCGCCCGAGAGTCGTTCACCGAATGCCAATGGTATGCCAATGCCTAACAATATTTCCTGCGTGTCATTCAATTGCTAATCCGATTGGCGTGCTTACTGAGTGTTGCGGGTCCAATGATTGTGAACGGACCACGGTGGGTACTCCTCCAGGCCTCCAAGGTAGGTGTTATATATTTCGACAGCTTGGGCTATCTTCCTGCCGCCCAGCCAGAACAGCTACGGTTGGTTCAAACGCCGTCTGAATCTTACGGCTCCCATCCCGTGCAGGGGGAATCCACACCCCTCTAATAGAACGGCTAATGTCACCGCCCTGTCCCACAGCGTCCCAAATTAAAATCATCAGCTATATCCGAGTGGCCGAAGCTCCCAGTGTCAAGATGTAGTCTGGAAGGGTTTGGGGCGGGTTCGAACCCACGACCTTCTACTGCACTTAAGCAGCAGTCAGCTGTGCGATGGTGCCACTACACCACCACGCCCTCATGGCCTCTACCTTAGGTATACACAATGTGAGAATCACACCAATCTTTACAGAGCGAAAACAATCAGCGGAATGCGAGCCCTACAGCCTCAATCTAAAAGAGGTCAATGAGCTCGGTTCAATGTACCGATGACAAGAGTAAATCACATACCGTCCAATGGCAAGACATACGCAGCAATGCCTTCATCGAGCCAACCAACACTCATTAGCTCATCCCTCTCAGCGAGTTCGGTGGTGTACCAATGATCTCCAACAGCTGCTTGTGCGACCACGTAAAGCGGAACGCTGTCGCAAATCTGCGTTTCATATACCTGCCCAATGCTACCCTCGGTCTGAAAGCCAGAAACGACTGGTGGGGCGCCAGTAGGGGAAGTGACGAAGACATAGTCTTGCGTCGTCGGGTCAAAGAGGCGAAAAAATGCGACAGTATTCGTCTGTGCGGACTTCCATGCGCGGAAGATGGCGCCCTGGACCTGCCAGTCCCCGCCCGAGTCGTCGGCACTAACGAAGGCAAAACGAGCTTTGAGAACATGTGATTTAAGGGAGGGAATCCATCCTTGAAGGAAGGTCTCTGCTTGAGATGGGTCGCCGCAGGTTTGCGGAGCGCGGGATTGAACCCTCGAGGAAGCGGAAGTGAGCTCTCACGACGTTATGTTAGATTCTCCTATTGAAATAACATACCTGTGCTGGTACACTCATGCATAACGCAGAGAATTGGCCTAAGGACAGCCCTATCACGAACGGAAGGAAGCTCAACATTTTATGAGGACCACAGGAGCCAGGCCGGTTTCGTAGCTCTATATACCTTTCGCTGGGGGAGGACTTCACGTTTTCCAACGCCGCTTCATGACAATGGAAGACGTGAGCGGTCTTCTAATTCTTCGTTCATGTGCCGAGAGTACCTGGGTCGACCTTCGATTCACAATCAAGAAGATAGGACGCCCTATTTGTCTGCCAATTCCCAATTTATAACCAAATTTTGTCGTTGAATTGAACTTCCATGACCGAGCATTGATCCAGGAATGATCCAGCGCCGCGGCATGTGACACTGGGCATCCGTACGCCTCAGAAGTAGTACCTATCGAGACCAACTAGCCATGAAAATCCATTCTCTTCCTCCTACACGTCCCGGATCATCCTAGGCTTCTTCGGGTTCTCTATTCAACAGCGCAGACAGTTGGTGGAATCGAGTCAGATGACAATCAGTCGTTCGACAACCAACGTCTTCCTACCGTGAAAAACAGGTTGAGAAACAGGATCCTATCTCGATACGTTTCGAAATGAAGAACCACCAGACGCATCGCTTGTGCCATTTCGTCTGCGCGGGAGTAAATCATAGTGGCCCATACCGCAAAACAGGGTCGAAATTCACTATGACATGTCGAACGAAGTTGAATGTGAATTCCATTTCCACGACTGCCCACCATAGGAAGCCTGTCGCGTTTTTGGTTCCAGATTATGCGCAAAATCTTCCCGAGGCTCGAGACCCATAGCAACATGGAGAGGGCTGTCTATTGATTTTAGACTCGGAGCACAGCGTAGCTAGAAGTGTCGCATTGGCACAAAGTCTGGTGCAGATGCAGTGATAGACAACAGGACATTACCGTGCCAGCATTTCTTCCTTGTCCTGGATAGTGTGCGTAGTAGATCGTGGGTGGAGTTCAATTGATCAAGCGGTGTGACAGTGACATGAACCGACCAGCATCGTCACTGCGCTCTCGTTCAAGTCTTCCATGTTGCTTCCATGTATATTCCAGATTTATCGTCCTTATTTGCCTCGAACTCAAGTTTTTTTTGTCACTATACGCTATTTCTCAGACCATCTCATGTCAGAGCAAACTTGTCCTGTTCCGAAAGTTGGAGGGGAACTCAGGCTACCAAAGGTCGTGCCTCGATAACAAGACCTTCAGTGGCCAGCCAACGGAGTTCTTTATCAGAGCTGGAAACATCGCAAAGATCAGTTTGGCCAATAACTTGGTAAATATCCATCATTGCTCCATTATGATGAATGTTGTGCTAACCAGCGGAACAACACTAGCGACAGCTCCTCTAAGACGCCAAGCCCATCAGAGTCGAACTTCTCACCTTTACTCCATGGCATTCAAGGGTCTGGGCTAGATAAAGTGCGGGGGAAAACAAAACCAAAAATACGTCGACTTTGCTATGAATTGACAGGTTTAAATTGGGGCTGCTGGAAACTTTCTGGAACTTCCTAAGGCAAATTCCCGCTATTTGTCATATTCTACTGGATGTTGTAACAGCTCTCTCGGCCGAGGAATACATCCAAACCGAATTTGCTGACAAGAAACCCAGGACTTCACGAGCTGCTTCAAGATGGAACATGTCACTGCCAAACACCTTTGACTTTGTCAGCTTGTCAGAAATGTCGCCTCCGGAGGCTCGCCTAGCATAGAAGAACACGCAGTCTTGTCCGCGTGCGAGTTCGATGACCATTGGTCTCCAAAAAAACACTCAATAGTTTTTTAAGCTATATTTTCCCACACTCCTGTGTCTGCATGATGAAGAAGGGTAAGTTCGTTTCTAAATTAAACAAATCATAGTCTGACGGCTCCATTTTGTTCCAATGCAGTGCTTTGTGTGTGGGTAATAGAACAGCATCTACCGTTGATCTGGTGGCACCCTCCCTGGGACGAGTTACAACATAGTTCTCGGGCCTGCTTGTGAGTTACTTGCTCCTTAATGAAGGTGAACGGTTTTGGTAACCATTTTACCTAATTAATGACTTTTGAACATGTAGACGCTGGACACCCATCCTTCATTCCACTCGTTCATATGCTGACAAAGGCCGTGATAAGATCGGATACTCGGTACCAATCAAAGTTCAAGCTCAACGTTCAATGACAAGTATCTCCAACATTGCTCTGCGCACCCAGGGCCTCGCTCAAGCTTTATGACGCTCTCATGTCAGGATTACCTCGGAGCACGAAGGGACTGGGTGTCAACTTCCAGGGATGTAACGCCATGCATCTCGAGGATTACTCACAAATTGGTCACCCAAGAATAGGCAACAGTCAGTGAGTCGTGTGCATTCTATAAAGGGATCTTTATTGTGCTCCCAGCTCGACATCTTTTTACGTGGATCCTGTTCTTTGCCACCTTGGACCCAGGTCAGCAGCTTCTTCGTGTCTCCTCAACGGTCTTACGGTCGACTCGTTTCTTCAAAAGCTTGCTACTTCACCCTCAGGAGCTTGATTTTCAATGGAAACCCCCAAACCAAGCAAGAGCCTCGATGACAGCAAAGTCCTGCAACCTCCTTCTGAACCCCTGAGTGCGGTTCAACTGGCCGTTGGTGGGATGACCTGTGTAGCATGTGTACGGACCATCACAGATGCCGTCTCGGAGCTCGAAGGTGTCTCCGAAATCTCAGTTAATCAACTAGGGAAGTCCGCCTCGGCGGTAGTCACTCGAACATCCCTTGTCGACTCGATTGTGACGCTTATTGAAGATATCGGTTATGAATGCCAGGTGATTTCCGTCACACCTATCCCAATTGCGGGTACCTCGAAACAAGCGGAAAGCACTCGGTCAGTAGCGCTGGAGATCAAAGGAGTTCAAGCTATGTGAGTCGTGACCTTAGCAAAATTATTACCGGAATTTTGAAGTCGGCCCTTCAGTCCCAAGGACGTCATCGAAACGCTCGAGCAGTTCGGACCGAATTTAACGGTTGTGAAGCCTCACACCAGCGACCCTCAAAATGTTCTCCGTCTCAGCTACTCTCCGCACGCCCCGGAATTCACAATTCGAACGATTATTTCGGCGGTTTCTGCGGCGTCTCCGTCTGTTACGGTTTCGATGTGGCGCCCTCCTTCGATAGACGACCTTGCTCGTATCATTTACCGGAAAGAACAAACGCAGCTTCTCCTGCGGCTTCTGGTCGCGGTTATAGTTGCGATTCCTATCTTTGTAATAGGAATCGTTTATATGTCACTTGTAAAGGAAGATAACCCGGTTCGACGGTATTTCGACCAGAACATATGGGTCGGCTCAGTATCTAGAGGTGAATGGGCCCTGTTTATCCTTGCAACACCCGTTATGTTTTATTCTGCCGAGGTAATTTTTTTCCGTCAAAGTTAAGGTAGCTCTGATGTCATTTTCAGGCTTTCCACCGTCGATCGCTTCAGGAGCTGTGGTTCCTTTGGAGACCTGGAAGCCGCGCTTCGTTGGCGACTAGATTTTTCCGTTTCGGAAGTATGAATTTGCTGGTGAGTGAGCTTCAATAACTACTATTATTCCAAATGTCAATAATATTTGGCAGATCTCCCTTGGAGTATCCGTAGCCTACTTTTCTTCTGTCGCCGAGCTTGCTATATCCGCGAGTCAAAGTCCGGCAAGTGCTAGAGTAACGACTGGGTCTAAGACATATTTCGACTCTGTTGTATTTTTATCTATGTTCCTACTCATCGGTACGCCGTAGGCCCGTCTAGATTACAGGTTACTCATTGACTTACGGTCTCTGATAGGGCGATTTATCGAGGCATTTAGCAAGCACCAAGCAGCCAACGCGGTTACTCTTCTTGGGAAATTGAGAAGTTCGGAAGCTCTTTTAGTCGAAGCGACCTCATCATCTGCCTCCTCATTCGAAGTGATCGACGGTAAACCCGAACAGCATTCACCATATCCTTCTAGTTCCAAGGTCGAGAAAATATCCACTGACCTCCTTGAGTTGGGGGATATTGTGCGTATCCCTCCTGGGGCGACTCCTCCAGCGGATGGCGTTGTCGTTTCTTCAGACGTCACTTACTTCGACGAGGGCTCTCTGACTGGAGAAAGTCGAAATGTAGCAAAATCTAAGGGCGACGAAATCTTTGTCGGAACGCTTAACAAGCTGCGTGTGATTGACATGAGAGTAGAGGCGATAGATGGCGAAACTATGTAAGCCTACAGCTGCCCCAGTTGACGACTACTGATAAAATTCAACAGGCTGGAGAAGGTGATAGATGCGGTTCGTCATGGCCAGACTAAAAGAGCTCCTATAGAGAGGATCGTGGACGTCGTAACATCCTACTTTGTGCCGGTTGTTACTGCCATTGCCATCTTAACTTGGGTTATCTGGCTAAGTCTCGGTTTAAGTGGTGCCCTACCGACCGATAATCTCTCAGGCAGTGTAGGAGGATGGCGTACGTCGCATTTTTTCTCGTATTGTTCATTTATTTCTAACTGATCCGAAAAGCGATTTGGTCTCTCGAATTTGCCATATCCGTATTTGTCATCGCATGCCCGTGCGGGATAGGTCTTGCAGCTCCTACGGCACTCTTAGTCGGCTCTGGACTTGCTGCGAAACACGGCATTCTTACTCGAGGAGGTGGTGAAGCTTTCCAAGAAGCCTCGCAAATCGATGCCATTGTTTTCGACAAAACTGGCACGTTGACGGAAGGTAGTGAACCGCGGGTCACGGACGAAATCATCCATTCTCCATCTACGGACTTGGAAGACTCTGGCGAAGGTAGTGGAACGTCGAAATGGAATAGCAAGATTGCTGGAATTGTCCTCCAACTGGCATCCGGGAGCTCACATCCGCTTTGTGTTTCTCTACGAAACCACTTTCACAGTTATGCCTCGTCTTCGGTTCTTGGAAGCGATATCGAGGAACTGCCTGGATGTGGTATGAAGGGCAAATTCCGTCTTACTTTCGGAGAGATTGCGACGGAAAGTACGGCTATAATGGGCAACGAAAGCTGGCTTAGTGAATACGGCGCGGTCCCTAACCAACACGACTCCGAGTTGTTACATCGCATGAAGTCGGAAGGGAAGAGTATTGTTCTCCTTGCCCTCAGCAGCCAGGAAGAAAACGTCAAACCCGACTCCTCTTTCTCCATCGCAGCCCTTTTTGCCGTTGCAGACCCCGTTCGAGCTGAAGCCCCGTGGGTCGTTGCGCAACTTCACGCTCAAGGAATCGAAACATGGATGATTTCAGGCGACAATCAAGTGACTGCGACGGCTGTTGCGAAAATGGTTGGAATTCCATCGACAAATGTTATAGCTGGAGTATTGCCTCAACAAAAAGTATGACTGACTTTAACCACTGATGGTCGCTGAACTGACGCACTCTGTCTTTAGGCAGAAAAGATCAGATGGCTCCAAAGCATGCCACGAGTTCAGGCTGCCGGAAGCAAGCGCGCTGGCAAGAGCAACTCAGATCTGGGACGGCAAATTGTCGCTATGGTAGGAGATGGGATTAACGACGCTCCAGTTTGTTTATCTTCTGATCTTTATGATGCTTGAACGCTGATTAGGTCGTTAAAGGCACTGACCGCCGCTGATGTGGGCATCGCAATGGGCTCAGGGAGTGATATTGCCCTATCAAGCGCAAAATTCATCCTGCTTTCATCAAACCTACGCAGCCTTTTAACTCTGACTGATTTATCAAAGAAAGTGTTCAAGAGGATCAAATTCAATTTCGTGAGCTGTGCCAAATCTACTCGTCCTTTTCCTGTCTTAAATTTCAAATGCGTTAGGGTTGGGCAACCGTTTATAACCTCATCACTTTGCCGATCGCAGCAGGCGTAATCTATCCTGCAGGGCATGCCAGACTCAATCCTGTGTGGTCGTCGTTGGCCATGGCATTGTCGTAAGATCGCATTTTCGATTCCGAAGAATGTGTCATTGAAAACTTATTCTAGCTCGACATCGGTCGTATGCAGCTCCCTTCTTCTACGGTTATACAAAGAACCACAATTTCCGGATGATAGTCAAGACTCTACTCGCACGGAGGAGAAAATTGAAGTTTGAGTCGGGCTTGTTAGCTTGCTGAATTTTTTCCTTTCACTTGTAATACCTACAATGTCTATTCATGGGGTTCACTTCGTATATATAAGGATGTTCTCGTCTTCGAACTCATATCAAAACTTATTGTCATTGTACATGTTAGGTCAGGATACAAGTTGCATATCAATAACTAGTGATTACGACGCCTCAATAATTTTTCCAAGACGGATACCAGTATCGAACAAAGTAATAGTAATGGAGCTGTGGCCTATTCGATGAACCGAGGAAAGGTTTTCTTTCAGACTCGCTATTCTGGTCCTGGTTTTCTCTTGAGCTTTCATTTAACAGTATACCCAGGACAGATAGTGTCCGAACAGCATCTCTCCAACACCTAATCCGAGGATGATGGATATGACAAAAGCTGCTTGGAACGTCCTGCGGAGGGTTCGTGTCAGCACCGTGAACAGAGGTAACGATGACAAAATAACTTACATTATAACGAGCATAAATGTGTACATGAGAGTCGCTTGTCCAAGGTACAGAATTCCCCTTACAACTGCATGAGAAAGGACGAAGGGAGGGGCACGACGGCGATTGATGGCGGCCTGGGTGGGTCGCTCGGCTACGGGCAGGGATGAAGCATCGAATTTGTCCTCCACAACCCTATCAGCGAATTAGACAAATTGGTACACAATCAACGCAAATCGACGAACATTTGTTTTTTGCCTGAAGTTAGCGACGTTTCAGATTTGTCCTCTGAAGTAAACTGGATTCTTTTCTGTCGTGAGGAGAATGCCAACACAGGATGCAGAATAATGGACACACCGTCTTTGCCAGCGATGTTCAGCGCTTGCTCGAAATGCTGCCAAGCCTCGGTCCAACAGTGCCAGAACAAACAAAGCGATGCACGCCCCAGCCGTTGCGCCATTGCTTCCCGGTGCCCACCCAAGGAATAAAACGGTGTCCCCCTTAGTGAAATGTAGGTAAGGAAGCATCGCAGGCATGGTCATGGTCATGTTCATGGCTCCATCAGTCGTCATGTTCATATTCATGCTGTCGTCCGCACGAACGAGAGGCATTAGGGTAGTCAAAATGGTCGCGAAGAGTACTGCAAAGACAGACATTTGCCGCTGAAGGTGACGGAGGTGGAGAGAGAAGGGGGAAAGTCACGATCACCTAAAAAGAAAACAAACCAGTATAAATTGCGGAATCCATGGGCAAGATCTAAACAAGATATTGAATGGGAATAAAAATGCGGATATGCCGGCCATTCATTGACAGCGTCTGCCGGACTTATGCTAGCCATGAAACAAACGACAGGAACAACATCAAAGCAGACAGACATGGCGGGGATCAAGAATGTGGACGCCAAAGCCTGGAAATTAGAACCAACATATCCTGCAAGACGGGGTATATTAGGAAGAAATTCAGCAACACAGCATACTCTCCAAAACCACACAGTACTTTCAAAGTGGCAGGTGCAAGAATTTCGTCACTGTTTGGGCCAACAGCGGGTCAGCAGATGTTATCGAATGACAGATCTTTACGGAATGACCCATGTGAGTCGCCTCAACAGAGGCTAGTGAGTCAACGTCATGTCGAATCTGGATGAAAGGAGCGAATCAGCAGCAGAGAAGAATAGGCAAGAAGGTGCCTCAAGGACGGCTCAATGTCTTCTAAACTTGGAAATGGGATTGAGTTGACGATAAGGCTCAGCTGCGTCAGGGTCCTTGGTAGAACAGTTTTGCCAGACTGTCATGGAGCTTGTAATCATGGTGCCTGATCCACTGAAAAACGCGAAGATGGGTAGGTTTGAATTTAAACAAGAAAAGAGATAGCCATTCGAGGACCTTTGTGAATCCAGATAGCAAGCACGAGGAGCGTGGTGGGCTAGAGTTTCAGGAGGTGGGATATTTATAAGTCGAGTAAGTCATCCAGCTGGAAAGCGGGTGGAGAGCTGTTGAGACCGTCGATTGCTTTGGGGGTTACTGAAAAATATGCGTAGTAATCGGAATACACCCTAAACAAGCTGTCCAGCTGTCGAATGACGCATTGAGTTATCCACGCAAATGCAACATGGTGAAAGAACACGAACCCATGCCCGAAGTGAGGCTCTTTAATTTGGCCGTCACGAGGCTGCTTGCAGTGAGCATCATCGCCCTTTTACACTTCTGCAGGCTAATGTGATCGGTGTTAGGCATATCGGTTGGTTTAATGAACGTCGCTTCCCGTCGTATCAAGTCGGGACTTTTCAGCATTGGACCTTAAGCTGGATAGTGGCGAACTGGAAGGTCTTCATGGTGTTGAAGGAATCCAAAGAGAGCCTCGAGAACTACAAAAAACTACAGTTAGTGTCGATGGGAGACAACATCGTCACGGTCTTGTCGCGTCGCGTAAGGGTCATGTGATTATGAGCCCGCCGAAATTTTTCGAGATTCCCTTTATTCCAGACCTCCGTCAATGTGATGACCCCTCGTTTTCTTTCAGGCCTCGCGCTGTCGTCGTGTACATAGATCAAAGCTAAAATTATCTATGAAACATCTAGAAGCTTGTCGTCTTTGCATCAGTTCACAGGTCTTCCAAAGGTCCTTCACTGCAATTACACCGACGTCGTCCGAGTGGAACACTCTCTCGGTTGAATTTGACCAGCATTCACTTGCAAAGGCACACTGCACATTCAACTCGGAATGGCGGAATATCCGGAAATGCCAGAAATGAACCTCTTCCAGTGCGAAATCGAGGGCTGATCGCCTAGCGCAAAAAGTTAAACTTGAAAGTTGGGATGACGGCCCAGTTTGTGGAGATGAAGAACGAATGAAGGACTCATTGAATTAATCTGCAGGGAAGCACATTCCATGGCTGGTGGTGTCTCGCTTATAGTTAAACTAGACTCTTCAGAAAACATGCTGCAACTATACGGAGAACCTTGAAGATGGGACACATAACCGGGCTGCTCATCACGCCTTTGGGACCAATTGATTTTCGGAACCGTCCTATATATTTTGTCTCGCTAGACTAATTTTGTCTCTTGCTTGGACGGCGGAGTCAACATGTTATTCGACCTCTTTCTAGTCATATTGTTTCATCAGGACTGTCAGATGGGTTATGGAGCCGCATAACCCTGTGGCTGAGGATTATGGGGTACGGCTTTATCGTCCATCTAATCTTAGACCTCACTGATCATATTTTTGCTAGTCAGGCATCATTTTGTGCGCAGCTCACCCGCTGAGGCCATTCAAGGAACGCCAAAAATTCTCGACGTGATGAATGTTTCTTTGACTGACATTTTTGCTCGGGCTTGGTTTGAAGTTTTATTCCTCGGTTTTTATCGCTTGGGCCTCTACGCCTGAATACTACCACTCATTATCTGGGCTCGTCAGTCAGAGTCTACCTCTCAGTTCTGTAACCACGGTTTACATTGCAAAGTTGGAGGGACAGCCACGGCGGAGCTAGCAATACATACCTGTGAGCCGATTTTGCCTATGTACCTCAGAGTGCCTCCACCGTTTGACTAAAATTCACTCGTCCATGTGACTAGCTTCCAGCTTTTTTTTATCAAATGGATATACGTTATCTTGAAACAAACGACAATGTCAGCGGCGCTGTACAGCCAGAGTGCACCGCTTTGTGGCTACTATTACTGGTCTTTTTTTCTCTGCAGGGGCTGTTTCTCCTTCCTTATTCCTGCTGCCTTTGTGCCCATGCGTCGGCCCAGATGTGCCAATAGCAAAACAAATATCATCAATGAAGGTGTATAAAGTTGGACGAAAATCCTCTCATTCCTCCACAACCTAGCGCCCGATACAATTTGTTACAACCTCCCAAGTACTTACTCAACAACTGACTAATGGTACTTCACTTCATTGCCTTTCGAACCTAGGCCCGTGCTTACTTTCTCCTTTTTTGCCTTCGTGGCCTCCAGACCGTTGAAGGCATCCCCGTTTCTCAGTCTTCAACCGGATGCAACTGTGGCTCCACATGCAAATGCGGTGATAAGTGAGTCCCCACCCCAACTTCACTCAAGCCAAATTAGCTTACAGATTTTTCCAATGAAGTTGTACATGCGGAACCAAGCATTAATTGCGGAGCAGTCTGCACCTCGTGGGTACTCAGATGTCGCGATTGTTCTGAATTATTTCCCTTGACGCTGTGTTTTCGATGCAGCCGCAGAGAATGCCTTGTCTAATTCCCGCTTTGCGAAATTCAGCTTGTACTTGTGATCTTTTATGCCATGTAAATATATAGCTTCGAGAAATTCGTGATCCATGTTAACTTCGTCAAGACACTATCAAGCTGACTTTTGTAACAAATTTGCATTGTCATCTGGGCCCCAATATGATAGCTCACCATTTCGGCTTTCATATTCATTTTCGATATGTAGCTGCCCCGTTAAAAGGGGCCGCCTAGGACCTAGGAAGCCAGCACTGGAGCTCGGCGCGGCCACGGCAGAGATGGTCACCGTCGAGTTCCTGTATATCTGAGGCATGAGGGCACACTGTTGCTCCCAGTCCTGCGTGGAGTCCTGTAAAATGCACAAGGCGTCGATCCAGAGGTATTGTAAGCCAAGCTGGCGAGTCACTGTGACTGCATCTTTGAGCGTTTGAGGGAGCATTGTAAAGGGAAGACTGGAAAGGTGCTGATCTAGGGTTTTTGAGGTGGTGACAAGGGGTACTTGACCGCCCCAACAGTAACTGAGTGTCGCATATTGGGCTGCTTGCCCCTCAGAGATGATCAGGCGAGGTTCTGTAATACCGTCTGACGTTCCAACGTCGAGGACACGTGTTGGAAGCTTTGGCGTCGTCGTCGACCCACAAGATTTGTGGTTCTTGCTGCATTCGTCAACCCAGGATTTCCCGACAGATAGGTCAGGCAGTACAGATACTGTTCTCCCAATGAAGCGGCTTGAGTTATCTGCAACTTGATCGGTTACGCTCATAAATTTCAAAAAAACAATTAGTTACCAGATTGAACAGCCACGTGTACAAAAGCAGGCGCTACGTCTTTGAACCATCCAACATGTTTGCCTGCAAGTGCTCTTCCTAGCCAAAGACCCCGGATCCCAAATCTGTCATGACTTGTGATAACGTGAGTAGAACCAACTTCGAATCTAGAGAAGTCGTTGTCAGATGCTGCGTCATAGATGTCCCTTTCGATATGATACTGTTCAGCCTCTTCGGCGCTGCAGTGTAAGCTCTGAGCATAATGCTCCAAGATCGTTGATCTGAAAAAAACACAAAATTCACAACCACTGGTTGCCGATTCGCGGAGTTTTCCATAAGTTCCATGATGGTAAAGACCGCCATCGCTGTAAAGTCTTTGGCGTATATCATTGCATTTATCGCAGAGCATATCAAAGCTTGATAGGGTACAGGTGGGCGAGAGAGGCAAATGAGGCTTTTGAACGTATGTAAACGCAGATTAATGTCACGTTAATGTAATGAGTCCTCCTTCCTTGTCGGACTTGTCTATTTTCGAATCCCTGCCTCCCAATTTTGGCTGAGGGAACGTATAAATTTGAGATTTGAGACGCCGTAACACGGAACTATGTGTCGACTTGATTTCTCATCCAATTTCAGAGAAGACAAAGCACTTACTCAAGGAGCCAAAATGCATGGCATAATGCACACTTTAATCATTGTTAATAGTTATATTGCTATTACTTGTCCTTTTTTGAGCCCAAACCGATATACTTCAGCCAGTTCCAGAACCCAAAGTGGTCATCGAGGACGTCTTGCCGAGACCCAGGACGGGAAAGGAGCGGAAGGGGCGAAAGGTGAGGTGGCTAAGAGCGGGAAAACGCCAAGCAAGGCTAGCATGGGGAGACGACAAATTGGGTGAGCGAGGAAGGAGACAAAATTTCGTCTCCTTCCCATCCTCGTACCCCAGCAGCAACAACGACGACGTTGTTGCTGCTGTTGAACGGCACGGCATTCGAGCAGCAGCAGCAGCGACGTTGCTGCCGCGTCGTTATCGCCTCCCGCGCCAAGTTCGAGCCGCAGCAACGTTGTTGTTGTTGTTGTCGCTGCTGCTGCTGATGCGCGTCGTCGTCGTCCGCCTCGCGTTGGAGCAGCAGCAGTACCGAGGTTGTTGCTGCTCCTGCTGCCGCGCGTTCCCACCTCGCTGCGTTGGCTACGTCGTGTTCGAGCGGAGGCAGTGCCGTGCTGGTGCAGCTGGATCTTCGCGTTGGCGTTGGCGCACCGTGTTTGAGCAACAGCAGTGATGCTGCTGCACAGCGTCATCCAGACCTAGGCTGAGGGGAGGGGCTGAAGAGCGCTTGAACGCGAAAGCAGCAAGGTGGAGGGGCTAGCAAGGAGCAGGTGAGTGGGGAACAGGGGAAAAAGAGACCAGCAGAACGAGTCGATTTTTTCGACTCGTTCTGCGACGCACTGCGCGGGTCTCCTCTCTAGGGTCTCTCTTTGCCGTCCGTATCCCCGTCTCAACCCGCATCCGTTAGAACGTCGGCCCACAACCCTCAATGGGTGAGGGGGGTCACGACGTTGCGCGACTGCGTTTGCAGCTTGTGGGACCTAAACAGAGGGAAAAAAGGTGAGTAAAGAATAAAACAAGAAGAGTAGTAAAATACTCAGAAACCAACGTAAGTAAGCCGACATCCCTAACGCGATGTGCGCGTCATGGTGCGGAAGGAACAGATGGAAGTGATGAAAATCAAATTGCTCGAAGTTCGCCATCAACGACCCGGCGATCACGTGAATATCGAATGCACCTTCCTCGTCGACTGTGTCCCGGCAATGCTTGTCACCACGACCACAAACACGTCCTCAGCCGTCAGAACGCACTTGTTCCAATACACCGGCAACCACCCGACCGCCACGAGGGAGCGGCGATGGTGGCCAGTCAGTATGTGGCCACCGACGACCCAGATTCACCGCCCTTGCTCATGCCGAGATGATGAGCAAGGTGTTGGAGTCCGGTTCTTGGTGCAAGGCAAGGCTACTCACCCAATAATCTGTCCGTGATTGTAATTTAACTGTATACCTATAGTCTACTCCAACTGAAATTGCCATCTATAGAAGCTCTATTTCCTTCCTTTCCACACTATCGAAGATTCCTTCTGTCGAAGGAAAGTGTAAACTATCGCCAAATGCGAGTCCCACACGCTGAAATTGATTCCTCTTCCCTGGGACGCTTTTCAGGGCAATTGCCGCCCAGTGCCACTCATACCTGGAAGCTCTTCCTCCACCGCCGCCCCCTCCACCTCCACCTCCACCTCCACCTCTGCCACCATACCCGCCATACCCGTCATAACCGCCATACCCGCCAGGCCCACAGCCACCGGAGCGCATCAGTTTGTTGTGGTCTCCTAGGACAAGGAAATTCATCGCTGATGAAACGCCCGGTGAACTTGGAGCTGCCCACGTTCCATCGGGGTGAAAAGCGCCAATGCGTTTGCTACCTTGAAGGCAGACGAAGAGAGAATCCTTATTGGGATCAAAAAAACTTCCGTATTTGCTCTTGAGCTTGACCCCGGTGTTCAGGATTTTGGCAGAGAATATCCGACCGCGAAGCTTGAGAGTGGCGCTCTTGACCTCACCAAAAGGATTGTGCTTGGATGTGACCGATTTGGCAAGCTTAATCTCGATATCTGGGTGGAATACTTCGAATGAGTGGAATTTGATACCAGTCTCTGCAGATGCCCAGGACCACGATGGAGAGATGTATGGGAGTGGTGAGTCGATTGGCATGCACTGGGGAGATTCAAGTACAAGGTCCTTATAGGGCGTGTACCAACACATCTGCTGTGCTATATTATTCAGCCAAAGGCCAGCCATGTACTTACCTCCAAACTTCTCCTGCATCTGACTCGCAACACCTGACAAAGCCGGCAGTTTGTCTTTTCTGAATGTGAGATTCAACTTTGAGTACGTCTCCACCACTTCTCGCCAATAATTTTCCCAGTCCTCCTGCGGACTCGGATTATTCAGTTCAAAAGACACCTTCTCTACCTCTCCCCGGAAAAACTGCCAGTCAATAAACGGACGGCTTAGACCCTCATACCGGGCGACGCTGTTGCATTCCCAGTACATCTGCTTCCGTCCGAAATATAGAATACGTCTTGACAGTAGTCGTTCCTGGAATACCCATCCGCGACTCTTCATCTGCGAGTCCTCCGGAATCGGACCACCTCGCGCATCCTCATCTGGGCCCCAATATGATAGCTCACAATTTTGGTTTTCATAGCTATCTTCGATATGTAAATGGCCTATCAAAAGAGGCCGTCGAGGACCCAAAAAGCCAGCACTGGAGCTCGGTGCAGCTACGGCAGCGATTGTCACTGTCGAGTTTCTGTATATCTGGGGCATGAGGGCACACTGCTGTTCCCAGTCCTGCGTGGAGTCCTGTAAAATGCACAAGGCGTCAATCCAAAGGTATTGTAGGCCAAGTTGGCGGGTCACTGTCACTGCATCTTTAAATGTTTGAGGAAGGGTTACGAAGGGGAGACCGGAAAGGTGCTGATCTAGGGTTTTAGAGGTTGTGATAAGGGGTACTTGTCCGCCCCAACAATAACTGAGTGTCGCATATTGGGCTGCTTGGCCCTCGGAGAGGATGAGGCGGGGTTCCACGGTGCCGTCTGGCGTTCCGACATCGAGAACACGCGTTGGAAGCTTGGGCGTCGTCGTCGTCCCACAAGATTCGTGGTCCTTGCTGCATTCGTCGATCCAGGATTTCCCAATTGATGGATCAGGCAGTACGGGTATTTTTCTTCCAATATAGCGGCTGTCCGAACTCTTTGAGTCGTCTGCAACTTGGTCGATTATGCTCTAAAAACCCAAAGAAAAAAAAATGGGACGTTACCAGATGGAATAGCTATGTGTACAAAGGCCGTCGGTACGTCTTTGACCCATCCGACATGTCTGCCTTATGGGGTATATATTGTAAAATAATTATCTCCTTTCTCGCGCACCTTTCTGCTGGTGTTTCTCGCATGTTCTTCTGACATTATTTTTTCACGCACGTCTGGCGGAGGTACTTTTTACACAGGTCCCGCTTCTTTCAATCTCAGATTCAATTTCGGGGTGGTAATTGCCAGTCGGTCGCTGAGTCCAATCAAGAACATTCTCTATGACCCGAGAAGTCCTGTTACTTAGGTATATTCAGATTGACGAGTATCTCAGCGCCTACCACCAGTCGTACCCGCGACCCGTGTGGGCTTACCCGTCAAACCGAGCCCATGAACGTCAAAAACAGCCCAAAAATAGGTAGGATATGGCTGGTTTCGATGAATTTCACGAAATCAGCCGTATCTCATTCATTTTTGGGCCAAAAATTCTGTTC
This sequence comes from Galerina sulciceps, assembly GCA_023014345.1. Taxonomy (NCBI): domain Eukaryota; kingdom Fungi; phylum Basidiomycota; class Agaricomycetes; order Agaricales; family Galerinaceae; genus Galerina; species Galerina sulciceps. The sequence goes on along the minus strand of JAEDXJ010000051.1, from coordinate 199,964 downwards.
TTGGTCCCGTTTTGAAGGTCGCAAGTATGCAACCGCTATGCGTACCGTACCTATACCCGCCGGGGTCATTCCCCGTGACCCGTGCATTACGATGTCATTCCAATTGTAGTAATTAATTCTAAAATAGGGTTTACCTCTATCCTGGTCGGTCAATATCTGACTCCAGTGATTTAAGATCATTCTGGTGCCACCATTGCTGATTTTGGGTAGTTCTCTGGAGTCTGGACGCCTTTATTTGGTATATTTATTTCTTACATTAAATCAAGCACGGATTTCAAGTCGATGTTGAGCCCGTGGAATTCGACGAAATTCGTTATTGTACTTCATGCCCTGCCTAATCGAGCGCGCCTTCAGGAGCCGATGAGTTGGCAGACGAAAGGACGAATAGATGATAGGAAACGAGAAGGAAGAATTCTAAGTCAACTTGCCTAACTCATGAGCATGACACTCGCTAGAAGCTACTGTACCTCTACTTATATTTTCATGGATCAAGAATTTAATCTCAGCTTCAAATTTCCCCGAGCCTGACTTACGCAACGCCGGAAAAGGTGCATGATTTTGTTTGGTGAGATCCCAAACTTGTGTGTTTTCTTACAAAACATGCATGAAATTTAAAAATTTAGACCGAACATGCGTGAAAATAGGTCAACTTGTGTAACTTGAATTATTTTACAATATATGTGCCATACTGCCTGCAGGGCCAAGTGATCTTCCAACCCAAAGACCCCGAATCCCAACACTTTGTCGTCTTGTGCGAACGTGAGATGGTCCAACTTCGAATATAGAGATGTCGTCGTCAGATGCTGCATCGTAGATGTCCCTCTCGATATGAAACTGTTCTGCCTCTTCGGTGCTGCAGCGTAGGCTCTGAGCGTAATGCTCCAAGATTGTTGATTTGAAAAAGACACAGATTTCACACCCGCTGTTTGCTGACTCGCAGAGCTTTGCATAAGATCTATGATGGGTAAAACCATTGCTTTCGCCGTAAAGTAATCGGCGCATATAATTGCATCTATCACAGGGCATTTCAAAGCCTGATAAGATACAGATGAGCGAAAGAGGCAAAACGAGTTTTCGCTTGCTCAGCCTACATTACAGCTGGTTTCATATTTATGCGGAATCGCTGAAACTTTTTTTTCGTTGCTTGGTTTTGTTGACCTCGGACCTCAGCCTAATGCCGGATCACGGGACTTCCGGCAACCCACCCTCCTATTCATCGCGCACCGTCCTTTGTCATTTTTAAGCCGTCCCTCGCTGTATCCCCTTCATTGCGAGGTACAATAAAATATATTGTGTGTGTGGAAGGCTCATTAACATCTTTAAATGTTATGAGTTTCTGTCTGGAGTAATAAAGAATTCGAAAAAGCAACCCTCAGGCTTGTGAGCGGCAGTGAAGGTGGACTTCATCACAAAATGTAATGCGGGTGTATATGATAGTCTCTGGTAAAGACGTAAATATTATGGAATGGAGTGTTCCACTTGAGAGCTAGTTTTGCCATGGTGAGCGAACCTACCCGTGCCCACATCCACCCTTTTATTGTTTGGTGGTGGACCTGCGCGGCAGTACAGTGCATGGGGTTGCCTTTGGAGGTACCTCATATCAAAAATTACATCAAATTTAATTCTATCCCAACAATTATGGGAGATGTGCACGGCAGGAAACGACAAGACGGCACTGTAATACTGGGAAGGGTGGTTGCCGGAAGTCCCGTGATCCGGCATTAGGCTGAGGTCCGAGGTCAACAAAACCAAGCAACGAAAAAAAAGTTTCAGCGATTCCGCATAAATATGAAATCAGCTGTAACGTCACGAGACCGTGTAAAAAATTTTCGTATCCGTGGACGTCACTGCGCTGTCTACGAGTTCCGCTTTACCATTACCCCCAAGATGTCTCTGTCAAAATCCCCAGATAGCTTCACATTTACTGTCGGAAAGCTTGGTGCGTTATACAATGTATCAGTTTCCCAGCTGCCTACTAAAATACGCCACGAACAGACGCTGGAATGGCGGTATGTTCACCCTTGCTTCTGGTACCCGAAAGTAGGGACTAACCGTTCGTGTACACTTAGATCCTACTGGGAGAGAGGGCCCATTTGATAGAGTTTCCGTCTATCCTCCTACCGCCTGGAGCGACTACCGGATCCATTGTGAACATCGCAGTACACCAAAACCACGTAGAGGAGCAGAAACGCGAGTCCGAGTTTTGGAACCTGCAGGAGGATATCTTGAAGGAATTCGGGCATGCGTCGCCTGAACCCCCAAAACTGACGGTGCGTCTCCCTCTCTTCTCTCAACAACTCTTGCTCATCCGTCCAGTAGGTGCGCAACGTCACCCAGACATCGGTTACACTCGAATGGTCACCTATCAAATTGGCCACTGCAAAACTTCGGTCTCTCGACATCTACAGGAACGGCGAACGTCTCTCGGCGGTGCCTTCACCGCTGACCAACACCTCGACAAAACATTCCGGGATGGACATCAACACCGAATACACCTTCCAGCTCATACTGCGCACCACCGCGGGCACGTTCCCATCCAACCTGCTCAAGGTGAAGACACACACTATGTCGGACACGTCTGGGATCTGCGTGTGCTTCGGGAACGTCCAGGACCCGGTGTTATTGGAGAACGCGAAGCTCGCGCTGAGGGATATGGGTGCGAAGTGGAGCGACAAGATACAAATCGACACGTCGCATTTCGTGTGCACTACACCGGCTGCTACGCCGACCGGGGCTGGTGTGGCTGGGAATGTTAGCGGTGCACCGGGTGCGGCGTATCAGCGGGCTTTGCAGTTGAGTATACCTGTCGTGCAGCCACATTGGATTCTGGCCTGCCACACCGAGAAGCGGTACGTCGTACTTTTTTGGAGCTTCCGTTACTTTCTAAGCGAGAAATAGCATGGTTCCCATCGCCTCGTTCTACCTCGGAGCCTCCTCCAGCACCCCAGCAACCTCAGGCTTCAACCGCCCCCAATCCATGTCCCAAGCCTCCTTGCCCTACTCTCCATCCAGCCCACCTCCAAACCAAACCAACCGCGCGAACCCCGCATCATATCGCGCCTCCATGCCCCCGCCCTCAAGGAACAACGGGCCCGGAACGCCGCCGAGCATACAATCAGCCTTCGTCAACCAACCCACCTCTGAGAACAGACCACGCCAGTTCGAGCCCACGCTGGAAGAGAGGGAGGAGGACCCCGACGCGGAGAGCGCCCAGTTCGAGAGGTCGACGAGTGCTAGCTCCGCGACGGCGACGGCCAAGCAGGAGAGCAGGAAGAGCAGGATGGGGAGCATGAACAAGGAGTTCAAGTTCCCGCCGACCTCTCCTACCCCCGACAGCGCGAAGACGCCTCAGGCTGCTGCTGCGCCTCCTGAGGACGTGGGTCTGGAGGGCAAGCCGCTGAAGAGGCGCTCTGCTGTCGTCGACCCGTCGAACATCGAGGTTCCCGCGCCGCCGCCGATGGAGAAGGAGAGGATGATCAGCCGGGTGTCGTTGGATGACTCTGTTGAGGACGAGGTTGGCGATACGGTGGACATTCCTTTGAACTAGGTTGCTGTCGTTTTTATGTTATGTTAGGTATACCCCGTTTCTAGTTGCACTTTCCGTGCATAATGTCAAGCTTTTTTGGGTCGACGGTGCAGCTGATGCTGGTCTTGCCACTACGTCTTACGTTTCCAACGAGATGAAAGAACGCAGAAATATTAAGAGAGATTACGCCTAACAAACCAAAGGGACATGGGTAGGTGGGTGGGTATATGGATAGCGAATACACGTATATGGAGGGAAATGAGGAAATGCATGGGGACATGACATGATCCATAAATCTAACAGTACAGTATGCAGGAAACGGAAACAGAAACAGGAGAGGCGATCCCACGAACGACGAGCAAAACTCATTGCCCCTCGCCGTTTTTGTGGCATACGGGGCACCCTTGAGGCAGCCGTGCTTTGATCATCGAGTCGCTAGAATTTCGATCATCAGCCCTCGAATCGAAAAGGAGAAGGAAGGTGGTAAAAGAGACGTACAACGCAATGCTCCCAGTGATTCCTCTCGAAGCATCCCCACTGCCACTGCCGTCCAGGCTCGACATGAACGGGTCCGGGGTCGGCAGCGGGAGGTGCTCAGCCCCACTCACACATGTCGCATGCACCACATGCCGACACAGGAAGAGCAGCAGCAGCGCATGGGGGGTATCGGCGAGCGGGCGTCCGCAGACGTGGCACTGGCTCGTAGCTAGAAAAATCGGATGAGAGTCATAAGCCTCCGACTAAATACGACGCGGAACGAGAGCACAAACGAAAACGAAAACGAAAAACTCAAACTCACAAGAAAGCAAGAACCCACTAGCCTGATTATGCTGCAGCCTCCTCGACAGGTCCGAGCTATCGCCGTTCAAGATCGTCTGGCACCCCTCCAAGAGCGAGATCTGGAGGTGGAAGTCCTGCAGGATCTTGATCAGCGCCTCTTTGAGCCCGGGGATCTCGAGCCCGTTCTTGATGCGGCGGATGAGCCGGATGGGGCTGATCTCGACGCCGACGTTCTCTAGGAGCCCGCGGATGAATGCTATAACGGGACGAGAGGAGACGGGTCATATGTTGCTCAGGTTTTCGTGTACACGAAGGAAGGAAGGAAGGAGCCGGCTTACCTGGCCTCGTTTCAGAATACTTCAACAGATCCTCCCACAGATCATCATCGCTCTGCTCTTTCGCAAAGTCGATAGCCCGATGCACGTCGCCCAGCCGCTCGATGATGAGCGTCAGCGCTTTCTTGTTGTTACCCATTCGCCCTAGGAGGAAAACCATCTCGAGCACCAGGTCGCGTTCTTGGCATTCTTTGTACGCCTGGAGAGCAGTTGGCGACTGATGAATCGAGGTGGATGAGTGATGAGGGGCGGCTTACCAATTCTAGGTTATACGAACTGCTGGCGCGGAGGAAATCTATTAGTCTGGAAGTGGCGAACTCTGCATACATTTTGACCTGAAAGACAAAGACAAAAAGCCATGAGCTCTGCGTTCAAATGCCGTCACAATGGAGGAGCCCATACCTGAAGGTCGGCAAAACCTGCTACCAACTGGGAGTCCATGCGCACGAGAGAGTCGAGGTATAGGAAGAGGTAGTACGGCCGTTGCTGCAGCTGCTGAACCACACGCGTAATCTTAACAAACGGTCAGCCGGGTTCTCCACAAACAAACTAAAAGATCAAAGCCATCTCACCGGAATGGAATGGATATTATCCACCAACAACTTAATCGCATCGCTCTGCACGCCCTCCGAATTCGAGTTCGAATTCGTGCTGCTCCGAGTCTTCTTCCTCTTCTCCATCAGCTCATGGTCGAACTCGACAAGCAGCAATACTTGGTCTTGCACGTCGGTGAAGAGGTTGTTGTCCCGGATGAGGTCGAACACGTTCGAACGCCGGAGACGGAGGTAGAAGGGGAGTGCTTTGCCTGGTTGGCGGTTCGCTGTGTATCTGGAGTTGAAGTAAAGTCAGTAAGGGTCAGGCTTATGTTGGAGAAGAGGAAGTGGCGGAGAATACGTACAGCTCCGCCAGACACTCCATCAGAACAGTCGGATCGCCTTTGGTGGATATTGTTGAGGACGTAGACTCTGTTTTGTCCAGCTCAGCGCGGACGGCGACGATCACGGCTGCTATATCGTAGATATCTCTCGGCCAGTCCTTGATCGTGTGCAGCAGGGCCTATCTCAGGAGGTAAGAGTCGAGCCGAGGTCAACGAAGCAAAAGTGGGAGATACCGTTCTATCGTGTGTCAAGAAATGAGCGAGCATCATCTCGTAGATGACGTGGTCCAGACGTGGGTTTTCTTTGGGCACGTAGGGTATGATCGCCTGCAGGTAAAGGAGGACATGGAAGCTGGTTAGAGGACGATGCAGGCTGAGGAGGACTGAGAATGAAGACCTCACCTGGAGCTGCCGCCTCTCCGCAAACCTGAATATCCAGTTCTCCCATCTCTTCACGTCCTGCGCACATACTTTCGGACAAAGCTGGGCAGCGCGCACGAAGTCGCCTGTCGGAGAAGAAGAGAGTTAGCACAACCCAGCCCAACCCAACCAACCATCCCTTTGTTGGTTCGAAGCACTAACCGTCAAGAAACAAATGCTCAACGAACTTCTGCCCAATATCCTGCGAATTCAGATGCACCCTCGCATCGCCCCCCTCCGCCCCCGTCGTCGTCGTCGTCGTCTTCACCCCCGTCGCATCCTCCTCCGCCTCGATCTTCTCCACCTCCATCAACGCCTCCTCATACCTCTCCTTCTCCACAAGCCACTCCACATGGTCCCTCCTATCCCTCGGCATCACCCTCACCAAATCCCGCGGGCTCATCACCACATACGACCTTCCCACATCCCCTCCCCCTCCCCCTCCCCCGCCCACACCTACACCCAAACCCAAGCCCAAGCCCAGCGGGTCCTCCCCCGCAACCTCAACAACAGCATAGTCATTACACCCCCACATCCTATAATCCGCAATACTCAGCGCGTCGACCGCCAGCTCCTCCCCCGCGCGCGAGATGATGCGCATCTCGGGCCTCTCGGCGGCTTTGCGGGCTTGCCGGAGGCGGTCGTCGGTCATCTCGTCGGTGTCGTCGAATGCTTCGGGCGGGGTGTATGCGAGGATGAGGAAGGATGTGAGGGTTTGCGGTTGGGCAGGTTTTGGCGGCGGCTCGGGGCCCGAGGTGATTGAGGCAGAGGCGGAGGTGGGGAGACCGTCGGGCATCATCATCGTCAAGGGTGAGGGAACGGGCGTGGGGTGCGGCACGATGCCCGCGACCATGCAGTCGAGCTGGAACACGGCGGTCACTTCGACGAGTAGAGGAGGCGCGTTGGGCGGGGTGGAGGCGTTGTTGGCGGAGCGCGGTCGCGTGCGGATGCGGGCGACTTTGATGAAGTTCGCCCAGGCGATGAGGAGGGTGGAGTCGTCCTGCCAGTGCAGGGTGCATTTGAAGAGGTCGGCGCGGGGGCTGTCGGCTTGGCGGTCGATGAAGGCTATTCGGGCTTGCGAGACTTGGTCGTAGATCTTGACACCCTGGAGTGAAAGTCAACAAAGTGATATTGATAAGGAACGAAGAGAGCAGCTCTTACGTGGTCGTTCGCCCATGCAATAAGCCTCCCCCGCCACTTGACCTGCCAGATCGGACCTTCGCCGTGGTGCAAAGTCGTCTCTTTATGCCCCAACCACCCCTTCTCCCGCATCACGAGAGCACCTGACAGACCCCCACAGACGAAGGCCCTCGAGCTCCGTTTCGCGAAGTTGGGCTCCATGGCGACTGTGCGCATTGGCCGCTTCATGTCGAACGAGTAGTTCTCGGGCGTCGAGAGCGAGTGGACGACGACCTGTCCTGAGCGATGGGAGGTGTGAGCACGGTTTTGGTTGGGTGTGGGATGGATAGTGGATACTGACCGTCTATGGACGCGGTGGCGACGAAGTCGGCGGTCGCGTCTAGCGAGATGTCGACGACGGATGCGACATGGGGTTTGTATGATTTTATCCGCTTGCCGGAGAGGTCGAGGACGTGGATGATGCCTGCATGTGTGCCCATTGCCTGTACTCAAAGTTAGATACTCCAATAAAGTCAAGTAGCTGGGGACTTACCATGAGTTTATTAGAAACACAGAGAGCCGACGCCGAGTCCTTCTTCAGCAAGTCCGGGATCGCACCCGTTATTCTCTCATACTTCAACGACGGTTCATCTTCGTCCTCCTCTTCATCCTCCTCCTCCTCCTCTTCTTCGTCTCCCGATTCACGTTTTTCACCCTCTTCCTCTTCGTCATCCTCCTCTCCACTATCCGCGTCAGCGACCCCCTTCCCATCCCTCTTCGTGCCTATGCCCAAGCCCTCCTCCTCCTCCACCCGCGTCGGACTACCTGTGACTCGGTCCTCTGGCTCCTTCTCGTTGTAGTGGCCTCCATTCGCCTCGCTGGTGACAGGCGATGTGCCTGTCGACGTTTCTGGAGAGGCCATTTTGCCGCATGCGTTACGTTAGAGGAGGTGACCGAACGAGTGGTGGCAGTCGGCAGAGCACCAAAGCAGGGCGGGAGCCTGGTGGTGTTGTGGGAAATAATTGCCGTTTATGTCTGGGATCTGACGTCAACCTACTTTTCCTTGACCTGACATGTCGAATAACGACAGGCGCTTATTAGGTTTGAATGGGTTCATTACCTTGAGTGAAACAAGCACCGGAAATATTACTGCGAGAACTGGATGGAAGGTGTTTTTGTAGGCATGACTGGACCGTTTTTGAAAGGTTGATTACTTTTGGCAAGATGGGGATTTGAGGACGCCGTTGTCGTTACCATTGCTGCTTTCGTGTTTGTAGTGTTTAAATACAAAAATGGTCTCGAGTCTCGAGTGGTAAGTAAGTAAGGCAGACGTAGAGCCCCGAAAATAATAAGAATTCAGAGTGAGGTTCGGTCATCGGGGTTGAAGATAAGATAAGATGATGACTATCATCGGCTATCAACGTATCACAACACGCGTTGGCTCGGAAGCAATAAACTCCTCTTTCCTTAGCTTTTTTCAGCTTGTTAAACCCACCAGAGCCACCAACTTCCGTTAAGTTTCCAGCATCTGTGCGCCACTTCAAGGAGATTGTACCTGTGCAAAGTAAATCTAGGACATCGATCGGCCTTCATTTCTAGGCGTACTATCTCCAGTCGGGGGGACAAGGTTAATGTCGGCCCACTGGCGAAGTCTAGTTCTCTTAAAATACACGACATGCTGCTATATGGAATAATGATACCCACCGCGTTCGCTTTGGCACAACCGAAGCCTATCTCTCCTCGCTTCTTGACTCCTCCTCCTCCTTCTGTCCCACCATGTCTTCCGCACCTGTACAAGACCAACCCCCAAGGACCGCGTCTCCGACTGTCCCTCCATCGAAATCAAGGTCTCTAAAAGATAGAGCACAGCGGCTAAAGACAAAATTCACCACTCGCGATGGATGGATCGGCGATTACGACTACTCATGGTGAGCTCCTCCCCCCCCCTACTCACCAGCGCACATTGACAAGAACCCATCCTGACCTCTCCCGGGCCACCCCAACAACAGGCTCTGCACGCCCAAGCTCCCATTCATGAAACAAGCAAACCGCCAGCCGCCCTTCTACGCCCTCGACGCCGAGCTCCCTCTCATCCTCGCCATCTCCAGCGGGCTGCAGCACGCCCTCGCCATGCTGGCAGGTCTCATCACGCCGCCGATCATATTCGCTTCTTCTCTCAATTTGGACGCGGCGACGTCGGCGTATATGATTTCCGCGTCCCTTATTGGCTGTGGTGCGTCACGCTCCTTTCCTTTCCTTTCCTGAAATAGATGGAGTGGAGAGGTGGAAGCACTGAAGTGAATTGACGTTTGTGTTTGTGTTTGTGCGATAGGGATCCTCAGTCTTGTGCAGATGTCCCACCTCCACCTGTTTCGAGGGTATTACCTTGGAACGGGGCTTATTTCGGTTGTTGGGACGAGTTTCGCGACGCTATCCACTGCGAATGCGGTTCGTTACCTTGTTCACCGACCTCCCCTTGCTTTTCGCTCTGACTTTTATGTGAAAGATCTTCAATGCCATGTACAAGGATGGTACCTGCCCATCCACAACCGCAGCTGATGGGACGGTTACTCGAGGAGCATGTCCTGACGCGTTCGGCAAAGTGCTCGGTACGTCCTTTTTATTGCTGGCGGATGAGCCTTCCAGACTAATTTGGTTGTACACAAAGGAACATCCCTCATCTGCTCCTTCCTCGAGATCTTCATGTCATTCTGCTCCCCAAAGGTCCTTAAGAGGGTATTTCCACCTCTTGTTACAGGTCGGTCTTTCCCGTCATCCTCGAAATCCGGTCTATTTACAAAGTCATTTGACAGGAACGGTCATTCTCATGATTGGCTCTTCACTTATCGGTGCATCTGGAATCGCTAACTGGGGAGGGGGCTCAAACAACTGCCTGTCACGTCCAACAAGCGGGATCTTCCAGCTCTGCCCAACGATATTTGCCCCTCGACCTCTTCCGTATGCATACTCCTAGTTCATACAATCCCTCAACGAGTGGCTTACTGCTTCTCAGATGGGGTTCCCCAGAATACATCGGCCTCGGATTCCTATCCTTCTCCACGATCATCCTGACCGAGATATTCGGCTCGCCGTTCCTCAAGAACATCAGCATCATCGTCGGTCTGGTCGTAGGGTGCATCGTCGCGGGTGCTGCGGGGTACATAGACGACTCGACCATCAAAACTGCGCCTGCTATCACATTTTTGTGGGTCAAAACCTTCAAAATCAGCGTCTACCCCCCAGCCATCCTCCCGATGCTCGCTGTCTATGGTAGGTAAACACTTTCTCCACTCACTTCACATTGTCTAACCACGCCCCCGGACCAGTCTCCCTCGCCATGGAGGCCATCGGCGACATAACCGCCTCCGCCGAAGTCTCACGGCAAGCCGTCGTCGGCGACATCTTCGACTCGCGCATCCAAGGCGGGATCCTGGGCGACGGCCTCGGCGGGCTCCTCTCCGCGCTCTTCACCGTCACGCCCCTGTCCACCTTCGCGCAGAACAACGGCGTCATCGCCATCACCCGATGCGCGAACCGCGGCGCGGGGCGGTGGTGCTGTTTCTTCCTTATCCTTTTTGGGGTGCTGGGGAAGATATCGGGGGTGTTCCTTGCGATTCCGAATTCGGTGCTTGGGGGGGTGACGACGTTTTTGTTTGCGAGTGTGAGTGTGTCGGGGCTGAGGGTGTTGGGGATGGTGAGGTTTGGGAGGAGGGAGAGGTTTGTGTTGGGCGCGGCGCTGGCGTTTGGGGTGGGGGATTTGTTGCAGCCGGGGATTTTTGAGCATTTGTTTGATGGGGTTGGGAGTCCGGGGAGGGGATTGCAGGGGTTGTTTGATTCGATTACGATTGTGCTTAGTACGCCTTGTGAGTTGTTGTTTTTTTTTTTTTGGGTGTGGTGTTGGTTTTGATCATGAGGGCTGATTGGTTTGTGTAGTTCTTGCTGCGGGCATTGTTGCTGCCGTGCTCAACCTCCTTTTACCGTACGAGCCAGAAGAGGTTCGGGATACTCGCGAGTCATCGAGTGTGGAGGACATCGACGTTGAGTCTCAAGACAAGAAGGAGTAAATGGTCGCTTGTAACCATTTCCTTTTGATACTTTTCTGTATCACCCACAAGTTCGTCCCGCCCATCTGATCAGATATAAATAACATTTGTAAATGGCCTTGTCACTGGTATGCGATGGTAAACCCCTGCCTCGCTTTCTAGTCTGCTTCCTGATTTCGTTAGTACCATGTCCACACTTCTATACCTCATTTCTACTATGCTCTGAATCTTCAAGATCCTCGTGTGAGGACACAGAGTGTGTGTATATATTTAGCAAGGCGGTCTGGCTCGTTCTACGCTGTTATTCTTGTTATCTTTACGCCATTTGACAAACATTTGAATTTTGATGGACCGCGGGTGAAAAAGACAGGAGCTTAGGCTGGGCCAAAGTCCTGGAAAGTGGAGGAGCTTGTAGGTATACGAAAGCGTGCCTCTTGCGAAGGTTAGAAGAGCATATATATACGGAAAAAGAGTATATTTTTGGCATGGATTCACCGCGTTCGGGAGCGCAGAGCGCGATCATTGTAGTCACATGACCATCAGCGAAGTGCAATTTGTGAGAAATGCGCGATCTGGCTTTCTTGCCTCTTTACCGCCATTATGGCCGTCACCAGCCCCTACCAATGCCTCACCCTCTCGCTCCTCATCCTGCCGCCGCTGCTCCTAACGACCTACTTCATGGCCGCGTTCCCCAATCCCCGACCGCCCGTCTTCATCCACCCATCTCTTGCGAGCTTGCCGGCGACGTCGAAATCGTGGTCGATATACCCTGAGGACTTTTACGACGGCGGTGGATATGCGACGTTTCCTAATGGGAAGGTACGTTTTAGTCTTGGTCTTGGTGTCATGCCATGATGGAGTGCGAGGCCGTCTTCTGACGTTATCTATCTATCTATCGACGCTCGCTCGTTCGTTCAGGTTCGGTACTGGCTCTTGGGCCCGGAGAAAGGCAAAAAGGTTCGGTTTGGCCGTATCGAACGTGCTGTGCGTCTCGGCTGACGATGTGTTCTAGGTCGTCCTGATACACGGCCTTTCTATTCCTGCCATCATTTGGAAGGACGTGGCACCCAGCCTAGCGGCGCGTGGCTATCGCGTTTTGCTCTACGGTGCGTCTGTTCCCCACATCCACGCCAAACCTCGGGTTTTGATGCCAGCTCAACAGACCTATACGGTCGAGGGTACTCTGATGCACCGCAGACGGCCTACGATACCACTCTTTACACCACCCAGCTCGCCCTCTTGATGCAGTATCTCAAATGGGAGAAGGCCAATATCATCGGAGTCTCGATGGTGCGTTCCATACATCTCATGCGGCCGGCCGGAACCAGGGTTGTTAACTGCAGTTTCGTCTATCAGGGAGGTGCCATCACAGCTGCCTTTACAGCCCAATTTCCCCACCTTGTCGACGAGAGCGTAGGGCTTATCGCCTCGGCTGGGCTCATGGAGGTGCGTGGTCCTCATTTCGCTTAATCGTTCTGCATATCTGATGGTCGCTTTATCCTCTCATTTTTTGCGTCTCTCTTCTGTGTTGTTGAAACTTTTTCATTTCTGCTCTCTGCTCTCTTTCTTACCTTCTTGTTGTCATCTTATCGATGTGACACGTCTACATCTGGACGTTTTCTCAACGGTTATGCTGCTTGAACCCACCAGTCGACCGATATCTCACGCACTGCTAAATTTATGTCTTCCCCCTTGGTGCAAGCATTAGCCACCAGCAAGCCGGTCCAGGTACACCATATTTTTAGGCGCTCTATATTGGCTTCCTGCCCCACGTGCTTACTCCTCTGAATTTAGATGTACCTCCAACGCCTCACAAATCAGAGCGTCACTCAAGATATTGCTCCGAGTGATCCTATTCTTGAGGTATATCACAACACCACTCTCACACGCACTCGTTGTCGATTAACATTATGCACGCAGATCGTGCGATTGCAGTCGGCACATTTGCCAGGCTATAATAACGCACTCTCGTCATCTCTGCGTGATGGGCCTATTCGTGGACAGACTGCGTCTTTCCAGTCCCCTGGGTTCCAAGGCAAACGTGTGTTAATCCTCCATGTACGTTTTTCACAATCGTTTCCTCGGTTTATGCGAGAGCGGTGCTAATTGGATCTGACACAATACAATTCAAACAGGGTACCAAAGACGTTACTGTTAGCCCGAAGTTCGCTCCGCAGATCGCGCAGCTTATGCCAGCGACCGCGAAGAAGAAGCAGGTCAACGTGGAAGGCGCCGGACATGATTTGTGCGTTAGTCATGCGTCGGAGGTGGTCGATGCGCTGGACGATCTACTGAGTGGATCGTCTTGGAAAAAATTGTCATAAAGATGGACGGAGCTGCTCAGGTAGAAAGTGAAGGTCTGGTGCGTTTTATACAGCTGTTGGCGACGACCCTCGGAGAAGACGAATTCCCACCACCTCTGAATCGGCTCGGATTGGTTCCGCATTCTGCCTCGTTCCGCTTTTTTCTTTTTCCTATTTGGCTTTCTTCAAAACTTGATCTCGAAAAACCCTCGGACCGGACGGAACAATTTCGCTTATCTGCTGTGTTCTCCCAATACCCCCGGAACTCACTCTATGGATCTCATTACCCCTCTTCATCCCCTCCGGCATAAATACCCTCGTCTGCATTCCACAGGCTGTTTACCCCGTGATCCTCTTCTTATCCTCCATCGTCTCCCCTTCCCTCCTCCCTCTTCCGCCTTCACCCCATCCCCACTCTTATCCATTCCATTGCATGCCTGCACGATCCGGACGCAATCCTATCATTATTTACCCAAAATTTGAGTTATTTACAAAGGAGTGTACTGTTTATTATGATTACCCATGACCAGCATTACCGTCAGCTTTTTACTTACTATTCTGATGGCCCGTCTTTCTGTAGCTCACGATGTTTGTTGTATTCTGCCTGCCTGTCTTATTGCCGCTGAACGAGTGGCTGTTCAAACTTTTTTCGATTCTATCATTCGCTTGTTTTAGAACAATCGACACGCGGTCTGGAAATGCTGTTGCAGCTATGTAAGGGACTTGTGGAGTGGGAACGTTCGACTTGGACCTACAACATGCCAGTCCACAAAAGGACATTGAACCGTAAATGACAATTTAAAGTTGGGTTAGTCGATATTAAAGTAAAGCTTGTCGTTATCACTCGTATCCCACCAAGGGTGAACTGCTTTGTACGACCTCTGCGTTTTTTCAGGGGAGCATTGACCGGGCAGCCACCGCTCGTAGTTCAACCGATTATGGGAAATCTCGACGTATTCCAGGCTCTGACAACTAGAAAACAGGCCTTGCATGACATCCGGAAAGCTGTTGAACGGAGGGGAAGGATATGTCCGCCTGCTGAACTGGCATAATATGAGAAGAATGCGTAAATGTGGGATGCGCGACAACAGCTGTAGCTCCTGCAGAAAATCAGAATCACACGTAAAGTAATGCAAGGGAAACCATCACCTCGGGGGATGGGTCATATAATTTCAATACCTTAATTGACAGTAGGTGGTGGATGATAAGGCTAAGGTCCGGTCCAACGAACTGTCCTCCATAGGACAGGGCCTGGATATTCCTGAGTGACAGAGATAGATGGTCGATACAGTCGAATGAATCGCTGGGGTGGGGGTCCCAAGCCAACGAAGTAATGGGACGTCCTGGAAGGAGGGCTTCTATAGCATCTCTGTTACCGTGTAGGAAATTAAGTTCTAGACATGTGGAAGAAGGGATCTGGACCGCGTCGTGTTGACTCCATTCCACATGCAGCCACTTTAACTTTGGCTGGAATTGGAGAAACTTGGACAGCTTGAGGCCGGTTGAATCCGAGAACGACCCTCCACAGTTCAGGCCTTCGAGCTGGAATGGGTATTCACCCGGCAAACCATAGGAGGTGTCGATCTGTATTGTCTCGATGGAAAGGGTCCTGAGATTTTTCATTTCCTTCATCGCGAGGCACAGCGGGATCAGCAGGCGCCGTTTTCCGACGTAGGGCACCGCCCTTTGCGAATACGACTGCACCGACAATGCGCGTCGGGGGCATTTGATAAGGGAGGAAAGAAAGTTGGCATGCTTGAGTTCGTCGGACATCGTCATAGTCCTGTAAAGTAGCCTCTCGGCCTCTAATTGGAGGGTCTTCGAAGATAAGGATAAAGCACACAGAGCCGTAAGATTTTTGGCGAGGTGCTCGAGTATTGGGCGGAGAAGGTCGACGGGGAGACTAGGTTCGTGCAGGTCAGACTCACTTGGCATAACGTATGAAATTTGACCAAAGCTACTGTCAAGAGTTCCTGTTTTATGAACACCTAGACGCGAGATGACGAGCCTGAGAAGTATTTGCACCATTTTCATGGCTTTTTATTGCTTGTTCTGGGCATTCGAAGACATGGATTCTGCAAGCAGCAAGGTCAGGTTGTTATACTCAGTGAGGCGGTTCTAATCCTGTTATCGAGACCCATTCGATGGGGTGCAATGTGACTCTTTTGGGAAGCCAGTCTGCTCACTGATTTCGATTTAGCCAAGACTAGGACAATCTAACGCGCGATATACTATGACGATCGTGCTTTGGGGTGCTTTTCACGCTTCTTGGAGATCTAATGACTCGTTCATTTAGAAGAAGGCGAGGTGCTCGGAACTCCTGAATCCGAAGATGACAAGCCGGGTCGGGAAGCAGGTTTCATCTGTCATAAGTTGAGAACATCGACTCGCGTCAGGTCGGCAGCAAGAAAAAATAAAAGGAACCAGGCCTACAGCAATCCGATGAGTTAGGAAACGAGTTTTTGTCCTAGTTAAGGAGACGTTGAGTTAATTTCGGAGTTCAACGTTCAGGCCTCAGGTTTATGTGTTTGAAATAGAAGTCCTGGCAACTCTTTGACCAATTTCGAACTGCGTCCTTAATTCGCTCATTGAACTACTAAGTATAGAATGAGAGTAAGGAACTTACCTGTAGATCTGAGGCGATTTATTACCTTGAATTTGTCGATCTCAGGTGACACTGACAAGTGAGGGCTTTCAATGTTCATATACAACTTTGGCACAGTCGCAGAAGTCGGTGATACCATCGAGGGAGCGCAGAGTAGTAGGCTCTTGCCGAGAACCAGATTAGATTAGATAGAAAGCATTACTTCGGGCAACCTGTTCAAAGACGGAGGGACACAACCGTGCTTGCTTCTGGATCCTGAGCGGGACTATCCAGCTGTTCGATGCCCGCGAACCCTGCCAGAAGAGAGTTGCCAAGGCAGGGCCCTTCAGCAGTGCTGCTGCCTCAGTGCCTGGCTTTTTCATCTCAAATCAAACACTGCACAGTCACGGTCACCCAAACTGTTTATTTCGAAGAACCATCGGAATTAGGATTAAAGCGTGTTAGTGTACGGTTATAGAGATAGCATGAACCGTCAGAGCCTCAGAGTCCTGGAAACCTGTTGTCAATTTTTGAAAGCAAAGGGATAAAAGGATCGAGCTATCGTCATAAATCCAGGATCTTCCATTCATAGCGTCTCGTCTGCATTCCTAGGGCTCGCAGGGTGTAGTACCGGAGCAGACCCACGAGGTGGTGAAGACAGCATTGACCCGCCTTCCCTGACTCTACTACCTCCTTGTCCCAGGCCCTGATCATCCATCAACCCAGCCCTCTCCTTATCTTGCCAGACCTCCGTTAGCGGCCCAGGCCCAGTGGGTCGAGGCACGGTCCCCTCCAGCTCATAGTCTCCATCGAGGCTCTCGGAATGGCTGTGGCGGTGAGTTGGAAGGATCTCGTCCACCCGATCTTCCTCTCGTTTTATGCGCGGGGAATAAGGCCTGTGGGCGTATTCGGATGAGAGAGCGGGATAGTATTGGTGGTAGGCGAAGAAGGAAAAGAGGGTGCCGACGAGTGAGCCAACGAGCACGTCTTGCCAGTGATCTGCGACGTGGATGTCAGTTTCAGTGAAAATGGGAATGTATACAGAGTAGCTTACGCCTGTAGTCCATCGTTCGTGAGATGGCGACGAGAGAGGCGGCCATGAAAGGCGAGAGGGCTAGCCATGATTTAACCTGCGTACAAGTCAAAGGCAACTGTCAGTGTTCGTCAAGAGGAAATGACAATGATACTAACAGCATGGCCTCTTCGGTCAAAAAGGTGCATTTTCCCTGCCAAGTAAAAGGCTAGAAAGCCGAGTCCTGCAAAAGACACTGCAAAAATCATCTTCGAGATCAGTGTTGCGCCAGGGCGAGTCTGATTGAACGACACACAGCTAGAATGTCCGGAAAAGAAGCTGCGGAACCCATCCCTCAAAATTGCTTCGTCTGTCTGGGTGCAGACGGTCCAACTTGTGAGTCCGTACGGGGGGTCTGATAACCCAGAGGGTGGCTGACACCTATCTAAAAGATCTGTTTCAAGAGAACTTAGTCCGAACGATTGCAGAACTTTTAAAAAAGTTTGGACACCTACCCGGCCGAGGACGCCCAACGGTGATTTTGACGACTTGGGTTAAGGCTCCCGTCATTGACAGGCTGAGGACCACTGCAAACGTTTAAGAAGAGTTAAGTGACATACGACCAAGCACGTACGACCAAGCCAGCCTGCATCGTGTATGTGAGTTGAGCGCTATTTGAACGGAGTGGACGGGACGTACTATTATGAAGGTCCCACCATGATCGAACAGTGATGAGATTGATGACTGGCATGATACAAAAGGGTGCGACGAAGCAGATCATGTACAGTGCCAGGTTCTGAGAAAGTGGTATGTTTGATTTAATAAGGTCAGCGGATTAGGTCGCAACGTACGGGGACACGTTCATGAACAGCATAGCTACGGGGAAGCAGGTTTCGTCTAAGGAAGCGGTTGATGGAATAAGCATCGAGTTGAACTTACGGATGACGGATTCTAAGAATAACGATGATGTCAGATATGGGAGCAAGTGGTGGACGTGAATCACGAGCTCACGAAGATTCCTCCAATGAAAACACCCTTCGATATCCGTTCACTTTGTCCAAAGAGAAAAATACGGCACTGAATTGTAGGATATAGTAAACATTTGCCATGAAAGGGGCTGTTGGACTGCTTACGCCAACAGAAGGGTTATGATCCTACAGCACATCATCCAATCAGTTTTCTCTATTCTGCTCGTGTGAACAAGAAAAAGTCAAAGAACTGGCTCACCAGTCAGGAGCGTAAGAGAAGATAAGTCTTCTGCGTCGGATTGGAGTCATGGTAAGCCCATCTTTGTGTGACGGGTACATAGCGTTGAATGGGAACTTCATGGTTGTATTTGAGTTGGAAGTGAGGCGTTGATGTGGCAGAGGGGTATCAAGTCGACTGTAGGACATGAACTAAGGAAAAGAGGAAAAGAGCAGCCTTTTGAGGAGTGGGAGGCCTGCGGAATGTCAGTGTTGAATAGGCACGAGGAGAGAGCGCCACAAAGCGCAGTCAACATTACGTAATACAACTCCGATATTCAAATTCCAAATTAGATTTACTGCTTAGCCACTATCCTGCATTCTCACAATTTCCGCAGCAACTTTACAGCTTACTTTTCTGGATTAGAGTGACTGAGGAACACCCAGAGCGCCACTGACTTGAAGAACGTTGTCAGAATTTATGGCAGGCTTTGAATTTTGACCGAAACATCAGCACTGATTCATCAGGACATCTTATGTAGCATTGCACAATGAATGTTTGCAGAGCGCCTTGGCATTCCTCAGTGGTGAGCAAAGTTTTTACGATTAATTTTCTATGATCCTAAACCTGTCCCAGTAATTAAACCGACGGCTTCTAACCAAACCACGCGATACCGCGTTATGGCCATAACGTCCTGCCTCGCCATCTGTTCTCCACCGCGCTTGGATACGCTGTTGCTGACTCTTTTCGTAGTAAATTTTTGCTATTTCTTTTTCCCGACGCTCGTGCTTCATATCGACGTTGGTCTCGACTCTGATTGTCAATGTCGATGATTGTCATCAATCGGTCTAATCACCGGCAACACCTGCAATAACTGGCCAACTCAATATTATCTGACCTTAAGTCAAAATCTTCCTATCAAACCACGATTGCAGAAGCAGGAGTACTGCTATCCGGACACTGGCATGCTCAAGAAAGGGAAGAGCCCAGTCTCCGCGACACGTTATCCTACATTTCCAGACTTCCCCCGAAATATCCCCTTCATTCGCCTCTATTCCTCTTCTCCGTTTTGGTCCTTCGTCTAAAAGCTGCCAGTGGTCGAGACGCCAATGCCAAGTCTGAGGAGCTACCTTTCGCCGTGATGTTGCCCAGCCTATCAACAGTATACGTATCTGTGGACTGCAATAGCATCGGGAAGGAGACGACTTGGGAGAAATAATGCAGTCCAGCCTCACTGCGGAGATTGCGGTGCAGGAGACGTCAATATGGAACTACACCCTTGTACAGCCCCCGCCAAACTGCAGGGGGTTGGAGCTTTGATACCTTCACTTTTTCGCCACAGACGGTAAGTATAACTCTAGGATTGAAAGTCGGCCTAAACTTTGGGGCTCAAATCTCAGACGCAGTTGGCAGAGTTCTTTCGATGTACAATTTTACAAATCGCTTTTCATTCTAGCCCATGTTCGATACTGATTATATTCTTCCGACATTTTTTGAATTTGATTGCAGTGCCGAAAATCTTGGCCATACAATTCCTGACAATGGAAAACAACATCGCTTCAAATTTACATACCTGCTCGCGTTCGGTACGGTTCACCTTGGAAAATTGTATCTATGCGTCACTTACCGTGGCGCACAGAAGGATACCCGTCAAATGTGAAATGGCAAAAAAATGTCTTGCGTTATTATCGCCTCCTTTCTACCCTGCGTAGAGGTGACACCTTCGCATAGTAAATTCATATAACCATTTGAAAATTCATGAAAACAGACAGCAAATTGATCTGGGAAGACTTTCATCCATCTTCCACGAGCCCAAGCCATGCTTTAACGGGCCGGCACAGATCCGGCAGCTGGTCGGAATCGGGACTCGGAAATGACTTGACCATATAATTCGCACCCACTTTGCCTTCTTCGACCTCGCTCCAATACACTTCTGCACTTGAACGTTTCAAGGTCCAGGCAATTGCAAGGGATACGGGGTGCATTCTCTCGCTTCTTTACCTTGAAACGCTTCGGTATCACTAAAGAGAGGGAACGATGTTCAACAAAACACCCTCAGCCTGATCTGTCTTGCGTCGACCTCTGAATCTGCGTTTACCTACTGCATTTTCAACCTTCTAGTCCTGCTTGGAGTCTTGGCCTCTGCCCTTGAAGAACCTTCCGCCTATGCTCACCTCTTGAATTGTCAGTTTGGGATCTTATCCTCAACCATTCGATTTTTATCTTGACTCGTTCCTCCGCTACTTCCAGTCCCAACACTTGGCTCGATCTTATCTTAATTTGACATGCGACTGCCTCTGTTCTATTTCAAAGCAATGGTGGCACAATTGTCTTGGTTCATTTTGTCGTACCATGCCACGATACTTGCGGAACCATGCTGAATCCGCGCGACCGCCACCAGTTATCGCCAACACAAATGACGCCATTCTGGGCATTGGTATGCTCACTATAGACGCCTGAGTCAGCACGAGCTTAATATGCGTGCTGATGGCGTTGATTTGGCTGGCATGGCGTGGCGTGCAGTGATGCGTGGGCTCTGAGGGATTTTGGCGAACGCGGGCGGAGCTGGACTGAACACTGCGCGTTGGCAAAATTTCGAATCACTCTGATGCGTGGAGGTGGAATTTGGAACCCCGAGTCGGACGGATGGTCCAGATTGAAGCAAAATTGCTCCCATGATCGTCTGGCGATGTCGAAACACTGAACCCAATCCGTACGTCGAGAAATTATGATTATTTTCTTCTTTATTATTCATTATTATACAGGATACCTATATAGCATGCAATAGCTAGGCCGTTGAACATCAGTTCCAATTCCAAAAACACAGCATGCCTCCTTACCGTCGTCTTCAGCAGTACGCGATTGCGATCAGCATTGTCAGCGTCATTTACAATGGCGTTGAAGGCGGTCTCTCGATTGGATTCGGCGCGGAGTCCAAGTCCCGCTCCCTCATCTTTTACGGAATCCAGTCGGCGATTGAAGTCATCTCAGCTCTGCTCGTCGTCTGGCGCTTCCGAAATATCGCGAAGCCTGGAGAAGAAAGGAAGGCTAATCTCGATGCAGAGAATTTACGGTGAGTAGATATGGTTCTCAGTATTACCATTAGACAGACCTGACAAATATTTCTAGGTTCGAAAAGCTGGGAACTATCGCCATTGGCATGTTGCTTATCGCTCTTGCGCTGGGTACAGTCGCTAGCTCGATTGCCATCCTCGTTTTACACCAAGAACCGGACGCATCCAACGCGTCCCTCATCATTTCGGCGTCCGCAATCGTCATCATGGTCCTTATATGGCTTCCCAAACGATATCTAGCGACCGCACTGGACAGCAGCACTATGCGAGGGGAAGCGACATGTTCCCTGAGCTGCATCCAACTCACCTGTGTCCTCTTCGCCGGAAGTCTGGTCTTCCGCCTTTGGCACGGGGGCTGGTGGGTTGACGGGGCTACGTCCTTGGTCTTGAGTATTTTGTTTGGATGGGAGGGATTCAAGATGGTACGGTGGGCGAGTAATTCGGAATTTACTGGCGGCTGTTGCGAAGAAGATCACCACCACGGATCCGAGCCAGAGAGCGAGCCGTCGGAGAAAGACGCAGAATCAGGGGTCCCGGCGAAGGTTAATCATACTTCCGGTTCGAAGAAGGACAGTTGCCCCACAGGTGACGACTGCAAATCAGGCAAATCCGCCCCGGAGGTACGTAATGTCGCTTGATATGTCAAAAATCATTTTATTCACAAGAAATCATTAGATTGATGCTTGTGAATTCACGAGGAATTCAGGAAGTAAAGATCGTGTTGTCGGGAGGTCGGTGCCGAATTCTAGTGTTGAGGTTTCTGAGAAGAAGCCCAAGCCTCTGAAGGAAACGGACAAAGACGATTGTTGCTCTCACTGAATAAAGGAATAAAGCGAGACTCCTTATAGGAATTTCTTTTTTCTGCCTGTCGTAGGTTAAATAGGTCGTTGACTCGCAATGCCGTATTAAAAGTTGTTGCATATAGCTGCATTAAGATCTGGTTTTTTCCCTTTATTAATCCTCGACTCGGATACGGGTGTACTGAGTCGACATTGACTTTTTGTTTTCTGCTTGCTTTGAATTGATAAACTTCTCCCCAATACATATTGTCTTGTAAAACACCGTCGAATTTGTCATACTCAGTTGCAGGAATGGCTAGGTGACAAAATATTAGAGAAGTTGGGTGGTGTGAGCAAACCGTTCGTTTCTCAATCTCATTGACGTTTTGTTGACGTTAATAAAATGCCTCATCCACGTGCAGACGGATCGGAAGACGGAAGAGCGGGCCGGGAAAGCGGGATGCTGATCGCAACGCGGAATCGGGATTCGGATTGAGGTCTACGTTGCGACATGGACACTTACTCATTCTCATCCTCTCCCATCGATGTCCCCAGTGCCAGCCAACTCAGCCAGACCTCCCTGCACAAAAACCATGAATTCCTGATTTTCCAGCTCTTTTTCTCACTCTAGCTCCTCATGGGCCGGACAGAATGCAAGGAATCGTCTTGAGGGGACGGGTAGGCTGAAGAAAGGCATTTTCGTCATACCCTTTCCCGGATCTTGTACTCGCTGGCACCACTAGAAGAGTATGATACTGGTAGCCAAGTACGATGTATCGCGCCCTCGACCGCCTTTCTGGAGTCTAGGTATGCTCAGGACACTCTGCCATGCATGAGCTGCCCACCACTGGGCGGGTCCTCCTCGACCTGCCTGCGGTTCCCACACAGGCATGTTTTATCTGGTGGTTTCTACTCCTTGGTTTTATGTTCGACCTTGCTCTAATATGGGCTCTCCGAGTGCTATCTCTCATTCTGTTGACGTCGTTGCTCGAGTACGATCGCTTCTTCGAAGTTGGTTCCGAATTCTTCTGGCCCTGAGACTTCAATACTCGTTGTCTTCACAGCATTTCATTGGCCTTGGAATGGGACTCAATTGCGCCATTGTTGCGAGGGTAGACAACAAGATTGGACGTCTGCGTGTGAAGTCAAGTCGACCTTGTCGTCTCCTACGTCCCACCCGCTTGCCTCTCGTCATAAGTCAGATTGCCGGTTATAGGCTTTGGAATTTTATTTTTCAGTTTCTGGTAATTGCTCGGACGAACCGTCGGTGTTCTGCCCCCTATTAACTCCTCGCAACTGTTGGCAGTCTTTCCTTTGCCTGACACTGCTGTAGGTGAGTGTTTTTTTCTGCGCTTCACTTTGTTTTTTTTGGACAAGTCAATAACGTCCAGGGACTTCCTTCCTGGGTTCAGTTTATATAACGGTTGGTTCGTCAGCTAGCCATTGATTGAGCTTGGTCTCGTCGTCCCTTTCAATCTTTTGAATATCTGGGTCGCGTCTTCAGCACACTTCAATTATCGTTATGCACATTCCCTCCCCGACTTGTCTCAACAGGGGCATGCCCTATGCTCAGACGTCGTGGGCTACCTGTGATCTCCATGGGACGGTGGGTGATGACGGCTACATCCACACCGCCTCGATGGGTCTACCTAACTGCCGTGCGCCAATATACCCAATTTCTTTTTCTATTTCTTTTTATGCCTCTTTTACTTTTTTTTTTGAATGGTTCCTGCGGAATTACAACACCTGACTGTGTTCCTACCTAAACAGGTACTTCGGCACTACGCTAATCTCTTCGGATTTCCTCAACGTGTTCTCTACTCCGTCGAATAGGTCATCGCTTTGCATATCGACCTGTTTCGGCCTTGTATCCAAGATAAGGGAGGACCCTTGGAACGTTCCCCGGTCTTTGCGGAGCGAAATTCAATGCAATGACCAAGCGGTTAAACATACATGAGTAGTATCATGTGCCTGCGAGTTAACCGGAGAGGCACCTGTGGCAGGCAGCATTGACGATGCTCACATGAAATAGGGTAGAACCTGCGAGTGGTTGGTGAGAGGACTGGAGGTGTTGGGCAGCGGCACTGGACTCTGCAGATTAGACGAAGAAAAACTGTGGCGCTGGGATAACCACCGACCGACAAGTTCTCGCTTTCTTCGGCCGCATCGCCAATCACCCTTCGGACCGACGATTCACGGGTCGAACCCACCTCTAGGCCTTGGCGATGTCGATGGGGCTGAAAAGGAACTCATGACGTACGTTGAAAATAATTCATTATTATCGGCATTAATATTATTTATTATTCAGGTGTGAGAAGCGGGCGGCTCATTGCCTATAAAACGTTTGCCCCACTAGAGGCAGTCGTGGCGTGTTCCCACCAGCAAACCATGCCTTCATACCGCCGTCTTCAGCAGTATGCAATTGCGATCAGCATTATTAGCGTCATTTACAACGGCCTCGAGGGCGGTCTTTCGATAGGATTCGGGGCAGAGTCCAAGTCTCGCGCTCTCATCTTCTATGGGATTCAGTCCGGAATCGAGGTCATCTCAGCCATCCTCGTCGTTTGGCGTTTTCGAAATATCGCCAAACCTGGAGAAGAGAGGGGTACTAACCTCAATTCTGAGAACTTAAAGTGAGTAAACGGACCCAGAGTACACATACTCCCTAGAAAACTCCTGACGACACCTAAAGGTTCGAAAAGACGGCAACTATCGCCATTGGTACACTGCTCATCGCCCTTGCGTTAGGCACGATAGCCAGCTCGATAGCCATCCTTGCCTTGCACCAAGAACCGGACTCCTCCAATGCCTCGCTCATCATCTCGGCATCAGCCATCATTATCATGGTGCTCATCTGGCTCCCGAAGCGCTACCTGGCCACCGCCTTGGACAGCAGCACCATGCGAGGGGAGGCTATTTGCTCCCTGAGCTGCATCCAGCTCACCTGCGTCCTGTTCGCTGGAAGTTTGATCTTCCGCCTTTGGCGTGGGGGTTGGTGGGTCGACGGAGCGACGTCCATGGTCCTGAGCATGTTGTTCGGCTGGGAAGGGTACAAGATGGTCCGCTGGGCTAGTAGCACCGAGTTTACGGGCGGCTGCTGCGACGACTGCAAGGTGACGCCCGAGAGCGAGCAGTCGGATAGTGAGAAGGATGTAGAGCTCGGCATCAAGGAAAAAGATCTCTCCGAGCCCAAGAAAGGAGGTTGTTGCTCGCCTGATGCAGGCGATTCTGGCAAGTCTGGCAAGCAGGTAATGTCGTTCATATGCAATAGTCGACGTTGTTTACTCACCTTTTTTTAGAGCGCCTGTTGTGCACCTCCGGCGACTTCAGGAAAAAAGGAGAACACAAAGGATGCCAATGTGGTCAATACAGTCTCCCTCGTCCCGGACTCCACCGAGGTCCGAGTCTCTGAGGAAAAGAAGTCTGAAGATACGGAATCTGACGACGAAAAGGGCTGTTGCTCTGATTGTGACGACTGAACTACCTCGTCCCGTGCAAGTTCTTTCTATGTTGCTCATCTCCTTGTCTTTTGTCCCCTGTTTCGAACGAACTCGTCATGATCATGCCTCATGGTCTCATGTCTTTTACGATCCTGCCCTCTCTTCTGCCTCGTTCTATTCCTTGATAAATGCCACATGGTAGACTACGACTTTGATTGTCATCTATCTAGAGTTTGTTTCTCGTTTTATACGAAAGTCTTTGTCACAACACTTGGTTATTTCTATGGATTGTGCTCAATTGGAAGAGTCAAGTCTTTGGGAAACAAACCAACTCGCTAGAGTCCCTTCGAAATGCTAGAAGACACTGATAATTGTTAAAGCAATGTTGAAGATGTACATTGCGCTTGCATTCTGGCTCACTTCAAACGTTCCCTCTCCAAAATTTGGCTGCGGGGATTCGAAAATAGACAAGTCCGACGAGGAAGGAGAGTATAAATTATTATAATGACGTGACGTCAACTTGCCAGAGCAGGCGAAAACTCGTTTGCCTCTCTCGCCCGTCAGTATCCTATCAGACTTTGAAATGCTCTGCGATAGATGCGATTATGTGCGGCAAAGACTTGACGCCACTAGCGGCATTGGTCTTAGCCATCATGAAACATATGCAAAACTCCGCGAATCGGCAACCAGTGGTTGCGAATTCTGTGTCTTCCTCAGATCAACGATCTTGGAGCATTATGCTCAGAGCTTACACTGCAGCACCGAAGAGGCGGAACATTATCATATTGAGAGGGACAGCCATGACTCAATACCCAATAACGACTTCTCTAGAGTAGAAGTAGGCGCCACTCACGTTCGCACAAGACGAGACGATGTTGGGATCCGGGGTCTTTGGCTAGGAAGATCACTTGCAGGCAAACAGGTCGGATGGTTCAAAGACGTACCGCCTGCTTTTGTACATATCGCTGTTCCATCTGGTAAGGCACCTTTTTTTCAAAATTTCAAGCATACTGTAACTGATCAAGTTGCAGACGATTCAAGTGGCCGCTTCATTGGAAGGAAAATACCCGTACTGCCTGATCCATCTATCGGGAAATCCTGGATTGATGAATGCATCGAAGACCACGAATCTTGTGGGACGACGACGACGCCCAAGCTTCCAACACGTGTCCTCGACGTTGGAACGCAAGACGGCACAGTGGAACCCCGCCTCATCCTCTCTGAAGGCCAAGCAGCTCAATATGCGACACTCAGTTATTGTTGGGGTGGTCAAGTACCGCTTACCACGACCTCTAAAACCCTAGATCAGCACCTTTCCGGTCTCCCTTTCGTAACCCTTCCTCAAACATTCAAAGACGCCATCACAGTGACCCGCCAGCTTGGCCTAAAATACGTCTGGATTGATGCCTTGTGCATTTTACAGGACTCCACGCAGGACTGGGAACAGCAGTGTGCCCTCATGCCCCAGATATACAGAAACTCGACGGTGACTATCGCTGCTATAGCCGCGCCGAGCTCCAGTGCCGGCTTTCTAGGTCCCCGGCAGCCTCTTTTGACGGGGCAGCTACATATCGAAGGTGGCTATGAAAACCAAAATGGTGAGCTATCATATTGGGGCCCAGATGACAACGCACGGACTGGTCCGATTCCGGAGGACTCGCAGATGAAGAGTCGCGGATGGGTATTCCAGGAGCGATTACTGTCAAGACGTATTCTATATTTTGGACGGAAGCAGATGTACTGGGAATGCAACAGCATCGCTCGGTATGAGGGTCTAAGCCGTTCGTTTATTGACTGGCAGTTTTTCCGGGGAGAGGTAGAGAAGGTGTCTTTTGAACTCAATAATCCGAGTCCGCAGGAGGACTGGGAAAATTATTGGCGAGAAGTGGTGGAGACGTACT
Organism: Galerina sulciceps; assembly: GCA_023014345.1. NCBI lineage: Eukaryota > Fungi > Basidiomycota > Agaricomycetes > Agaricales > Galerinaceae > Galerina > Galerina sulciceps. The sequence continues at coordinate 172,586 of JAEDXJ010000051.1, read as the reverse complement.
CAAAGTTGAATCTCACTTTCAGAAAAGACAAACTGCCGGCTTTGTCAGGTGTTGCGAGTCAGATGAAGGAGAAGTTTGGAAGTAAGTACATGGCTGGCCTTTGGCTGAATAATATAGCACAACAGATGTGTTGGTACACGCCTACGAGGACCTTGAAATTGAATCGCCCCAACGCCCACCGAACGACAAACCGCTCCCGTACATTTCACCGTCTTGGTCTTGGGCATCTGCAGAGAATGGTATCAAATTCCACACATTTGGAGGGTTCCACCCAGATATCGAGATCATATTTGCCAAATCAGCCACATCCAAGAACAATCCTTTCGGTGAGGTCCAGAGCGCCGCTATCAAGCTCCGCGGTCGAATATTCTCCGCCAAAATTCTAAACACCGGGGTCAAGCTGAAGAGCAAATACGGAAGTCATTTCGACCCCAATTGGGATTCTCTATTCATTTGCCTCAAAGGTACCACACGAATTGCCGCTTTTCATCCCGATAGAACCTGGGCAGCTCCAAGTTCATCAGGTGTATCCTCAGCGATGAATTTCCTTTTTCTAGGAGAATTCACCAAAGTGCTCGGCTCTGGTAGCGGGTATGGTGGGAGAGGTGGAGGTGGAAGTGCCGGAAATATAGCTGGTGGCGGTGGAAGAAGAATTCCACATGAATGGCACTGGGCAGCAATCGCCTTGAAAGGTGTCCCTGGAAAGAGGAATCAATTCCAGCGTGTGGGGCTGGCATTTGGCGATAGTTTAAACTTCCCTTCGACACAAGGAACGTTAGATAAGGTGGAAAGGAAGGAACTAGAGCTAGTATAGATGGCATTTTCAGTTGGAGTAGACTCTGGAGTTTGATCAAATAACAGACTTGGTTTATTGTAAGGGGTACAGTATGTAGCTATATATACACGGCATGGCCGCAGCTAGTCAATACGCCTTCAACTGTAAGTAATTAAGTATTTGAACCTTTTCGGCGTCCATCTCAGTGTCGTCCATAAGTCGTCAGGATCCGTTTTCGACTATCCAAAGATTGAAATAAATTTTGATACTGATCTTCTTGTTGGGTTCGCGTTCGCGTTCGCGTTGATTTTTTGTGAGTATGTGGCTAATAGTAAAATAGCGATGTGTGTGTGGAGTCTGACCAAGTGTTCGTGAAGACGTATAGCATGGGTTTTCGGTGGTTATTTGACAAATAAAATTCGTGTCGAAGGCGTGCTTATATTTCCGATGGTAAGGCTCGAGTGCAATGCGAGGAAATTGTCCAGTTAGATTACTTAGTGGAAGTCGGATCCGGGTTTTCACAATAACCGGCGGTCCGGGGCTGCGAAGTTGCCATCCCTTGTTCAACAACCACGATGACGAGCAACTCTCTGCCTTCCGGAGGCGTTTCCGGTTGTCAGAGGTGAGTAAAGTATTCTGGAATATGTACGCATCCAGCTAATACCTTTCGAAGTTTTCAAAAGCTCGAATTGATGATTGTTCACGACTGTGCTCGAGCTTCAGCGTACAACTGCGTTGTTCGCTCTCTTCAATGGCGCCACTTTTCCCCCGAAGACTATAGCCTTCTTCCAAACCCTTGTCTCCTTCTCTTATATCTTCCAGGTGAATGGTCTCGATGGCATCCCCCCGCCTCTGCCAGCCTGCAGGCCGCCTGTGTAATCGGTCTCGCCAGGTTCCAACACCTTTGTATCGTGCAATTCGACCGTAAAAAATCCGTGTCAACAAAATCTGCTGCTATCGTGCAGTCTGGGGTTTCCTTACCCTCATGACCTGCCGTCTGGGCCTTGTTGCGGCCCTCTGCGGACGCGTCATGCTCTGGTTCCCTGGCGCTGGCTCGCACTCGCACTCGAGCTTGCTTTCGACATCGTAAGGTGGCTTCTTGGATGGTGCAAGGGATATCTTAGTGACAGGTGGGGCTGTGGATTGAACAGGCACATCGTTATGTGGGATTGGTGAAGTATGGGGATTGGGAATTATATTAGGTTTGTCGGCCCACGTCTCGCCAAATCCTTTCCCTATCTTCACCTCGAGACTAGCTGACGATCTTTCTTTCTGTAGTCGGTGCTCCCCTTGATCGCGGACCTTCCTGGCCTGTCATTGTAGGCGCATTTAAGCTCTTCGTCAACTCTGATTTCTATTCCTTCCTCTTCACAAATATCGCCCTCTCTTCCATCTAATCCTCTCCATTCTCACCCTCCCATATATTCCTTGCCCATTCCTGTACTTCCATTCTAGATTCGCCTCCAAACACTCCGCATCCAAAGGTATGCAATTTGCCCAGGGGTTGAAGGAATGATCATACAGCATTAAATACAATCGCGCGTCTGTCCCTGATCCCATTTCGACTTCCCGAGCAACTTGAGGCTCATCCTGCTTCGTTCAGCAATCCGTCGAACCCACGGTTAGTCCTTCCACCTCTGCATTTGTTCCTGGCTTGTGCTCAATTTGGTCCAGCCTATTCGTGCTCTGTGGCACTTCTCTGATCTCTGGCCCATCCTGTCCGAATCCCTGGAAAATACGGCCTGCGGCTTGTAATTCAATCTCGACAAGTTAGTCGAAGGTAATGTGTTTGGAAATGGGATCTAGGAGCACATGAGTCGGATAGAACAGTGTTTAATGTAGCGGGTTGGGATCGGTCTGACCTGGGGCGAAATTTGAAGTAGGTTTTTCCTTGTCATTCTCGAGGTCATCTGAATCTGACGGATTCATTAGCCTCGCCATTGACATATGCCCCTCGTCGTCACACCTATCATCAATCTCCTCATCACTTTTGCTTCTACTCTCGCTTTCATCCTCCTCATATGAACTCTCGTCCGCTTGTGGCATCTTGCAGTCACCCAAGTCGTCGGACATCAAGTCTGCAAAATCGTCGTTGTCTGGTATGGTAGCGGCGCTATATGAACTTGAAGCATCACTCAATTCAAACATATCTCTCATTAACTGACGCCCCCCTGCAGCATTGACTCCAAATGCGAAATCAAACCTGACGTATAATTACTTAAACGATGTTGGAGGTGTACTTTGCGCAGTGCATTTTGGCTCCTTGAGTAAGCGCTTTGTCTTCTCTGAATTGAATAAAAACCAACTCTATAGTTAAGGTGTTATGGCGTCTCGAATATAGATATAAATTCCATCACCAAACCCTAGCCAAAATTTGGCTGAGGTTCGAAAATAGACAAGTCCAACAAAGGAGGACTCGTTATATAATAACGTGACATCAATCGATCAGCCTTGCCCGAGTAGGCCAAAGCAGGCGGTTAAAACCTTGTTTGCCTCTCTCACCCATCTGTACCCTACCAGGCTTTGAAATGCTCTGCGATAGATGCGATTATGTGCGGCACGGCCTTGATGTCCTTAGCAGCGGTGGTCTTAGCCATCATGAAACGTATACAAAACTCCGCGAGTCAGCAACCAATGGTTGCGAATTCTGTGTCTTTATCAGATCATCGATCTTGGAGCATTATGCTCTCAGCTTACACTGCAGCACTGAAGAGGCGGAACAGTATCATATTGAGAGGGACAGTCATGACTCAATATCTGATAATGACTTCTCTAGACTAGAAGTTGGGCCTACCCACGTTCATACGCGACGAGACAATGTTGGGGTCCGGGGTCTTTGGGTAGGAAGATCACTTGCAGGCAAACATGTCGGATGGTTCAAAGACGTAACTCCTGCTTTTGTACACGTTGCTGTTCCATCTGGTAATGCTCTTTTTTTTCCAATTTTTCGACCATGACTGATCAAGATGCAGACGGCTCAAAGGACCGCTTCATTGGAAGGAAAGTACCCGTACTGCCTGATCCATATATCGGGAGAGCCTGGATCGACGAATGCAGCAAGGAACATGAATCTTGTGGGATGACGACGATGCCCAAGCTCCCAACACGTGTCCTCGACGTTGGAACGCCAGATGGTACCGTGGAACCACGTCTCATCCTCTCTGAGGGCCGAGCAGCCCAATATGCGACACTGAGTTATTGTTGGGGCGGTCAAGTACCCCTTGTCACCACTTCCAAAACCCTAGATCAGCACCTTTCCTGTCTGCCCTTTACGACCCTTCCTCAAACATTCAAAGACGCCGTCACAGTGACCCGCCAGCTGGGCCTACAATACCTCTGGATTGACGCCTTATGCATTTTACAGGACTCCACGCAGGACTGGGAACAGCAGTGTGCCCTCATGCCTCAGATATACAGAGACTCGACAGTGGCAATCGCTGCCGTAGCCGCGCCGAGCTCCAGTGCCGGATTTCTAGGTCCTAGGCAGCCTCTTTTGACGGGGCAGCTACATGTCGAAGGTCACTATGAAAACCAAAATGGTGAGCTATCATATTGGGGCTCAGATGACGAAGCGCAGGGTGGTCCGATTCCGGAGGACTCGCAGATGAAGAGTCGCGGATGGGTATTCCAGGAGCGACTACTATCAAGTCGTATTCTATATTTCGGACGGAAGCAGATGTACTGGGAGTGCAACAACATTGCTCGGTACGAGGGTCTAAGCCGTCCGTTTGTTGACTGGCAGCTATCCCGGGGGGAGGTAGAAAAGGTATCTTTCGAACATGAAACTCCTAGTCCGCAGGAGGACTGGGATAATTATTGGCGAGAAGTGGTGGAGACGTACTCAAAGTTGAATCTCACTTTCAGAAAAGACAAGTTGCCGGCTTTGTCAGGTGTTGCGAGTGAGATGCAGAAGAAATTCGGAGGTAAGTACATGGCAGGCCTCTGGCTGAACAATATAGCGCAGCAGATGTGTTGGTACACGCCGTACGAGAACCTTGAACTTGATTCTCCCCAACGCCCAATGATTGACTCGCCGCTCCCATATGTTTCTCCATCGTGGTCCTGGGCATCTACAGAGAATGGTATTAAATTTCACACATTCGGAGGATTCTGCCAAGATATCGACATTATATCTGCGAATTCGGACACATCCGAGGACAATCCATTTGGTGAAGTCCGGAGCGCCACTCTCAAGCTTCGCGGTCGGATATTCTCTGCCCAAATCCTGAACACCGGGGTCGAGCTGAAGAGCAAATACGCAGGTCATCTTAATCTCGATAAGGATTCCTTATTCGTCTGCCTCAAAGATGGGAAACGAATTGGCGCTTTCCACCCCGACACAGCCTGGGCAGCTCCAAATTCACTGGGCGTATCTTCGGCGATGGACTTCCTTTTACTCGGAGACTACAATAAATTGCTTAGCACCGGTGGCTGTGGGCCTGGCGGGTATGGCGGGTATGGCGGGTATGGCGAATATGGCGGGTTTGGCGAATATGGCGGGCTTGGCGGGTTTGGCGGGTATGGTGGCGGAGGTGGAGGAAGAATTCCCAAATATGAATGGCATTGGGCAGCTATTGCTCTGAAAGGTGTCCCAGGGAAGGGGAATCAATTCCAACGTATGGGACTGGTATTTGGCGACAGTTTATACTTTCCTTCGACAGAAGGAACGTTCGATAGGGTGGAAAGGAGGGAAATAGAGCTGGTATAGACAGCACTTTCATTTACATTACACCTGACCTCGACGGGCATTTGACCACGATAGTTTACACTTTCCTTCAACAGAAGGAATGTTCGATAGGGTGGAAAGGAAGGAAATAGAGCTTGTATAAAGGACACGTTCAGTTCCGATTTGACTCTGAGTATATGATTAAATTATGGTCACAAACAGAGTTGCAGTTATCAGGCGAAGAATGTCGAAATAAACACTGACTCCATACCCGAGTCTCTAATTTACGGATGCAGAAACCGAAAGTTATGAGTATGCAGTTTAACGCAGAAACTAAGACGTACTGTAAGTAAGACCAGGGAACAAACTTGAAATTTCTCTAATCATGCCACTAATCAGGCTGCCCAACTGACACTCGCATTGAATCATGATGCAGTGACAATAGACGCCAGTTACACGTTACTGTCCATAGCAAACCCAAGATTTGCTGATGTAGATTCAGTACTCACCAGGGTTCAGAAACAAAATTTAAATGCGCCGACCTAAAGCGCCCGCCAGCTTCATATATAGGACCAGAAGTACAACAACACAAAAAAACTATCAGCGACACATGCATACAATAAAGTTACAGCAGGGGTGGGGGCAGGAGATAGGGAAAAGAGGGCGTTATCGATGGTAGCTCTGGCTGAAATCGAGCAGAACTCGAATGCGCCGTCGAAGGTGGGGTTAACGGTCGCCTTCTAGGATTGTAAGAGGGGGTAAGTAAGGGGCGTGTCAATGAAATTGATGACCAAAGAGATGCTTACACTTCGTCCCGACTCCCGTGATAAGTCGTTCTCTCCGCCGTCTCGGGGGTGCCAGTGACTTGTTTAAATTGGAAGTTGTCCTACTTGTAGGTGTGGATTCAGGAGTTCATCACCTCTGCTGTCGCGCTTATACATCTCTGGGCGGAATTACTATGGTATGTCAGCACAAGCTTTGTAACGCGAGAGGTTGGAGTTTTGAAATGGATAGGTAAAAAGATGAGGATGGCGCTCGGAAGTGCAATGGATGGATCATGAACGCGGACTGTGCTTTTATAAAATCCTTACGGGGCAATAGCATCTATCTGGAGCGGCTATATTCAATGACAAATTTCATTTTACAGCTTTCCGCACTATCAGGAAGCCACAATTAAAAGCCTTACGCTACAATAGGGAATTGACAACGCTATAAGTATAACCAGTGGTAGCAAGCCCAACGCGTCTATTGTCAGTGTCAAAAATGGAGTAAAAGCGCTCCAGGAATCCATAGCCATTGATGAAGTCGAGCCCCGAACCACTCGCAACTCCAAGGTCGCCGACTATCAGATATATCACAGAGGCACTACCGCCAATGAGAGTATTGAGTGATCGCGGCCAGAGTTGAGCGTCAGGTGTCAGCTCGAATAAGGTCTACGGAAAACGTGGTCAGGGGGTAAGTGGTTACAGATTTGGGGAACGAAGACGCACGTTTTCGATGGTGAAATAGAGACTCTGAAGGTTAGCGTACTGGTCTAATGTGATACTGAGCAATCCGGTCGTACTATCGAGGACGGCGCCTGTGGCCCTCATATATGCATTGAAGGCGTCTGTGGCTAGCAGGAGAAGAGTGGTGCCTAAGATGAAAAAAATCAGAAGTGCCTCCATAGCGCGGACGATGATAATATGGACAGACCTGTATCGACAATACCGGCGGTGTTAGGCAGTATAATTGTAGATTCTCCGTATCTCAAGCTTTGGTTAATGCCCCAGTAAGAATTCGCTGGAGAAGTCGCCGTTATCGGGCTTTTGATGACAACGTCAGATATTTTGGCGAGGAAATCGAAAATAAATACGTGCGTCCATATAATTTCGCTGGTAGCCCTCAAAAGATTGATTCCGCCTATTAGAATATCAGCGCCTTACAAAAATAAGATGAATCGAAGGGAAAAAACTGACCGAAAGTCATCTCTCCGTTCAGCGTTACACCATTCACTACCGGCTGAAAGTAGATCGCGACTTGTCTAGCAGGGATAGAGCCATTGTCGTACAAATTATCGACAACCGTCTTCACAGCAATCGTTTTTTCAGGAAAAAGCGTGCCTAAGGTGTTTCATTAAAGTATGCGAGGCTTAACAATGAATAATACATACCAATGGTCAATGGAGTTGGGCCGATTCTAAGTAGAAGATTGTTAGATTGACGAAACTGTGAGTCAAGTCCTCTGTACCCGAGAATGCCGTCAACGTCGTCAAATCCAGTAGCCTGCACGAGAATTGGGTTAGTTATTTTTCAATGAAGGAGCGTCCGAGCCTTACGAGTTCGGCAGCTCCGAGGGACTGATTGGCTATGGTTAACCCAGGAGCAAGTGTAACTTTGTCAAGGACCGCCAGCCCTGAAAATCGTTTAGACTTTGGTACCGGAAGAATGAAATGATTGCATGCCTACGAAGGTTCCCGATCCGTAGACCACGATCTGGATATGATGTTAGTTAACAAGTCTACCAGGAATACTTCGAAACAGATTTACCATCTCGTCCACTGTTAGTACGGTGGTCCTGGTAATTTGGTATAGTTTCTGAGCGCCAGCCCATGTGTTAGAACTATCGGGAATCATACCCATAAGCGAGGAAAACGGAGACGCTTGAGTAAGAAACGGACCTTCCAGTATCAATAACCAGAGAATCTACGAAAAAAAGACAGAAATCACCAATTCCAGCCATCACAATGCCCACAAAAACCAAAAACTCACAGGTAGTCGGGGGATCACCAATCGCCACAGAAGCAACATACGTAATGGCTTGGTTGTCGACCGGCACATTGACAGGCTCAGCACGAGCAGAGCGCATATACCTGCGAAAGTTCTTCGCTCTGGCTTGGTCGTGTCTGAGAAGGTTGTGGGCGCTCGTCAGGTTGACCCGCCGTGCCATGGGAAGCGTCACTGGAGATGCGGCCAGCCGCTGTGTTTGGACCCGACCTGCGGATGCGGTGTGAAAGAGAGTGGTGATGAGGGCGAGGGTTAGAATTGTGGACAGCATGTCCGCATAAAGGGTGGAAGACGGAGAGTTGAAGGAGGCGTCGAAATGATTTCTCGCTCTTTATACGACATTCTGGGAGGCTGACTGCACATACGGTCAACTTGAAAGACCCCACCTATCCACGGCTCGCGGAAACGCCTTTCTCCTAGACGGGGATTCCTAGCAGACATGATTTGGAGACACCCCGAGGAGACATAGGAAATATGAGGTAGTTATACCGCACGACGAGAACTCAGCCAGCCTCCGTCATCGGGTTGTCCATCATGATTCTACTGTTTTGCGTTCGCATCTCCGAGCCCAAACGCTAAGCCTCAACATTCGAGAACAGAAAAAGACTTTCAGGGCGATAAGCAGAATACGGTCTAACTCTCGTTTGTCGTTCTTACAGAACTGGGAAGAAGAGCAGGGGAGAATAAGATTTGAACTCCGCTTAAAAACGGGAACTACGTTCCGGACGTTCCGCCATCGCAAGCAGTAAGTACCCCCATTAACAGGAGGAAAGGTAAGAAGAACTTTAACTCTACTTGAAGTTCAATTTTACAGTTTCATGCTGTCCTGGTGGTTGTCGATGATCTCATCGTCGACCAATACACCGACCCCTATGGCCATTTTAAGTTGTTCAGATTGAATTAAGTCAAAATGCATCCAATTACCTGAAGTTACAGTATATCTAACCGAAAGTCTTAAAAGAGGCATCCAAGCAAGCTTGGACCATCAGTTAATAAATCGGAGAAAGACAAAAATCCCATGCAATAGACTTACTGCACTCGACCTTCCTCGAACCTTCAAAGCCGTTTGGGTCAAAGTAGTGGAACGCCTCCTTCCTTTCCTAAAGCTCAGCTTTTCTTTGAAAATTTCCATTGCTTTTACGCTCCACGAGAGCTGAAAAGTCGGAATAACGGATCCAAATACGAGGACATCCTAATTCATTTTCAGCCATCGTCGCCTATCTTCAGTCAAGAAACTCGGCAGGCTTTTTCTGCACAGAAGAAGTCACTGCCTTGAAATCGATCTCCATTGCTGAAGGTGCGTGGTCAGCAAAATTTACTTGATTCCTTGAATTTCACACTCTGAAGCTGACGATCAGGCGCTCTGGCAAGCCCTGTTGAGCCAAACTAGCCCCGAAGCGCTAAACGTCGATTGATTCTATTTTTAGGTTCTCGTAGACGCCGACAGGTCTCGATTATTTTTGTATTCTTATGAGTTGGGACGGAAAATAGTTGAAAACAAGTTTTCAGGTATGAAGACTGTAATTGTGCATTTATACGACTGAAAACCTTGGGCTTTGGCTCTCAAGGGACGGTAAATCTAGATTTTAAGCAAGGTATAATACAACGATAGCACAACTAATAGGAAAGTCCTCTATTTGCGTCACGACTCCACCGACATCGCCACGTCCTCCTCATCTTCGTCGCCCTCATCACCCTCCTCCTCCTGAAACCCATCCGCCTCCCTCCCGCCTCTCTCCATCACACCCGCCAAATCATGCACCCCATTCCCAAACCCATACCCAAACCCCGTTCTCGCACCCACAACCCCATCCACCTCATTCCCCTCATCCCAAATATCAGGCTGTCCATTCGAATAGAACCTGCGTTTCGCTGCATTCGTAGGCGCAGCACCGTGATCGTAGTGCGAGAACCCGTTCTCGTGCAGAGGGATGTCGAAATATTTTCCAGTGATTATGCTCATCCGTTTCCTTTGTGAGGAAGAGATGTATTGTGGTGTCTGGCTGGAGAATCGCCGGTTTATGCGGGAGGCTGAGGACGAACGGTATGGGGCGCGTCGCCAGTGGTTGACGGATGCGGAGGACATGTCTGAGTCTGAGGAGCCGGACTCTTCTGATTCTGTGGTGGATTCGGAGTCTTGGAGAGTGTGGAGGTAACGCGAATGTTCTACGAGACGAGACAGCATGGTTAGACGAAAACAGCTCAAAGTCGAATAGCAAAGGCTTCTTACGGGCAAGTCGTTCGTCGAGTTCATCTTTCTCTTCAATCTCGTATTTTCCGAAACCAAGATGCTGTCCAACACTGACTCTGGGTACATCCTGCATTTGGACAGACGGTGCACAGCTCAGTTGTTGTAATTGCTCCAAGGCAACTTGCCTTTCGTTGAAATACATCAGCCGAGAACCAACCAACCGACAGTAGCAAGGAACACACCGGATATTATTCAACGACCCATCTTTCACATTCATATCCTCCATATTATTCTCCGGCACCTCCAACCTATAAGTCGGCCCAAACCATTCAAAGTACTGGTTCCACGGTAAATTCGGATCGATTTCATCCTCTATGCCAATTGCACACGCAGTCTCGTAGGTCCACGCCCGCGCGACATTCTTGACAGTGTATCCTCCGCCGCCGAGGAGTTTGAGTGGGACGTTGTATTTGCGTAGGAACTGCACGCAGTGTGCATGGCCATACATTGACAAGTTCAGGCAGCCCAGCTTATCGCCTGCGAGCGAGTCTGCCCCGCATTGGAGTACAACTGCGGATGGACGGAAGACTTGCATGATGCGATCAATGACCTGTCTCGTATGAGTCCATAAGTATCATGCCTTGGATCCGACCAAAAACAAAACCAGCTCACAGGATCGAACACACTCTTAAACGCCTCATCCGATATCCCATCTTTCAGCGGCACGTTCACAGAATACCCCTTGCCCTTCCCACTCCCAGTATCCTCCTGTGTACCCGTCCCAGGGAAGAACTCTCCAAACTTGTGGAAGCTACATGTCATAACTCGATCAGTCGTATAAAACGCTTCTTCAACGCCATCTCCGTGGTGGCAGTCGATGTCGATGTACAGAACCCTTGGGTAGGTGCGCAAGAGCTCTAGGATGCCGAGGACGATGTCGTTGATGTAACAAAAGCCAGCGGCTTCGCGCTTTTTGGCGTGATGCAGGCCGCCGGCCCAGTTAATTGTAATGTCGGCCGCTCCGGAGGCCAGCCGCTCTGCTGCACCTGAGAAGAATGTACAATTAGATCGGGATGGTATTTTGAGAGCGGGGACGCACTGATAGAGCCCCCAGCCGATATAGAGCAGAACTCGAAGACTCCTTCGAACGCCGGGTTGTCGTCTCCCACGAGGACTGCAGATAGCGGGCAAGGTCAGGTTATGACGGGACTGGCAAATGAAACGAAAGCAGTCTCGTGAAAGCTTACATCGACTCCTCTGGTATGTCATCTTTTCCACTGTCTCCGGCGTAACATTATGCAAGAAATGTATGTATTCGTCCGTATGAAATGCTGTCATAGCTTCTGGGCTGGCACGTTTTGGTCTCTGTCATGGTTGAAGTTGTTTATCGAACAAGCAGCTGATAGAAAGCTCACCAGAACGTGCATCTTGTCCAACATTCCATACGCAGTCGCAAGCTCATGCGTAATACGCATCCGGTGGGGCTTCATGAGATGTCCTAGCCCATACGTGTACGCGCCGACGTCCGCTGTAACACAGTGACGGCTCCGTCAACCTGGTGCCTTCGGGTAGATAGAGGAAGAAGACAGACGATCATAGAAGTAGGCTACTTTTCGTTTTGACATGGTCGACTTCCGCCGTTATCGAGCTTGCTTGCGGGAGGGGGCGGCTGGTTGGTTCTTTGGATGATCGTTGTGGTTGACGTTTGGCTGTGTTAATCCTTGACACGGAAGCAATTGAGATATGCGGGGCAAGATCGGGCTCAGGACCGAGCCGCGCTATAATTATAATTGACCAGGATTCGGTCGTAAAAAGCAATCTGAGCCGTTGGTGAATCTTTCTTTGAGGTGTGGGGAAGGTTCGTGAAGTATGTGTCGTTTTGAGTTTATAAGTGGGCTGTTGTGACACTTTAAATTTCATGGGAAATTGAATATATTAATACAAAACAATGTCCATCTGCCCTGATCTGCCCTATTGAAGCATAATGCATAATGTAGACGACAAGGCAAGACGATTTGCCTGAAGGAAGTGTGGAGAAAACCACCAAATTCATAGTGGATCCCCAACGACATCCGCACCAGGAAGTAACCACCGAAATGTGATGCTCATACGAGTTTCTCGATCAATCCAAATGCCTGGGGAAGTGTTGTCCTCAGAAGTGACGAAGTCTTTTGTTTTCTTGTCAATACCATGGGTCCATTTATACCGGGCTTCATCTGAAAGAACGATCATGGTCCTATCAGGCAGGTATACGTCCCACCTATTGTGAGAGTTATTCTCGGGTGGATCGACCCTGTCGAAGCGCATGACGGTTCCACTAGAGAAACTGACCCCTACGATACCATCGCCGTAGCGTCGTAGAAGGTCAACGTGAGGAGTTATGCCTTCACCTATTTGGTAAAGGTTTATTATGGCTTGTCTTGCCATTGTTTGTTGTGCAGGAAATAAGAGAGCATAGGTTTCTGGAGGAATGACGGGTCGAAGAAGATGGGACATTGTTTCGAGAAGGCTGTGAAGAATTGGAGGAAACCCAGATGTCGATTCTGATGCTGTGTCCAGGTCAGGCGAAAGTCGTCCGAAAAGCATAACTTGGTTATCTGCAGGAGAAAGAAAATAGGTTTTCATGCAAAAGGAGACGACTTCATCCGCAAGTTCTTGGGGAAGCAGAACTGAAGGATTGAAGAAAAGCCCATCAATCGGCGGGCAGGTGCGAATGGCCGCAATGGTATTAACGTCTGTCGTGACTGACTCCTCAAATGCTGATGGTATTATTTCCTGGTCTACTTCGTCAAGATCATGAAGCGAGTCGGTATCATATTCAGAGAAAAGTGAATGGGTATCTTGAAGGCTGTTGTTGCCCTCCAAGCCAGAATTTAAATCTGAAGGTATATCGATCCGAAGCAATCGAGGTTTTTTGTTTTTGACGGTGGGGCTGAGATGAATTATAGCTAGGCCTTCAGGGCTTGCTAGCAGCCCTTCCTTCGAAGGACTCCTCTTCCGTTTAAGATGGGGGTCATTGGCGGCAACAACAGTGGGCTGAAGCTGGAGCCACCGGACATTGGCCTCAAAGGAGATAATGTTCGGTCACAGCGAGCGCTCACCATCGCGTACCCCAGAACTCCCAACCTCCAACCAAACCAGATGGTGAATAGGTGAAAGGTGTGTTGGTCAAGCTCATGCCACGGAAGCTTTCCTGGAAATTCCTTACGTAATAAGCGACGAATTCGGACAGGAACACCGGATAGCCGGTCCTCCGCTCTTTCTTCACTGCCCATAACCTCCGACTGCGAGAAAGCAACGTTCGCCTTGCGAAACCACCTTCTTTTCTTCTCGGCTTTGAAAGAAATACTCTACGACCCCATGGCAGACTCCCTCTCAGACGGCGACATCTTTGACATCGCCAGTATCGCAGGAAACGCTGCCGACGAAATCAAGCAAACAATCGGAGATCCCGGTGCTTTCCTCTCAAACCGTCGCTTTGAATCGCATTCCCCGATCTTTGGAGAGTCTATCCAGGCCCGTCTGAAGGTCACTGAAATTTCTATCAATAACAAGGCCGAGGAGGAGAGGAAGACGGAGGCGCGGGTTGTGATGGAAGTCGAGGTCTCTGAAGGTGCGATGGTTTCGTTCGCTGGCTTTGTGTGACGCGTTGACTGTGGACGTATAGACATGCTGAATGGAGGAGGAAACATCCATGGTGGATGCTCAGCATTCCTCGTGGATACGTGCGTACCCATTCAAATTTCTGGGTCACAAACGTCTAATTGCCATTCAAACTCACCAGGTGCTCGTCTCTTGCCCTGATAGCTCTCAGCATGGCGACCACCGGGGAGGTATACCCGAGTGTATCACAGTCTCTCAACATCGTTTACCACTCTCCGGCGCAGCTGTACGTTTCCTCGTGGGCAATTTTCAAGAATTGACTTCTAACTCTAACGGCTTCTAGCGGAGATAAGTTGCGTATAGTCAACACCACTCTAACTTTAGGAGCAAGGGCTCATTCTGCACGGACAGAGGCAGGTTCAAAGCCGTTTTCGTTTGAAACCACGACTTACCCGTTCTTAGATCTGGAATGTAACACACCACCGGCTTGTAGTATCGGGAACTCACATCAAGATGGCTCCCTCGATGCCACCGAAATCGAACTTATAGTTAGAATTTGACATTTTTATCGTCGATATCCTTTATAATAAGGTAAGGTATATCGCTGATTCTTCCATATATGTTGATCACAACGTCCTTCTAGTGCCACACTGTATTTACAATCATAATCATACTTAGACCAGGACCTCACGTCCTGCTCGATGCTGCGCTGCTTTAATATGTCTACGTGCAACGACGCTTCAGGATTTCAGATGTGACTCCCACTCAGGTGCACACTTAGAACTTCTTCCTCAAGTTGTGAACAATTCTTTGTGTATTCTCGCTCGCTCATTTAAACTGCCTGGTACCAAAAAATCAGGCGATTTGAAACCGAAGCTTGGGGCATACGAGGCACCAGCAGCAACCCAAGAATAACTGAGAATAACTTTGTCGTCAAGTGCAAGGGTACCTCCACATCTTGAAACCACAATCTTTACAATTTAAACCCGTGAATTCACGCGCGTTTAGCTCCGGCACCAGAAGGTCCACAACTCCCTGTCGTGCCCGTGATAACACAGCTAGAGTGGGCCTGGGTCGTCTCACTGTAACAAACCAAAAATTCAGATACCTAACGCGAAAGGAACGCGATTTGCGAAACCTACTCTTTGACATTAATCGTGAAGCCAGTGGCGGTGAAATCGGTAGTGCAGACTAGCTGAGCGGCCTTGCCTGCTGGTCTGACTAAACGGGCAGTGTAAGACAGAGAAAATTTCACGAGTTATAAATCGAGAAACTCACTGTGAGCACAACCAAACTTGTTACCTACAACGTCTGCAGCGCCTGGGCCAGTGATGATAACGGGCGGGTGGACAGGACCCCGTTCCTCAATGACGTTGACACCGATCGGTGCGGCTTGAACGGAGACGGCTGCGACGACAAAAACGAAGAGTGTAGAGAAGCTGAATTGCATTTGAAGAAGTGGTGTTTGGAAATAAGAGTGAAATGTCCAATGAGTGACAAAAAGGCCAGGAAAATCGATCAACGATTGGGAGGTGAAGGTGGTCCGGCTTCTTTACAACTGTTGAAAGGAAACAAAAAAGATGGGACGAGAGAAGGAACGAAGATGGGTCAGAGATTTTATACCAACAAATCTTATCTAAATATAACACTCACCATCAGGACCCACATGTTTGCTAAGTTATTTTAGGAAGGGTATATGGGCGTTGTAACTTGTTACCAGGAAGCCGCCTCGCGTAGAACAACGACAACCTCGACAACACCAGTTGTCTCTGTAAGTATGTCGACGAATAGAGAAAGTCCTCCGCTAGCTCGCCCTCTGGAAGAAATAAGGGAGCAGCGAGCTCACAACTGACCTCAAGTGGCTAGCTTCCAGTGCCAGTGCAAATTGAGTAGAATGCCAACTCAACTTCATGCCAGTGCACTTGGTGGAAGGAAAATTTTGTGTTGAAGGTGTCGCTAAAAGGCACGCCCTAAAGTCATTTCACGTGCTCTGTCAGCGCGCACTGAACAGTGCGCCGCGCTGTTGAAGCTCTCCTCAAACACCTCATTATAAATTGTCTAAGTCTGTTCCTCGTCGCCTTCCAAACCCTGCCATTGCCAATTTCAGATTGTGAATTACTGGTTAAGTATTTTATTAGAATTCTAAAAACAAAATAGCTAAACCATAAAAACCGGCGTTGTAATATCATAGCGTATAATTAGTTGACCTAGGTACATACTCACGACGAACTGGTTCTTGGTATCCATGTAGAGCCATGAAGCACCAATTCCTCCTGCAACTCCACCTTCAGAAACACGGAAAGAATAAGATGGAGGGAAAACACTTTGTACGGCTATATTATTGGCCGTTCGTGGGGTAATGATATACGAGGATGATTCTGGTCCAGTAAATGAGAGCCTGAGTGTACTATCTACGCAGCTGTTAGGAACCTCCTGGCCGGTCTCGAAGTCCCAGATGATCATTTTTCCTTTAGCCGAACATGACAAAACATGCGCGCCATTTGATGAAATTATCGCGGAAAATAAAGTAGAGGAATGCCCACTCAGAACGCGCACCGCGTTGCCACCAGTTTTCGCATTCCAAATGCGAACAGTTTTGTCGCTGGACGAGGAGATGATATAATTCGAGTCAGGAGAGAAATATGCCGTCCAGACCGAACCTGTATGGCCCTCCAAAACGTGTAGTATTTCGCCAGTGTTGGCGTCCCAGATGCGGACATTCTCGCAAGACGATACCACTCGTTTTCCATCTGGGGAAAAATTTGTGGCGAGCACCATCCCGGTGTGACCTGTTAAAGGCCCTACAACCGTCGTCCCAGATTCTACATCCCAGATTCGGATGGTTTTGTCATAAGCGCCAGTCACAAGGCGCCTTCCATCGGGGGAGAAGGTGGCCGAACGAATAGCACCTTCGTGACCGGTGAGAGGCAGTCCAATAAAGGCACCTGTTTCGGCATCTCTCAACACAACGGAGTCGTAGCACGCATATGCTGCTCGAGATCCATCTGGAGAGACGCAGATAAAGCTATACATCCGCTTGCTAAATAACTCTTGAGTCGTCTGTGTATGAGTTGAACCTGCATCAATCTCCTGGTTTGACGTATGGACATGTTCATCGTCGTCAGAGGTACCGTCATCATCAGACATCCCTTCACCACTGGCTATGGGCTCGTCGTTTGTTTCCTCGCGTTCCAATGGCACTCCTACGACCTGACTGAGATGCGATGACCAATGTATTCTGGCATAACGAAGCTGTAGAGGCATTTTACGGTTCCACAACAGGGTAAGCTGGTTGATGCACTGTATTGCAAGCTCTCCATGCGACGCGGTCATATCCACACGAAACGCCTCCGCCCTGGCACTTGTGACGAAGTCGGCAAAGGATTTATGGACACGTGGAAAGGTTCGACTGCTGATTTCATCGACCCCAGGGACCAAGACAGTGCGAAACCGACGGACAAAGTGCTCAACATCAACTGACGCTCCGGTTCTAGGATTCCGAAGGTCGAGCAAACCCTGTAGATCTGCAATAGATAAAGGCGTCTGCTGTGCCAAAATCGCACCGACGATTCGTTGAAATCGCTGCAGCTCCCATGGGTCCATTTCGTGTCGGTAGATACGCTTTAGAATTGCCCGATATAGTGTACTGATGTCGTCCATGCCTTTGTCGTTGAGTTCGTCTAGAATTACGTCCAAGCTTTCTCTGCCATTTTCCTCGATCTCGGATTGAATATATTCTATGGCAGTCACGGCCCAGATAAAGAGACCTGACGCCTGAGAGCATAGCTTTCGCATTCGCTCGTGGCCCCAACAGGACCAGTTTATATGGTATTTTGTCATGATTTCGTGGACCTTCATCTCTAGAAATTGAGTGACGTCGGCGATCGAAGTCCTGGCCGACAAATGAATGTTTGTGGCGCGGGGGTGAGGATTGAAGTTATCCCTGATAACAGTTTCAACGCGGCTGGAAATGAAAACTTTGACATTGGGTGGAAGTTCTAGGAGAATACGAGAGAATATTTCAGTGGTAACATTCAGTCGTTTGAGGTCGGTTTCATCCAACGCATCAATGACGATGACGACGGGTTCTCGGGGAGTTGAGTTAGAGGCAAGACGAACAACTTTGAGGAAGAGTCCTGTTGCTTGCAACGACATGTCGTCCGTCATTAAATCCGGCTGTTCGTCGAGAACGTTCTGAATAGCATGGTCAACTGCGGCATTGTGTTGCGACATTTGTTTCACGATGGTCGGGAAGTAGAGCTGGGGGTCGGTAGTGCTGGCATCGTTGCGGTTGATGAAAAATTGGGCCCAGAGGATCTTGCGCCGTTTACACTCCTGAGCGATGGAAGCGGTGACCGCCGATTTTCCGACGCCTGGGTCACCTGAGAGCCAAAAAAAGCAAGGCGAGCCTTCGGAAATGTCTTCGACCCACTTCATAATCTCAGCTAGGACTTGTTTTCGTGTACTAGGATCGCATGGTATTTTATTCTGGGCTTGAAAGGTGGCTTCTGGTAAAGTTTGTTGACACTGAAATATCGTCAGTTGAACTGGACGGAAAGAGCACCTGACGGAAGCAGTCAATCGTACCTCCTGTCTATGGTCATGACCATGGATGAAACTTTCGAGTTGCCGATTGATACGATCTTGACTTACGGCAATATGTACGTTTGAAAGGACCTGGTATTATGAGTTATTTGAGGCAAAGAAGCAAAGTTAAACGCAAACGACTACGCACTCCAAAGCGTTCAATAGCTTCTGAGAATTGGTTTCGGAATTCAACAATTTTTTCATTCACAGATGTCCGATCCCCGAGTCGCGCATTCTGAATTAGAGAAGATAAACTTGATTAAACAAATAGAGGGTAAGTTGTTTCCAAACGTACCAACATCCCGTGCGCCCATGTGCAGACATCCTCAATCAGAGTTCTATAGCGTACTTAGCCACTCGAGTACGTCAAAGACAATGTTAAAATTCGAACCTAATATCCGACAGATCCGCCCATGCCCTTGATATAAAGTGGCCATTCCCAGCCTCTGCCAGAGCAGTTGCTAGTTTCTCAACCCAGCGCACTACACCCTGCACGAACTGAAGTGCGGTTGCTTTCGCCTCAACCATGATCTACAAATACGGTGTTAGAGTCCTAATAATAAACGAACACCGCCAAAATACCATTCCCAATTTCATAACACTTAATAAAGCTTTGACGAAACCCCTGATTGGGATGAGACCGTCAGGAATAAGCTCCAAGAAGACATCGTATTTGTCAATAGAGGTCGAGAACTTGTTGAAAATGCGGTCGAGTGAACTTTCTGGATGCTGAGCGTTCCAGGAATAAACTTGGAAAAGGAAGTTTTGGTCGAGGGCCCATGTTTGCCATGGTGCTGGTGTTAGTGAATGGGTGGTGGGTACCGACTGCTGCGATGAACGGGGATCAAAACCCAAGGGCTGAGTGCGTCCCTCTTGCTCTTGACTCTTTCGCGCTTCACCATGCGACTCGGCCAGTAATGTCCCATAGGAAGTAGATGGTTCAGAGTTCTTCGACAGGTCATTTGATGGACTAAATTTTGAAAATATCAGACGACTAAACAGGCCGAATACAGCGTTATTTTTTTACCTGACCGTTTTCTGATCCTGGTCGGCCTGTGATTGCTGTTTTGCGGATTTTGAAAAGGGATGGGATGTGTTCTTCGCCTTGCTAAGTAACCTGCGGAACGACGACATTGGGGAGGAGGAGAAGGTGAAAGACGACCTCAAGGAGTGCATCGAGCCAGTTTATGTGTTACTCTCCGGACGTCCGAATACAATACTTGACATCTCTATGTGCAAAGTTACTGCACTGGAGTCAACAATATTGACAGACTGTACGTAAGTTCCAAAGTTTGTCGCAGAATTTTATGAAACGTCACGACAAGAGTCAACTTGCCTTGTACTTTGCACCCTGAAAAACGAAATTACGTACATTCCATCCATTTACGAAAATTGTTAAACCCGACCTGTTCAAGATGCCGTCAATTGACAGTGATTCAATGAACAGAAGAAAGTGACGCACCAAAAATCGTCACGCCTCTTCAGTGTAGATTGCAAGCATTGAAAGTTTGTAAGAACTATGGGAATGCAGCATTGCAAGCCTCAACAGAAGTAGACCCTAGAACAATTGTTGATTGCCATTGTTGTGCAGATCGGGTGACAGGAAAGTTGTCATGCTTCGCCCAGTCGAGACGAATATATGCGCGCCGGATTTTCGGTTACTGTTGCATAAATAACCATCCCTTGTCCAGAAGAGGCAAGCGAGTAACCATGTCTCGACGAAGACCATATCGTCAGGGAACCAGGGAGTGTTGCTCAGGATCGTCTTAGAGAGTGACGCGTCTCATCGTCAGAGTTCGTAAACTTAACACTGCCACTCTTAATCCTTTAGGGGCTGACACGCTGAAGGCGTGAAGATTGGCAGAGTAGGAGTAGACGCAACGTCCCTCAGCCTTTGTTGACCTGTTGTTTCCTGACAGGCTGGAGAGTCGACGTGTCCAATTCAGCTAGATAATCGACCAACAGAAACGCAGTACTTACCAGATTATCCCTTTACTTTCCGCCAAAGACCCGCTGATTTCAACTTCTACATCCATATGTAATGTCACGTCAACAGCTACACCGCCAAGTTGCCCTGGTCTGGATTTTAGGTAGCCTGAATGGTATCCAAAGGCAAGGAGACGGATGTTGATTGATTCCTGATGGGACGTCCAAAGCAGCTTAACTCTGAACTAGCTTTTATATGAATTTGACCCATGTATGTAATTTTGACATCAAACTGTTTCGGGCCATTATGAGCCGGAGTCCCAGATGTGCGAGTGACCTCCGTCCCGACCTTATATGTAGACTTGAGCGATGTGATGATTTTACCTCTGGTATGACCTCACAGCCATCCATGGGCCAGATGCATAGATCAGCGTCAATTTAGCTCAATTTCTCGCAGTTATCAGCTCAAGGGTGGATATAAAAGTTGTTCACTAAATATAATTGCAGTCGTCGTCAAAACATTAGATGGATACTAATTAAAAAACAGAAAACTGATATTTTATCCCTGTCTACACCTCATCTTCGGCTGCAACCTTTCTTTTCTTCTTCATTTGAACCAGATTGCCCTGAACGTTAGCGGCATGCCTTCCAACCGCCACTTGCCACTCCTGAACATCCTTCGGCTCACTGACAATGTGAGCAGTCTCCGACGGGTCGCCGTACTTCGACTTGTCCTCCTCGTACTTGAGCATAAGACAGCTGTTGAAAGATAATGGTTCAGTCTTCAGGGAAACATGCAGAGCATCATTATGGGACATACCGATTGATAGCTGATTCGGTCTTGCAAGTAGTCCTGATGTCGCTGATAGTGGCATCAACGGTCACCCAGAAGTCTTCGTCGGAGACGTTGGTGGGAGTATCTTGAACAGCCCAACGCTGTCACAGGTGGTTGTTACTTCATGACACCAAAACCCATAACGATAACTTACCAGGAAGGCGAATCGGATATAGTGTTTCAAGGTTACTTGGATCGGGTTGGTGCCAATGATGGCATGGGTTAAGTTTGCAATATTTCGCGTAGCAGACCCTGGAGGAAGGGATGCTTTCAACTAACAGAGAGATATTAGCGTTAAGGTAAAGAGCATAATGTTTCCTTACTTTGGCCTTCATGGTGCTGCGGAAATTGGTCAACACAGTCTGGATTTCTTGAAGAACTTTTCGGACTTGCGCGACCTCGGTTGTTTCAGGAAGGCTGTGGACGTTGAGATCTCGCATCGCAGCCTGGTAGACTTGAAATTAGATGAGACCACCGAAAGAGCGAAAAACGAACCAGAATATGTTTTTCGACACTCCCGCGGTAAGACGTGATCGTTGGTGAGAGAAGAGCAGCGCGCGCATACGTTTTGATAGTCGACTATCACAAAAATACGTATCAGCCTCAAAAATAAAACAAAGTTGACCAATTACCTTCAGTTCATCTGGGATTTGGTAAGCTTGAACCTGGGCTTTCTTCCGTTCATCGAGGGCCGCGCGGATTTGCAGACTAATCGCAAACTGAGCCAAGCGCTGCTCAGCTTCAGTCATCATCTGGCAGGGATGTCACGGTAATGTCTGTAAGTGCACGGCAGTAAGATACGGCAAGTACTTACCAAAAAGTCATCGAACTCCTGCGCAAGTTTTTCGGTGAGACCCATTTTGCGTATGAGGTGCTTCGAAAAGTTGCGCATGGCGGCGCCTTGATCATAGGAGCAATTGTTGAAGGCTGAGGGAGGTTGGCCAGATGTCGAAGGAATGGCGGATAAGGCGAGTTCGTCGTCGTCGAACGTGGTGCCACTTGCTACGGAGGACGTCTCCTGGACCGCGCCACTAGAGAAATCGTCGACCGTAGCCTCCATAAGCTCTCCAGGGAGGGACGCGAAGAAAGAGGAGCTGCGTGAATTGAGTTGAGACTCGACAGGAGGGAAGGTGAAACCTGATGAGGGCATGGCCACAGTGATGATGAGAGACGTGGGGAACTAGGTTGCAAAGCTCGGATGCAACACCATCCTTTAAAGCTGAGCAATTCGCAAAAGCATCAGTAGTGCCACCTTTGCAATGGCCAAGATTGCCACTTCCAGTTAGTCGATGGGCGGTGGCCAGGTCATAAGGCAATGGCCAGGAAATGCGCGCTACAGCATGTCGAATGCACGAGTGGTGGTTGCGAGGTGGCCGATATCGAGGTGCAAATTGTGCAAATTGAAACGTTAATGGTCTGATCAAGAAAAGTCGGTTAATAATTTTTTAAAAAAGTCGTAAAAACGTACGACAGGACTGGGTGCTGGATGTCGATCTTGACCTTCGTCGGTCATTATTCGGGGGTCAAGGGCGAATAAAGAACAGGGACACAGGTAGAGGCTTTAAAATACCTCGAAGCGATGTTAAAGCGAGGAGAGGCGATTGTATGAGGTGGCCAAGAGAGTATGGCGTCCTTTGGATGGAGAAATAAGTCCACCACTCAGGTCAATGCGAGTTGTCAATGCGAGGGTCAGAGCGGATGTCAGTTAAGCATCAAATTGACCTCCCATTTTCATTCGGAGTCTTAATGTAAAATACTCCTTGAAATGTACATTTACGACGACTCTACCTCAATTGCTGAACTCACGTACACTCCCTTACCTTAAATCGAGCCGCGGGCAGTTTAGCGGTGTAGAATTCTTCCATGATTCGTCCGCCGAGTTTTGTCCAGCTCAGGCAAAGTTCAATCACGATACGTCTCGGTCGGCCAAGCAAGACAAGCAATCGATTCGTATTTTTACCATACTGATCGTCGCGCGCAAGACCCTCTCATTGTGCTGATGGATCAGGAAGAACATTGTGGTTTGTGTTGGACATTGTCTGAATGCCGACAGTGATAATCAGACATTCCCACGAGAGTGAATTAGATTTACATAAACAACTCCTCGAACATCTCTATCTCGAACCTCCATGACCCTCTAGGTACCCCCTGCGCCTCGAACTCTCCCTTCTTCTCTGATTAGCATACGTTTATAAAACAGCCTGTGCTGTCGCCTCGTGTTAGCCTGATTCAAAGGTAGCTGGTGAGTCAAATCACTTACGTCAGGTCTTTTTGGACGATCATCCCCTTCAGTTTACTCTGCTTCTGAGTACGAGTCTTGGGGGGACGGTCATAGGGTTTTGTCCCCTTAGATCGCGACTGTTTTGCTGGTTGAGGCCGTTGTTTTGCTGGTTGGGGCGGTTGGGTCGGAGTCGCCTGACACGCCTGCCATTGCGATAGGAAAGCCGATGGTATCGATGACGACGAGGATGTGGATGGCTGGCGAGATGCCGTCGATGACGTTGGGGAGCTCTCAGAGGACGTTGCTTCTGTCTGACCCGAACATTCTACGAATTCCCAAACCCTGCTTGCTGGATTTGCTGGCTTAGCTTGTTCTTCGTTCGCTTTCCCCCTTTTCCTCGGTTTGCTAGTCTTGACGCTGTTGGAGAGGCTAGCCTGGCTGTGGCTGACTCTTGATCCCCTCTCCAATCGGCTATTACGAAGGACGAATCGTCGTCAGTCTCCGATTCGAGAGATAGGGCACCGATCAATTTACCTTCGGTCAGTTCGCTGGGCATCCTCAAGGTTCCGCTCGACGAGTTTGAACTCGGAGCGGGTGTTATAACCCGTTCTGGGTTGCTGACTGAATTTTATCTGATGTGGTAGTTCTATCTCTCCGCTTTGGAGAATAGAACCACGGTTTCTTTCACCATCGTACGAAGGAGGTGGTGAATTGTAGGGCGGTGTATCGGATATGTACCGGTGCTGGGTCGCGAGTCCTATGGCAGCTGCGTCGGGGTACTGGTATGCGGATGGCAATGACCAGTTGCTTCGATCATCGTGATCTGTGGGCGTTGTCGACGACTCCGGTGACCACCTGGCCGATCCCCGTGGATTGAAGAGATCGTGATGTATATCGTCAACTCCGGTGACATACGGCGGGTTTGGCATCGTCAGCATTCCTGGAGATTGGGACGTGCCGAAAGATGCTGATTCAATGGTTGTAGGGAGCGAGGCGGCTCCGAACCACCAAAAGTAGGAGAATGGGTCATCTATCCATGCGATTAGCATTGGTGCTTCGTTAGCGCTCGCTAAAAAGGTCACCTCGAGGATTGGGTGCAAGATGCGCGACTTCTTGCTGATAAGCGCCCAGCATGAAATCATACCAGGCCCAGGCCAATTCAACTTCTGGGTCGGAGAAAGGAGTAGAATCGGTCGAATAGGACATCGAGAAGGACATCGAGAGCTACTGGACGGATGGAAAACAAAGGAGGTTGCAAGAGTGGTGTTGGAGGGAAGCAGAGATGGGGTTGCTGTGTTGAAATCGTTGACAATTGTTCGCCTTATAGAACAAAGGGACTCCAAACCGGACTTTGTAAATCGATTTATTTCTGTCACACTGCCCCCACCAGCCAGCCGGCACGCGCGATGGGTTCGTCCTCGGTGATCTACTGCTGTACAAGTGACTCACCTTCCAATCTGACTGTTTCTGGGCGTCGGCTTGCTGATCGACGCGTCAACTGCCGCCGCTTTTCACACCCGATATGGCGGGATTCTCCTAATCGGGTATTGTGAGGCGGGCAGGCTGCCTCGAGGCGGGTTCCTTGCTCACTTGGTGTGTTTTTTATAGATTAATCAGCGCCCACTGTTGGCAGAGAAAACACGTTGTTTCCGCGTTTCTGGTATGCACAGCAGTTTATACGCGCGTACATTTGCCCCCTCTGCCGAACGCCACGTGAGAGGGATCTGACGCGTATCACAGCCTCACGAGTACGCCCACAATGTCAAACCTCGTCAAAGGTCACGGCTATTCAGCATTTCGACGGAAGATTAACTTGGCGACGCGACCGTGTTTCCAATCGTTTTCCGAGCTGTGGTGCTCCATAGTTCTTCGGCTGATGAAGGTACGTGCAACACTTAAAGGAATCGATTTACGAGAACTGGATATAAATTCTCTAGACTTCCTCGACAAGTGACATCGCTATTCTAACAAGTACAAAACATGAAGTTCGTTGTCTCGAGGATAAGTCGATCTCAAGTCTAAGACAAACGAGGGAGTTGAAAAATGAAATGCAGTGAAAAGTAAAAAGGCAAAGACGAGACCATTTCTGATCCTCCGACGCTTTGGCTACAAGGAAATGCAAACGGGCATGAGGGTCGGGTAGAGAGGGCTGGGAATACAGATTTGCTGGTAGAGAGTGATCGTATTCCCAACTGATGTGTCCAAGCTCTTCTTAGCGCCAGTTACGTTGGATGAACGGGTCGGAATCAAAGCGATCAGGGCAAAAGCGAAAGACTGGTACGACCAAGATAAGTCCATCAGTTTGGTATATGCAAAATAAATATTGTACTTACATCAATGCCGGCTTCAAGGGAACGCAGGACGGCGGCAATCGGCGCGGTAACCCCAAACTGAGCAAATATGCCATGCTTTCCAATAACTGTGGACAGAAGCACCTGATGGATCCTGACGAACTACAAACGAAATTAAGTTGGGAGTTTAACATATAAAATTGTTTCCTAACATTCGTCAAAGCATCGACCACTGGCTGAGTAACGCCATTTGCAAACGGAGGAGTAGCTTGCATCGCGGTGACATCTCCGGCGAGATCGGTGATAATGGTTTTAAAATCCTTGACGGTTGTCTGAAGAAAAAGGATGGTGTGAACTAAGGCACGTCTTTCGGACTAGAGGAATAGAGTCGCAATGACACTTGCCTGAGATATGGTAGTTACGGTTCCGGGGCTCGTTGAAAACGTGAGTCCGCTGAGAATGCTGTTCAAGTTTGATGAGACGGAAGCAACAGCATTGATATTGACGACAACGTCGTGTGGGCTCAAGGCAGCAGAAACCGCTTTACTAAAGAGAAAAACGGCCGAAAGGGTAGTCAGAAGGCGAAATAGCATGATAAACGTGAAGGTGACTTGTCGGGTCTTGGTATTATAGACTGCAGAAAGCCAACGCAGACCTTGCAATTTATACGTTGGGAGAACCATGAGACTCAGATTTCTCCAAGGTTAAATCCATGGCCAGAAAGAAGCTTCCATAATGGATGTTCGAAGGTCAAGCAACCAAATGACATTTTTTGCTTCAACGTTATATAAATTACATCTTTCTTCCTGAATTACAGTTCAAAATGTTCTGGCTACGAACCTTTTGACGGGTTATTGGAAAAGTAAAGGACTCAAAAACGACGAGGATACATCACTCCAGGCAACTAAAAACGCGCTCGCAAACCACTAAATAACGAATACCGGCCCTCCCAACTTCCTGCGATAACTGCAGAACTGCGCACGCGATCGGTACTCAGCTGGGTACCCTCCATGGCTCCTCGGAACCGGCCCAGCGACATTATTGGTACGATTCCTTAATTATTCCCAGTGGTGATTCGCGCTTCTCACTTTGATCTGGCTTTCGTGATTGTCGTTCTTAATTTTAACTCCAATCAGCACTTATAAGATACTTATTACCAAGTGCCTACCGAAGTTCTCCATATTTGAATTTTGGACTAAGGCCTTCCTCAGCTCATAATAGTGCTTTCCACTCTATATTAGGACAACTCCGTGCCTGTGGAGCCCAATGTTTCGTTAACCGACAGACTTCTCACTTATTGTGTGCCAGCGACACAGTCATATTTGGAGGCGAATCTTCCCTAGGATATTATCTTTATTTTGTTAACAGCGCCACTCCGACCTTTGACCCGATTCCCTGCTGGCCGCAAGTAACTCGCTGGTCATTTTAAAGCCGGTAAACAAACTTGCATTCCAAGTGCTTATTGGGTTTTTTTTTTTTTTTGCAGGATTCCTGCCCTCTATCCGCAGGTTGAGGTGTTCTTCAACGCCGGAACGTTTCAATGTTCGAATTCCGCTAATGGAAGAATATACTATAAATGGAATAATTATGATCAATCTAACATTTGATCAATGCTATTCGAAGCTGAGACTTGGAGGCTTGGAGAAGGTTGGCTTTTGTGATTATAACGAACATTCAGCATACGGTTTTTGAGATGAGCGTGAGGACTTAAATTTATTGAGGATTCTACCAGCACGTTAAACAGCTCGAACTTGGAGCACACCCGCGCCGATCTGTGCGTCATTGTCTTGGTCACTGGCATCGCCTACAACGGAAGTCAAAGTTCCGGCTTTACACGAGGCAATGCTCGAACTATAATAATCATTATAATAATCTTTAGGAGTTAGAAAGTTGATTACAAGAAATACGCGTATAGTACATAATTATGATTCCGGAGCAATACGATTCTAGGATGAAATGGAATAAGAGAAAAGAGAGATCAACGAAGGCGGGAAGGTCCTGCGTTTGAACGGGTAGGAATACGTTCTCGGTTCGTCAGGAGGCGGGGACTATGTCGTGTTCCTTTGCCAGCTGGGAGGGATAATGGGAGCATCGTGTCGACAGCTGTGCTGGGACCATTGGCAGGGAGCTTCATGGACTGGACGAAACCACTCCTTAGTCTTTTGCATGGGAGAGAGCTCTGTGGCACTTCAGCTGCCTTGCGTTTAATGCCTGAGAGGAGGTTGTCAGAGGCGGCATCGTCAGCTGGCCAAGCTTCGCCTTCGGACTCTAGACAGTCCTCGAAGGCTTTGATCATCTCGTCGTGATTCCTAATCAGCACGCTGGTAGGATCTGCTTCCAGTGTCCGGGTGCGTTTCCAGCCCGTTATGGTCTTGAGACGTGCACGTGCTGTACAATATACGTGCCAGGTCCCGACCGCATCCAAGGCAAAATCTAACCAATCGGTAAGAGGTCGGTTGTCGGTTACTGCAAAATGCTCTTCGATATAAGCTCGACTGCTGATAAGTTGCTGCTTTCCACGCCCACCGAAAACCGATCCGTCGGCCTTTTCTTCGTACTGCTCGAATACAGCCTTCAAAATGAATTCGACATTGTCGAGTTGTGAATGTTTCATATATCTCAAGATGATATATAAGACGACATAGACGAACGACTCGATATCGTCTTGAACTTGATGAAGTTTGTCGAGCTTGTTAAGGACCGGATAGGACATGAATGGCCACGTTCCCTAGAAGAGTAGCCAAGCATCAGTATCAAAAAAAAAAAAAGTGAAGGGGAGGGGAAGGCCTACTGATCGGTGTTTTTGTCGAGGACCGGTCGTCATTTCGGAAACCGTTCTTGCTAGATCCCAGTCGTTGAGCACCCCCCGACCCTCGTCGTTTATCATGATATTTCCGGCGCTAATGTCACGGTGGAGAATGCCGCATTTCTCAAACGCTTCTTTATGGGCTAACATCTAATGAGTAAAAAGACGCAAGTGAAAAGAAAACAATATCGTACCGATGAAGGCATCAAAAACAATCTGAAAGAACTGCTTCGAGGACGTAAACCTTTCGATAGAATGCCCGACAAAATCTTCGCAAAATCGGTTGTGAGCTCGCACGAAAAGATCCTCCGGCCTAGCGCCTAGATTCCAATCCGCGGACGCGTAGTCGTGAGTAACAGTAACCTGACCAGGAAGATCGTCTCCGCAGACAAATATGGGTACATTCTTGACGTTGTTGGCGTTAAGTTTCTGCAGGATCTCTGACTCTTTTTCCATATCGGGTCCGAGAGCGCGCCACGAATCTTTGAGAAATACGACTTTCTTCAGCACTGGATCCCAGACTGGGTACCCTCGAGTGGCGCGTCCTACTAAGGAATCTGGCTCGGCCTTGCTGCCCCAGGCGATGACCTCGCGAGTCGACTCGCCGTCGGGAATCCGCATGACGATGACTGGTCGCTCCTTTACAGGCTTCCATCGAAAGAGATGTTCGTGGGCGAGTTGTATTTCTGCTGGCAAAGCAGGACGAATGGTAGGATCCATTCCACGCTTAGATCGAGTGGCATGGGCAAAACGCCAGAGAAAATCGAGAAGAAAGTCGCCTTTTGACTCGATGTTGAACCTCTGGCTAACGACCCCACCGCAGCGGTCCAAACGAATAAAGCGGACGAAAGGATCGCCAATCCAGACGATGAAAGCATGGGTCAGGTGTTGGCGTGCGCACATCTGGGACGCGTAGCCTATAAGTTGCCCTCGACACTCCTTGCCAGCAATGGTGGTGGATTCAGAGAAGAAGGGTATTTCATCGCCTGGAAGGCTTTCCTTAAACGGGTCGCACTTTCGTTTCAACGGCTTCAATTCGAAGAAGCCTCGTATTAAGTCCCACCGCATTCTATCGGCCCCCAGCTGCGCGCCTTCATCGTACCAGGATATGTCTGGACGAGTTTTCTTTCCATCGTGTGAAGCGGGGTCTGGATCATTGGATGTATCGACAAGCCGGAAGCCGGGGAATATGTTGGCGCTTCTGATACGGTCAATCTGATTGTTCTGGTTAGCGTTTATTGCTCGTCGTCGGGACAAACAACATACCAAGCGAAAGTACATTTCATTTTCGACCTTACATTTATGAAAAACACCAGCAAAATAAGCCTGGCTCCCTGGGCGAAAAGGTCGATTTGGTGTCCCAGGTTCAAGAGGGAGGAATTCGTTGAGAAATACTTGGGGAGGCATAGGCCCAACCCATTGCCCATCAAGCTCTTGAGCCATGAGTTTTTTCGTTTGCTCTGCCGTCGGAATGACCGTAGCAAATTTAGATGAACCCTGGAGGTTTTTCTTCCGAGGTGTAGAAGTTGTGGCTGAAGGCTGAACATGGGCAGGAATATTATCAACAGGACTGGTCGACATATTGGAAATGAGTGGAAAAGCTCACCGAAAAGTGAAAGCGTCGTTTTTAAATAATTAAGATTCTGAGTGGCACAGGTGCGATGGGCCACAAATTTCTGAGAACAATGCCAAAAGGGTGCAAATCCGCTGTGCCCTGCAGTCTCGGCGGTGGCCCAAGTCTATTTTCAGCAGTTCAATGCCTCATATCTACTGACTCACCGGTGTATTAGTGGCCCTTAGCCTTATCGAGTAATTTGGGAGAAAGTGATGGTGGTTTGATGCAAACACATTGTTCACGACGCGTGTGCCGCTTTGGGAAATCGAACAAGGCACGTGCTATGACTTTAGGGCGTGCATTTTGGCGACAACGTTCCCGCGATGAACTTCAACGTCTGACTCAACAAAATTCGGGTTGACTTGTCCTAACCTTGTCCTAACCTGACATATCGGTGCTCAAAGGGTGCTGAAAATCTCGTTCGTATATCTTTTTCTCTTATTAATCATTTTTTTCTGACTCTGCTGCGGTTACTTATTTTCTCAGGAAGCGGCCTCAACTTCTGTCAGAATTACATGACTGGTGCCGATGAGCCATCTGCGCGGCATCACATCGGAAAGCGAAGTCGTATTGGTCTCCTGATTGTCAAAAAGACTCCAAAGGTTCACTTATTAGAGCTTATGAATGTGTCAGTCACTCGGTACGCCGTGATATTGTCTCAAATGCCGACGGAATTCCTGCGCTTACGTCTCTTGCTCAGTTGATGGGGGTCATCTAGCTCTTATCGACCACTGAAGCATCGTATATGCGCTTCTTCTTTCTCCGTGCTTTCGTGTTTTCGCCTGAGGCCTGAAAGATCTGAACTCCCTCCGAGCCATTTCTCAAGTGGTTCCAAATTCTCGCCTCGCATTACCTGTCATGCTCATTTGTCATGCCCCTTTTTGTCTCACTGGAACCTACCCCGCCCCACAATCCCAAGCGCCAGGTGGATACGGCTCTGACGCTACCGACGCCATATTATGCTTCTCAAACTTTTATGTGTCACCCTCGAAGGGTCGAAGATGTCTCGCATTGCACTGACTAGTGGCTTTACTCCGAGACTCTGAGACTTCTGAGCTTCAGGTTGGCGATGATGTGTTCCATCGTTGCTCTCAGCCGAACATAATGCGGGAGTTCTACATTTATATTGCTACTGTTTTCACTTAGGCCTTGGGACTAGTTCAACACGTCCCGCAGAGAGAGAACTTTGGCCTGTAGTCATCCTGAGACAAACCTTGCTTCTCCTCCTCCACCCCTGCTTCACTTTCTCCTCTGACTGAACAGAGTTGGTCTCGAATGTCTTAGATGTGCGACTCCCATTCGCTCCCTAGCCAAAGGAGTCCGTGTATTGTAGGACGCTGTTGTCGTGGTCAACGGGATGAATTGGCCATTTGAAAGCGAGCTACTGACAGTTCAAGAAGGTTAATTCTAAGAGACCAGTAGAAAACGGCCCAGTTCGCCACTGTCCTTTCCAGTGAAATTGCTGTTCTGGTCTGAATCAGGGGTCCCCTATACGTCATTAGGGGTGCCTAACTCTGGCGTTGAACGAACATTCATGCAGGAAGAGTCTTGTCGTTCTCCTTATTTACTCCTTGAATTTCAAGACCGCCCCTTCGTCATGAAGATGTCTTAAGCGCGCTAGCGGTGTATAAAGAAAGCCACGAAAAGACGATTCGAACCCCACAACTTAACACACTTCCACACAATGCAGCATCAACTTACTTCCGCTTCCAACTCACCCATCCGCATGCTTCGCCTCTCGTACCTTCTGGTCCTGTCCCTGGCTGCACACTCGCAGGCCAGGCAGTACACCATCGTCAACAACTGCCCCAGCGCCGTCAAGTTGTTCGTCGGCGGCGCCTTCGACAGCACCCTCCCCAAGGGTGGCACTGTGACCAAGTCGCTCGGCGTCAACGCCGGGTTCTTCTACACCACGACCAATGGTGGAACTTCCAGCGGGGCAGCAACTCGAGCGGGGTTTTATGGGAGTGGCGGCGTGAGTTTTCTTCGACATCGTCATATTTTCATGCTTGCTAACTTGTTCGCAGAGCGACTACTACTACATCACCAAAGATACGACTCACTTCAACACAGGCATGAGCATCGCGCCAAACTTCCCCGCAGTAAGTCCTCGTCTTCGTCGACGTCTTCATTCTCTGACTCAATGGTATTTAAAGGCCGGCGGCTTCTGCGGAGTAGCACGATGCGACGATGCATCTTGCCCTGGTGCATTCCCAGCCCCGCCTACATCATTCCCCGCTCCAGGCCCCAGTCCTCCCGCTCCACCTCTCTATTCTTGCCCTCGTAAAGGACTTGCTTATACCATAACGTAAGTTCGTTTCCGACCCACAAATTCGTGTACGTTCTCATGGTCGTACCTTCTAGCTTCTGTCCTTCTGGCGCTTTCCCCAGCAAGGCGCCTACTAGCAACGTCATCCACCCGAACTTCAACACCAAGTGGTGCATGGACGTACGCGGGGCTCAATACGCGAACGGCACTCCTGTACAACTGTACGAGTGCAACGGCTCTGGCGCGCAGAAGTGGGTGCTTCAGAAGGGGAGCACCAAGGTCCAGCTTGCTGGAACGAACTTCTGCTTGGATGCTGGGTCGAGTGAGTCATTCCGGCGTATTATTTTGTTCGACGACCTAACTTCGTTTCTTTCAGACCCCGGCAACGCTGTTGGCATGAAAATCTGGCAGTGCTACAACAACCTCCCGGCGCAGCAGTGGTATTATACAGCGGACAATCGTATCGCTCTTGAAGGAAAAGGTATGTTTTAACCTTAATTGTTCAAATCCTTATATTAACCCAATCTTAATAGGTCTATGCCTTGATCTGACGAATGGTGTCGTCACGAATTCCAACCAACTACAGACCTGGAAGTGTACCGACTTCAACACGAACCAGATTTGGACGGAGTAAAGCCGTTCAAGTTATCGTCGTCTGTCTGTCTGCACTTGCGGGTCGTGTGTAGGAGGATTCCTTCGTTCAAGAACGTTCTTTAGACTATTTGACTTAATACCATTCTTCGTTTCTGTTTAGTGTACATTTCGTGGACAATGACATTCTTTCACCTACATCTCACTGCATGATATCATCGTCGACCATTTTTTGATGGGCCAGGTTATAAATAGACAGACCAATCTAGGTCTGCGACGGTGTATGAAATATCATATGAACTCGACTTTGCTCCAGGCTCTTTCTGGTTGCGGATCCAAGATTTCTATCACTCTTTCGAAAGCCACGCTAAAACCCGTTGGCAGACATAAAAGACGTTCTCGGGCAGTGAAGTGACTTGACCCCAAGTCTCCACTACCAAAAACTCACTATTCAAACGATGTCATTCACTGTCTGGTTCCTCCTTGCACTGGCTTGTACTGTTCGTGCGCAGAGGCAGTACACCGTTGTCAACAATTGCCCAAGCTCCGTGGCGCTGTACATTGGCGGAAACTTCGATAGCACACTCGCTGTTGGAGGTAGCACCACCAAGTCCTTGGGTTTCGACGCGGGTTTCTTCTATACCACTGGAAATGGTGGAACTGCTACTGGTGGTGCGACGAGAGCAGGATTCTATGGCGATAATAATGTGAGTTTAAATTCGCTTTAGATCGTCGTTGGCTTACCTTTGAGCAGAGCATTTATTACTACATCGTCAAAGACACGGCTCACTTCAACACAGGGATTAGTATCACGCCAAACCACCCACCGGTACGATTTAACTGACGAGATTTTTCAACTCTTGTCTGAAATAGACTGTACAGAGTGGCGGATTTTGCGCAGTAGCGCGGTGCGACGATGTTTCGTGCACGAATGCCTTTTCTCAGCCTCCAACTAGATTCCCGCCTCCAGCTTCAACGCCTCCCAGTCCTCCCGTCTACTCTTGTCCGCACTCTGACATTGCCTATACGATAACGTGAGTTAGTGGCGCTTACTTTCATCCCGTTACTCACCGAATATGTGCTGTTGTGGATAGCTTCTGTCCGTCGGGCTCCTTCCCAGGTGCCACTGCACCCACGGCACTCCATCCGAATGGGAACACCAACAAGTGCATGGATGTCCGAGGCGCCAACTACGCCAATGGAACTCCTGTCCAAATGTAAGCCGTCATTTGTTTCCGAAAAGATTTCTTGAACGCGGTCTCCAGATACGACTGCAACGGCACCGGCGCACAGAAGTGGGTGCTGAACAGAGAGAATACGAAAGTCCAAGTAGCAGGAACGAATTTCTGTTTGGATGCTGGGTCGAGTAAGTCATACTTCGAGCCTGTTGTCCACCGGCGTAATCACGACTTCATCTAGCACCTGGAAACGGAGTGGGTATGAAGATATGGCAATGCTACGATAACCTTCCAGCGCAATTGTGGTATTACGCTCCAGATAATACTCTGATTCTCAGCGGCTCAGGTGCGAAATTTCGAGGCTTGGGACGGGCTTCCGCTGACAAGATCTTGAACAGCATACTGCCTTGACCTGACGAACGGCGTCTTGACAAATTCGAACCAGTTACAGACCTGGCAGTGCTACAGTGGCAACACGAATCAGGTCTGGACGCAATAAAGTGACTTTGCATTTCCCATTCATTTGTCTGAAATTAAGGACAATTTCATTAGTTATTTCAGAATTGGCTTTCTTGTAATTAGTGTTGGAATTTGTTAGGTCTCTTGGCGTATGTCTGCCACTATTTTACATTCCGTCAATCTGTAGTTTAGTGCAATCCCGTCCCCGTCTCGATACTGATTTTCTACGTATATAAGCTGTCTAATTTTGTATGGTACCGTACTCGTTTGTAACCCTTCCCACCCGCGCAAGCCCGAATTCTACAATTAGGACATTGTTGCCTTGGTCTTGTAAATTGAACGGCGAGGGCACAAAAATAAACGTGTTGTTGACGTGTGTGTACCAAAAGCTTTGGAACCTGGCCTAAACGAGAGATTTGTCCACCACCTCCTCACTTGTCCTGGACGCGCTGCTACGTGTTTTTTTTGTTCTCTTTCGATGCAAAGCCAGCGCTTTGGAATCGTAATTCCTCCTAAACGCGGCCCCATGGCCAGCGACCCAAAAAATTCCTTCGACGATGACGAGTCCGGCAGTGGTGAGTCTGTTCTAAACCTGTCAACCCATCAAAGTGTCAGTGCGGAACTCATGGGAACTTCTATTGATGTTGACGTTACTCTTATCCTCTGAACGGCCACGGTATCTGCCTTCTGGGTTTGCTGTCGAAAAATATGCCTGCTCGTACTCGTCGGTCTGCTGCGGTTGCTGCTGCTGCTGCGTTGGTTGCAGATATGCAGATGGATTCTGAGCCGGAGGAAGAGGAGCAGGATGCTGAGGGCGAGGAAGAGGAGCAAGAGATCGAGGAAGGTGACGAAGATGAAGACGCTGAGGCAGAGGATTCACAGTCAGTGAGTCAGGGCTCAACTACAATCACCAAAGTTCTCTCACAATGTTTATTAAGGGCGAAGAAGAGGACGACGGTCCAGCTGTAGTGACACCTACCCAGCCAAGACTCAAAATAAAGCTCAAACTGCCAGCTAATACCTCAAGTAACAGTGCAGGCACCGCCACACCAGATGACGGAGAAATGGACTATGCAGCATTTAAGAGGACTCCGAAACGACGAGCCAAAAGTACGCATGATGTCATGTCTAAATATCAGGCCTTAACTTTGAAATTACGCAGCGAAAGTCATTCAAGATCTTGACGTCGAGTCAGAGGATCCTTCCTCCCGTTCTGGTGGATCAGATGAAGAACAATCACAGGATGCGCCGTCTCGCTCGACTGGGACCCCGTCAGCCA
This sequence comes from Galerina sulciceps, assembly GCA_023014345.1. Lineage (NCBI taxonomy): Eukaryota > Fungi > Basidiomycota > Agaricomycetes > Agaricales > Galerinaceae > Galerina > Galerina sulciceps. Next base: position 136,529 of record JAEDXJ010000051.1, on the reverse strand, counting down.
GCACAAAGCCGATGACAACACGTCAGGCCGTGCTGGCTAGCGTAGTTGACCCAACCCATGTATCATTAGGTGAGTTTACATATCGTCTCTCGCTGACAATTCTGATCCTTGTCTAGACGAAGGAACTCGGAGTAAAAAGCAGCCACTCAACGAGACAGAGTTGGCCTTACGGCGAGAAGAAACAGCCAGGAAGCGAAAGAATCTGAGCGAGAAGAAACTCGAGGACGAAAAGGTACGTCAGCATAATGGTCCGACATCTATTCTTTACTGATTAAAATTGACCAGGCGGAGACTATCAACCGGCTGCTAAAGAAACAGAGCCGTCCCAAAAACAAACGCAATAATACCACAGACGATCGATCCCCAATGCCATCAGCCTCAGGCTCGCGCACCCCTAAGGTGAAAGCCAAAATCGCAGAAGACGCCGAAGACGCGGAAGCAGAGGAAGAGGAAGACGACGCGATGGAGGTCGTCGAACCGCAGGAGGAGGTCAAGCCAGTTATGTACCGCTGGGTGTCCTCTTTACGCACCATTCCCGGTGATGGTAATGGCGAACAAAAGGTCGAGTTGGGGATCACCTTCTCCGTGCCTGAACTGTGCTTTCGACCGCAGGCGTCTGGCGGTGATATCGTGCCAGAAGACGCGGAAGAGCTGGAAAAGATTCGGAAGGCCAGGGGTCCGGGCATTTGTGCCGTCGAGGGCTGTGGAAAGCCGAGAAAGTACCGTCTGCCTAAGGATTGGACAATTGGAGCGTGCGATTCGACGCATTTGAGGGTTATAGCTAATCATGTTTGAGGATCTTGTTTTGGTTGTTTTAGAGGTTCTGTATGAGTATTGTGAGTCGTGTTTTGTCATTAAGGGACTGTTGACTAATGTGATCGATTCTTATTAGGTATCTTACATGTAATATAGTGGTTTCGAGGTTGTGACGCAGCGTCTCATTGCACAATTGAGGATTTCTTTGCTTTTCTATTTGCTTGTTATTCATTTATGACAGTACACATATCACCTGATGCTAACCGTCGCGTCTTCAGGTTTTACGACTCCTCACTCGCCTCTCTGTCCTTACCTCTTACCCGCCACTCCAGACCCATTCAAGAAACCAAACATATTTGCTCCAACTCTGATTCATAGCCGTAAAATATGGAGTGAACGAGGTTGATATCGGCCCCACCAGTACCTCGCATCTCGCAGAGTATGTAATGCGCCATTGATAGGCGCTGATGTGCAGCTGACGAAAATTGGTGCCTAGCTTCTTGAGTGATCCATCGACGGTGCTGGGGGGCCTACCCGCCAGGCGTGACCCGACGTCGTGACTTGCTTGACACAGGCGCACGTCATCGAACATCGTCTCCTCAGGATATCGTTCTCGTTCGACGAGCCGACTCTCCAGGCAGCCTATAGCCTATACTCGAACTTGATGAGGCATCAAACACTTACCAGGATATTCCAATAAATCGACCGCAATTCGCTTTCCACTCATGAACTAGGAAGCAGCACACAACACGTGTCGTAGTGTGCTCTTCTTAGATGGCGCTTCTCCAATGGAATTGCAAATTTCTGACCACGTACGTACGCACAAATACATTGCCCTAGCCCACATACGTACGATGACAACGACAATAATGATCAGCTCAGGTTTCTTTACCGGACTTTTTCCTTCCAAGCGCTCTCTCTTCACGCGATTTGCGCGCGCCTAGCGATGAGGGCATCGCTTGCTTCTTCGACCCTAGGATGTGGGCATTCCAACATCGACATTCCCCCGGGTTAATTTATCTCTGGGGTCTTGAAGACTCTCAGATCGACCGTATGCTCTATTTTACTCTGCTCTTTTTTCTCACCTGACTACTTCGATGATCTGCCAGAGCGGTCGCCAGAACGGTCGTCAGAGCCTCTCAGAAAGCTCGGATAGCCCTCGACAATTGGATATATCGAAGTGTCGACATTGCTGTGTGAAGTACATCATTTGATACGCATGTACATGTCTATTGGCGAATAGGTCGGCGCACCCTAGCATTTACCCTCAGTGATACGGTTGTCATTTTCTATTTTTTTTTGCGTGAATGCTTTGCAGAAAGCCCTTTTGAAGGTCACGGTGAACTTGTCGTAAAGTTCAATAGGAGAACATGCCGCGGCATGCGCACCGAGTCCTTCATTCTATCTCATTCTATTTGGCATTTTGTCATGTACACGATCCGAAGCTCGATCGTACTCGAAGGCTAGCCTGATGGCGATGGGGTGCTAACGTCAATCCTGAAATTTTCACTGCTGACTGTGACCTCAGAGCGCGACAGCGGGAACGGTGTACACAAAGCACTCAATGTCTGCATGGTAAGTATGGGGGTACCCTGAATACTTTTGATGTTTCCTCCATTGAACTGTAGTCTGGGTGATCAGAAATCTTTGTGGCTTCAAGCAAGGTTTCGGTGGTTATGACCCTGTGTTCACTCTATGGGAAGGACGGCTGGGGAACTAATTTTCTGTGTGGCTATAAAAGTAAAGACCTTCGGGTCTATTCAAGAGATCTATCGTCCTTAACGCGTTAACTGTTTGTAACTCGTACCAAGTCTTTTCGAAAGAATAGTTATTAGTCTTATGTACACCCATAACTCCTCAATGTCCTCATAGACTTGACGAGCGATGGGACGCGTGAACACTGAAAAGCTTGGACTTAACTTGCGTTAATAGAGCCGCAATTCCTTTCAAAGCCGCCAAACCCACGACGGGAGCGATGGTCGCGTCAAGAACTCATACGGCGGGGTTTGAAATATTTCCAATGGGGAAACGAGCAACGAAATATTCTCTTCCTCGTCTTTTATCTCCCAGGTGTCAGTCTGCAGGACCCTTTCTCTCTGCTTATGTTTTTCTCTGAATTGGCCTATGTACTTTGCCAATACTGAACGTCGTGTACTTGAGCTACGAACTCACGAACCCAAGGTGCAAAATGGGTATTACTGATCGCTACAACGTGGATCATGTCTTCCTCGACATTTCGAGGTCAAGTCATCGGTACATCCGTTGCCACAACACGTTTCGCTGATCCTCCTCAGATACCCCGAAGGTTATTTCACGTGTGGTCCGAGGACCCCGGTTTATTCCATGAACAGTCTGGTCCAGATCCGGACAAAAATTTTGGATTTTTGAAAATCGGCCAGGAGCCAATCCGGACACAAAGTGGTCAAAACGCTGGGATAGCCAGGTACACATCCGGACAGAAACGTGAGGATGTCTCGATTTTTCCAAAATTTCGAAGACATTTTTTCTAAAGTTCGTAGCAGATGGCGGGAAATTGGTACGATTACGCGCTGTGGACGATTTTAGGGCGATTTTGAGGCTTTTGAAGCCTCGGGAGGCGAAATTTTGGGCCATCCGGACAAATTTCGCAAATTTTCAGTCATAGGCCGGGTTCAATCCGGACAAAAACTGCGAAATGGCGTCCGGACAAAAACCTCGTTTTCGGGATCAGACCGTTTCTCCTATAGACCGGGGTCCTGTGGTCCGGTGCAGGCAGATAGGGGTACGTTTCCGATTGTTCTGCTAGGCTTCACCCCCGAGAGGACTAGAAATCCTCCCCACCTCGGAAAGCCAGTGACAGCTCATTTTTCGGTCGCGAAACTGTGGGGATCTATTTTCTCATACTCAAATTGAAGAAGACAGACGCTCTGGGAAAGCGCTGCAAGTGGGCGCCGTGTCTTTTCGGCTTTTTTTGAACGATGTTGGTATGTCTTGTTGTGAGGATGGAACAAAATCCTAGGACCCCCTGGAACTCCTTCCATCCTGTGCATCTGCTCGCTATAGGAAGCTGCAGGAAAGTGCACGCCTCCCTAAGAACGAAGTTGCCCATCACCGGCCATGCTTCTTTTGGCTTCTCTTGTTTGTGCCTCTTGGAGTCGCAGCTAAAGATAAAGAGCACGAAGTATTTTCGTACTCCCTCGTGCTCTTTTTTTCATTCTCCCTGCGTCATTTGCCTTTGAGCGCAAGCACAATGCCTAACATCAAGCTTTTGTAAGTCTCCAACGTCCTTGTCTAGCGCTTGTCGTCATGGATTTCCTTGGTCAGGTTCGGGCCAATGCTCATTGGCGTCTTCGTCAACATGATCCTTTACGGGGTATTTTCAATTGATTATGGTCGTTGACGGTGTTCGCTAACCCTTTTTACAGATCTTGATTATGCAGGTTCGTCGTGCTCAGGTTCAGTTGACACACAGTAACTCAATGTTTCTCCGCATTTAGACCTACCACTACTACCAAACATTCAAGAGGTACGTACCTTTTTCCTTGTAGACGTTCAATCCAACTTATTTCACTTTTTCGAGGGATGCGCCGTGGATCAAATACCTGGTAAGAAGCCCAGCCTGGTCAATTATAAGTTTGTCAAACAAGTGCGACAGGTGTTATATCTCTTCATTCTGGAGTCCCTCAACACTGGTTGCGATATGGCGATGATGTGGGAACCACTTATCGAGAAATTTGGTGAGTAGAGTGGATTCCTACTTCTGCGTCCCTGAAACGATTCCATCTAGGTCAACCTCCCAAGTATTTCCCTACACGTACGTCATAACCATACGAAGTTCGCTTGAGTCTATTTACTCAATTGTTACCCCAGTCTTCGCCGCTGGTGAGACTCACTCCAGTTCGCATTGTTTTGAGACTTATACGTGTTCTTCTCTCAGAACCAATTGTCATGGTGAGTTTTCAGCTTACACAATCCGATTCAGTTTGTAAATTATTCGACCAGGTCGCTGTATCAACGCCGATTCAAATATTCTTTGCTTGGAGGATCAAACTACTAACCAAGTCGAATATCCTCGCCCTCATTATTGTCGCTCTTTCAATTGTTTCCCTCGGTATGCTCCTTTGTCAGATTGAATTCGCCGCGTCTAACACCCTCACTACAGCTGGTGGCACATATACTACCGCGTTGATCGTGAAGATTAAGCTATTTGCTAGAAAGCCAGAATTGCATTGGCCAGCACTGGTATGGTTCCTTTCGGCGACGGTGGCGGATATTATGATCACGGCGGTGTTGGTGATGACTTTGGTGCGTAAATCACTGACAATGGCCTCGCCATTGGACCATAATTGAGGACTGACACATCGCAGTCGAAGCGAAAAACAGGCTTCGTGGCTACCGACGACGCCGTTTCGAAGATCATTCGGAGTAAGTGTCAAGGCCTTGCGATACACATTTTTGCTGATGGTTTCTTGACTTTCGATCAGTGACTGTCCAGACAGGAATGATCACGTACGGTCTTCTGGCCTTAATATCTCTAGTCTTGCTCATCAGCCCCTCTAGCGCATTTTTTGCTCTTGGCGATGTCGTATTTTTCATGAGTGAATCTGACCTTTCTCGAGTCCTGCTAGGCGTTACTAATTGCGAAATTTTTTTTAGCGATTCCAGTACGGTATCTGATAATTGATAGAACCGCTACGTACTAAATCGTTTTCTCGTTATTTTAGCATGCCGCTCTGTAAGACTCTTGGAAGCTCGTAAATTCTAACTGACTAAATTACGCGACAGTAACTTCCTATGGGACCTTGCTCTATCCAAGCTCTACGCAAACTGCCTGCTCTCAACACTCAATGCTCGCGAAAGTTTGCAAGATTTATCCGGGTATCATTCTCAGCAAAGAAACGCCGCATCTTCAGGAGGAAACCGCAGACAGGTAGGAGGCTAGCAATCTCTAAAAGCACTTTACTCATTGGAAACGAAAGGACATCCAGAGCGATATGCCTGTAAGTAGAACAATTCTGTCTTCAAGTAGAGAAATTGATCGCGATTTTAGCATGTTATTGGGTCGTCTATGTATGAGCTCGACACTCATATGCACAAGTCCTTTAACCGCGACATGGAATATGGCGTTACAATCACCAAGGTCAAACCCTATTCCTTTCCCCAGCGGCCAATTTTCTTACCGTTCCCTAGATCGTGGAAACCATTAAAGATCCCCACATGCCAGAAACCACTCAGTAGAACTCCATACTCCTTCCTTGCATGGGACTGTGTCGTCATATTTTGTATCGAATATATATCCAGGTATTTCTAGGCAATTGTACGTATCTACGATGAGTCTGCAGCGTTAGACGGCCTAACAATAACGTCTTGTTTCCAATGTACTCTCGTTCCGGAACAATAAGCTGCGCCACATCTTTGATATTGATCCTTCGCTAGATGGGCTTATGGGGGACAATAATTGCCTGGGGTACGACGGGGATCGCCGGCGCCATCCCTCATTATGCTGTACGAGATCTCGTGTAGGGCTCTTTCGGGTCCCGCTTGCTTTGTGGATCATCTAGATTCTACAGCCGATTAGCGACCAGAACTCAACAGAATACATTAAAGAAAGCACAGGACCATCTGTCTATTTGTCATTTGGATATCTACACATCATTCCAACCGTTCAGATCAGCGGCTATCGCATCTTAGATGAACGTGCTACTCAAGGCAAGTGCTACTTATACAAAGGACAACTAAAAATTTTGTCGATCTCCAGGAGAGCTCGGACCTGTCAAAAGTCCAAACAGTTACACGGTTAACTCTTAAATTCTGCCTCCGTTGGCGCAGTGTGAAAGAGATACGGCGCTTACTTGTACATTGTAATCAAACTTGTTGTAACAGTCGATGTCAAGATTTTATGACCTCTTCAGAACGCATTGAAGAGCATGGGGCACTATTTTTGTGAGTACTTCGCCAGAAAAAAATAGAGAGGCTTGGTGCGCTCCATGTGGATGAGAAGATCGTCTACAACACGTGGTGCGAAAAAGATCGTCGGGATTAGAATCCGTGGAGATGGCTAATATCCATCGAAGCCGCCTGTTTCCTTTCTTTCTCGACGGTGACGCGAAATTTTGGTCGTTACTCGCGTAGGTATTCGTTCCGAGGAATACCCACACTCATTGCCTTCTGAAGTGGTTCGAGTTCACGTATGCCTTGTCATAGGAGGTGACAATCTGGGCCACGAGCGCCTATACGAAATAACCGAGGTCAGGTCAGTTGACGAGTTGTTGGTTTGTCAATAGTGGACCAGCACTGATTCCAACTTAGCGTTTTTTCTAGATCGATGTCATCAGATTGTCTTTGTTAGGCTACCGAGGCGATTTCTCACTAGCTCTCCGGATGCCCGCATTCGAGGCTGGATCAAGATTGCACAGAGATCTTGTGGATGGATGCACGAGGCCTCACAACTAGGCTCGAAAATGGAACTGAAGAAACCTCAAGAGCTCTTTCAAAGTTGACTAAATCTAAGAGGTATCAACCTTATGGGCCTTAATCGCGAGCGAGCTGGGGAGTTCCTAAGGGAGGTGGTAAGGCCTGAACCTTAACAAGGAGGGTATCCGACCTATCGCGTAGCCGATGCGGCCAGAAGCTCGGCGCGCACAGCGTTGAAATTACGGTTCTTTTCCGGTGCGATCACGCAGAAGCAGGCGAGCTAAACGACCAAACCAACCAACCCCTTTTATATTTCAAGTGGATGGACTTAGGCCGGGATATCTTCGCGTTTCATTCCCCCCCACCGTTGCTCGCTCTCAGAGAACTTTGTCAACCATGGACAAGGTGTCGGCGTCTTCGCACAGTTCAGAGGATCCCGAGAAACACCATGAGTCTGACAGCAGTCGTCTCAGCAGCTCTTCCGTCCCCGACAAAGCTGTTGATCCAGCTCTTGCGAAAAGGGTTTGGCGGAAATTTGACCTGTATATTCTTCCAGTTGTGACCATTTTTTACCTCTTGTCTTTCTTGGTGAGTTGGGCAATATTGGACGGAATTTATTGAGATTGACAGCAGACCGCCCCAGGATCGCTCAAACATCGGAAACGCACGGATAGCTGGCATGCAAAAAGATCTGAAAATGACCAACAAGCAGTACAGTATTGCGCTGACAGTCACATACGTCCCGTACATAGCAGCAGAACTCCCGTCCAACCTCTTACTCAAAGTATGTTTCTACCCCATCCGCGCCGCTTCTTCCTCATCGAACTTCCACGCAGGCTGTTGGACCAAACTTGATGCTGCCCACTATGCTTACGCTCTGGGGGGTAGTAACCACGCTTCAAGGTTCGCCACTGTTACGTGCACGCCAATTTGACCCTCTCCCGACTCTGATTTCCTCCAGGCGTCGTTCATAATTATCATGGCCTCTTGGTGTGCCGATTTTTCTTGGGTCTTTTGGAAGGTGAGTATTGTCGGCTCTTACAGCTAGCCCGCACTAACATCTAGATAGGCGGCGTCTTCCCTGGGCTCGTGTTGTATCTATCCTTCTTCTACCCCCGACAAATGCTTCAGTGGAGGTAAATTTCGTCGTTACCATCACTTCTAGCTTCGACTAAAAATAGAACCGCATTCAGGATATCTGCCTTTTTCTCAGCCGCGTCGATCTCAGGCGCATTCTCTGGCTTGCTGGCGTTCGGCATCATAAACATGGATCGAGTCGGAGGCAGACCTGGATGGGCTTGGATTTTCATCCTCGAGGGGCTTTTCACTTTTGTCTTTGGTATCGTCTCCTATTTCCTCCTTCCTAGATCTCCGGGCCACGCACGCTTCCTGGACGAGAAGGAAAAGGAGTACGTCATTTCCAAGCTCAAAGAAGACGGCGCTACGGGAAAGAATGAAGCCGCCGACGCTTTCAGCTGGAGAGAAGTTGGGATGGCTTTCCGGCTTCCGCAGGTTTGGTTACTGGCTGTTGCATTCTTTTTCGACGGTCAGTTTTTCTTCCTTGCGTTCTCTATCTATCCTTCGGCTAATTGTCAACTCAACCAGGGACTATTCTATACGCTCTGGCATAGTAAGAATATTCCACAAACCTTGTTTTTTTTTCTTTCTAATACGTATCGGCCAGCTTCACTCCCTCGATCGTACAAGGGCTTGGCTACACAGCCGAACGCGCGCAGCTCATGAGCGTTCCTCCATTTGCTGTCGCTTTTCTCAGTAAGACCATTTAGGACCATACTTTTATCTCTGAATTTTGAAAATTTCAATAGTATCAATGATCGGCGCCTACGTTTCCGACCGCTTTCGATGCCGCGGTTTCGTTGTTCTCTTCGCTTCTACCCTAAGCATCATTGGATTTGGCATGTTCCTTGGTCAGTGACTCGTGTCTCTCACATACGTTGTCTTATTTCAGTTTACGTGCTACAGCATTGACGGAGCATAAACTCCAATACGCCTCACTCTTCTTCTCCATCCCCGGCGTCTACCTCGCCGCACCAACGCTCTCTACATGGGGCGCCAACAACACCGCACCGCACACCCGCCGAGCAACCGCCATCGCCATTGGCTTTATCATGACCAATTCCGGCGGGATCCTAGCCACATGGCTCCTTGGCTCTCTCTCAGCCGCGCCGCGCTATATTCTCGCCACGCGGGTCCTGCTTTCGTTCTCTATCCTTATGGGTGTTTTTGGTGCGATGAATACGTGGTATTTGTGGGATCAGAACAAGAAAAAGGCGATAATCAGGCTGACATCCACCAGGGAGCAGGAAAAGCCCGGATTGGGAGATCGTTCGGCGTGGTTCGAGTATGCCCTATAGACCGCAAAATTTCTATCCTTCCTTGGATACCCAGATGGCTGAAACACAACTTCCACTAAACTAAATTTTATCCACATTAATTTATAGCGAGGATTTATGTACGACTTTTTTCTTGTGAATAAATCAATTAAGCGCCCGTCATTTTTGCAAAGTTGTGTCCTGTTGCTATTGACACCGACGTATAACGACAATTCAGCCAGAATTCACTCATTAATTGTTTTTCTCTTTCTCCTGACCAACGAAATGGCGATCAAATGACGACTTCAAGTAGAGGCTAATCAATCAGCAACGTCAAAGTGAGGTTTCCCACAAGTGTCGATTTCTAAGCACCCAACAGCTTCTTCAATCAAGTTAAGGCGGTCTTCTTTCCTATACCACCACCACTAGTCCTAGTACTCTAACCAAAGACACGCCTATACAATGTCAAAGATCCACACTCCGTTGACGAAGCTACTCAGTATGTTTCCCGGGTCTCAAGCGACAGTCGAGGACTGACTACGACTTCGAACTGCAGACATTGATGTTCCCATTATATCAGCGCCGATGGGGTTTGCTGCCACGGACGATCTGGCCAGCGCAGTCACCTCTGCTGGGGGTTTTGGGCTCATTGGAGCAGGTATTTCATAGTTTCCTCTACACATAAAAATTATTTATGTAATCAAAACAGAATTCCAATCCTCGGAACAACTTAAAGCCCAACTATCCTCCGCCAGAAAAAAGCTCAACATCGCCCCCGACCAGCCCGTCCCCATTGGAATTGGCCTCATAGGGTGGATCCTGGAAATCACAGAGGCCTCCGACGACCCGCGTATCCCTGCTGTCCTCGCGGAAAAGCCGGCCGCCATCTGGCTCGCCTTCGGCGTGGATCTGGGGAAGTATGTCAGGCAGATCCGGGAGTACGATGCGAAGAGGGAGCACAAGACCGTGGTTTTTACGATTGTGAATACCGTGGAAGATGCGCTGCGCGCTGCGAACGAGTGGAAAGTGGACGTTCTGGTCGTTCAAGGTTTGATTGCAATTGTCTCCTCTCCCGGCTAAATTGGTGTGGTAATGGGAATGTATACATTTTAGGCATAGAGGCAGGCGGACACGGGAGCTCGGACGCCCCTCCTCTTCTGACTTTATTACAAGCCGTGCTAGACGCCGTCCCAAGCGGGCCCTTAGTCATCGCAACGGGCGGAATAACCACAGGCAAACAAATCGCCGCTATCCTCACCATGGGCGCAGACGGCGTCGCTCTTGGAACGCGGTTCCTATTCACAGACGAATGCGTCTACCCGCCGAAGAAGAAAGAGGTCATCCTCAATGCGCAGTTGAACTCGACCACGCGCACGCTCGCTTTTGACGAGGTCGGGCGGACGATGGGGTGGCCTCCGAAGCACGATGCGAGGGCGATCTCGAATGATATTATCCGGGACATCAATGATGGGTTGGATCTCGACGAGCGCTTGAAGAAGTTTGATGAGAGTGCTGCTTCTGGGGACCTATCTAGGCTTATTGTTTGGGCTGGGGTAGGTGTGGGTCTCACTGACAAAATAACGCCTGCGAAGGTAAGCCAGGAAAAAGGATTTCAATTGCAAATCTTCAACACTAATATTATCGCAGGACGTTCTACGGGATCTGCGCCAAGAAACTTATGAAAGTCTTCAACGTGCTTCGAAATTGCTCGTAGTCTGAATGAGGAGGAAGCGGAATGTATAAGATTGAAGGGCGAGGATCACTCTGGAATGTACCATATTAGGAATGTGTGGCGCAAATTGGCGAGGTGTCGATATTGATTATTTATGTAATATTATTTCATCTGAATCCTGGCACTAAGACCGTAATATTGTATTACCCAATTGCAAGTTTTACCCATTATCATCGACTAATTTACAACACATACACTCAATACACAACCTCCCACCCCCCATCCTCAAAAAACCTCACATTCCTATGAAACTCACACGGCCTCCCCCCAATCGCCACCCCCTCCCCCGCCTCGAGCTTCCTCACATCATCCACATACTCCCCACACCACCCATCGTCCTCCTCCTCGTCCCCGTCGTCCGAGTCGAGGCTCACCTCGTCTTCGTCCCTCTCGCCCAAGGCTTCTCGGCGAGAGGCGTGGCACAGGCAGCGCGTCATGATTTTGACGTAGTGCGCCTCCTCTTCAGCTCCCCCTGCGCCTCCTCTCTTCCCTTCCCTGTCTTCGTCGTCGTCGTCCCCGTCTTCCTCCTCTAGTCGCCCCTGGAAATGCAGCACCCCACACACACCCTCCCCCACGCGGTGCGGCACGTACGCGTCGTCCCCTCCCGCGCCAGCACCCGGCTCGTCGAGAAAGGGGTGATACAAAGCCTTCCGCGGCGTCGCGCGCTTGGTGGACTCGACGTGCAGCACCTGCTCGAGGAAGGAGAACGCGTGCGTGACGTCGCGCGTGTGTCGGTCGAGTGGGGGCGGGTTGGCGTGCTTGCTGTTGTTCGTATTCGAGTCTTTGTTCGTAGTCAAGTCTTTGCCTTCGTCTTTGTCTGCCTGGTTCGAATGAAGGGCTGTATCGGACTCGGGGAACGTCATCCCCGTCGGCTCCTCCTCCTCAGGCGGTACAGTAGGACCCCCCGCCCCACCAGCCGCGGACCCAGACCCGCGCCCGTCCTTATGCTTGCTATTATGCGGATAATACCGCATATCATACTTCCGCGGCTCCGCAATCCCGGGGTTCAGCTTCCTCACAAACGTCTCCCAAGTAATACCGTCGTTGTCCAGGTCCGGGACGTTAGTCGCGAAGGTCCGGCCTGCGAAGGGAAGCTTTAATCAGTACAGAACTAAGACAAGAAAAGAAGGTAGAAAGAGAGGTGGTAATAGGAATGGAGGATACGTACCGTGCAAGGTAGCCGCCCGCTCGACCGCGCGCTTGCCGATGATAGCAGCGATCTCCATCAGGCCCTCGACATCGTCGTTCGAGTTGAATATCGGGAACTTTCCAGTGAGGAAGAACAGCAGTATCACGCCTGCCGACCACACATCGATCGCTACACACAAAAAGAAAAGAGCAAAAAAAAAGAAGTCAGTACATATAACCCAAGCACCCACACCCTAAGCATCAAAATAGCAAAAAACCAGTCCTCACCTCCAGTCTGCGCCCCACACTTCATCAACACCTCCGGCGCCCTAAACCCCCTCGTCCCCGCGCGATTCGCCTTACTCACCGGCCTCCTATCCCGCTCCGGCGCGGGATACCCCACCTTCTCGCTCGGCAGCGCGCTCTTCGCTCTGGCCTCGCGCTGCGCGCGCTTGACGAAGAGCGTCTCGGCCTCGGTGAGCGAGAGCGTTTTTCCGTGTGGGTCTTTGAGCGAGGGAGGGGTGTGTAGGCACCGGCCTGAGTGCGTGGGGGAGGGGAGCTCCATGCGCTGTGTATTTGGGGTTTCTTGTCAGAACGGGAAAGAATGGGGTTCGGGGGAGGGGAGGGGGGAACTTACGGATGCCAGACCGAAATCGCATAGCGTCCCGATGCCGGTGAAGGGGTTGTACAGGAAGTTGGCGGGCTTGACGTCGCGGTGGATGATCCCGCGCGCGTGGATGTCGCGCAGGGCGCGGAAGAGGCACCGGAAGTAGCACTTGATGCCCTCGGGGGGGAGGTCCGTGTAGAAGTCCTGTTCAAATTGAATACCCTTGTGTGTCAGTAATGGTAGTGGTGGACGAGAAAAAGACGCAAAAGGTATAAGAAAAAGAAAGAGAAAGAGAGGAACGCACCCGAAAATCCATATGCCGCTGGTACGGCAGCACGATGACCACCTGGTCCTGGTTCCGAAACGCAGTGATGATCTGCGACGCGTGCCGGCAGCTCCTGCACTCCTCCATGATGCTCAGCTCGTTGCGGATGCGCTCGGGCCCGCTGGTCGTGTATATGCGCTTGAGCGCGACAAACACCCGGCCTTCGGGGTGCTCATCCTCTTCCCCCTCTTCCATATTCACGTCTTCATCCCCCCCTGCAATCGCCCGGCGCCACCCAACCCCCCTGCCCCCTCTCCCCCTATACCCCGGCCCCTTCGACTGATAATGCGCACTGCTCTCCACCGGATGGCGGCCCAACCACGGTCTATTCGACCACTCCGCATACCTCATATCCACCGCCTTATACACCGACGAAAAGGTGCCCGTCCCGAGGCGGTCGACGACGTCGTACGAGTGCTTCAGCTCGGGGACGGAGGTGTACAGCTGTGCGATCTCTGCGAGGATCTCTGTCTGTTCGGAGGACGGCTTTTTGGAGAGGGTTGTGTATTCGGAGGGGGAGGAGGGGCGGGAGGAGAGCGGGGAGGATAAGGGGGAGGAGGGGGAGCGGAGGGAGGAGTGCGAGGAGGAGTAGGTGTGGGAGGAGCGGGTTGAGAGGGAGCGGCGGCGGTTGTGGGTTGTGGTGGGGTCGTTGTCATTGATGTTGGGGTCGTTGTCTTGGTCGTATGCTTCGTAGGGCATGTCCTCGTCTTCTGCGGGGAAGTGGTATCGTTCATCTTCTTCATCCTCGTAGGTCTGCTGGTATACCTCCTCCTCTTCATGGTACTCCTCGTCGTTGGCAACATCCGCCATATCATCTCCATCCACATACTGGATCTCTTCATCGTCCTCATCGACCTCCACCGGCTCATCCTCCTCCTCTTCCTCCTGTTCTCTCCCATCCTCATCCACATCCTCCATATCATGCTCATTCCCCCCAAACTCCTTCCTCGGGTCCATCGTCCTCTGCGGCTCCTCCACAAATGGCCTCGTTAGCGGGTCGTCGCTCTGCATCTCCTCAACCATGCGGTGCTTGAACGCGACAGCGCGGCTCGGGCCAGCCTTGGGCGTGATAGCCTTATGCGGGCTCACTTTCACTCTGGCACTGGCACTGGCTGCAACGTGAGCTTGCGAATGCGCGTGATTGCCAGTGGGTGCGGGTACGGGGTCCTGATCAGACCAACACCCTAATTCGTCCGAGGACGGATCGCGGCCTGCTTGGGCGATGGCCATGTTGTATCTGCGCTTGTATTCCGCGTTCCGGGAGTCAGAGGCGCGGGCTTCGAGGGGGTTGGACGAGTGGTGCGAGAATTGCATCAAAGGAAACACGGTTGAAAGTGAGGCAGCAGGCACGGTTGGGGAAACGCGTCGGGTCATGTGACCGTATGAACTGATGAGACGCGTCATGGATTGACCCCTTTCTCATCAAAAAAGACAAACGAACAAATCAATGTTCTAAACATGGTTACAAGTTATCAGCAGATCTTCTCTAAGTATTATCTGTACATATGTAGTCAAAAATATTTCTACTCTTCAATCTGAATTTCTAAATCACCCCAACAACGAAAGATGTTCCTTCGACCGAGGCTTGATCTGACACTCAAACGGCGCCAAATGCCTTTCAATCCGTAACCCCTCAGCACAACTAAAATCCGGAAATTAAAAGTAGACACACGAACCTAGTAGCCCCAGTCGTCCACACAACCTCAGGCTCTTTCTCCACCCCATTCTCATCGACGGGTTTCGAAATATTGAAAACAGCCAAGATGCACGCCATGTTCAGGAACAACGACATTTCCGCCAGGTGGGCACCTATGATCGACGACTTGCATCAGTATAACCTCACGGAACGATAGCAATGGCTGACGGACCAGGACAGATCCTCCTCCCGTACCCAAACACAAATTTATAAGGATCAGGCTGAGGCGCACTTCCCATATGTCGAGTCGGGTCGAAAGTCTCCGGGTCCGGGTATATCTCTTCATCATGCGTAATAGCCCTACGAAACACGAAAGCGACCCCCTCAGCAAGCAATCCCATCCAAGACCAAAAAAAAGCTTCAAAACACACCAAATATTCGCCAAAACCGTAGCCCCCCTCGGAATAACCCACCCCTCATACACATCGTCCTCCATGACCCTATGCGGGAGCCCAAGCGGCGCGACCGGCGCCCAGCGCAACGTCTCCTTCACTATCGCCCGAACAAAGGGCAGCGCGTCGTAGTCGTCTGCGTCGAGAGAGGGGAGGCGGTTGGGAGCGACGGCGTCGATGTCGGCCTGTGCGCGTTTTTGGATTTCGGGGTGCAGCGCCATGAGGAGGATGAAGCTTTTCAGCGCGGAGACGGTCTTTTGTTGGTTTTTATATGATGATGTCAGTGAGAGGGAGAGGGGAGGAATGTATTTTGACGAACGGTATCTCCGCCTCCGGCGTACAGCGCTGCAGCACACCACTTGAGGTCATCTATCGCATTTGCATCCAAGACCTTGCCTCCTTCTGGGTCGAGAAGGTGCTTCGAGGTGAACGATTCTACGAAATTGCCCGTGGCCTGTCAAAGGTCAAGAGCACACCGGTTAAAATAGGTCGGGTTCGAAAGAGAGGAAGAGGAAGAGAGAACGACCACTTACAATTTCCTTCCTAGCCCACTCAAACGGCTCGCTCTCCATCTTCGCCAGCGTCCTCCCCGTCTCCACTGCGAACCGCTTGAACCCTGCACCAGGAAACCACGACGGTACGAATCTCACTTAAAACATTCTGTTAGCGTTTAGCGCTATGCATGTGAGGAAATACACCTCACAGATCGGAATAACCTCGACCCAATACTTCCCCAGCGCATTCAACCTCCCAGCTAACCTAAACCCTTCCTCAAGCTGGAGCACCAACGGATCGTCATTCGCCTCGACCTGGTACCCATACGCCACTTTCAGTATAACAGCCACCGCGTTCCTTGAAAACGCCAGTAGTCAGCCCAAGCCTTTCATCATAAAAATAAAAAAGTATAAGTTATAACCCACCGTCGGATATGCGCCCCAAACTCCCCCGGCTCCCTCACCAGCCCCCTCAAAAGCGTCTGCGTCTCCACCATCTGTATAGCACGGTAACTCTTCGAAGCTCTCGCGTTGAGCCCGCCCTGCAGCAGCCTCCTAAACAGCCTAAACCGCGGATCGGCCGACGAAGCGCGGAAGACGGAACGCTTCCGCCCTGCGAGCTCGCCGCCCATGTAGGTGATGGGCCGGTCGGAGTAGATGGCGGATCGCGCGTCGAGCAGGTCGAGGACGGCTTTGGCGGAGTTGAGGATGATGGTTTCTTTGTTGAGGACGCGGAAGTAGACGACTGGGCCTGGGGAGATGAGTATTTCATTTCAGTAATGAAAGCCCAATGAGAAACGGATAGGGATAGGGTTCACCATAAACCTTCGCCCACTCCGCAAACTCCAACCACGGCGCGCTCTTCGGGAGCTGGTGCAAATTACCCGTAAACCACCTCCCCTTCGGCCCAGGAGGAAGGCGGAGCCTTCCACCCCCAAGACCAGCTCCGAGCCCGAATCCGAATCGCAACTTGAACCGCAAGCCGGGGAATAACCACAGACAGGTATAGTATAGCAGAAGACCAGAGAGTGTGAGAAGGAGAGTGGTAGGGTTAAGGATGGGGTTTTCACTGTGCTTGCCAATGAACTCGAACATGGTGATATTGGTAGTGATATTGGGTGTGCGAGGAGCGAGCAGGGCATCTATATATACCACTCATCCAGAAGGTGGAGTCATAATCCTCAGATAGCAGACTGCGCACGCGATACCTATCAGGTTCTAAAATAGCTTAGCAAGAGTTGTGCACGGTGAAGCCAAAGTGGAGAGAGAAGCTAGGGCTGACGTCGAGATCAAAGCATGCCTTGCAGTTGGGTTGGTGTGGAAGAGGTCTAGAGAGCAAACGAGGGATCCCAGGGAGATTGCAAAAATAAATTGAAAATAGAAAATGGGAGGATGAGAAGGTGGGAAGAAAACAAAAAATGACTACCGCAGGACTCGAACCTGCAACCTTTTGGTGCCATTCAGCGATCGAAGCCAAACGCGCTACCATTGCGCTAGGTAGCCATATCTAGTATTTCTGTTCAAGAGTAGTTGACTAACAAAGCGAAAATTTTTCTCAAATTCTTCTTCGACCTGGCAGTCAGTTTGACCTCGATCATCACCTGCGTTCTTCACTCCCACAGCGCGCATCCGAACAACCTGCCATTTGATGCCTCCAGCAAACCGATACTCCAAGCCCGAAGCAAAATCAACCGCACACGACATCTCTTGATGTACCCCATCGTCCTAGACTCGGAGTTCCGTTATACTCCCCATCCCCCTTTCCACCAATCGTCCTGACTGGGCCGCTCTATACGATGGTCGCCGTTGTGCGTTGGATGACGGCTCGTTTTGAATTCACGAGCTGTACGACCTCAGTAATCTTGTCGAACCTCGGCGTAGGGATCAACCCGACAACTTGTGCATTCCCTTTCTCTGAGTCCACTCAACCCCCATGGCCGCCTTCGAATTTCTATGCTTGATACGACACGGTCAACAGCCTGAGTATCACGGCATCTTGTTCCACGAAGCATCCCTCTTTTGTTCTGATCAAAGCCTTGTCGACGTTGGTATCTGTTATATGCTGCCCTGCAAGACATGGAGATACGAGCCCGACTGACATCAGCAGATTCTCTTTGTGCGGATGATCTAGCGTAATCAGACGTCAGCGCGCGCCCGACAACCTACGCATACTTATCCACTTTGATCGAAGCAAATCCAGGTTTGGTTCTCTAGGTTCGACCAAGTTACTCAATGATAAACCCTGCCTGAGTCCCTTTTCTTGTGTCTCCCTGTGGTCATGCGGCTTATTTGTAGCCTTTCTGCACAATCAGCCCTTACATCCGTAATTTATCCAAAGAGAACCACAACTGCGGATGTCGATGGATTCCGGCAAGTGCTCCTGCTTCTCCAATATCAGTTGCTTGTAATGCTGGTTTCCTCTTCTCCCGGTGCAGAGTTTAACCAGCTCGTCAAGCATAATAGACTTGAAAATAGAGAGCACTTGCCGTCATGTCCCTTTCCCTGACCGCACACTTTTCGTCCGACTTGCTTGTCTAGTCTTTTCGTACTTTTCTGGCTTCGACCTATCGACGAGAGAATAACTGGGCTCAGTTTTCAGAATCTCCTCGCTCAAAGATAAAACACCAAAAGTCCTTTTCAATGGGGATATGAAAGGACGGCGCTTCCTCATCCTGCAACAGCTAAGAGGACTACTATATTCATGCTTGCCGAAACTTTTTTTTTTTGCCTGAGTTACAAGGCATTAGTTGTCGACGATTGGACCGTCAGTTGTGGCATTGATTTGTCGGGCAAATGTGACTCAAAATAGCGACGCTGGGAAATCATCATGATATACCTCTGAGACGATTGGCGGATAAAGATGTATTCCACCACGCCGGTTATTAACCAACCATCATGTAAGACGAAGAACCAGAAGCTGCACAAATTAGGAAATAATGTCTGACGACCTCGTCCATCGATTAGAAGCCTCTCCTGCCTCCTACATCGATAAGCAAGTCTACGGTTTTCTCGATAGTCCATAAATTGACTTTCTTACTAGAAATGGGCACGCGTGGACTTCTAGGGTTCATCATCCGCGCTCAGCGCCATGGCTCTTATAACCACTTCGACTCTTATCCCGGTGGACTGGGCGTAGATATCGTCGAATTCATCCTGAGCCTTACTCCCGAAGAATACGACACCATGGCGCGCCTCGTCGACGAGATCATCTGGTTCGACCCGGAGTCAACGCCAAGTCCCGAGCTTCAAGAGCGTTACCAAAACGCGGGCTTCACCAATCTCCGTGTCAACAAGCAGAGCCCGTCTGACTGGTACTGCCTTTTGCATAATACCCAAGGCGCAAAGGCCCTTCCTGCCATTAAAAGCGGCGCGCTCCAGCACATGCCAGAGTCGATCGACTTCCTCGAGGACGGCTTGTTCTGCGAATGGGCGTATTTCATTGATTTTGAGAATAAGAGACTGGAAACATGGGCCAACGGGCAGAAGGTGGACGAAGTTACCTTTGAGAAGCTGGTGGAGGTAGGAAAGCGTTACATGGAGAATCTGGGGGGTGATTGAGACTGAGTGTGATGTTGGAGGAGGAGAGAACAGAGTTACGGCGAACGCATGCTTTCAGGTTATGATACTTAGGTAAGGGCTAAGGCCTAAGGATTCAGCTAAAACGTACTTTTTAAACCACGCACAAAAGTGTCGATTATCCTGCGTCTCAATTTTTCCATCCCAGACGTAGACTAAAATCCATTACGACCTCGCTCGATTGCCGGTGCCTAGTGGAATACTGCGATACAGTTGAGAGTTTCTTCACCGCTTCATTGTTTGCTAGTTACAGCAAGCAAGAAAAAATAACTTCCTGCCCATGGATCAGAATTTAAATTGAGACCTTTCACCGAAAGATCTGTAGGCTATAATAATATTTAGAGAAGCCAGAACGAGGCTACAGAACTCGAGGGCCTATCGAGCTGCAAAGAATTGAGGACTCTATCTCCAGAAAGCAAGAAGGTTGAGAGAGCGCCAAAATGCCCACCCTAAAGTGGCGTCACGTGCATGTTCAGCACACGACGCGAGAACAATGTGTTTGAATCAAACCACCGCCATCAACAGTGAACCGTTTACAACTTTACTTCTGAAGGCCGCGGGACGTTAAAGTTGGAACGACACGCAGGTAAGCTGGTCATTTTGCGGAAAAAGAGAGGTACAGCGTATGCCTAGATTGCCGAATATAGATTTGGGCCATCGACTGGACACCGCGGGACCCACATATCCTGTGGCACGGCTTCATTTGACATTGTTCTCAACAGATCTCAGCAGAAACTTGTGGCCCATCGTATCTGTGCCACTAAGTAGTTATAATATTTAAAAGCGACGCTTTAATTTTTCGGTAAGCTTTTAGCAACTGCTTTTCAACCATGTCGACCAGTCCTGTTAATAATCTCCTTTCCAATGTCCAGCCTCCAGCGCCAACTTCTACGCCTCGGAAGAAAAATCTTCAAGGCTCTTCACAATTCGCCCCGGTTATTCGAACGGCAGAGCAAACTAAGAAATTCATGGCCCAAGAGCTCGAAGGGCAATGGGTGGGGCCGATGCCTCCTCAAATCTTTCTTGACGAATTTCTTCCTCTTGAACCTGGCACGCCTGACTGGCCATTTCTCCCTGATAGTCAGAAACATTTTTCTCGCGTCTTTCAAGGTTGTAGGGTTGAAAAGGACATGTATCCTCGCTTGGTAATATGTCATCCCATCTAGCGATCCAGACATAAATACTAACTGGCACATTCAGATTCAACGGATTGCAGAAGCAAACGTGTTTCCTGGCTTCCAACTCGTCGACACCTCCAATGACCTCGACCCCGCCTCACACGAGGGAAAAAAGACTCGTCCCGACATAGCCATTTACGAGGAAGCCGCTCAGCTAGGAAACAACAAAATGCGATGGGACTTGATCCAGGCCTTTTTCGAATTAAAGGTTTTGGAAAGGAAATGCGATCCCTTCGAGGAGAGTTCTCCCAAAGCCGAAGAACCTTTCTTCTACGAGTCCGGCTCTACTGGCGGCACGGAATGTCGAGGACAGATTGTGGGCTATGCCACGCAGATGTGTGCACGCCAACACCTTACCCATGCTTTCGCCATCTGGATTGGCGATCCATTTGTTCGCTTCATTCGTTTCGATCGCAGCGGCGGGGTCGTCAGTCGGAGGTTCAACATCGAGTCACAAGGCAATTTTCTTCTCGATTTTCTCTGGCGTTTTGCCCATGCCACTCGATCTAAGCGTGGCATGGATCCTACTATTCGTCCTGCAGTGGCAGCAGAGGTACAACTCGCCCACGAACACCTTTCCCGATGGAAGCCAGTAAAGGAGCGACCTGTCGTCGTCATGCAAGTTCCTGATGGAGCCGACTCGTTTAGGGAGGTGATCGCGTGGGGTAGCAAGGCCGAACCCGAATCCCTGACAGGACGAGCCACTCGCGGCTATCCCGTGTGGGATACGGTGCTGAAGAAAGTCGTATTTCTTAAAGATGCGTGGCGGGCTACTGGCCCTGATATGGAGAAAGAATCGGAAATTCTGCAGAAACTGAACGCAAAGAATGTGAAAAACGTACCGAAATTTGTCTGTGGGGACGACCTTCCAGGCCAGGTCACCGTCACTCACCGCTACGCCGCTGAGGACTGGAATTATGGCGCCGAGCCAGAAGAATTTGTTGAGCGAGCTCACCATCGATTTTGCGAGGACTTTGTCGGACATTCACTGGACAAGTTTACATCGTCGAAACAGTTTTTCCGAGCTGTCTTCGATGCCTTCATTGGTATGATTTTATTGGAACTTTCATCTAAGTTTAACTCATTCCATCTCTGCTAGCCCATCAAGAAGCGGTTGAAAAATGTGGCATCCTTCACCGTGACATCAGTGCAGGGAATATCATGATAAATGACGAAGGCCGAGGGATTCTCAATGACTGGGATCTCGCCAGGACGATTTCCGAAATGCAATCTGGTCCACGACAAAAGCACCGCTCGGTATGTTGACTCCACACGTCTCCCGTCAATGTTTAATTAAATGTTCTGCTCGCAGGGGACCTGGCAGTTCATGTCGTACCCCGTCTTAGACCGACCTGACAAGCTACACGAAGTACCAGACGACATCGAATCGTTCGTCTATGTCGTCTTATTTTTCATCTTGAAATATATGAAACACACCCAGCTTCATAACCTTCACTCTATTCTGCAAAGTATTTTCGAAAGTTATGAAGAAAACGATGACGGAACATTTTTTGGAGGGGTTGGAAAGGACCGGTTAGCCAGGGACCGTGCCTACATCAAGGAAGACTTTGAAGTCACCGACAACGAACCTCTGACCGAGTGGCTGGAATTTTCGCTATGTGCAGTCCACTCTTGGCACGAGTACTACCGCTCTGCTTCGAAACGCGCCCGACGATTTGCATCTAGGGGCCTCATCTTCGCCCGTGCAATGAACTCTGGGACCGACGAAATTTCTGTGATCATGAAGGACCATTCCGAATTCGTCAAAGCCTTCAAGACCTACATCGACTTACCAGGTTGGCCTGAATCTGATCCGGCCTTTGATAACCTTTCTTCTACCCAACGAAAGGTGCATGAAGTGCCTCAAAGCTCTATCCCCCGAAAACGGCGGAATTCTGGAGTCACTCAGTCCATGATGGCGCCAGCTATTCGCACAGCAACCAACTCTGCACCTCCTCCCCCTGCATCCCTTCAAGTTCCGCCTACGAGACCAAGACGGCCCAGCGCTCGGCTCCAAGTGAACCGAGGGCGAGGGTCTGGGCGTTCAGCTGCTGGGCCGTCTCGACTTCGTTAGCTCACGCCATCCTTGTTTTAGCCTACTGTCTGTCTCACTGCCATATCATTATTTAGACGGAAATGCATTATGTATTACACGATTCTATACTCATTTGTATTTTTAATAGCAGTCCTACTACTTATTCTATAAAACTCGGTGGTCCCTCCAAATTAGTGCGATGCAATACGCGCGACCTCTAGTACCGAGAAAACTTTGAAAATTTATAAGAAGCTGGTCGTGTGGGCTGGTCATGGTCTCTGAAGCGCGAAAAGGAATAATTTCTGGGACCCTATCATTGAGTTCTCGTCATTCCTAGTTGGGTGCACTCAAGGTGAAAAAAGGGGGAGCCAAGGACAAGGTAGCCATAATTAGACACTCATCAATCTGATCGTTCCCCAAATGGATAACAGAAGCTGTGGTCATCTTGATCATCTTGACCTGGGGCGTCCGTTACATATGATCTCTAACTTGTACCACTACCATCTCCACCTTCACCACCAGTAGTAGCAATGGCACTTAACTGGGCGATGCTCAATGCGAACCGCTCACCGGTTCCTCTTCCAAACGAGATGACGATAACAACCGTCGACTCAGGTGTCGAAATCTCGCTGAGCATCCCAGATGCGCCACCATCGGGCTCTTCGACTTCAGGAGGGTCTGGCGGTGCCAAGAGACTGAAGGCATCCGGAAAGCTTTGGCTTACAGATCAACGGGTACGCCTTAATCGAAACCAATGGTATAATTTCGGAGTACTGACCTCGTCGACCGTTTGATTGCTGCGTAACGATTCTTCTCGACAGTTCTTATTTGCTACGGACGCTGGATCTTCTTTCGAGTCACTTTCCGTGCCATTACATTCAATTCTCATGACGAAATTCGAGCAACCAACCTTTGGTGCAAATTACCTGGCATTCGACATCAAACCTTCGCCCGAGGGCGGTCTAACCCCTGGAACCCATGCCGAAGTTCGCTTCAAAGAACGAGCGATGTTTGAATTCGTCAGCCTCCTCGAAAAAGCCAGAGAAAGAGCGATCTACATGAAACGTCAAGTCGCCGAGGAGGAGGAAGGTCTACGTAAGTTTTGATGTGATATGACTCTTATCAAACGACTTATTTTTGTGCCTCATCAGCAACATACACCATGCCTGCAGAATCAAGTTCAGTCTCTATAGTTGGGGGCGTTCCTATTGAAAATCCCCCTAGCTATGATTGAGACGATAATTCCATTTCACTTCTGTAATACTATTCTGGCAACAACGGACTTACTTATGGCGATGTACAACTAGCTAATGCGAGATTGCATAGATCAGGGAAGTTGACAGATTTTTCCTCTTAGAAAACTCTTGATTGTAAGTTAGACCACTTGAGGCTCTGAATTATTGAAGAGTGCCCAGTTATGGGAATTAGGGGTGAGGAGGCCCCTAATTAGCGTGACGATAGTGACATGGCGCGATGATCGTGCCAGTGACCTCTTTCATTGTTCTCTCATTTTCTTACCGCCAACATTGCTCATGAGGCACGATTGTCCATGACTATCACCGAAGAAAGACGCGACACTGTTTCCGTTGTGGAAACAGGAGCAGGAAAACGGAAGGCCGACGGTGCACCAGAGGCGCAGCCAGCAGCGAAAAAAAGGCATAGAGGTCTCCAGTTTGTCGACGTCCCGAATGACGTGCTGTTCAAAGTCTGTTACTGTTTCACGATATTGCAGTCTACGCAGCTAACTTAGCGTTACTTTTACTTGTCATTTTTACTGTAGATATTCGCGCTTTTGGAACCCGGCGACCTTTTACACCTTGCACGGACGACAAAAAGCCTGCGCACCTCGCTGATGACTCGCGTGTCGGCGCCGTTATGGAGAACTGCACGTTCGAACGTTCCCGGACCACAGTCACCAGCTGATCCCAGTATGCCGGACTGCCCACCAGACTTGAGCGAACCTCAGTATGCGGACCTGTTATTTGGGAAGGATTGCGACGTCAGTTCGTCTATTCAATAACAATATTTGAAGTGTCCTTGACCAAATTTCCAGTTCTGTGGTAAAATTTGTATCCGAAAGCCAAGACAAATGCAGACAGCAAGGGCGAGATATGATCCTCATTGTCAAAGCATCTGGGTTAGTCGCCCAAGGTTGTGGGCAGCTCGAATACGAAGTTGCTCCGAGTGTCAGTGTAATAAAACTTAGTAAGTCACTGTCCTCAAGTCGAATCAACAAATCTAATATTATCGACAAATTGATGACAGCTTTATTTCAAAAAACAAATGCAAGCCATCAAAAGACTGTCCCGCTGATCTCATTTGCTGTCTGCCGACAACGGAAAGAGAACATGACCTTGGTGTTCCTATCAAGATAAAGACTCTGTGGGAGGAAGAATACAAGAAAGCAAAGAATAAAAATGGCTGGTTGACCCAAAACCATAAAAGGCAGAAGCTGACAGCCACAGTACGCAGCCCGATCAATTATCCACACTTTATTAAAATAGTAAATTTTACCTTCAGCATGCCACGGCTTGTGAAGCCTGGGTTGACAAACTTTCTCGCTACCGTTATGAAGCGGACAGCGCGTTGCAAAAGCAGCGCAGAGCCGTGTATGTGGCCTGTTACATCAGCTTAAATAAAGATTTCTAATTGCTCTCAGTGTGGTGGAATATATTCAGAAGTTGGGATGGGGCGAAGAACTTTCCAGATTGACCGAACGGAACACCAGGCCAGAAAACAGTGACACCGTTTGGAGTGCATGCAAGGAACCGCTCCGTAATATCTGATTCTATTTGTCGCAGCATTGCTTCTAGTTGACTTGGTATATTGGCAGGTTGCTCTGAATTGAAACCCTTCATCAATCAGTTTATGGGGGACGTCAAAGAGAAGCGGCTTATCAGAGAACGCGAAATCTTCCTCACCGAATTCAAGGAGGAGTACGATTCATTCATCGCAACAATCCCTGTGAATATCATATATCCCGTCATCAGCGACGTGCTCCAAGATCCGGTCATTCGACGCATTGCTGGCTCGGGACCAGGATCTTCAAACCCGGTGGTCAAAACCAACCTCGTGTCCCAATTCTTAAACGTCGGTCGTCGTTGGCAACGGACAATCGAAGACAAGCTAACTGCCCTCGTCGCCTCCGCATCCGGCGACGAGCACGGTTCTAGCCCCGAACCTGTGATTGACCTCGCGACGACGTGGTTTACGTGTTCCAAATGTGATACCCTTTTGAGGTATCCGCTCGTTCTTATGCACGACTGTGCGACCCATGTCGATGCAGACTGGGAGGGCGCCGGTCTAGATGCTGATTGGCCTATTGTGCGGAGGCTCTTTCAGCGAGTACCCTGGAACAGCCTCGGCTACATTTCGTTCAATGGGAAAGCCCTCGAATGTGCAACAAAGGTTTTAGAAATATGCCATGTTGACCCCCAGACAACGACCGCCCAGGAAATGGACACCGCCAATCATGTCTTTGAGTGCACAACATGCAATGATCCCCACAAAGGTCGTCCGACCATGACGTGGTCAAGAGTCGTACGTATTTCGCTTTCGTGCATTATCTCATCGCCCTCTGACACGTCATATTTACAATAGCTTCACCATTGGCACCAGACGCACGCGAAAGGAAGTGTTATGAAAGTGGAATTGCTATGTGACCCAGAAAAATCGTTAGTCCAGGCCCAGATAAGTGAGAAGAGGGCCAGACGAGCAGCTAAACGGGACTACAAGGGCCTCGTTTGCATTCACTGCAGGTTGACTGGTAATAAGGTAGATCTAACGAAACATGTTGACACATGGTGCGTACGTCACTTTGAACGACATTGCTCTTTCCCTGAATTTCTTTGGTAGTCATGGTCTTCGACCTACAGAAAAAGATATTATTCCTGTCCTCAATGAAAACCCTGTGCCAGATATCTTTTGGCTATGGCCCCCAAGAGAAGACTCCGTTCCGACTCCTGGAATGCCTTTGTTCGGTGATGGCCTTCCAACGGACGACGATGATATATATCTGTGAAGGTGATTGGACGAGGAATATTCGGCTAAAGCTTCTAAATATATAGACGAGTCAAATATTATCCTATACTAATTATATATTCATAACTGTCGTAAGATGCCGACACATATTCTCTGCTTCAATTGTCACTGGACTAGCATAATTTCTTCCACCAAATCTTTCAAATGACGCGTCGTCTCAATTCTTTCTCCATTAAACTATAGCTACTAAACTTTACTAAACTGACAAAAGCTTCGAGGTGGATCTCCTGAGTCGATTCGGCACTGACATTTTCAGTGGTGAGTTGAACATTCGGTTGTAAGCAGAGTCACTTTTATTGCCTGACTCGCAACTAGCGGTTCGGGATAACTTAAAAAAGAAGTTGACGCATAGGTTGTTTTCGCCAGCGTAGTCCTTTAAAAAGTAACGGACTCCAGTGGACCAAGCGAACCCAGATGGCATTCGAAACAAAGAGAAAGCTCTAGAAAGCACTCCGAGGCATTGTCCATGTGGTAAGTAAATGAATTTAGGTGTCGGCAGAGAACGTCAGTCACCATTGTCGGACCCGAAACCAATCATCTTTCTTTAAACCTCGTGCGGCAACCGATAGGCATCAGAGAAGAGGCTTGGCTGATCAATAAGTGACGCAAAGTCGCAGTCGGGTCGCAGCAACTGCACAGCAGACGCGCTCCAAGGAGACAAGTTTGGATGGGACTTGTTAGAAGAAATCGAAACAATCCACCGCGCATTGACGTGGCCCAGGTGTGCGACAATGAGGACGCAAGGTGCTCGAAGCTTTCAACGTCGTGGCCGTCGTGGTGGCTGGCAAAGAACAGTGTTGCCGACAATTTTGGCGGCGTCGGAAGGTCAAATTTTCCATGTGATCACTCCAGTCTACCCCAGATGGTAATCCGCAGCCTTCGCCGATGACTCCGGACCATGTCTCTTCTTGCCTAAGTATAAAAAGACTATGTTTCTTCGATGGATGAAAACATATTCCACTTTTTTTACTCAGATCTCCTCCATGGAACACGCACTGAACCCCTCGCCAGACCCTAGGCAAAATCTGAACGCCCTGCCTTATGGCAGTTACGAGAAAGGTTACGCACCATATCCTCAGGCTTTCGAGGTGGTAGCGCCTAGAAACACGGCAGGACGCCGTTTCAGACGTGTATTATTATTTTCCTTCTTCGCCTGGTGCATGTTTAGCGTTTTTGTACGCGACACCCTCTCCGATCTTCGCTGGGTCTATCACCGTCACTGGAATATGGTCAGTTCTTTCGTATAATTTCTTTTACGCTCCTGAATTCAATACGATTTAGGACACCTCTGAGGATTGGGATTACACCGTCCCTGGAGGTATTTCCCTCGAGGAATGTATTCAAGGCGAAGCATGGTCCCCGTCAGATGGTGGTTCTTCGAAACCCAGATTCTCATTCCACTCCGAAACGTCCTTTACCCTCCCTATCTCGTCGGAAACTCTGTTCTTCGTTTCACGAGGTCAAAGGCTAATTGGAGAAGTCGATGTTGTCACCTCAAAAGAACAAGCCGAAGACTCTGCAACCGTACGCGTCATAGTCGGCTATCATCGCGAAGACGTACGTGATTTAGCGAAAGCTTGCCTGTTATCGCGCAATGATGACGAAAACGGCGTCGGCTTTTTCGTAAGTATCAATTTTATTCGAGGTTAGTCATCCTGACATCTTAATTTTGTAGACCCCTGTATGGCGCTCAGGACGTTCTCCCCAAGGACGCGAATATGAGCTGGGCTACAACATGACCATTACTCTCCCCGACGTTTCTGGTTTTTCTTCCCCGCTGGCTATCAAGAACTTCGAAACGGACGTTCAAAACACCATTCAGCGCATTGTCGACCCGGATCACAAGTTGTTCTTCAATTCCATCGCGCTCACCGGATCGAATGGGCCCATTTTAGCGAAAGTCAGTCCACATACTGTTGCACAGAAATATTCCACTGACATTAGTGCAAAAGTCCCTGACTGCCACCAAGGCAAACATTCACACTTCGAATAGCCCGATCTCAGGCATATTCAACGTCACTGACACCCTCGAGCTCGAATCATCCAATGGCCCAATCACGGTCGCGGTCGGCCTCAAGAGCGAAAACGCGGACGCTGTGCCCACCCTTAACGCTCATACCAGTAATTCGTACGCCTTATTCCTCACTTTCTACGCAATCTTTGATCTGATCCTTTCGCACAGTCCCCTCCACGCTGATTTAAGCCTCACCTCAGCCTCTGGTACCGGCGGCTCCTTCGACATCACCACTACGACCTCCAATAGCCCTCTGCGCGTTACATTCCCCGATTCTCCCGTCGACTCCAAGCTCAGCCTGAAGGCGTCGACCTCTAACAGCCCCGCGACTGTATCCCTCCACCCCGCGTACGAGGGCACCTTCACTCTGCAGACGTCGCTGTTTAGCTCCTCTGTCCGCCGGAACTCCAACGTGGAAGACCCGAGTGGGGAGGGCAGGGAGAGGCACGTTCAATTCAGGAATGTTGGAAAGGGCCCGCGTGTCCTTACGGGTGAGGTGTACTGGGATGAAAAACGAAAGGATGAGGGTGTGGTTAGTGTGCGCTCGTCGAACTCCCCTGTGGTGCTCGAGGTTTAGCGCGATTTAATAGTCTTTATTTTTTGTTCTAAAACGACTGCATTGTAAATGTATTAAAATGTATGCCAAATGGTGCAAACCCTCTACTCTCATTTGTAGAACTCGCTGAACGCGGAATTGAATGAAATAGAGATCTCAGGAATTCCGGAATCTCGATTGGTCACCGAGGTGTGGGGAAGCGGGGAACACCCGGAAGGGACGATCCATCAATGGAAAACGTTCTTCCTTATTGAATCGTTCCTTTTAGCGTTAGGCCATTCATTTAATATTTCGTGGTGCCTGCTACGTTGAAGTATAAAGCCCAGCCCCAAATTATGTTGAAATTCAAAACCGACTATGCACCACCAACTCCGAGTCGTCTCCAGCGCATCGCTTCTTCGCCTTTGGTGTTTTCTGCTACTGGGCTCGGCTGTGAATACATGTGCCACGCAGTACAAGGTCGTCAACAACTGCCCGAGCTCAGTCAGTTTGTACATCGGCGGTGTCTTTGACAGCAATCTCGCGAAAGGAGGCAGCACGACGAAGGCACTGGGTCCCGACGCGGGATTCTTCTACACTACCACGAACGGTGGGACTGCAGACGGAGCAGCAACGAGAGCGGGATTTTATGGCGACAACAATGTATGTTCTCTGCCCGTCGAATGATCTCCTCTCAATACCTTGATACCTTTCTTAGAGCCACTATTACTACATCGTCAAAGATACGACCCACTTCAACACAGGCATCAGCATTACGCCAAATTATTCTCCTGTGAGCCCTCATACTCGACTCAATAACTAATCTCATTGACGGATTTAAAGAGCGAAGGGTTCTGTGTGGTAGCGCGTTGTGATGACGCTTCTTGCTCGACCGCATTCTCCCAGCCACCCACGAGGTTCCCCCCTCCTGGTTCAACCCCGCCGGCCCCACCTGTCTATTCCTGCCCCCACAGCGACGTTTCATATACTATAACGTAGGTTTTCCCAGTGATTGCGTGGAAGATTCTGCTAATTTGTCTGTTCGCCTCAAGCTTCTGTCCTTCTGGCGCTTTTCCTGGTGGGCCGACTACCAATAGCCACGTCATCCACCCGAATTTCAACACTAAAAAATGTATGGATGTCCGCGGAGCCAAGTACGCGAATGGTACCCCCGTCCAGATGTACGTCTTCAGTGTGGTTTTCTTCTATACGAAGAGACTAAACCCGGCTCGTAGATATGACTGCAACGGCACCGGCGCACAGAAATGGGTGCTCAACAAAGAAAGCACCAAGGTCCAGGTTGCGGGAACAAATTTCTGTTTGGATGCTGGGTCGAGTGAGTCGCTTGAGATTGCTGTCTGCAATATATCCTAAATCTTGTCCTCCACCCCAGCTCCCGGAAACGCTGTAGGCATGAAAATATGGCAATGCTACGACAACCTTCCAGCGCAACAGTGGTACTATACCGATGACAACCGCATTGCCCTTGAAGGAAAAGGTACGTACTTTTTTGATCGGATAAGGTATATTACTAACAAATTGCGACCAGGATTATGCCTTGACCTGACGAATGGTGTTCTAACGAACTCGAACCAACTGCAGACCTGGAAATGCACCAACGGCAATAATAATCAAGTCTGGACAGAATGAAGTAATTTTACCGTAGCCTCAGTGTTCTAGGGTTGTTTCTTAGCCTCTGATAATGACCCGGATCTTCCCTTTTTATATTCATGACTTGTAGGCAGGGATAACAGAAAGCATCATTGACGACTTTGCTATCTTAGGCCGGTCGATTTTAGCGCCGTCAAACAGCTGCCAGTTGGATCAGTAAACTTACGAAAAGGTTATGCTTGGCGCTTTGCTTTTTTTATCTTTCTTGAGCTCCCAAAGTGCGAGCTATAGGTTGGTCGGAATAGGGCGTTCAGCGTCATGGAAGTTGTAAACAAGAAGCTCCCGGGCGGCTCCGAGTCGGACACGTTGTGTGGTGCTGTTTGGTGCTATGGACTCATCCATGCCAAAACGAGACTGGTCGGTGTGCCAATGGGTGGTGGCTATCAAAACCAAGTGGGCTATGGCATTCTAAGAGAGCATCTGGCTTCCACTCTAGTCAAACTGTGAAATTTTTTACAGCCGTAATATAGTATGTTGCAAATTTGGACTCGCGCCGATGGGTAGCCTACAGGCTGTCTACTCATTTATGGAAGCAAAAATCAGATGACAAAACTACTGTATCATCATATAATAGCGTGTAATAAAAGGAATTTAATTAAGCTACGCGAACTGTGACCCCGACTATCTAGACCAGTTGAAATAGCTTGACCCAAGTTTGACTGCAAAATTCAAGATGCCAGCGGCTAGCCGTCATATGAACAACTTGCCAAATAGAATTGAAATTCCCATGAACCTATCGCCAAAGTTCCCTCTCTTCATGAAATACCAATATGCCTGCTATTTTCAAACTATCGGTTTTAATCGCACTTGCCCTGGTACTCACACGTAGTGGAGCACTCCCCGCTTCAACACCACAGAATACCATGGCCATCCGTAAGAACGACTCCAATGGGTATTTCTATTTAGTGGATCTCTTTCGACCAGCCTGATATGTCACAGTAGATTTTTGGCAAGGCGACAAGGCAGGTTGACGGGCAAGTGCGCATTCTGACCTCTCAGGCTGAATAAGTTACGTTGTAATCCAACTTACGATATGAATGTCCAGTATTGGTTCTTACAGTGGGTCACTCAGTGGGGCTCTCTCTGGTATGTGGTGAGGGGATAGAAGAATGCATACGATGGAATTATTCCGTGTACCTGTAGGCTTGCATCATATACCCTTTGTAAGTTGCTTTGCTGACATTTATTTTTATGTTTTCAGAAAATTTTGTATTCCTTTCCTATCTCACAGCAGAGAACGTCATGATATTTTCTATGATACAGGATTCAGTCTTTGTATTAGTGTAGTTTCGATTAACAGGAGAGGAATGTGCACTCGAAAAGGAAGTCCCCGACGGCCGCCGTCGCCGCCGCCGCCGTGCTGGAACGTTGGTCGCTCTCCTTGACGCCGGACTTGGGTTGTATCAAAAAATTCTAGAGTCCAAATAGGAATTCGTCGACACTGTATTGTACAGGTACAATTTTTCATGCGACAAACATTTATAAAAACACTAGAAGAAATTTGTTTTTTGGTGTAAGCCTGGCCCGAGCGGCACAAAGATACACCCAAAATGGGAGGAATGTCCGACTCCAAATTGCATCAAAAAAGACCGGAAACAATTTATGTAATCCTTTGTCCTTCAAGTTCACGACATCCTCGAGCGAAAGTCTGGAATGTCCTTTATCAGTATCCAAGACGCCTTTCAGTCGTATTCTGGCAACAGCGATGGTGGCCTTACTGTGACGCAGCAGATGAAAGACATCATCGCACGACCAGGCTTTATCAAGTTAGACAGGGGCGGACAGACACTTCGAAACTTATATGTTGATCGTACGTGCAGATACTCTGACAATCCTAATTAACTGAATTTCTTAAAGAAAGTGCGGACTTCGATGCCAAGAGGCTCTCTCCTTTTGGCTTATGCTGCCATCTGGGCCAAATTGACTACGTCCGACGGGTATGAATGACATGCTTTGACCTTCAAAATCCTCACCGAATATCCAGGAAGTAGAGGCCGGAAGAGCGCCAGATCTTGAAGGCACGGAAACTCCGTATAGATTCGGCTATGCTACGCTTGTCATCGCAGGCGCTCAGCGAGTTGTACCAGACGCAACCACGAAACATATGGATGTCCTCAAATACCTTATATCCTGTGGTCTCCCTCTCGACCTTCCAGACATAGCTGGCCTCACTGCTCTATACCACGCTGTCTCCGGCGAATCTCTCCAAATCACCCTCGCCCGGGCTCTCCTGGAAGCTGGTGCCAATGTGAATTATCAGAACCGCTACGGAGAAGTCCCTCTCTGGGGTGCCTTCCTGAGGAAGCATGTGGTTGCAGTGGACTTGCTCATGGAATTCGGAGCTGATGAAAACATCGCGGAAGCAGACGGGTTGAAACCTAGTCAAGCGATGCTGGGGTTTGGGCCAGAAATCACAGCCGCTGTACAGAAGTGGGTGAAAAGGAGGAACGGTGAGGAGGCCCCGCTGGTTGAGAAAATGTGCGATTGCTGTCGGCGAACAGATACACCATTGAAGAGCTGCAGTCGATGCCAGGTCGCGCGGTACTGCTCTGTAGAATGCCAGCGTACGTTCTTCTATTGTTTCGGCTCCTCCTTTGGTCGCCAACATGGTGTATAACAGGCAGGACATGGCCCACACACAAACAGACATGTCAGCCATTCTCCCCTTCCAACACAGTCACTTTGAAGCCCTTCTACGCACACGGGGCTAATCTCATGCCGACTCAAGAGCTCGCAAATAGGCACTTTGGCATCAATATCCCTACTCCAGAGACGCACCACCGTTCGGCACACACTCCCAAGCGCATCATGTCAGAGTCTAAGAATCTCATCATCAAGGTGCAGCTTCCGTACGACATGATGGCAGGCAAGGCAAGACCTGGCGAAGGGCCCTGCCTCGTGTACACCAAGAAGCGCGACTTTGTGTGTCAAATTTTTCGGAAAGATGCGCCTCGTGCCTATGACCAGCTTGCAAGGGTTATCATTGAGAGAGGTGTTGGTGGATCCAAGGCCTACTTCGCAGCAGAATTGAAGAGCAGAGACGAGCTTGTCGTAAAGTTGTCTGAAGTCCTAGCGGAACAACCGTTCTAGGATCTTCGCCATGTTTCTCTCCTTCATTGTACAATTATGACCTCTAAACTTTAGTTTTACTTCTTTTCTTGATACTTACCTTTGTATACTTCAAATCGAACCAGAATTGATTATATCTTGACTTTTGAAGAGGTTCCTTGTCTTTTCGAGTTTCAAAGTTGTTAGTATTATGTGCTCAGTCATTCACAGAACTCATAGCATGGTGATCAAGCGCACCGAAAAGAGTTCCTCGGCGCAAGAACACAGGTCCGAGAGAAAATGCAGAATTCCGAGCTTGATCTCAGAGGATACCACAGAGTCAGACTCGGAGGGTCCGAGATGCCAAACAACGTAGTTGAAATCTACATCCAAGGCAGAGGGGGGCAGGGACGATTGCAAAGGCGCTAAAATGGGGTCGGGATGCTTTGATCTGTACCGCGGTGTCGCTGGAATCCTGTCGACGGTTACAAAACAAGATTCAGAAGTTAGACTTGCTCCTCTTGAAGGATTCGAGGAAGCAACTGTACCAGCACCAGCGAGATACCAGGCCTCTAGTCGCTACATTATTGTCGAGCATGAAAGTAAAAAGGAAGAGCTTGTGAGAAAGATAACGCGTTGACAACCTTGACAGGCATTATTGAACAACCTATTTTGAGACCAATCAATATCCATTGCCCATCCCAATAGCATTTCTTTGGAAGTGGTCAGCTCTAAATCCTTACAAACTATGTTATCGACATATAGAGGTAAAGAGTGCGAAGTAAAATACAAGATCATTACAATAACGAAATAAGAAACGAAAAAGATAACGAAGACATACAAGAAAGGGTCCACAAGATTCAATGGCAGGACAATAAATAACAGTAAGTATGCATGGTAAACAAAAGGAGACGCGTGTGGTGTAAGATATCAGAAGGGGTGAATGCAAAGGATAAATTGAATAGTGCATGTGGGTAAGGTAACGGAGTGGAACGATAAACTGCGAGTGGCGGGGACTTAAAGCCCTCGGGTTCCAGGAGGTGAAGGACGGACAGTAACAGGGCTGGCATTGTGTTCTTCTTTCGATGAGGACAGTAAGGATGCGAGGGTGTGAAAGGAGGTTAGATGCAAGGCATAACCTGAGGATCGCGGGGTTATTGAGCCTTCAATTTCATGCTCGCAGGGGGATGATGAGCTACTTTCGTCGACCTCGACCCTAGTCTTGAATAGGAGTGCCCTTTCGTAGGTGTCTGGTTCGTTGGTGACGACGAAGCCGAGTTCGCAACACTCGAACTGGCAAGTATGGACGGCGCCGACGCTGTCATTTCCGCCAAAACTTTGTCGTCCAGGTCATCGACGCGCTCTGGTTCGTGCGAAGCAGTGCCGTTCAGTGCAGGCAACGGTGAAGGTGCTGTAGATGTTCCTGGTGTATTTCCTGAATCAGAGTTGTTGGAAGACGAGGCAGAGGCGGTCGTCGTGTTTGGCGTGTTCCGTCTCCGTGCATTGACACTTCTGACTATCCGCGGACCGAAAATCGTTGACGAGGATGCAGAGGATATCGGCAGGAAAGCACTCAGGCTCATGGAGTCCGCCCTTTCCACCTTCTTCTCCTTTTCCTTCCGACTATTTTTTTCCTTCTCCTTCTTTGGCGTCTTCATCACACCAACTCCAACCTCGCTAATCAACGACCCTACACTCCCATTCAAATCCACCACCTTCATCTCAGGCTTCAGTGTTTCCTCCGAGCCAGTACTGAACGAATCTCCGTCCCCAACCTGATCCGCAGTGCCGTCCTCGCTTCCATATCCATATTGTGCCCGCCCATTGACGACTCCTGTTCGGCTCCTGCTCCTCGCCTTCACACCTCGACCATTGACCTCCTGTGCCTTCCCATTTCCATTCGGCCGCCCACGGAGGTATACTCCCGGGTGCGGGTGCACTGCCTTTTCGTAGTAAAGCATGAATGCGCCAGTGCCCTCTGCCAACACGCTCTCGATCCCGCACTCCGACACCGCGTCATCGCTGATCCGCAGCCAGCCACGCCCAGTCCCAACCTCTTCTTCCGTCCGGTCTTCCCAGTAGTACCGCGGATCACCGACTAGTGACGATGAGCCTGAGTAGTTGGCTGTTCGCGACCTCGCTGGTACTCCGTTTGCCTTTTTGCTTGAAGCGTGGCTTGCACTTGAACTGTCCTGCCTTTCCTCTCCATCGCTCTCATCATCCTCGTCCATCTCCAGCCTCAAAGGATCCATCAAAGTTGGAGGTAGCCATTTGCCACCTGTCCGCCGCGGTTTTCTGCGATAGCAAATATAGTGTCCAAACGAATGCTGTCCGTAATGACACACAACCGCAGCGAGCCGGTATATTGTACGTTGGACACCAGGTGCATACGTCTCTTGCGTCGGCGTCGTCGGTCGTTTCGGACGGCTGGAGACGGTGCTACCATCGTTACTAGCACCACTGAAAGCAGGAATTTGGGTTTGAGGTTCGGGAGTGGCATATTGACTGGGAGGAGGGGGAGGTGTTGAGATGGAGCTCGTTGGAACGGTGGAGAGACTGCCTGAGGTAGTGTAGGGTGTAAGGTCAAGGACTTCGGGGAAGTAGACCTTGATGGTGTTTTTGGCGGCGAACTGGCCGTAGTGCACTGATCGATTCAAGTGCAGAGCTAGCACAGGAGGAGGCTAGGAGATGCAGATGAATAACCAAATGGACAATATAAAAATAAAAAAACTCACTCTGGCGATCATCGCCTGCTTCGTAGATGCAGGACTGACAGTCTTTTCGAGTCTGATGCCTTCCAGCAAAGCGTCATCCTCTATTCTGCCTTGAGCAATAGCTGTCCTGACACGCTGCTCCATTCGCTTGACTTCCTTGTACCGCTTCTTCTTCGACACTGAGGGTTTCGGTTTGGTCGGAGACGAGGACGGCATCGACGACGACGACGCTGCAGGAGAACCAGGTGAGAATGGGGCACTAGAGGAGGATGGAGTGGGCTGAGGAGGTGCGAGGGCCTCCTCGAGTGTCTTGAGTTCCTGGTTTAGTCGACGGTGTGTTGCAATCATGGAGCAGTTCCGGCAGATGCAATCTTTGAGGATTTCGAGACGGGTGTAGTCTTCTAGACAGTCTTCCAGTCGACAAGACGTCTATAAACAGTTAGCTAGTTGTCAAGGCAGATTTCGTGTCAACCTACCGCGAGCCTTGGAACGGCAAGCTGCCAATTATCGAATCCGAAATGCATGACTGCTTCGGTGTAGCCACAAACAACGCAGCTCCTCCGATTCGCAGTCAACCCGTCGAATACGCTCTTGCTGCTCTTCAAATCTGCCGGATCATCTTTATCCCGTTTCACACTGGGCCTCGTCAGCTCTAGCACGCCTGCAATTCCTCTGTCTTTCACACCCTCCCTGTCCACGGAATTCATTTCATTCTTTAGGCATTCTGACACGAGCTGGAAGAGTTCCTGTGCGTCTTGATGCTCTCGCGAGTTGAATAGAGATGTGGAGGTGCGGTAGAAAGTCGAAGTTCTGTCGCTGGTAAGCTGGGGTGCTGGTGTGGAGAGCGCAGTAATTATGCCATGAGGCCGAAGGGAGTGGTATGATGTCTTGGGGGTATTGAGGTCTGATAACCTTAAAAGTCGGTCGATGCAACGAATGAGAGATAAACTAACCTCTGAAGAGTTCTTGGAGAGCATCTATGACGGGTGTAGGGACGTCTAATGCCTCCGCCTTGTCATGAAGGGTGTCGATATAAGGTTGAAGATAAGTCAAAGAAGCTAGTGCCTGTAGGGAAGTGTCAGCGAAATGAATTAAACTGGGTCTGCAATGCGCTGACCTGCAAAGTCGAATTCATGAAACAATATGTGCCCGAGATGTTGACTAGCCCAGAATAGTACCCTTCGCTTGAGTCTGAATCCGTGTCATCTAGTTCAAATTCGCTCAGCAATTCCTTCTGAAAAACCGCCCGGATAATAGATACCATATGTTGTTTGCTTTCCGAGATTTTTCAGAGCGATCTGGTCCGCCCGAGTTCTGACACCCTTCAACTTTGAGGTACTCCCGCTCGACTTTCTCTTGTGCCTCTTGCCATGTGAACCGGACGCGGACAACTGCGAAGAAGAGCCAGACCATAGCCACGAAAATCCGAGGCTCTCAAGACCCATGCTCAAGGTGCGGTACCACCCCAAGACAAGCTGGTCAAGGCTGAGTTGTTGGAGAAATCGGGAGGTGAAGAATACGAGGGCAGGGATGAGAAAGAGCACGATAAGAGGCGCCGTTTGTTGAAATAGGGTGCTCTTAACGACGTCTTGGAGGTGCATGGGCCTGGTCGACGCTGGCGACGGCGGTGAGCAGCTCAAGGTCGTCAACGATGATGAGGAACTGAGCAGGCTAACGTGTATTACCTAAGCGACCCGAACATGGCTTCAAGGCTTGTGGCTCACTAACTTCGCCTCCGATAACTCCTTGGGTCCTCGACTGATTTTCTATTGTTTTTGAGAGTTATTTCAATTATTTGTGAGGTTCATTCTTTGAGTGCATTACCCTTTTCACCTCGACTTCACTGGCAGGAAACGAAATTGAAATCACCACTAAATCAGGGGATGGACTCTCAGAGCCACTGGC
The DNA here is from genome assembly GCA_023014345.1 of Galerina sulciceps. Lineage (NCBI taxonomy): Eukaryota > Fungi > Basidiomycota > Agaricomycetes > Agaricales > Galerinaceae > Galerina > Galerina sulciceps. The sequence goes on along the minus strand of JAEDXJ010000051.1, from coordinate 97,956 downwards.
AACATTCTGTCGCAGATATTGGGAGCTCCTGGTCGCAATTATCATCGTCGCCTTCCAATTGCTTCAGATAAGCCAACAGAATCCCAAACTGTCTCTTTCCAACCAACCAACTGGTACATGGTGCATCGAGCTTTCGCATACTATTTGTTTTTCTGTTGACATAAACTGTTCTGTCTAGTAATCACTTGCAATCACCAGCCTTGTTCATAAATAACACAACTTCTCGAATGAAACGGCTCGGGTCTGACGCTGTTCAGGAACAGGCATTGTGTATCACTTCCCGCAGGGTCGCCGTCGCAGACCGATGACATGCCGGCATTGTTGGTGGAGACGCGTAAATCCGCATCTGCCTCTCTGCATTGACTGCGAACCATGTCTGCTGGATGTTTCTCCTGGTGTCCTCTGCCAAATCGATGGGTCTCAAAGAAACGCCCTGTGGAAACAGAATTCAACGAGGTGAGCACTACTTAGTCCTGTGAAAATTCTCTCGCTGATGATATACATGTCTGCCCTCAGAAACTCCCCAGAGATCAACTGACGGTTGTCCAAAAGCCAGCAGAGTTTACAGTCATTCACCGGTCAATGAGTCACCCCACTCAATGAGTCAATCGCAAATTCTGTGCATAGTTCTCAACCAATTCTCTTGAAAATTTTTTTGTTGGAAAGATGTACATTACGTCTACGTGTCTTCCAAATTTTGTAGCTCTTTGACATTTCGATCTTCTAATAATCCGAAATCAGGTGAGATGTGTCAGAAATGTGAATTTAATTCTTAGGAATTTAGTGGCAAAATACAGCAAATCAATGATTGTTTTTGCATAGCACTTTAAAGTAGAATATTTCAACTATGTACAAGATGTTTAATGGCAATTTGAGCTCTGTGCTTAGGTGTAAACGACTGAGAGGATGAAAAGGCGTCCGGAGTGAATCACATGGTCACGTATGTCACAAGTGGAAACAGTGGTGGGATAGATCAATCCGTGCCAAATCAAGCAATTGTGACCGGTGTCTCATTGACTGGTTTGGCACTGATCCTGGCTTTCGAAACTGATAAGGCTCGATATGATGCTCATCCGTCCAAATTCGAGTTTTAACTACATATTCGGTATGCCACGATCTATACAAACCTTTTGGCTGACTTTTACTGAAATTATTTCTTACAGAAACGAATACTGAGGCCGATCTTTATTTGGGTGACTCATTGACCGGTGAATGACTGTACTGCCGTTGGGAATCGACTTACGGACAGAAGCATTGATCTAGTGGGCATCTAAAGGTTTATTCACCTCACGTACTCTGATCGACCCCCTGCTGTGGCATCTAGAAACAGTCAGAAAATACGCAGTCTGTTGTTCCAACCAGAACACAATATATTACGGCCAGCGCAAAGGAAGTGCTGTCGTTATTGCAGTCAGCCGCAGGGATTATACCGGTTCCGTTGTTGCAAGAATCAATCGATGTCGCCTTGAAGATTATAGAAGTATGCGAGGTTCGTTGGTTTCCGCCTTCTGATTTCGCAGGATCGCTGAAGAAATGCCTTCATCAGGAAGCTTCAGCCGTTGAATCAAAGGTCAAAGAGCTGCAGGACAGGGTTGGCCATCTAATGGTCGTAATCGTGGCGCACGTAACAGCCGAGAACGACGAGGGTAGTAAGGAGGTGGTGGTCAAGGCCGCAAAGGGTATTGAAGAGGACATCAAAGGCCTGCTTAGGTATGCTCTTAAGAGTTTTGAAAAAATCTTGCTTATGATATCTCAGTACCCTCGGGACAATTAATGAAGACCTGCGGAAAATTACCGAGCAGAACGGATGGGTAATAGCAATTTACAAAGATCTCAATATGAGTACTGTCGAAGATTGTTTGAATCGTCTATCAACTTCTCTGGAAAAGTTTAAAGTAGGTTCTGATGGTTTGTACGTCGTCAATGACTTGCGCCGTTAACGCTTTGCCCCGTCCAGCTGGCCAACGATCTCCGTGACTCCGACCTCCTCCAGGAACTCCATGCCCGTCTCGGCAAGATGTCCAACACAGTTGATGATATTTCCAAAGATATGAAAAGTGTAATCACCAAAGTGAACAAACTCGACGACAGATTTGAGGAAGTTTTCAAGCGATCTGCCACATCGCCCCGGTCCGACGCGGTCGCCCGACAACAGATGCCACTGAAGCCAGAGGTCTTCTATGGACGGGAGAATTTTGTCGAAGAAATTTCTCAGTTTCTCATCAAGGAGGAAATGTCTCGCGTTTGCATTCTCGGCCCAGGTGGGATGGGAAAGACATCGGCTTCTCTGGCCGTCATCGAATCATCCCTCGTCCTGGATAGGTTTCCGCGTGGAAACTGCGTTTGGGTGCCTTGCATTGGAGCAACATCAGCATCTCTCTTCCTCGAAACGCTCTATGTCCAGTTACAAGTCCCGGGAGACAAACAAGTTACTCTCGAGAAGATTGTCGCCGAACTCAGTACATCAGCAGAACCCCGCTTGCTTATCCTCGACAACTTCGAAACACCAATGAATGCGCCTGGTGGAAACCAGAAACAGGTCGAAGATATCCTGCGAACACTTGCTAAGCTGCAACACGTCGCCATGTTGGTCACGATGCGTGGAAACCGTCCTCCATGCCACCACGCAATCAAATGGCAGTCGAAGAACATTGAGCCTACAGATGAAGAATCCTGCCTTCGTATTTTCCACGACATCAACCCGAGCTCGAAAGATGATCCCGACGTTGGCCATTTATTAAGGGTGTTAGGGCACATGCCTTTTGCCGTCACTCTGATGGCGAATCTCGCGGAAGATGGTCAGTCAACGGCCAAGGACTTGCTGGTTGCATGGTCTGATTCTGGTCCTACCCTGCTCTCCGACAACCCCGAACAGAGCATGAATCGGAGTATCACCCTTTCGGTTGACAGTGACCTCGTCCAGCGAAACCCCAATGCAATTTCACTCCTTAGCATTCTCTCCTTGCTACCAGCTGGAACAACAAAAGAGAATCTCCGTTGGTGGGCACCGGCACTCACGACCGCCTCGATTCTCTCTGCCACCGCTACTCTGTCTAAAGCAGGACTTCTGGTCGAAAATAAACGGAAAAACACTGACTCACCGATTTTGTTCGTGGTGCCCGTTGTTCAGTCGTTCATGCAGCACAATCGAATTGAAGACGACCTGCGGAAGCAGACATACTCGTCATGCTGCCAATTTGTCCTGGAACACGCTAGTCGCTATGATGATGCCGCATTCTTTTACAACACGAAAGTGCTTGCAGCCGAGGACACCAATATCCAATCCATTCTTTTTAGCTCGTCTACAGTATTGCGTCCACTTCTGACCGACCAAGTTATTGAAGCGCTCATTGCATTTTGTTGGCATCGCTATGATACAAATCCCGACCCTGAATTGGCCAAGTATGCAATGACAGCAGCCAAAACCTATGGTGTCGACAGTCATATAGCGTCAGCTGTATGGTGCTTGGGCAGCACCTACTATGACATTGGCACGTATGACCTTGCCTATGAACTCTTACAGAATGCCTACCAGCTATTCAACAGCTTTCCTAATGCTGACCCCAAATTGCAACGGCTCGGTTGCAGGTGTGGAAATGACCTTGCTCATGCTATGGGTTTGTTTGTGGATGATCGCAATCAGGCCGTTTCATTGGCCCTTGAGGTTGAAGAAAAGTGTGCCAATCTTTCAGATGATATACGAGGCCAGTGTCTGGTTTCTGTCGGGACAGCTCTGCACCGGGCTAATCGACGTCAAGAAGCCTTGTCATACTTGGATCAGGGTAGCGCTTTACTGCGAGCAGCGAAAAATGTTCCCCACCTTGCTTCTGCTTGCGTCATCACTGGGTCTATACACTATGAGGAATCCCGATTGCCAGAGGCGCTGGATGCCACGAAGGAAGCATGGGGACTGGCTGAAAAAACAAATGTTCCAGCTCTTCAGGCAGTCGTTGTAGGGCAACTCTGCTCGTTCCTTTTGAGTGTCGATAAGGACGCTGCTCCAGATGCAGATGTATGGCAGTACCTCGAAATATACCTTACGAAGGCCCAGCACATTGGGAACCCCAATGCAATAGCAGATGCATTAGAATGCATGGGTTACTGGTACCTCCGCCAAGGTGCCTACCAAAATGCCTACAGTGCCTATGAAGCCGCTGCAAGAAAATATCTCAGCTGCACTTATACCTGGCCTGAACAAATTTGCAAGGACAACATGACAAGAATTGTCCAGAAGCTGGCAGACCCCAATTTAGTGGTTGGGTTTAGTAAGCCAACCTCCACTAACGCCAGTACGAATGGATCGCTTTTCTACCCATCGCCTGTAAGCGATGTATCAATTTCCAGTCCATAGTTACTTAGGTTCTTCGTCTGTCTTCAGCACCAAAACCATGGCGTCAATTATCATGATTCATTTCCTGCTTTCGTTGCATTTGTTGATTCAAAGTTCGTAGCACGTATGAACAAATTCATCAAGACTGACTAATTTTATAGTGTCTGTGGGGTTTACTGACGGCTAATAAATTTTAGTGTTGATATTTAATTGGTTCAAAGTGACTTCTTCGCGGTATCATCGTAATCTGCCCGGTGGCAAGCGATTCTTTGAGTAAATAAACGACAACAACTTGAAGCTCTGTTCATCGATTGCAATAGGCGCCCACCCCTCTGTCCCAACGATGGTTCATCCACTTGTCTGGCCAGGACAGTACTGCTTCTATCCCATAGGAAATACCAGCGCAGTGTCTCTGACTATCGACATTCATCCCGATGAGCCTGCTCATATTCTACTTCTTGGCTGTGGTGACCCTCGCAATGTGTTGTACACCACTTTCACAGAACCCCCGAACTGTTTGTCATTTTTCTCTGCACACGATTCGTAGATTTACTGATCTTTGTTCTACGTATAGCTGGCCGAACTCTGGACTTTACTTGCTCTGATTTTGACCCCGCAGTCCTCGGTACGTCGTGCTGTCACTGCAATGACCCGATTGCTATCGATGGCGAAATAAATTTAAAATTTTCCATAGCTAGGAATGTGCTTATACTTACCATGATAGCCGACGGCCAGTCTTGCACCGCTATATGGAATGTATACCTACATTTTCGATTGGATAGTGATACCCATCGCGCACTGATCAGCCAATGCAAGAAGCTAATCGCTTTCTCCGAGTCAACCCAGACTTGGAAGGCCTCTCCGTACGCTTCATCTATCAAGATTTGCACCGAGTACACGCTCTCCGAACTACGGCGTCATTGGACGCTATACGTTTGCATGCAAGATTTATCGAAAGCACGGCTTGCGGCTATACGACGTGCATTTGACGAACAATGCCGAAAAAACTCTGAGAAAGTTCAGATAACATTCATGGCTGCTCGTTCCCTAGGTCCTCTTTTCATGGATGGGTACCCTGTCGTCTATCAAAGCTACAGCAATTTTTGGAAGACAGGCATGACGTGTGTAGATCCAGAAAGTATTGCCGCTGCAACCTTTCTCAACCCTACCTTTGTTTATTCCCTCGGAGGGGAAGGATGTTCGGTACACTATGGAACCGGTCCATTAGTTCCCTTCCATCTTGCTGCTTTATTCGGAAATGCGAAAACCACAATATCCATGGCGGAGGTCGTGGAGGCGGCAATGCAAGAATTTACGAATTGGTGCACATCTTATCGCGCCTCATTATCTTCCATCACTCCACCTCATATTCGATTTTTTGTTGGAGAAGCCACCGCCATTTGCCGTGCCCTTTACGCATTTGGGACGACGGGGACACTTAAACTTGACATCCCTGTTGCACAATGGAAAGCACAACCTATTCAGCTCAGTGGCGACGAATATAAACCCTCCTCCCATCCCGGCGCTCCAGCGCGCTTCAACGTCATTCACACGTCGAACCTCGTGGACCACATTGCGTTGTTAAATACCCTCATAACGTCTATTCCACTCCTTGCACAAGATGTGCCCTCTGTTTTGTATACAGAATCCTTACTTTTCTTTGGAGACAACGCAACGAAGGAATTTAAGAAGCAACTCCACGCTGATCTCTCTGTCATGGGAGTTCTCCTCGGGTTATGTCCAGTCGATTATCTATGCGGATTTAGCTCTCGAAGCAATACGCACGAACTGCTACTTCACAGAGCTTTTAAAAAAGACCAGGACGTAGTATCACAGTTTCACCAAGTCACGACCTGGAAGGTTTCCACGTCTGGCGATACCATCGCCTCTCAAAACATGGCGAATATCTCAACGCCATCTTTTGACGGGTACAAGTTGGGGAGTCTCCTATACGATATATACGAGTCCCTATTTGAGGATGAATCAGCACAGAAATTTCTTTCTAATCACGAGAAGAAATTGGAAAAAGCGGTCTCCTATTCTAATCTTGTGCATTTTACTCGTGAGGGCTTCGTACTCCTTTTAGAGCGCGTTCGACGTAGGATTTTTGTCTCCGAGGACGAATGGGGCACCATTATGGACCGCTTTATGACACTCCAGCGTGGTAAGCTGCAAGACCTATTATCTATGGAAGCAACACACCACAAAGATCTGTGTGTGCAGCTCTACCGACAAGGCCTCTACCGCGATCCATCCCTCCGGTCTCCAAACATCAGAAAAATAGGACGATATTCAGATTGGGAAACTGTACCCGATCTAGTGCGCGTCGTCCTGACAATTCCTCGAGAGAATATTGCTATGCTAGAGCATTCAAGACCAGAAGAAATTAGCACGCCATCCCTACACGGCGCAATCTTCGGCGTTAACTGTCTGAATTACTTCATGTCCATCGATATTGCTTTCGGCAAAGTCATTTCAATTGGAACAAAATCCCGCCCAGCAGTTGTCTTTGAAGAAGATTTGAACAGCTGGGCAGGAAGTTCGAACCTCGTCGCCTCATTTGTGGTGCCTGCTTGGCTCCTTTCTGAACAGGAGCCCCCTCATCAACTGAGCGTTGGCCTTGGTGTTTATAATACACCAGCTGCATTGATGTCTTTGCACCGGAAGCTGGGCCCACAGCTCCGCGTGTTTAGCGCTAAACTCATGGATGAGACTCTCGTTCATGTCCTTCCCGAGCCACTTCCCCAACTCAATTATCTCTTCCCATCACCATCTCTGCCTAATCACATAGAAAACACTGCGACGGGTATGCTTACTCAGATAGGAAAATCAGGAGTGGCTTCGGTCGAGTTGGACGAGCAGTGCGAATTAATCGTGGATTTGACTATCCGCGTGTCTATTACTGATGAAAGCACTCTGAAATTGTTCTGCGAAGCGGGCAGTAAGGCTCTGCCGAAAATCACACAACTCTCGCCTTGTGTTTTGCGAGTTATTTTAGGTCGAAAAATCCAGGATATCGCTTTTCCTTTCCCTGTTATAGGGAGCATGCATCGGTTGCGTGGTGCCCGGAAGTCCCGCTACCTCGAAGTAAGAAGGCTTTCTTTTTTTTCGATTCTGCACTCATTTTTTGACGTCTGCCACAGATCGTTGTTCCTCCTTCGAGATCGCTTTTGGCAGACGGAATGAAGCTCAACCCCTTTCCGGTTATTAATGTAATGTAAAAGGTCTCCTCCATCCATGGAGCATCCACCGTGTTAACTTGTCCACTCTCCCTATTCTGAATACTAATCTGGACCTCAACAAAGAACGGGTCAAGAAATGGCTGAACCCTCATGTTGGGTCGATGCTGTCTTCGCGTGAGACATCGCTCAAGACGAAAAACAAAGTTGACACCCTCATGTTTGTCAAAGATACACTCCACTCGATTTTTGTACGCGCGACAGGAATCCAAGACGCGCCAATCCAGCGCATCTTCGCCCTGTTGGATAAACAGACAAAAAATTGCGATACCATTCTCTTCGTGAATGACCTTCGTTTTGACTTGGGCTCTCATACGATGGTCTGCGACGGATACGTTTTACCTCTGATGCAAAGGATAACAAGGGATAAGGAGCAACAATTTTCAGCACTGCTAAAGGGAGGGATAGTTCACATTCCTGTGTTTGAAGGCGAGATGCAGGCGTGGAAACAACTCCTACCCGCTTTTGTAGAAAGGTGTCGGGTTTCCTGGAAACATGGGCCAAACTGCGAGTACACGGCGCTGGGTCGCATACCACTCACGCAAGAGATGGAGGAGGATGCAGATCCCTTATGCAGCTGCGGACGAGGAAAGGACGTTGAGGGAATGTATAAGGTTGACTTGTGGAAGGCATTCGCCCCGGATGTCACCCGCGTCGCAATTTCACCATTGTTCGCCGTGTCCTATCTCGAGACCGTAGGTCGGAACCCAGATGCCCACAAATGTTCAGTATGCAGGAAAAGGAAGAAGCTCCAAACCTGTAAGGCATGTAAGAAGGTGCGATATTGCTCCACTGAGTGTCAGAAGAAGGACTGGCAAGCACATAAACCCAAGTGCAAAGCTTGACACATGGTACCTTTTGGTAAGATCTCTCATCTTGAGGCGTCATATTTTGCAGACTATTTGGTTCTGTCGTAAATATCAGAGGCTTGGTTACATATTTTCTCGAGTAAATATTTTAACAGTACGATGACTGTGTACCTGTGATTGCATGGTCAATGAGAGGAGTACTGCCAATGCCATGTCGCCCGCGTCTGAGTCAAACTGTTGAGTGGGATAACGTTTCCGCAGTAGTGATTTTCAGGGAGATAACAAAGGGGGAAGGTTATGCACGTAACGTTGCAAGACCCAAGTGTAGAAGGGCAAAAATTCATCACATGACATTCCTGCTCGCCAACGCCTGCGAGTCGTACTTCAAGTTGAATCTTGCTCTCACTTAGAACGACCATGGTAATCAACCATGGTCTTCTAGCAGAAGACATATTCGTCGACACTCAGCTAAGTATCTGGTATGTTTTCCATCCTGAAATAAAGCAGGCCCTGAACAACGTTTTGTGGCTGATAGCAGGCAGGCGTGTGTGGGAGTGCCTTGCTTATTTTCAGTTGTCTTTTCTTGTGGCTTTTCGAATTAAACCCTTCACAATGCAGACGCCATGCAGTGCCGTGGTCTGTATACACGCGACCATGGAGTTGAACTCGAAGGTCCTGACAATCGTTACATAACCGGTTGTGAAAGTGGTTCGGCGAGTATCAGATTATCCAGAACACGTCGGAAACGTGTTTTGCATGCATCGATTATCACGACCCTTACAATGAGTTTGGAACCGAGGCAGCCTCCAGGCAATGGGCATATTATTGATCTTGTCGTCCTTGGCTCCCCATTTTACAGTCCTCCATCTTCAGTCCACCCAACGCTAACCCAAAATCAAGAAAACACAACCGGTATTATTCCAAGAATCACCTCTTATCACTTCTATCCCATCCCTTTCCTCATCTCGTAGACCATGAGCAGCCCACCACCGTCTCCTCCAACCAAATCCAGGTTTGGCCGCATGCGCGGGATCATGCGCCGCGCTTCAAGCTCCCTCTCCAAGTTACGCCGCCCCAGGAGACCTTCAGAGCCGGACAGTGATTCTAGCTCTCTCAAGTCAACTCCATCGCGTGAGGTTATCCAAGGACCGGCTATGCTGTCTCTACCACCCAAGACCGTGGAGCTTATGCTCCCCACACCGGTTGCAGAGAGCCCAGCTCGCGAGGCAGAGGCGATTCAGCAGGAGACGGTGGGTGTGTCCGCGCCGGCTCCACATGGTGCCCAATCGACCGAGAAAACGGTGCTCATACAACCTGTTCTCCCTTCTGTCGAGCTCGGTAATGAAGGCGAACCAGACCAGGCAGTCGGACCGGTAGTGTACATCCCGCCGGCTGTCATCGATTCATCGGCTGGAAACCCAGGAGCATTTACTGATTACGTCGAGACCCTGCCTCAACCCACCGTTGTGGTGGATCCACACGCCGAGCCTGAGCGCGTCGAACCACTAACACCAACGGATTCGGACGACCCACATGCGGAGCCAGCGCAAGAACCTCAGCATCAGGAACCAGTCCAGCAGGAACCAAAAGGCTTAGAGCATGCAGAAGTTCCAAACCTCATCGTGCCTGACCACGTCCACGATACGGAGACCACTCAGCAAGAGTTAGCGGCTCTTCCCGTAGTTATTGGGCATCGCAGCGAGGGTACCTCTTCCCAATCCATCGAGCAAGCTCAACCTGTTGGTCTCATTGCCACGGCTGCCCTCAAATTCGATGAGAAAGCGGATGAGAAGACGCCGAGGCTGCTTAGGGATGTCCCGTCTCCTATCAGTCCTTCAGCGGCAGTACCTGGAGCGTTCAAGGACTATATGGACGACCTTCCCAAGTCCAACACCGTAGCCGATCCTTACGCTTCGTCTTCTCCTGCTCCTGCTCGAGCATCCACCAACTCGCCCAAAACAACCGAAGCCTCAATTGTCGGAGCTGCCACACCCTCAAAGGTCCAAACCTCCGTCGACAACATCGAGGACTTTGAGCTTATCGAGCGCGAAGAAATTACCCCCACCCACGATCCTGCGTCCCCCTCCGCCGACAACTCTGCCCCTCTTCCTGCAGCTCCCGAGCCCTCGCACACTCCCGTATTCCGCGCAGTAATAACACCCCCGCCTCCACACGACCGCCCTGCGTCCTCGTCATACTGGCAGTGGGGCGGCAAAAGCGGGACAGCCGGCGGGCCCGTCGACCCCCTCGCCCCGTGGCGGGAGAAGGACGCCTGGACCGAGAACGAGAACGAGCCTGCGAACGCCGGTACCAATGGACATGCAGCGCACGACGTGTGGGCGACGGGTACGGACATGCATGTGCCTGCGCAGCGCGGTGAGGAGGCGGTCATGATAGTGTCTCCTACGCCGACTGTGGTTCCGAGTTCTGTAGGAGAGAAGCCGGGCACTGGAAATGGAGAGGTTGCCCTCCGTCGTCGGACGACAGGACGCAGCTATTTAAGCTTGCACCGGCTACACCGTCCAGTTGCGAGTGCAGGGTACGTCGGTTTCTTTGTTTGCGGATTTTACTTGTTTACTCATTTATTCTATGACAGGCTGGCAAACCCAGTTCCACGCCGCCGCCCATTCGACGACCACGCGATTTGGGCTATGTTTGGTGTTGTGGGTGCCGTTGCGGCTGTGGTGATGACCTCGATGCTCCTCGGTAGACCAGTCCACTGATTGTGAACGGACATGTTGACTCGATGCACCACAATTTCGTCCTACTTATTTCGACTGCAAATCACCGCACTTTTGTTCTAATTTATTACACATACATGATCACCTTCGTCTTCTTTGTTTTCTCCCATGTAGCGGCCGTCCGGAAATGCCGGTGTCGTGTTCTAGATCTTCTGCTTTGGATTTAAGTAAGCTTTCTTCAGAGCAGCAACAACCCAGTTTTGGGTGGCAGTGATGCGTGTGCCGACGTTCTAATTTTCAGGCTACGTCGAATGAAACTTGAAAAGCCGATGCTTCCAGGACTGAGATAAAAATACAAACTAATGTAGTGACATGTAGTACATAAATGCGTTTCCTATCTAATAATGATATAGCAGTACTTAAGACTCTAAAACATGGAGGGGTGAGCTAACGAAGTCGAGATGGTCCAGCAGCTGAACGGCCAGCCCCTCGCCCTTGGCTCATTTGCAGTCGAGCGCTGGACCGTGTTGATCTCGAAGGCGGAAATTGAAGTGATGCAGGAGGAGGGGGTGGTGCAGAGCTAGTTGCTGTGCGAATGCTTGGCGCCATCATGGACTGAGTGACTCCAGAACTCCGTCGTTTCCGGGGGATAGAGCTCTGAGGCACCTCATACACCTTCCGTTCGATAGAAGAGGTGTTATCACAAGCCGCGTCAGATTCGGGCCATTTTGATGATTCTATGCATAAAGTGAAGGCCCTAACGAACTCCAAATGGTCCTTGATAATCACAGTGTTTCTGTCTGCTTTAGGCCTTGTTCGGCGCCCTAGAATAAGGCTCTCCGAGTCAGGCTGTTCGATAGGTTGCGAGATAGAGAAGTAGTAGATGTGCCAAGAGTGGACCGCACTCAGCGCAAAATCCAGCCACTCAGTCAGTGGTCGGTTGTTCGTCACTTTGAAGCTCGTGCTAATATAGGCGCGGGTGCTGGCTAGCCGCTCTTTTCCGCCTCCGCCAACGACTATCCCGCCAGCACGTCTTTCCCAAGTTTCGAAAACGCCTTCCAGGATACCGTCGAGTTCAGGGAGTCGGTTGTGCGTCATATATCTCAAGACAAAGTATAAGACGACATAGACGAACGATTCAATGTCGTCTGGCACTTCGTGTAGCTTGTCGGGTCGGTCCAAGACGGGGTAAGACATGAACTGCCAGGTCCCCTACGAACACACCAACAAATTAGATTCTGACGAGATACATGTAAAGTATACGTACCGAACGGTGCTTTTGTCGTGGACCAGATCGCATACCAGAGATTGTCCTGGCGAGATCCCAGTCATTGAGAATTCCTCGACCTTCGTCGTTTATCATGATATTTCCAGCACTGATATCTCGGTGGAGGATGCCACACTTTTCAACCGCTTCTTGATGGGCTAGCAGAGATGGAATGAGTTAAAACTTAGATGAAAGCCCCAATAAAATCATACCTATGAAGGCATCAAAGACAACTCGGAAAAACTGTTTCGACGATGTAAAACTGTCGAGCGAATGTCCGACAAAGTCCTCGCAAAACCGGTGGTGGGCTCGCTCAACAAATTCTTCTGGGTCGGCGCCATAATTCCAATCCTCTTCGGCGTAGTACCGAGTGATGGTGATCTGGCCTTGAAGGTCGTCCCCACAGACAAATTTCGGTACGTTTTTCACATTCTTTGCGTTCAGTTTCTGCAGGATCTCCGATTCTTTCTCCATACCGGGGCCGATAGCTCGCCACGCATCTTTGAGAAATACGACTTTCTTCAGTACTGTATCCCACACAGGATATCCGCGAGTGGCTCGTCCTGTCAGGGATTCCGGTTCAGCCTTGCTACCCCACGCGATCACCTCCCTGAACGAGTCGGCTCCATCTGGAACTTGCATGACGACAATAGGTCGCTCCTTTACTGGCTTCCATCGAGAAAGGTGTTTGTGGGCGAGTCGTACCTCCGCTGCCACTGCAGGACGAATAGTAGGATCCATGCCACGCTTAGATCGAGTGGCATGGGCAAAACGCCAGAGGAAATCGAGAAGAAAGTCGCCTTGTGACTCGATGTTGAACCTTCGACTGACGACCCCACCGCTACGGTCAAAATGAATAAAACGAACAAATGGATCGCCAATCCAGACGGCGAAAGCATGGGTAAGGTGTTGCCGCGCACACATCTGCGTGCCATAGCCCACAATCTGTCCTCGACATTCCTTGCCGCCATTAGAGCTGGATTCGTGGAAGAACGGTTCTTTGGCTTTGGGAGTGCTTTCCTCGAAAGGGTCGCATTTCCTTTCCAACGCCTTCAATTCGAAGAAGGCCTGGATCAAGTCCCATCGCATTTTGTTGTTCCCCAGCTGCGCGGTTTCCTCGTAAAAGGCTATATCTGGACGAGTCTTTTTCCCGTTATGTGAAGCGGGGTCAAGGTCATTGGACGTATCGACGAGCTGGAAACCAGGAAACACGTTTGCTTCTGCAATGCGTCGAATCTAAATTGTGCCGATTAGTATTTATACTTGTATCGTTAGATTGGATAACATATCACCAAGCGAGGATACATGTCTTTTTCAACCTTACAGCCACGAAAGACGCGAGCAAAAAAATTTTCACTATCAGAGAGGAATGGTCGGTCTGGTGTGCCAGGTTCAAGAGGAAGGAATTCGTCAAGAAAGACTTCCGGTGGCATAGGCCCGACCCATTGCCCTTCGAGCTCCTGAGCCATGAACTTCTTAGTTTGCTCTGCCGTTCGAATAACCGATGCAAATTGCGAGGAGCCTTGGAGATTTTTCTTCCGAGGCGTAGCAGTTGTGGCTGGAGACTGAACATTAGCAGGGAGATTATTAACAGGACTGGTCGACATGGTTGAAAAGCAGTTGCTAAAAGCTTACCGAAAAATTAAAGCGTCGCTTTTAAATATTATAGCTACTAAGTGGCACAAATACGACGGGCCACAAGTTTCAGCTGAGATCTGTTGAGAACAATGTCAAATGAAGCCGTGCCACAGGATGAGTGAGTTCCGCAGCGCCCAGTAGATGGCCCAAATCTATATTCAGCAATCCAGTCATACGTTGCACTCTCTTTTTCCACAAAATGAACGGCCTACCTGCGAATCGTTCCAACTTTAGCGTTTTTCAATGTTGATGGTGGTTTGATGCAAACACAATGTTCCTACCATCTTGGTGACACGCGCCAACATACACGTGACATCGCTTTAGGGTGTGCACCTTGGCGTTGCTTGCTCCCTCAAGCTTTTTTTTGGGGTCACATTTCTTCAAGCCATTTCTGATTCGATAGGTGTTCTTCCTCATGATCAGCTCCGACGGTAAAGTTTTCGTCTTATTCTGCCTCATCTAAATATTATTTTTCAGTCTTTTGGATGATACCAACTCTAGTACTCTTTACTGTACTGTATTTTGGTCAGCAGATTGTACTGGCTTGCTGTGACCTGGAACATTTAGAAGTGTTGAAAGGAAGCTGGCCGTGTTTACACGTACAGGATGCACAGTCATATCCCTTGGACTTCATTGTGGTTGATTAGCACTCCGAGTAAACCAGTTCACAACGGATTTTTTTCTGCACGGGTTAGTAACATATCGAGGTTGAAAACATCGACAATTGACTTGAAGTCCATTGGCTTTAATAGTTACATTTTCACTTGGATTAACCTCCGCTGCGTCCTTCATATCTGTTGCTTTGCCCCCACCTTTGTATTACAACTTGGTGTCTCCATTCACTGAAACTCCCTAATGCCTCTCAACACCCATATCACTCGTCAAGGTTCCATCTAACCCCTCTCCACTTCCACCAGCCTCTCGAAGGAAAGTTCACCCACCAACTCCCCAGACCTCCACGTTTCCAGTCTCTTGTTCTCGAAGTCAATGAAATACGACCATTCGCACATCAAACCGTCGTAGAGGAAGTCGGTCGACTCTATCATGTGCTGGAGCTCCCCACTTTTGATGGCGTAAAGAGCAGCTGCTCCTTGGGTGTTTCGCAGAAGGCAATACCACTCAGACGGGCTCTGAGAGCTGACCGTGAGGTCAGCGAAGCCCGCGTTTTGGTAACGCTCTTGAAGCTCGGGACTTGGCGCCGATCGCTCGTCTACCCATTCGATCTCTTTGACGAGGCGTGCCATGGTTTCATATTCTTCCGGCGTAAGATTCAGGATGAATTCTTTGACATCTCTGCCCAGGCCAGAAGGATAAGAGTCGCCGTGATTATAAGCGCCATGGCGTTGGCCGCCACTGATAAAGCCAATGATCCACGGTGGCCCATTTTCTAGTAGATGGCGTATGTATCGAGCTTTGGGGAAAGGACTTTGTGGTCGATGTTGGTAGTAGTAGATAGAAGGAAACTGAGAACTTATCGATTCTTATACTTATCGATGGACTGCATCAAAGCCTTGAAAGTAACGTCATTTCCGAATCGCGAAGTCATCAGGGCTGGGCCCTGGCTTTTTGAATTTCTCATCGTTATGACTCGGCACCTTATTGTGGGAGCAGTGGGAACTCCGTGGATGACTCGAGTCACTTTTTTTTACGAGAGATCTGCACCTTGATGACAGAGAACCTCTAAGACGTTTGGTGAGCTTACTAGTCCCAATATTAGCAGTCGATTGAAACGTTAAAGGACCACCACTCTAGTTTTGCAACACCAGCAAAGAAATCTCGTTGGGGCGGAATAATTTTTGCGTGCATTGAAATAGTTTGTCCTCCCAAGAATCTGTAAACGAAATTTATTGACGAGTTGGAGGAGGTTGCCTAAGAAGCGGGTGGGCCGTCCAATAATAGCCCTTGGGAAAGGTCTGTTGATCTTTCCCTGGAACGAGGCATACGGAGAGGTTGCCGGTGCAAGTCGACCTTCGTTCTTCTCTCGTCAACGAGTTGAAGCCATAAAGAGGTCAGAAAAAATTAGACGTGCACCTTTCCAGTGGCGGAAAAGAATCACCCAGCACACAAGAGCAGGGCTACAACTGTAATCATAATACCCGAATGAGTTCAAGCTGAATTACTTGGCTGGCACCAAGTCCGTCCTCGTGTTGATGTTCGACGACATTAGGTTCAACACCAAGCCTTCCTCGGTCTTGTCCACTAGTCATTGCACAACTTAGGCTGTCGGGAACATACGCATGGTCGTAGGAGGACGACGACTCCTAGAAAAAGAGTGCTCGACACCTGGTCGAAGAGACATAACTAGTCAATCGGTCATCATGGTCATGGTCGGAGTCGGGGACAACCAGCAACACCAGCAACAAAATATAAAAAAGGAAGTGCGTATGATAATAACACAGAAAGCCTCGACGGCACTCTTCGATTATGGCTACCTAGCGCAATGGTAGCGCGTTTGGCTTCGATCGCTGAATGGCACCAAAAGGTTGCAGGTTCGAGTCCTGCGGTGGTCATTTTTTTTTATCTTCCAATTTCAAATCTTTATTGTGTCCTTTGTTTGCTTTCTACCCCCACTTGCCGACATCTTCCTCACAGGACCGTGCACAATATTCAACTCTTGCAAGCCCGTCAGCAACCACAACTCCATTTTAGATCTTGAAAGGGTGTTGCGATCTGAGGATTATAACCCCACACAGGCGTCAGGTTGATATTTATAGAGACCCACTCCTCAAACAATCAGTGTCGATATGTTCAGCACTATCTTCCAGCCTAGTAGCCTCGTTCTCATATTCTCTGGTCTCATTGCATACTACTGCTATCTCTGGTACTTTCCAGGCTGGCGCTTGAGAGCAGGAGGTATTCGGCTTCCCCCAGGGCCGAAACCAAGGTTCTTTAGTGGCAACCTCCACCAGGTACCAAAGGCCGCATCATGGTTGACCTTCACTTCCTGGTCCAAGCTCTACGGTAAGCGCTAGCGCTATCATACTTTGGTCAAGATATTCAAAGATTGCACCCGAACCCTTCAGGTCCAATCATATACTTCCGAGTTTTAAATAAGGAATCTATAGTATTGAATTCGGGAAAGGTTGCCTTAGACTTGCTGGAGTCGCGATCAACCATATATTCTGACAGACCCGTCGCGTATATGGAAGGAGAGCTCGCCGGACGCAAGCACTCCGTTTTCCGGGCGTCCTCGCTCGACCCACGATTCAAGATGTTTCGCCGCCTCCTCCAAAATGGGCTTAACGCAAGAGCGTCGAAGAGTTACCGTCCAATACAAACTACGGAAACTCATACCCTGCTCCAGGGCTTCGCTAATTCTCCTGAAGTATTTATGGCGCACATTCGTCGGTGAAATCACTTGTTTTGATTCTTATAGGAACCCTCCGTCTGACTGAATATATTATCAAGAAATGCTCTAGCTGTCATCCTCAAAGTCGCTTATGGATATCAGGTCGAATCAAACGAAGACCCTTTGGTTCTACGGCTCGAGGAGGGATTTAAGCTAACAGGTACCTTGGGCGTCGTCGGGAAATTTTGGGTCGAGTTCATTCCGATCTGTAAGGCGCTTTTCTTCCTCCAGTATACTGACTCTGCGCTTGGCGCTAATGGATATTTCTAGTAAGATTCGTACCGTCGTGGTTCCCAGGAGCAGGCTTCAAGCGACACGCATTGGCAGTAGGACGGGAGCGGGCCCGGATTGAGAATATCCCGTTTGAATGGGCTACGAAAGAAATTGTATCAATATGGTCTCTTCTCCTTCGAACCGAAGCTATTCTAACCAGTGCGCTTTTGATAGGCCACAGGAAATTTCGTAGAATCGTTTACCTCGAAGCACCTCCTTGAAGAGGGCAAAATCTTGGACCAAAGCGCAATAGACGATCTCAGATGGTGCGCCGCAGCACTGTATGCCGGGGGCGGGGCTACCGTTTGTCAAATCTTCCTCCCTCCGTTGTATTTATTGACATCAAGGGCGAAAAGACCGTCTCGGCCATGAAAAGCTTTATTTTGCTGATGGCTCTTCACCCAGAAATCCAGAAACGAGCGCAGCACGATATCGATTCCGTCTCCCCAAACCGCCTTCCTACATTGGACGACTATGAATCGCTGCCGTTCATCAGAGCCATGGTCAAAGAAACCCTGCGTTGGGCTCCTGTCGCGCCATTGGGTCTCCCACATCGGGTCACAGAAGCTGATATCTACGAGAATTACTTTATTCCGAAGGGCATCACGGTTATCGCGAACCTATGGTAAGTACCTCCAATTTAACTCCTGCCAAGTACCAAGGGGTCTCTTTTTAGGGCTATCACACACGACGAAGAAATATACCCAGACCCCGAAACGTTCGACCCGTCTCGTCACATCGGAAGTGCTCCTCAACCTGACCCATTTAAATTCGTATTTGGCTACGGAAGGAGAGTCTGTCCAGGTTGGTCACTCATTTTCCTGAAATGAAGTTATTCTGATTCAGGGTCGTCGATAGGCGCCCACTTGGCGGAAATGTCGATATTCTTAAATATGTCGTGTATTTTGGCTGTCTTCAACATTTCGAAACCCGTCGATGATAATGAGTTGGAGAAAGAGCCTGAAATTGTGTGGAGCACTGGAACCACGAGGTTTGTATTTCTACTTCTGATCTATGTATCGTATTGGTGTTGAAGTAGGTACCAAGGCATTTGGAACCGTTCGAATGTCAAATCAAGCCTCGGTCGAAGGAACATCTCTCACTATTAGGTTGATTCGGGAGCCAGCAAGACTACTAACCTTTATTTAACTGCGAGCAATGCAAATTATGGAATCCTTTCTGTTGATATTTTTTAACTTCTACTTGTAAACATCTTCATGATATACTTCTTTCTTATCAAAAAAATATTATGCCATCTCAATCTCCCCAATCACCACAGCACGCGCGAGTTCTCCCATCTCCAACCTTGTCTTTATCGACGCCGAAGGATTCCCTGGATTAGGAGGAGGCAAGGACGGGAGTATTACGAGCCCGTTTGCTTCGCACAAGCTCGCGACGCGACTCGATCTCTGCCCGCCAGTGCTGTAAGCCTTCAGCACCATTCCGGTTCCACCTGCATCATCCCCAAAAGAGCTCTTGATAACGACCCGGTGGAACTCTGTGCGGGGATCTAGAGGCATAGGATTTTGGATCTGTATAAATCATGTATAGAGCTTAGCAAAGTCCAGGTGGTCCTCGTCGAGTAAAAAAGGGAGAGAACGTTACCTGAACCATGACCTTTGGCAATTCGCACAATTTATCAGAATACCCCCCCATCCTCCTGAGCGCAGGGACGACGAACACGTAGAAGGTCACCAAGGCAGAGGCTGGATTGCCAGGAAGGGCGAAGATAGGTTTCCGGATTGTAGTTTCCCCATCAAATCGATAAGGAACGCTAGCGAAAGTGGTAGGTTTACCAGGCTTAACGCTGACCCTGCCGAAATGGACGACGCCGTCGAGGTATCGCTCGATCACGGGCTTGAGGAGATCGGTGGGACCCATTGAGGTTCCGCCTGTGGTGAGTATCAGGTCGGCCTCGTGCAATCCCTTTTGGAGGGCGGAGACGTGGGCGGTTATGCTGGGGCATATTCAATGAACGCCATAGATTAAGCACAGTGACACCCACTCGTCGCGTATGATTCCAAGATCGATGACCTCATAACCCATACTCTCTAGAAGCGCCCGCAATGACGGCCGGTTAGTATCGTAGATACCGCCCCATCCGTCAGTTGGTTTAGGAAGTTCGTACGAGCTGTCCTTCAAATCGACGAGCTCGTTGCCTGTGCTCATGATAGCCACGACAGGTTTTTTGAACACGTCGACCTGAACCAATCAGCACGCGAATAAGGTTCAAAAATGAAGCATCACCTCCTTCTGCCCAACAAAAGTCAGAGTGCCCACTTCCCCTGCGCCCCTCGTCACCCGGTCACCAGCCGACATCACCAGCTGGCCTTGCCGTACATCTGAGCCAGGCGCACGAACGTTGTCTCCTGGTGGGACTTGAACGAGAGTCCTCACCTCCCTTTCCTCAGCGAAGATGCCTGACTCGTCCTTGAAGGTGGAAACTAGCTCGGTGTCCTCGACCATGATGATTGTGTCTGCGCCTGCGGGGAGTGGTCCTCCGGTGTTGATGCGGTAAATGGAGCCTTCTGGGAGAGGGGACGAAAGGTCGTGCGTTTGAGCAGTTACGACGTTATATACTCCGGGAGGATCAGAGGCTTAAAGTGGGGTTACTATGTGGGTTGTTTCATGAAACATATCGTCACTGACACCGAAGTGCATATCCGTCGACACTTGTGGTCGAGGTGAATGGCACGTCTTTGGGGGCGTACACATTTTGGGCAAGGATGTGTCCTCCTAGGTTATGATCCACCTAAATGACGTGATTAAAAACGAGTAAGTTTTCTTGGCGCATACAAACCGTTAAGGTTTGGACAGGGAGTCGTTTAATATTTTCTCGAATAAGAGCGAGAGCGGCATCCAAAGATATTTGTGGAAATGGCGATTTTCTATGACGAGCCGAAACTAAGAACTGGTGAAAATTGCTCGCGCAGTCGTTTGCAAAGCCTTACCAGGAGCAGATGGGTCATGCGATAGAGCTGCTTGAGACCTAGGTTTTGGCTGATGATGACCGTGGCTATGGTGGTGGTGATGGTGGTGGTGTCCATGGTCATGAGAAACACCCGCAGGCGACGCTTCTGAGAGTTTGGTATGCACTTGTTTTCCCGATCCTCCTTTGAGCAAGTCGATTGCATGGTCTAAGACTCCGCCCTGGAACAGAGCATCCAGGTTTTCTTTCACAGCCTTGACGCTCCCCGGAAGCGTTGTTACTAATGTACTTTTGATAGTGCCGGCCACAGGGCGCGCAAGCGCAGCAAATCGGGTTTTCTCGAGAGACGTAGTTATCATGAGATGAACGAGGCCAGGTGCTGTTCGCTCGATGAGGGGTGTTATAGCCTATTTTGTCGCAGGTGAGATTCCAGACAAGTCAAAAGCGATAATTACTTACTTCGGGTGTAACGTCCCTCACACCAAATCCCGTTCCACCCGTCGTTATCAACCAATCTACTTCACCAGAATTGCACCATTCCAAAGCAACACTCCGGATAATCGAGCTATCATCTGGAACGATACGCCAGTGTATGTCCCGTACCTCATAGGAAGGGCGAAGCTTGATAATTTCTCTTATAGTTGGGCCAGACTTATCTGCGCTTGGATCAGAGTATGCGGTGTCGCTCACTAGATGTGCAATCCAAATCATGAGAGGGCTGCCAGGAAAGAATCAGAATATCTCACCAGTGAGAACTGCTACCCGAATGGTGGATGTTGTCATTGGGCTCCGAGATGGATGAAGGCAATATCCAAAGGACAGATTCAGACTTAGGATGCCAGTTTGTCCACCTAAGTGATATTGTCGACAGGGTTTGAATCAACCTCTCTTGTCCTATGACGAAGAAAAGTCATTTACACTCCGGTCCGCTTTCCCGAACCTTCATCACCATCACGTGACCAAGAATCTTCAGGACGCGTCGCGCGACGCGTATTGATCAGAATGCTGAATCCAAGGTGGACTGGCACTAAACGACCGCCAGCAGACAATTATAAACCTGAAGTACGCCGTTACCGCTCTTGAAGCCGTTCATCGTTTTGAAGCTACAGTAAACAAACACCTATGAATCATAAGAAACCAATAAGAAACAGGCAATTAGTTAATATCGAGAAAGAAATTAGACTAAAACAATTCGTCCTTCACAACAATACCCTCCAAGTATAGCATTCCATAGTACGCACAAAACGGATGCAGTTCTTCGACCTGCATATAACTGCATATGTCATTAATTTCCAAACTCAATATCAATTCTGCAGCTACTTTGCGACACTATCAAGGCCACGCCTAGTATACAGAATCAAATCTTGCTACGCCTACCTGGCTTAGAAATCTATGATCCAATTTTCGAGATCCCTGGTGTAGCAATCAACTGTTTCAAAGAGAACATGCATTCATTTTGACCTTGCACCAAAGGCGAGAATGGATACTCGCTTTGAAAGTTTGACCACGCAAGATTCTTCTCTTCCAAAGAAAGGTCGTATATCCCAGGGAAGCGCAGCAGTTAATATATACATCAACAGGATCCCCAATCACAGAGAGTTAAAGGTGGCAAAGCTCCACGTTCGAGTGACGATTCGGATGTTGACCCCGCATCCGATTCGGTTAAAACGAAACCAGATCCTTGAGACAAAAGCACGGTGATATGCGTCGCGACACTCTGCGCGGTCAAACTTCGGATTTCGCCGACCTCACGCGATAGGCGCGCGTCCCAATTTTCGCACGTTCTGCGCTGGCACACCGAATCACGCACTAGCGGAGTCCATTTCGACAATCGACTCAGCTAAGCCAAGGACCGATTTGTACGCACTCCCATTCGTCGCGAGCTATTGCTCGTTGAGCTACTGCGTGGTCCAAGTCATCCGACAAATATTCCGCCCCAAAATCTCGTCAAGCGCAGCACGCGTCGCCCCGACATTCCTCCTCAAATATCCACCGTAATATATTCGCCCACGTCGATGCGGTCTCTCCCTCCCCTCGTATCAGTTGCTTATTGTTGAGTTCACCATATTCTTACTTTCTTTCCTCACTCTCCATTTTTCCGATGTATTTTCCCTCCGTTTTTCACTTCCTTATTTGTCATTTTATTCTCTACTACTTACTTCCCCCTATTCCGACGTATTTACAGTATTTAAACAATCCTGTACCGTCGTCTACCTCCAGTCAATCGTACTCCCAGTTTTCCCCCTCCAAACTTCGTCTGAATCTCGCTCGACTTCGTCCTCAGTTGCCCTCGTCGCTTGCAACTCGCGCTCCGCATTCGCACTTCGTTATCGGCCGCCTTCGTCGTTCGCGGCATCGCTCTCGCCTTCGTCCTCGTCGCTCGATCGTCGCACCTCGTCGCACCTCGTCAGTACACGTGTTGGTTCCCTAGAAACCCCGATACGCACCTCAGAACCGCCCATTGCGATCGCATTTGTGTTGTGTTTTGTGCACGGCATAGCGCATCGTAGGTATATCATTTTGGAGCCCACCGCGAGGGATTCAAGATAGGTTCAACCAACACTCACAACCTTCGTCACACCACCCTTCGTCAAGAATTTATCGCCGCTTTCCAGAACCCCGAAGATCTCACAGACACCGAACTTTTCATTCCAGTACCTTCCCCACTTGCTCGACATAACAATCTGCCTTCGCCTCCTCTCTCTCCGCTCTTTTCTGCTCCAGGTTCATTATTTCCCTCGCCACAACCTTCGCGCTCGCCATCTCCATCTGATTCCCTCACACTGCCTAGTCAACCTCCACCCAACACTGCTCCAGAAGCTCCACAATCCACCATCGCTCCTCAGCCACCACCTCCCATTCCGACTATGACGACTCCACTTATGCCCGTTTAGTGTTTAAAAGTCCGGTCCAGTCCGGTTTTTTGACTATTTTTGCAAGGACCGGGACCGCAACCGGTCCTATAAATGTAAAAAGGGTCAAAAAACCGGACTGGACCATCCAGAACCGGTCTTGATCGGTTTTTTTGCAGTCTGGACCGGTCCTGGTCTTAACCGGTTATGAACCGGTCTAAGACCGGTTTTTCGACACAATCCCCTCAAAAAGTAGCATAAGAGTGTTAGTAAAGTTTGTAGGCATTATAAATACCTTCAAAACAAACTCGAGAACGTTAAAATTCATCAGGAATTGATGATTTTACGTCAAGATTCTCTATTTCCTACCATTTTAGAACTTTGAAAATGATTTTTTAAATTTCTCAACCAAAACTTCACCTAAAATTATGTTTTATAGGTCGTTTTAAAGGTAAAATTTGGGGCTACAAAGTTACCGGTCCAGACCGGTCCTAGACCAAAAACCGGTCCTCAAAGACCGGTCTTTTTGCGGTTTTTTATTTTTAAAATCAAAAGACCGGACTGCTGGTCCGGTCTTTTTGCAGTCTTAGTCCGGTCATGTTGCGGTCTTTTTCCAGTCTTGGGACCGGACTTCAAAGCACTATGCCCGTTCGAGGCGAACGTGGCGCGCCTATATTTGACGCCCAACAACCTGCCGACATTAAACGGTTTTTTGATCAATTGGAAACACTGTTCGCTCGCTCCGCGGTCAATTTAGACGCCGACAAGAAGGCCTACACAGTTCGTTACGTCGATTACTCCACCGCAGACTTATGGGAAGCGATCCCTGAATTTTCGGCAGCTGCGAAGACCTACGCCGACTTCAAGAAGGCAGTTATCAGCGGGTATGTGGACGAGAAACGAAAATACGCCGTCTCGGACCTCGATCTACTCATTGGCGAACGTCAGCGCCTCGGAATTCATTCGCAAAACGACCTTTCAAACTATCATTTCAGGTTTCAGGCTATTTCCAGCCACCTCCTGGCAATGAAGCGCATCGGCGAAGTCGATCAGTATAACGCGTATATTCGTGGATTTTCCCCCGCTCTCTGGTCGCAAGTGCAGGTCCGACTTCACATTAAATTCCCCGACCATTACCTCGATGATACCTATGAGATCTCCGAGGTTTTCCAAGCTGCTCAGTTCGTGTTGAGGGGCACTACCGCGGTTTCACAGCCTCCCATCGTCGCTCCGTTGTTACCTGCTCCACCGCCGACGCAGACACCAATTCCACCGTCGAATACTATCAAAACCGAAGACCTTGGCTCCATCTTCAAGTCCATACTCGAGGCGCTTCAGAATTCGTCTACCCGCCAGTCTTATTCGTCATCCGGTAATCAGTCGCTCCAGGATTTACTTTGCGCCATGTGCAACGGTCAACACTTCATCCGCGATTGTAAGGAGGTCAACAAATACATTGCCGAAGGTAAGTGCAAGCGAAATGCTGCCGGAAAGGTCGTTCTCCCATCCGGTTCCTTCGTTCCTCGCAACATCCCCGGCAAATGTCTATGCGAACGCATCGACGAATGGCATCGTCGCAATCCTGGTCAGCTCGCAGCTGGAAGCTTGTTCCACGCGGTTACTCCCTTGCCTACTCTCGTCGACTCCGTTGAATCGAAATTAGCGCCCGCAACTCAACCCCAATATCAGCTCTCGGCGACGGACCGTATCGCAGTACTCGAGGCCGAATTATTCAACTTGAAGGCTCGTCATAAACCCGGTTTCACCCCTGTCATTCGTACACGCGCACAGAAGGCACGCGAACCAAATGTTGACATCGCCGACGAGTCGCAGTCCGCCCCAGAACCTATCCCTACAGTCCCAGAGCCCGCGCCTATCGTCCCACCTTCTACTTCGACACAGAACGAGCCCGAACACCCCTTCCGTAATGCCGCCGACGCTTCATACGCACCGCCGCAAGACCGCAACTTTGGCGCTGCTCCCGCGGCACCTTCGAAAGCACCCTCTACCAAGAAACCCGCACGCTACCTCCTATTCATGAAACCGCGATCGCAAATACCATTTATAACCGCGCTCTCGACACGCCCCTCACAATTACTCAGCGCGAACTACTTTCTATTTCACCCAAAGTCCGTTCCCAAGTGCGCGAAGCGGTTACAACTCGTCGGATACCTACCAAGGACTCGAAGGAACCTCAAGACGTTTATTTAAATGAACAAGAAGACACTATTACTAACAGTTTAGACGAACTTCCCTTTGGCGCGGCGCATACTGGATCCATTGCTATCCCGTCTAGTCAACATAGGAGTCCCCCGCCTGGTTCTATCATTATTCCCGACCCAATCGAGACATATTACCGCAATCTTCGTCCTGGGGAAGCTCCCGACCCCGATCGCCTTGTCGTTGCGAAGGAATCTTTCGCACTACGCTCCATATTTCCCCTCGTCGACAACTCCCAAAAAGTCGAATGCATTCTCGACCCCGGTTGCCAAATTGTTGCCATGTCAGAGGACATTTGTCACGATTTATCTGTCGTCTATGACCCCACTATCAAGCTTAACATGCAGTCTGCAAACGGCGCCGTCAACCAGTCTCTCGGCCTCGCACGGAACGTACCTTTCCTCATCGGCGGACTTACTTTTTATATGCAAGTTCACGTTATTCGTAGCCCGGCCTACGATATTTTATTAGGCCAACCGTTTGACGTCCTCACCGAAAGCGTCATCAGAAATTATGCGAACGAAGATCAGACTATTACAATCCACGATCCAAATTCCAATCGTATGGTCACAGTTCCGACGTCGCCTCGAGGTCCACCACGACCTTGTCAGCATATTGAAGCGGTTTTTCAACGTTAGAGGAACCAGCGTCGCCCGAAGGTTCCTCCGCATCAAATTCTCCAAATATACCCGACTCTAGCTTCGTTCCTCCGCATATTCCACCTGTACCAGCATCACCACCTCCGCCGAATATTCCTCCGCCTTCTACTCCTCCAAATTATGCTCCTAAATTCTCGTCTTTCACTTACTCTTTCGATCCCGAAGCTCGCACCACGATTCCTATTTATGTCACCCGCAAGTACAAGCCTGTCGCTCGAAAAACTAAACCCGTTCTCACCGATCTACCCGCCAAATTTCGCATCATTCGCAAAATTACAGGCGATCCGCTCGCTAACCTCCCTATTCTCGATCCTAATCCGCCTCCATTCTCTCCGTATGGTCGTTACACCGCAGTACGCCGCGACATCATCGACAGAGCGCATGACCACGGATTTCTCTGGCCCGAAGAACGCAAATTACTTCATCATTTCATGGTCGTTCACCAAGATGCTTTCGCATGGGAAGACTCCGAACGCGGTCATTTTCGTGAGGACTTCTTTCCTCCAGTCATTATCCCCACCATTCCGCATCGTCCCTGGGTCGTCAAGAATCGCCCAATCCCTCCCGGTCTTTATTCGCGCGTCGTCGAGCTCTGCCAACGTAAAACTGAAGCGGGCGTCTTCGAGGCGTCTAATTCTTCGTACCGCTCTGGTTGGTTCGTTCAGGAGAAAAAGAACGGCGATTTGCACGCGCTTCAGTCTCTCGAACCTCTCAACGCCGTCACCATCGCTCATTCTGGAGTCCCGCCGTTCACAGAACAGATCGTCGAGCAGTTCGCAGGTCGCGCATGCGGTGGTATGCTTGATTTATACGTCGGCTACGACGAACGCGCTCTTGCTGAAGAATCCTGCGATCTTACCACGTTCCAGAACCCGTTAGGCGCCCAACGACTCACCACTCTTCCGATGGGCTGGACCAACTCCGTTCCGATCTTTCATGACGACGTTGTTTATATTTTCCTCCCCGAGATCCCTAAAGTTGTAAATCCCTTCGTCGACGACGCTCCGCTCCGTGGCCCCGCTTCTCGCTATATCGATGCGAATGGCGACTTCGAAACCATCCCCGAGAACCCAGGCATTCGTCGCTTTGTCTGGGAGCACTTCCAGAACGTCAATCGCGTCGTCCAACGCATGAAATACGCCGGCGGTACGTTCTCAGGATTCAAATCTGTTCTCTGCGCTCCCGAAATCACAGTTCTTGGTCATCGATGCACCCCCAAAGGCCGTCTCCCAGATCTCAAACGCGTTTCCGTCATCTCCAATTGGGGACCTTGTTATAACATCTCCGACATTCGCTCATTTCTCGGTACTATTGGCGTTTGCCGCCCTTTTATCCGCAATTTCGCACACCGCGCTCATCATCTTTCCAAATTACTTCGCAATTCTCACCCCTTCGAGTGGGGTCCGCAACAAATAGCCGCCCAAGAAGACCTCAAGAACGCACTTCTTACCTCTCCCGCACTTCGCCCCATCGACTACGAATCCCCTGCTTCCGTTATCCTCTCTGTCGACACTTCATTCATTGCTGTCGGTTATATTCTTTCACAATGCGACACTACCAACCCCAAGCTTCGCTATTTCGCTCGTTTTGGTTCACTAACACTTAACGACCGCGAATCTCGATTCTCTCAAGCAAAACTCGAACTTTATGGCTTATATCGCTCCCTCGGCGCTCTCAAATCGTATTTGATCGGTGTTCGCAACCTCGTCGTCGAGGTCGACGCGTCTTACATCAAAGGCATGCTCGCCAACCCTGATATCTCGCCTTCCGCAAGTATCAACCGCTGGATCGTCGCCATTCTCACTTTCCATTTCGAGCTCGTACACATCCCTGGCGCTTTTCATGGACCTGACGGATTATCTCGTCGAAGACCTCAGCCTGGAGACGAACCCGAAGACGAGGACGACTTCGACGATTGGATCGACAAAATGCACGGCTTTTTACACTTTATCAACGCACCAACTCCCCGTCGTATTCAACAGCCGCCCATCACCATTTACATCGGCGAAACCAACGAAGCCGACTTTGTTACCCCTCCATCTCGTTCCCCATCACCTCCCTTGCCCTCCACCGACCCTCATACTCAAATCACACCCGAAAACGACAATTCCACTCCCTATTCCATTATTCCTCGCTCCGAAATCGCGCAGAAAGCCGACGACCGCGTTATTCAAGTCCGTTTATGGCACGATTCACTTAAGCGCCCGTCTGGAATGTCTGATTCGGAGTACGCCGCTTTCCTTCGTTATTGCACTGAGTTCTTCGTTTCCTCCGATAGGCTTTGGCGCAAGGATTCGCGTGGCGAACACAAGCTCGTCGTACCTCCTTCCCGTCGCATTTTCATCATTATTTCGGCTCATGACGATCTCGGACACCACGGTTTCTTCGCAACGAACGCACACATCGCCGAGCGCTACTGGTGGCCGCACATGCAGTCCGACATTGCCTGGTTTATTCGCACATGTCATCTATGCCAAACTCGCAAAACTCAGAACGTTCTCATTCCACCAACAGTCGCTATGCCCGCTCCGCTTTTCGGCCGTATTTATATGGACACCATGCACCTCCCGAAGTCCGGAAGATACAAGTACATCGTTCAAGGTCGCTGCTCGCTTTGTCACTGGCCCGAATTTGACATGTTAGCCGCCGAAAATCACAAGTCTCTTGGCGAATTCATTATGCGAAATTTTATCTACCGCTGGGGTACGCTTTACGAGATCATCACCGACAACGGCACTCCCTTCGTCAAAGCTATGGAATACATCGCAAAG
Organism: Galerina sulciceps; assembly: GCA_023014345.1. Taxonomy (NCBI): domain Eukaryota; kingdom Fungi; phylum Basidiomycota; class Agaricomycetes; order Agaricales; family Galerinaceae; genus Galerina; species Galerina sulciceps. The sequence continues at coordinate 68,939 of JAEDXJ010000051.1, read as the reverse complement.
CGCTATCACATCGCACATGTTCGCATCTCTGGCTATAACTCTCGCGCTAACGGACTCGTCGAGCGTTCTCATTTCGACGTGCGCCAAGCCCTCTTCAAAGCCGCCGACGGAGATCAATCGAAATGGTCGCAGAGCGCTTATTCCGTTTTCTGGGCCGATTGCGTTACTGTTCGTCGACGCATGGGTTGTTCGCCATACTTCGCAGCCACGGGAACCCATCCGATTCTTCCTTTCGACATCGCCGAAGCGAATTACTTACTTCCGCCGCCTGATTCCATCCTTTCGACCACCGATCTCATTTCCCGCCGCGCCATAGCTCTTCAAAAGCGTCAGCAACACCTCTCCGACCTTCGCGACAAGGTATACGAAGCTAGGATCAAGGCAGCTATCCGATTCGAGAAGGAACACGCACATACTATTCGCGACTATCAGTTTTCGCCCGGCGACCTTGTTCTTATTCGCAACACCGCGATCGAGAAGGCGCTTAATCGCAAGATGCGCGCTCGTTACTTAGGACCGCTTATTTTCATCTCCCGCAACCGTGGCGGCGCCTATATCCTCGCTGAACTCGACGGATCACTCCTGCATCGCCCCATTGCCGCTTTTCGTGTCATTCCGTACTTCGCGCGCAAGTCCATTCCTATCCCACCCCTCGACGACCTTCTCGACGTATCCACCGAGCGCCTTCGTGAACTCGAAGCTTCTACCGCTTCCGACCCCGATTTCGAGGACTTCGACATGGAATACGCTCCGGAAGACTGAGGACAGTCTTTATCTCAGTTGGAAGGAGAAGGACTTACGCTATGCTTTTTTCGCGCTTCTTTTTCGCTTAGACTGCTTAAAATTGACAAATTTTTCACCTCCTCTTATTTTAGTTCTCGTTTCACAAAGCCGCAGCTTATTTGATTTGCGCACCCTCGTCGGGGCTACGTCTATGATGAATTACTGAGCCGTAGCCTCAAACCTTTATTCGCTTTCTTTCGCTCCCACCACCATTCCCACGTCGCGAACACCACAACACGCATATATTTCGACTTACGGACGCGATTACGGCCCTGCAACATCACACGCTACCATGCTTGACGACCCGCCGATTGACTGAGGACAGTCAAAAGTTCAGTTGGAAGGAGATGATATGCGTCGCGACACTCTGCGCGGTCAAACTTCGGATTTCGCCGACCTCACGCGATAGGCGCGCGTCCCAATTTTCGCACGTTCTGCGCTGGCACACCGAATCACGCACTAGCGGAGTCCATTTCGACAATCGACTCAGCTAAGCCAAGGACCGATTTGTACGCACTCCCATTCGTCGCGAGCTATTGCTCGTTGAGCTACTGCGTGGTCCAAGTCATCCGACAAATATTCCGCCCCAAAATCTCGTCAAGCGCAGCACGCGTCGCCCCGACATTCCTCCTCAAATATCCACCGTAATATATTCGCCCACGTCGATGCGGTCTCTCCCTCCCCTCGTATCAGTTGCTTATTGTTGAGTTCACCATATTCTTACTTTCTTTCCTCACTCTCCATTTTTCCGATGTATTTTCCCTCCGTTTTTCACTTCCTTATTTGTCATTTTATTCTCTACTACTTACTTCCCCCTATTCCGACGTATTTACAGTATTTAAACAATCCTGTACCGTCGTCTACCTCCAGTCAATCGTACTCCCAGTTTTCCCCCTCCAAACTTCGTCTGAATCTCGCTCGACTTCGTCCTCAGTTGCCCTCGTCGCTTGCAACTCGCGCTCCGCATTCGCACTTCGTTATCGGCCGCCTTCGTCGTTCGCGGCATCGCTCTCGCCTTCGTCCTCGTCGCTCGATCGTCGCACCTCGTCGCACCTCGTCAGTACACGTGTTGGTTCCCTAGAAACCCCGATACGCACCTCAGAACCGCCCATTGCGATCGCATTTGTGTTGTGTTTTGTGCACGGCATAGCGCATCGTAGGTATATCAACGGAGTTGGGGTGCTTGAACAAGGGCGAATAGAGTCGGTCAAGATACGAACTTCTACAAGGAGGCGCTGGAAGACCTTGCTTCATCGTCCTGGTAGTGACCTCCTGCATGACACAGTGGCCCATCAGTGAAAGTTTTGTAGATGTCCATGCCGAAAGAAAACGAACCCTGGAATCTTTCGTGCATATATTGAGGTGAAACTTCGATTGACCTTTGGGCTGACGCCTCTTGTTATCTGGATTCGTATCGATGAACTTTATCACTCGGCAAACTATCAAACACGAACACGTACCCCTCACACGCGGCACTAGGCATTGACTTCGTTTCTAAGAACGGTTTACATCTTCCACGGGTTTCGCCATGTGCTATACTGTACAAATGTAGATGGGTCAGCAGACGTCGTCTTTATAGAGGGCCTGCAAATACCGCTGAACAGCAGGACTGGGCTGACAGAAACCTTGCTCGTTGGGTTTACAACTGCTCGCTTCAACAGTCCGGTACCGCGGTCGTTGCGTTCATCGGATAGAGCCACCTTTAAATTTGCCACGCACAGGCAGCCTTGGGAAGTCATACAAGCTCGAACTTTGAGAGTCGAGACCACTGAGGGCATGGAGTGCCGTCAAGCCTGAGTAAATCTGCAGAGATTATTAAAAGCAACTCGGATCATTCCGTAAAGGGAAGCACCTATAAAAGACGTCAGAACCTTAATCTTGCTCTTGACCTCTTACCACCACCCACCTTAACGTACTTTAACCAAACGCCTTTTGTCAACTATGCCACCCCGTGTCGCTCCAGGCCGCGGCTCAGGCCCACAACGAGGGGGTGGACCTGCTCGCGGTGGTGGTGCGGGACGTGGAGGCGTACCTGTTGCCATTGCGGGTAAGTTTTGTCTCTTTACGCATTGTCGTTTATTTCGTAGTTGAATTCATATGGAATTTTCTTCATATTTGAAGCGTCCGTAAGGACTGTTGGAGTAAAGCGACCTAACTTCGGAACCGGTGGACGACCTGTAAACACAATTGTCAATGCGTTCCCAGTAACTATTCCAGATGGTATCATATATCACTATGACGGTCAGTTACTTGTAAGATCTTCATGTCGTTCCCTGTTTCTGAATAACACTACGTAGTTGGTGAGTATAGTCGGAGGCGAACCTTTCATGCTTTTGACGAGCTTTAGATATCACGCCGGACAAATTGCCTGCGAGGGTTAACATGATCCTCTTCGATCGTCTCCAGACGGTTGTAGCCCCCGAGATCTTTTCCGCGCCTACTGTCTACGACGGCAGAAAGAACACGTTCGCCATGTACAGGTTAGCGTTGGGTCCCACAGACTCTGCGGTGGTATGGAATGCTTTGTTTCATCGCAAAGACTCCCTGAATTTAATGCATTGGTCTCTACAGTTTGATGTCACCCTGGAGCGTCAAGGCGCACCTTCTGCAGACTCGCGACCGCCGAAGATCTACAAAATGAAGATCACCAAAGTAGCAGAGATCAACACCGAGTGAGTCGTTCGTTGCAGAGGTGTTCTGATGGCTTGATTCTTCTCCGAAAGACTTCTTCATCGATTCATTGCTGGCCAACAATCGCAAGACAACACAGTGCTGACATCTATCATGGTAGGCACTTTTGCTGAACGTTGATTCATTGATAACATCCTGTCACAGGCCCTCAATGTCGTCATCAGAATGGGACCCAACCTCAAATATCCATTCAACACCCGCTCCTTCTTCACCGACAGGGGAAAGAGGGCAATCGGAGGTGGGATGGAGCTCTGGCGTGGGTTCTTCCAGTCTTTGCGTCCGTCTCAAGGAAGCATGTATATCAACCTGGATACTGCCACTGGCATCATGTACAAGCCCGGACCTCTGATCAACCTTTGCCTCGAATTCCTCGGCAAGCCGAACATGGATCCCAGCAATCTGTCTCCGAAGAAAGGATTTCCGGACAGGGAACGCATCCGCCTTCAGCGCTTCATCAGCAATATGCGCGTCACGACTGACCATGGTGGTCAGGTCCGACCTCGCGTCATCAAGAAGCTGACGGCGGAAGGAGCAAGCGGCCGTATGTTTACGACTAGAGAAGGACAATCGCTCTCGGTTGCTACTTATTTCAGGACCGTTCTCGGCCGCCCTTTGAGGTTCCCAGATGTCATCTGCATCGAGGTACTTCTTCCGTGTGTTGAGTGAGATAACAAGGCTGACGATTTCTGTCAGGTTGGATCAGGAGCTGCAATTCCTCTTGAGCTTTGCAACGTACCTGCAGGGCAGATCATGCGAAAACAGATTCCGGCTGACAAGACCAACGACGTTTTGGAATTTTCGAAACTCGATCCGCCTGCCCGTTTGAACGCCATCAAGGAAGGTCTCAGTGTGAGTGATTTCGTGGTAATGACCTGGTAACTTAAAGTCTAACGAACAATTTGTTAGGTCCTTCAATACGGACAAAGCGAATATGTCCGTCAATTTGGGATGAACGTCACACCAACCCCCCTCACTCTCAGAGCTCGTGTCATAGCGCCGCCAGTTCTGAGATATGGGCAGGGAAGCAGGGAAAACACCATTGTAACAGCCTTCCTTTCCATGACGCGTAAAAACGGTACTGACTGAATAACCTACTTGTCCAGAAACCGGCAAATGGGCAATGGAACATGCAAGTCGCAGCTTGATTGCGTGTGATACGCTGCTAACTGTTCAATTAGGCGAGACAAGAAGTTCGTCAGGCCCATGACGATCAAAGTGTGGGCCATCGTCGTTTATGAGTCTCAGAACCGATTCAGTCTTCAAGTTGCGCAAGACATGGCGACCTCGTTTTGTGAAGGGGCCGCTAGTGTAGGCATGTAGGATTTTTTGCCACCGATGGACCTTGCACTGACCTTCTCCATCATAGGTATGACTGTCGAGGATAAACGTCCTCTTATCTTCTATGAGAACGGCCAACAAGTCATCGCCGATGTAAGTGACTTCGAATGATTCCTTGAATGAAAAGTACCGATTGCAAATTGTTATTAGCACTTGAGGAAGGCTGGGAAGGCCTGCGTTGATCAGAAGAAATCTCCGCCAAACCTCATCGTTGTCGTTTTGCCTGAGGGTGGCAATCAGATTTACACAGCCGTCAAACAGTCAGTTTTACTTCCTTTCGTTTGTTGTCTACTCTAATCTGAATGAATCGTCGTAGCTTTGGTGATGTTACAGTAAGGACAAACCATGCCGGATGATGCCACGTTCCTAACGCGTATATCTAGATGGGTGTCGCAACTCAGTGCCTCAAATCCCAGAAGTGTAACCGCGCGAAGCTTCAGTATTGGGCGAACGTCATGCTCAAGTAAGTTAGGTCATATTCTTCAGTTCTGAGACTCAAATTCTATTTATTTTTTAGAGTTAACGTTAAACTCGGTGGCATCAATAACGTCTTGGAGAATTCCCCGATCAACGATCCTCATCACCCGACAATCGTCATGGGTATGTCATTTCATTCGAACCCGATATTTCTATTTGGCACTCTGACTGACAACTGCTCTGTATAGGTGCTGACGTTATTCATCCTGCTCCTGGTGCCGAAGGCCGTCCGTCTTTCACGACCCTCGTTTCCAGTGTTGACGGAACAACTGCGAAATACGTTTCAGACAGTCGCGTCCAAACCGGCCGAGTCGAGATGATCGAGGACCTCGAAGATATGTGCAAGGTTTGTTTCTCGTCCAAATTGATAACATTGGTATTGACAATTTCCAGAACTTACTTACCAAGTACGTTGGGTACCAGCGAGCGTTCGAGAAGGGACGACACCCCCCACGTCTCATTTTCTACCGGGGTACATTTTTTTTAACCTCTACATCACGGCTTTTCTCAGGGGTCTTTTGTAGATGGCGTTTCGGAAGGACAATTCCAACAAGTTCTGGACAATGGTAAGCGGTCTGGATAAACCGTTCATGCTCCCAGAATTTACCAAGTTTCTCTCAAGAATTACCCCAGATCAGGAGTATGTCCCCAGCGTTCCATAGATTTCTGTGTCTGTCGGAATATCTAACTTCCCTTCTTGATAGACGCCATCCGCGAAGTGAAATTGAACCTGAAGATTACTCTTATCATTGTTGGCAAACGGCATCATATTCGGCAAGTCTTTGTACTGTCTTGAAGTGGCTCAACATTGACGATTGCCTTCAACAACAGCATGTTCCCTCAGAATCCATCTGATGGAGATAGGAGCGGAAACTGTCAAGCAGGAACTACAATCGATGAAGGGCTTGGTCATCCGACGGAATTCGACTATTATCAGCTCACTCATGGTGGCTTGTTAGGAACAAGCAGGCCGGCCCACTATTCTGTGAGATACCAAACTACAATTTTCCCGAGAGTGAAGTGCTCAATGTCTGTTTCTACCAGGTCATCCTCGACGAGAACAACTTCAAGTACGTTTCTCTTTGGAGAGCACCGTTACTTATTTTCCGATTCTAATCAACTTTGTAGTGCCGACGCCATGCAAAACCTGTCGTTTTCGCTTTGCCACGTTTATGCTCGCGCAACTCGCTCCGTATCCATTCCTGCCCCGGTCTATTGTAGGCACTTTCCTCACCTTATTCGCCGACGTATCTAATAGAATCCTACCCCCGCAGATGCTGATATCATCTGCTCTCGTGCCAAGAACCATTACGCCCCTGGCAGCGACCTGGATTTATCTGAGACTGCGACGCAGACCTCCCATGCAGACACTCAACTGGAGGCATTCAAGCAAGCTTATAGGCCTCTCCATGCCAGTATGGCGAACCTTATGTATTTCATGGTGCGTTGGCTACGCTGATTCTTCTTTATATTGATCGTTCGCTCACTCCTTACACAGTAATCACTCCCTTAGCTACGATGTCTCGCTGATCTTGGAACGTGTACGCTATTGAAGGTTGTTATCTGTTGTACAATAGGTTTTCCGTCTCCCTATGCTGTCGCTTATCGCTGTGTTATTTGCTCTCTCGCTTTGTCTTGTTGTCCAAATATTATCTTGTGATGCAATGTACAATTTTTACGAAGTTATATGATACCAGCCCCATTGATCTTGAGAATTCACTACATCGGGTAGCTATAAACTTCTGATCGAAAATTAGCAGACGTAGTGGCCATTGTGGAGCAGAATTGGGGTACTTACCGGTTAAAGTTGTGCGTAATAGCCGGACTCTCTGGCTGATGGCAAATGAATTTGATCTGTGATCTGACCTCTTCGAGCAATACCGTTGCTCGACTTCTCGCTGAACATCCTCAGTAAACATTCGCTATAGCTAACGCCAACAAAACTATATGGCATCCATGAGCGAACAATTTGACGTCTCTCAAGTTGCGGGAAACGCGCCAGAGAAAATCAAGCGCATTCTGGGCGACCCGAAAACATACTTCGCGAGCTTCAGGAAGCCCGGTCAACGTCCATTGAACATGTTCGGGAAGGCAATCCAGGAGCGGATGAAGGTCATCGAATTATCTATCGTGAAGAAAGCGGAGGAGCCAAACAGGGTAGAAGGAAGGGCGGTATTGGTCCTCGATGTTGCTGAAGGCAAGTACGTCCAGCATTCTGGTTCTGAAAATTCGACAGACTTGACAGTAAAAATACTCTAGACATGGTCAATGGAGGTGGAAATATGCATGGAGGATGCTCAGCATTTCTGATTGATATGTACGTTTATTTTTTGCTATCTTCTATGAGACTTGGTTTTACATTTCGCTACTCATAACTAGGGCATCCTCATTCGCGCTAACGCTTATGAACTTATCCGAAACTGGAAAGGTGCTTCCCAGCGTTTCGCAGGCACTCAACATTGTATACCATTCCCCTGCTGCTGTGTAAGCTTTCCGGGCCAACCTGCATTCCGGCCTAAACTCATAACATTCTAGAGGAGATAAACTGCGGCTTGTGAACACGACTATGACGGTGGGGAAACGAGTAGAGTCGGTCCGAACAGAGGTGCGTATGGTGCTTGGTATCTCGAAGAGCAGGCATCCTGACATGACTCTCCGTCTTCCAATTAGGTCTGGAATGACACACACCATCGCCTCGTAGCGTCAGGGATACACATCAAGATGGCACCTTCTCCCCCAAAACCCTCTCTATGATTCCACATGAAATCCTCGCCAGGTGTTCATATCATAAGAGGCCTGTTAATACCATATTAAAGTTCCATAAGGAGGGGGGCTGGCATTGGTATCGCCTCATGGGATTTGAGAAGTCATGGGTATCGGTTGTCCGGCGTGGCCTATAATAAAGAGCAGAAGCCCGGTTGTCTAGATTGCTTCAAGAGCGGCCTTTTGCTTCCTGCAAAAAATAATAAACCTCTAGAATAAATTCAAATAGACAACACCCACAGTTTGCAGTAATTTCTCCTCCAGTGCTTGAACTTCAGCCTCCAATTTTTCTCGCTGCTTCACAAGGGTTTGAAGGCGTCTAGCCTCCAGTTTCTGGACAGCGCTCGTCCCAGTAGCGTTCCGTGGCACATTCTTCGTGTTTTCGACCTTGACACGCTCAAGATCAACAAGCAGATTTAACAATGAAGAAAAAGAGAGCCAACCTTAGCTTGTAAAGTTTGCTCTTTCCGTTCCAACGTCGCCAGGCCCTGCTCGGCACGTTCAATGAGCTCTGTGATGGCAGGCTCTACTTCATCTGCCAAGCCACGTTTGTAGCGCTTCACCGTGTCCTCACTTACAAGCAAAAACACCTTCAAAGAGTCAAATCAGATTATGTAGAAGGGCACCAAATCGGTCGGTGTACTTACTCTCTCACTCTCCAAGATCTTGGTCATACGTGGTAGATCCTTCGTGCCATTCCGAAGCAGAACTTGTGCCTCATATGCCTAACATTACTTTCAATAATTTTGATGAGAGATAACGTCTGGATCCCGATACATACCTCTTCGCAGCAGTCTTCCATGGCCATCACACATTCCTCCAAATCTGGTGGACATCGGGCTTGGATATCGCCAATGTATTGCTCCGGCCTACTCGTAAAAATAGAGTCCCTGGCTTTGAGATTCGCCCTCGATAGACGAGACATTGAATATTGAATAGCAGAGAGATGGGGGAAGTGTCAAAAAGCGATTTCGTTGCACTGATTGGTTGGAGGAGGTCACGTGATAGTGTTACGCGTCGCGTCGCGTTACAACAAATAATGATACATTCATGTTGAACGTGCAGCTCTGCTGCCCCGGTCATGCTGTTGTGGCTAGGTATGTACATATATGATGTGCCGGGGTCGAGCCCATCGAAAAAAAAAGAAAACGGAAAAAGCAAGGGAAACAAGGTAGAACAACCAAGAAGAAACCAATCAGAGGAGGTAAGAAAAAAAAACTATTTACTCAATAAAAATCGCGTGCATGAGACTCGCTGTTATCCGTCCGTCCTCGGGGAATCCGCTGCATGTACGACTCGTCTCTCATACTACTAGCAATGACAGGATCAGTGCTCTGGTCGTACATGCCTTCCCCCACAGCCCACGAGCCGAAGCTAGGCAGAATGGTCCCTCTGTTTGGGCTAGCGACACGGGAAGGCTTCGATTTTGACCGGGCCACTTTCTTCGGCGTGGAAGGTGTGGATATATCGGAGGCATGGGTATCTCCCGCCCCAGCAGAGTTGGCACTACTGCTCGCTTGTTCTCGCGTTCTCGACTTCGACCGTGGCTGACGACTAGCCGAAGCACTCGTCTCAGATTCGCGCGGAGGGGTGAACGGAGGAGTCAACACACCACCGCTCGTCCCAGCCGACGCACGCAAATTCTGCACAGTCCGGCTTAAAACCTGGAACATCGACGACCTATCCGGCCACGCAGGCAGCCTCGAAGACGGGCCTGCAAACACGGGCCTCTGCGGAGACGGAGGGAGGGTAGGAGACATTGGATCGTCTCCCTGGTTCGTGAACGTCGAATGGATTGACGAGTCGGACAGCCCGCGCCGGCGCAGGGTCCGCTGCAGCAATGGCGGCAGGAAGTCGGGTTCTTCGTCGATGTCCTGCGGTCTCTCCACGTCGATCACAGCGTCGACGTTGCGAGACAGTCTGTTGCTATTCTTCCTCCCGTTGGCTCGTCCGATGGTCGCAGTCGCAACAGCCGGCATCTGGGTCTGGCTCTCGGACGGTTTGATGAACGATGGCTTCTTTCTGAGCGGTTGAGGGGTTGCTGCAGGAAGTACCACCCACGGGTCGGGCTCGATTGCCCTCGGCGCACCAGCGAAGATGCCCATCAAGCTCGCAGAGCCTTGCGGAGTCACATTGCTATCAACTGAAGAAGAGTTGGACACTGCCACAGGCTGTGCAGAGAAAGTGCTCGTCACTGCCCGCCCGACGCCAGTTCCAGAAAATTCAACGTTGACGGTCGTGGCGGACGCAGCGAGTGCAGGCCCAAGCTTTGGCGCAAACCGTGGCGGACGAGCTCGCTCCTTTCCACCAGCTGAAGTAGTTCGGGTCAGTCCACCCGGGTCAATTATAGGAAGGTCCACCCGTCCTGTAGGGGAGAACAATTTAGATATCGGCGCCATCCATCCTGCCACCCCTCCACCCTGCGAATTCTCCTCTTTCTCCCTCTTCTCCGCCTCCGCCTTGCCTGGATTTAACGCCAACTCGCTGATCCGTGGTGCCGTAGAAGGGTCTAGAACCACGTCGTTCAACGTCACCCTAATATGCCCCATCTCCGTGAACATGTCCTTCACAAATTTGAACAGCACTCGAAGGTCTTTGCGTGTGCATGTTGTGACAGCCTTGTCGTCCTCCAGCAGCCCTCGGAATTGAGCACGAAGTGCAATTGCTTCTGCGACAATATTGCTGACGGTACTCCGAGATAGATGCGCAACGTCGGCTCCCTTAAGGTGTTGACGCTTCAGGCGGTTGGTTAAGGTCAGAGCGTCGGCCTGTGTTAAGCGGTTGAGGAGGTTGGAAACACGTTCTAGGATTACTGATAGATGGGATGATTGTGACTCTGAGAACGAGGATGTTTCGGAATGGTGTTCATGTGGCGATATTGATGAAAATTGTGAGGGCAAAGGTGACGGCGACACCGCTCCTGAAGCGAAGAAATCTGTCTGCACCCCACGAGATCTTGTCAAGAGAAGAAGGGGTTTATGACCCCTCGACCTCTCCACCTCTGTAGGGTCGCCTGTTTTGTCCGCGTCTTCTTCGACCTCGTAACTGACGTGCGATGAACGAGGTGACAGGTGCCCAAAGGCACTCCATTTTGCCTCTGAATGGTTGAGCGATTCGGCAAAAGACACTGGCGAACGTGCAGTGTCGGGTGTCAGCGGTTCTCGGTGTGGAACAGTAAGTGTATTCAGGTGAAGGTCTATGGATTGTGGACCTGAGCGTCGACGAGAACGCCCCTCTGCGCTAACATTACGTCCTGACATCTAAAGTAAGTTAGTATAAATTATTTCAAGTAAAACTGTGGAGTGATGTAAGGTATACATACCTTGAAATCCTTCATAGTAATCGGGAACGCTGCCAGTATGGAAATGCCTAAGCGGCGTATTCGCTGCTGTGGCATTAGACTATGGAATAAGGATTCGGGCAAATTGAACGGACCTCCTGAACGAGGTGGTGGCGGCGCAGCAGCTCGTTGTTCCTCCACTTCCTCCTGTAATGCATGGACATCCTCCCGAGCTTCAGCTAATAAATGTTGCAACTCTGCATTATCATGCTTCAGGATTTCGTTGTCTTGCACCAGCGATTCCAGCACCGAGGTTAGTTCATCCTCCTCCACCTTTGCGGTAAGCCCGAGTTGCTATGATAAGTCAAAAGGATGACGAGGATGGTATTCGAATAATTTACCGAATTTCTGAAAGAATCAAGCCTGGACCTCGCGTCCTGGATTATAGTCTCCGAAAATTCGAGGCGTGAGTGCCTTTTTTCTTCTAGACTGTCTTGAAGGCGTCGTACCTCAGCCTGTAACTTCGCTGGAGATCCGGATCTTAGAAGTCTGCAATGACGATAGAAAAGAAGTTGCACCTGTTTTCTCTTTCAGAGCAGCGAACCGCGACTCCGCCAGACGAGCCCGGTGTGTCTCTCCATCCCTTTCCTGCTGCATATCATCTCTTTCTTTCAACGCAGCTGAGAGTCGTGTATCCCATCCAACTGAGCGAGCATGGTGAGCAGTCAGCCGAGAAATGGTTTCTCTTGCTTCATGCAGTTCCTGAAGGATAGTTTTGTTGGACACTTCAGTAACTTCGTTGTTGACAAGGGCTTGGTTTAATCGCTACCCGACCGGCTTTCATATATTATCGTCTGAGATATTATTTCACGACTTACCTTCTCCAGCTGGGCCTTTTCCTTAGCAAGTTCCTCAATTTCACGATGTAGGTCTTCAACGGTGGTCTGGGGATTTGCCGGTTCTGTATTCGCGAGGAAGGGGTCGTCGTCGTTCCGCAGCTTGCGCTGAATGATGAACAGTTAATTAATACTGCCGTTACGCAGTGAAGAAAGAACGCAAAAACCTCATTCTGCCGCACATAAGCTGCATGTTTTTGCAGCAATGCCTGCCCAACCTCTGTACGCACTTTTCAGTCAAGATTCCAAGTTATAGACCGACTGACTCACCAGCACTGAGCACTAATCGGCTTCCGAGACGAGATTTCAAATCAAGCCAGGCTTTCAAGTTCTCGCAATCGTCCTTCCCACAACAACACGAAAGTGATGCCACGGGTTCCGGCGAAGGTACACGGGAAAAGTTGGCCAATGCCGCCGTCAGGTCGTCTATTGTGCTCGTTGCATGATATAGACTGTTCGTCAAAGGCGATTCTGGGGTCTGTGGTCTGCTCATAGATTCCTCCGCGTGCGTGATGTACAACGAATAGACGTTTCTGAGTTTTCTGAGATATACAACGTGTTCAAGTATTATTTTGACATGATGGTAGCGGAATGAAAGAGATTAAGGCCGAGCTCCTCCCGACCCCCTCCCTAAAGTTCAATACCGCGCTCGTGTTGCTAGCCACGTGATCTGGAATTGATGGCGGGGATTCCTGATCTGCTCCTCTCCTTCGGAGCATTTGGCGATAGACAGACGCCAGAAATGTTGACTGGAAGGAAGGAGGCAACACCCTGCTTGCTTTGGAAGATTGACCGAAATGAGTCAGATGATGGCTTATATTTAATCATGGATCCTCCCATGTAAAAATATCGACCCATGGAAGGTCGTCAGACCTATCACACAGACCTTCACAAGGAGATGACGGTGCACATGGATATTTCATGCCCACCGACTCACTGCGCAACGGACGTGAACAGCTGTGGGATGTGATGCTCTTCGACATGTACCACTAGCAATATATAATTCATGAAAGGGAGTGGATTGGTTGATGGTGCATTGTAGTAATGAAAAGAAATAATGAAAATGAGAGTAAACTGCTCTATGCTATATACACGAATCCATCCCATATGAGAGAAAAAGAAAGTGCCTAGGTATGATACACTGGAGACAAAGCACAGGGGTTGCAGCATGGTAAGTAACGACAGGTGTGACGAGACAGCAATTGCAAAAAGGAGATGTAGATCCAGCCCAACTGCGCATGGGCACAACTAAACAGGGTATTACAGAAACAGTTCTATGATATCATCAGGGTGATTAAACCAGGTATCCAATTGATCATTTTCGTCGAGTGGCCTTTGCCAGGAGGAAGGAACTGGAAGTTGTTCGCGAGTCCTTGCATTCCGAGGTCTTCTAGAGCGTTTAGATGTGACCGTCCAGGACCGATAGAGTTTTCTTCTACGACGCTTAGAGTTGACGTCGAGCCTTGGCTGGTGCTGGCGTTGCTCGATCGGACGGGATCTTGTAATGCTACACGGAAGATTGTCGAGACAGACCGAATGATGGATGCATTTGAAGAATTTGCGAAGACTTCCCTGACGCGGTCTTGAATGGTCTCGTATCTGCAGAGCAGGTTAGTAAAGGTAAGAATGTATGAAGACAGAAAAGCACGAACGTTATTGATGTAATCTCAGGATATGACATGGCAAGGCTTGAAAGTAGGCCGTAGAGAATTTGCGTCTCGGAGTCGTCGCCTTGAGCAGATGCAAGAATCGTCCCAACGAACGACGCAACGAGCAAGGCCGTCACCGAGTCGTGAATTCCAAGGCTAAGATGGCCAAGGTCCGGAATTCCGCTGTCTTCATCGTCGCCTTCGGCGTCCGTAGCCCATCCCTCAATATGAGCATCACTTAAGAGGCATTTGTATGAGCGCGGCGTTGTCGATACGGGGAGGAGGGCAACGAAGTAGCCTAGTGCTTCTGGTCGCACGGTTTGCTGGAACCCATTCGTCATCTCCCCTTGGGCACTGGACGTCACACGCAAAAGTGTCCTTAACGCAGCCTCGGCGGAATCCTTCAGTCCAGAGTGTCGCATCCCCTTGAAAATAATGGCTGCTAATGAAAATGAGAAGCTTGTTTCGAACGATATCCTGAGCATTTCGTCTAGTTGTGAGGTCACTTCTTCCAGTTGTTCTCGAGCTTCCATGAGGACAACTTGGACACTATTGAGCTTGAACATGCCCTGTTGTTCCATGTTTTCAAGAGTGACCCTCAAGAGGGACAGTGCCTCAATGTAGAAGCCCAGATGACTAGCTTCCAGCAGAGCAACTGCAAGCCAGAAAAGAACAGTAACATATCGTGACGGTTCGACAATTGCCGGTACGATCGTGGCCATGCAGCGGAGCATGCTGACAATAGCCATTGTGTTCGTTTCAGTTGCCTTCATAAGTGCACTCTTGAACGCAACCAGGATCTGGTATAGGAAATCGTCGTCTACGTCAGCAACGGCCAGTGCGGCTAGGGCAATAAAAGAACGAGTTTGGACCGCGGGAGACTGTTGGAATGCTGTGGCGGTCACCAAGCTCATCCAGCGTGCTTTCCAAACATTTAGCAGACCTGCATGAATAACAAAAGGTGGGCAAGTTACACACAAACAACCAAAAAATAAACTGCAAACCTGGAGAACCAGCCGATACATTGAGGATGCGAAGGAGGAGCTGAACCAGACGTTCATAGGTATCCAATGTGTCCTTCTCATTGATTGGATCTAGGTTGGTATACTCGCTGGTCGGTGTTTCGCGGCGCAGGCCAAAGAGCTTGAGGCTTTCCGGAAGAGCGCAGTCGTTTATCAGCTGCATCAGCGCAGACTCTGTTGTATCATCTTGGCGGCCAATGTACAGAGACTGAAGTAGGTTAATGATGATCCCATAAACTGACTTCCTGACCAGTGTCGGGCCTTCTCCTGCAATGAGAGACACAAGATGAACGACTTCTGGGACGTATAAGTAATTTGTCCCTGGCTGAGTTGACTGCGATCCAACGACGAGGGTGAGCCGTATCAATGTCGAAATTTCGTTCCAATTCTGATGTTCCAGCAGAGAGTTTGAAGCTTTTGGAGGAACTTTGCTCAAGGCCTGCGAACCAATAAATTTTGTGAACTCCTTAAGGCAAATTAGAGAACACAGACCTTTCTTAACTTCGAGTAGATTCGTCCACGGACGTTGATCGATGATAGTGCTGCCACAATATGGGCAATAGTTTCGCATCGCCGCGTACCAATGCCGCCATCAGTTGCAGTCCTTACGAGCTCATCTAAGATGATATCGACGATGTTGGAATCCAATTTGGCGACTTCGGCCCAGATATGTTTCTGGATAGTCGAATTCATCTACGTATGACTGTAAGACTTCCTCGTTGAAAAGATGAGTGGAAGTAGGACATACCTCAGGGAAGGCCAGAGATAAATCGGACAATGTGCGAATACAATCCCGAAGTCGGGCTCCTGATCTCTCATACAGCGGATGGGTAGAGTTTGCGAAATGCGACAAATTTTGGATCCAAGGACTCATGTACTGCAGACAGCCAATGCGTTGAGAAATTGAGCTTTTGTCCATGCCGGTCATCGCCGCCGAGACTTCATGAATGAAATCAAGGGTGAGCTGAGGTGCGAATTCGGCAAGTTTTTCGCTAAGGTTAGCCACAAATGCCACTGGATCTCCAGATATGAACCCGGCTGAAAAAAAGGGCATTAGAATCTGATTATTGGACAAAAAAGAGGCCTAGTACCTTTAGGAGCTACAATGGGACTCTTGTCGTACTTGAGGTAAGTGCAAACGGCTCCAAGGAGATCGTAAGCCGCTCCACGCAACTCTTCGTCGTTGAGATCAACGCTTAGGAAGCCAACATGGAGCAAAGTGGCAGGAACATTGGAGAATCTCGAGAACCGTTCTGTTAGTGGAGCCTGAGCTTCTTTCAGTTTGCCTTTGCAATTTCTGATGTACTGAAAAAATGTGAGCAAGGGAACGGCAAAGTGATAAGGTATGGGTTTACCTTGACGATTTGTTCTCGTGAAGGAGATGAGAAGTAAACAGTGACACCTTGCCTCCGTCGAATGATGAATTCATTAGCTTCCTGGCCAGTCGAAACGTTATAGATGTCGCTAACATCCGCTAGCGGAATTAAATCGGTCGACTTGCAAGATACTCCCGCTGATATAGGCTGCGATTTAACCTGAAAAAAGTCAGGCAACAGATACAGCTGATTTCAGCTAAGCTTACTGAAGTAACTCGTATGTGGCTAGAACCAACTCGCATAATTACGGGCACACGCAGCGTTGTTCTCATCTGTACGTCGTAGAAGGTTTCGTTCGCTTCTTGCTCTAGGGAAACTGAGAAAATAACAACAAATAAGACATAAGGAAACATGATGCTTTTTGGTCACAAGCATACCAGGATAAGCCAACGGTGCAAGAGCTGTGGTTCGGACGTCCTCCATTAATTGTAACACAGATGTGTAAGCTTTGATTTCGTTGCACAGCGGAGTACCTAGTAGGCAACAGGTTAAGCAATGGTATTACAGATAAAGATTGCAGATAAAACTGGTCATACCTGCAGAAATATTGTAAAGTCGACGCAGATATTTCTGTGTTAAGGTGTTCGGGTTCAGGATTCGAGTCGCTGCAAATCTAACACGAATATCCTTCGGAATTACTTCGGCACAGTATTTTAGCCATTGTAATGGAACTTCAGAGGTCGCAGTAAAACCAGTACAGTCCAGAACGATGTCAAAAGACCGCGTGCGATAAAGATCCGACGATAACATCTGCAACACCGCAAGTTAGAGAAATGAAAGATTCAGAAGGTCAATGTTTACCTTCAGTATGTAGTACATGAACAGTTCGATCTCGAGGCTCTCGACGTCTATTCTTGACAACCGTAGGACAAACACTGCTGTACTTTCCTAACAATGAATAAGAAAATGATTAAAAACATGCAGAATTTTGTGAAAATACCTGGACATCAGTTTCCAGGAATAGATGTTCCACAGAAGTAGTGCTCCGGTTAGAACATTTTGCCATGAGTTCGATGTAATCTCTGTGTTGTGAGGAATCGGATTGGGACAATTGAGGAACCTCCATTGGTGGGCCCAAATCCACAAGCAAGGCACATAATCCATCCCATGCCCGTTTGCCGCTTACAGCTGAGGACTCGCCTTCCACCGACGGTTTAGAAAGACTCAGCAGCTCTTTCCCTATCTTGTCGGCATGTTTGTGGAAGAAGCGATGCAGAACGACAACATCTGTGTCATCAGAAGTTATGCCCAACCAAACGTCACTTGGCTCTTCGGCTAGAACAGGATGCTTCTAAGAGAAATTAGACTGGGTTTTTTTTTAAAATGAACTGAAGTGACATTACATGCAATTCCGAAAGAAAGCGCGTCACATTGGTAATGTTACCTTCAAGGAATTTATTCAGAGTCGTCATATGTGCTTCTTTGCCGAAAAAGATGTTGTTGGCCAAGTTTTGAATAATTTTGGCGATGACCATCAACCCGCGACGCAAGACTAGAGAATTGTCTCCTTTGGGTACTTCAATGTCAATGGTTTCTGGAGTAACGACCGCCGGCGAAATGAACCTATGTGCTTTAATTAATAGGGTTCAACAAATAAAACCGAGGCAAATATACCTCAGGAAAATGAAGGCACCCATCGCTGCATATTTTGCCTCCGGCCATACTTCAGCCCTGATCACAAGATGAGAATCAAACCAGACGAGCAAAAGCAGATTATACATACACCACTTTTGCAATATGAGCACAAATTTCACGAAACATTCTGCATCATGTTAAGTACGGACTCTTTGTTATAGGAACAAAATTCATACCCTGGAAGAGTAGGTAACGATGCCGACATAAGTTGAAGAAAATTCGACGCGATGTACTCCACGTTCTTCTGGTTCTGGACTACATCTTGTCCGATTGCCTTGGTAGGATCAATTTCGTAACCAGTCCCAGGCGGCATTTGAACCATCGACTCAAGAAGGGGGTTGACCAAACCTCTCAAATAGTGGTAGCCGTGTAATCTGGCAAATGCTGACAAGAACCTTGTGCAAGTAGAATTGCTTCTGAAAAGGCTGGCTTCGTTGTCTACAATATAGCTGTATCAGAACTTCATCCTTTACTGGACGACATCGACCTTAACCTGTTTGTGCCACTTCGCGTTCTATCATGAGTTTGATGAGGCCCATCAAAGCAGGACGAGAATCGAAAACATTGAGGAGCACGGAAATCATCATTTCTACTTCACCAGGTGGCAAATTTCGCAGATTGTCATGGCGAGCACCATCTAAAAACAATTGAGCAAATTTCTAGTATATTGAACAATTTGAACTTACGTCAGAGCCCCGAACCAGCTTAAGAGAGAAATAGAAAAACAAAATCTTCCTAACATGAGTGTAACTACTTACTTCGCAAAGTGAGACGTGCCGGGCTTTAGTGACGGTTTTATCTTCTGGGTCAAAAACGGTGCCTTCTCCGATAACCCTAGCAAAGACGTGGGCGAAAATAGTCCGCTTGCGGCTATCTGGATCGTATGCTAATGGAAGACATTGTTTGAAGCCACTCTCGCTGTTGGCACTGACCAAATGAGTCAGACCAGTAATGATGAGTTCACGAAGCTCGGCCTCTTTCTGCGACGTCCGCATTTTCTAAAGAGAAGTGAATCAGCATAAAAATCTCTAACGAGAAGGCCGTTCATACTTGATGGATTGAGCCCATGTCAGAAACAGTGTCGAGGTCTGTTCATAGTTAGTTCGCAAGTGCTTAGGATGAACATGGATGCCTTACCGTGTTGTCAACCTGAGATAGGTCGATACACTCGATACTTGCAAGCAACGAATTGGAATACTTATTGAAAAGACGCGCAACCTGGACGGTATCATCTCCAGCACCTGAAGGGTCAACTGCTTTGAGCTCTAATCGTTCCATTAGTTTGACAACGGCGCGGAGGCAGGCGATGTTGAGTTCATTCAGGGTAACATGACTTTGATCCGTGGCACTCTGAAAGATAGTCATTCAGTCTCTATACAAACCAATAAGCCGTTTCGCTTACCGCGACCGGCACAATCCATTGGAGAACATGGTTGAGGATTTCGTGACGCACATGACTATCCTTACGAATAGTCAGGGTATCGGTACGATTGCATACACTTTCGCAGAGAATGCAGAATTTAATCTTAATCCGATGTGCCGATGATGCAGAGGAGCGAGCTATAAAGGATGCCAGAGCGATCATTATGGAGCTTATGTCCACATTCATGACGTCTTCAAGGGTCGCATCCGAGTTGTCCGTAACGAGTTTAAGGATTGACATGATCTTCCAAGAGATATGAGTATTCAAAATTTTGCAAAAAGACACAGAAGTAAACCCACCTGCTCCAGTAGTACCGCATAAAATTCAATATCACTTGATTCTGATGAATCTGCAAGCATATGGATGGAACTAAATCACGGTCAGAATCAGATAATAACCTAATAGTCATGCTGTAAAAGACTGACTCTTCCAGGTTCTTGATCAATCTAGGGTATAGACGGGGACTGAGCTCAGATCCCAGTGCATCTCGGATGATATCCCGAATTTGCATGTCACCAGTAAATAATGAGATCTCCGATGAAACTCTCGACGAGTGGAAGAGGGTTCGACGCGACACGTAGTTTGTCGGGAAGGTATTTCGCTGGAATGACCTTCGAGAGTGCGGTCAGATCTTGATTATCTTCGAGGCATGAGCCCCCTAAAGCTGCCAGGAATAGTGTTAAATTCTGCCATTGGAATCTGACCTCCTTCAAGTCAAAAGTCAGCATTCATATAAAACTTATTTTGTGGATGAGTAATTACCTGTTGTGCAAGAGGGATATGGTTTCGAGGCGGTTCTCCACCATCTAGAGCAGCAGCAGCCTCGTTAACGGCGTTGATCAACTCGTTTAAGCTCCTCCACCGCCAATAGCACTCCTCCCAAACGACAAGATGAGTTCCAGCAGAGAAGGTCAGCTGCCGCACTAGCTTGCGTATCCGCTTCTGATGGCCCAGACGTCCTATGAAACAGGAAACTTGAGAATAAATAACTCAGATAGAAAGGATTCAAAGAACCTGCAACTGTAATACGGGGATCTCCGAGCTGTTCATAAATAGGATATCTCTTGGCTCTATCAGCAGATGTGATTGCAGTGTTTTGGGGTGCATTCGGCTGGCGCTCAGCGTACGCTACGAGGCGAAGGCCTCTGGCCGCCATTTGTGAAATGTCGTTATCAGCCGATGTTAGAGCGACGAGGAAGGCAATCTCTGCCAGGGCAAAAGCAGGTATACGTCGTGGGTCGGTTTGCACCTGTTTAACGTGTTCGAGCTGCAACGCAGGAGGGTGTGATTCAGAGTTTGAAAGAGGTCAATAGTCAATGCACATACGTCGGATTTGGTGACGTAAACATCAATAACTTGATGAGCGATAGACACCCATAATCGCTGGGAATCCAGATCAACCCTCGTAATCAAAAGGTTGCCCACAACACTAAGTAAAGTCACTGGCCTAACCAGAAAGCAAGAAATCATGAACTATCCAAAAGAAAACAAAGCAGACGCTTACAACGACGACTTCACTATATCCATCATCACCCTGTAATTGGGGTCCGTGGCCGGCGTCATGAAAGTATGCTCAGACACTTTACGCATGCAGCTCGCAGTGGAGATCTTCACTGAAACATCGATTGGCGCCTCCCATATTTTTACGGCTACAGTCACCCAGTTGTCGATTTCCTCCATCGTGTTGATTCCTTTTTGGAAAAAGAGCGGCGTCGAGCGCCAGAGGGAGAGAATACCGAGGATGAGGACCTCCCTTTCGGAAAGTGGTTCGGGATAGATTTTCTTGCCCTTTGGACGGCTAGCAACCCGTTTCACAACACCGTTGTGTTCTACTTCTTGTCGCCGCGTCCCAGCACCCTAAAGAAAAATGAATTTGAATGGAAGTCAAATATAAGGCTAAAACAGAAACAGACCTTGAGAACCTCTCTGCATCTTCCAGCGATAGCAAACTCTAGATCGTTTAGTGGCTTTTGCCACTTGAATCGAGGTGCATCGTTCACTAACGTGACGCAGGCGCGAATGGCACTGGTCTTGACTGCATCAGAGCGTTCGGGCTCAACGCAAGCCTGAAATAGAGGCGTCGAATCTTCTAATGACAAGAAACGGAATACGGCAACGAGAGCATCGGCATACAGAGCAACGTCGATGTCGTCTGGCGACTCCCAAAATGGTTTTCGCGAAGGGCCATAATTGTAGAGCACGCTCTAATTAGACATATGAGATTGGGTTTACAATGTAGGAAAGAGAAACCTCACCTTGATTTCGTGAGCGATATCGGCTGCGACGATGCGAAGAGGAACATCGCCACCAGTTTCAATGTAAGCAGCAGCTCGACAAAAATCTACAACACACGCAAGGGCGACTTCGGAAAGTTTAGAATTGCTTCCAACTGACTTCACGACGGTATCCATAAACTTGATTTCCTACAACATGGAGTGAGGACAACTTCGAAAGCATAGATTCTGAAGTAATTACCTTTCTACTCTTAGGTGTAGCAGACCCGAACTGAAAATCGGGAGCAATTCTATCCGCCGTTATACAGTTCAAAATCATCAAAGTAGGCCAGAAAGTCCTCTCGCTTCCAGCTGGAACCATGGAGTACAACAAATCGAACACGCGCTCGGGAGCACCCTCGGTTTTCCCTCTAGTCCGAATGGCCTCGTTGAATTCTCCAGGGAAAATGTCTATCCAATTCCAAACGGCGGATCTCAGGTGGCCCGCAATGGCAAGTTGAGCTTCTTTCCTCATATTTACCAGCAACGAGGAAAGCTCTAATAAAGAGTAAGTAACTCGTGGTTTATCAACTAATTGCCATGTGAACTCACGGTTGAGGAGATGGACCAAACGTTGTCGGTCCAACACGCTATGCGACATTAGCTGAAGATCAACGAGGTCCGCTGTCGCCTCGGGATGAGCAGCTAGGAAAGTAATTTTCGTGGAGAGACGTTCGAAGACGACGTTCCAATTGGATGCCGAAATGTGGAAGATAATTCGTCCAACGTATTTCGCAATGGCGTTATTGATAGCCAAAGGCGCTTTGACGAGCGACATATGTGTCATCTCGTATGCTGTATTCGTCGCAGCTATATGCATTGTCGACTTGATGCTTACCCTACCCGACTTGACAGAGTTTGAGGACAGCTGGTTTCGCAGCGGAATATCTCCCGAAGCTGGTCGTCCATTCACTGGAGACACGACGCGCCGTGCCTCTTTGACATCGACTCCTTGCATGTTGTCTTCGAAATCTCGAAAACCTATATCTGTAGACCGGGTTTGAAGCATGAGTGGAATTTCTTTTTCGGAGGAGGATGTTTGCCTCATGAAAAGCACCATGACGCTGAGAATGTATTTGACACAGGAATCATCGAGCGGCGGCGGTTCTTGCCATGAAGTAGTGGAATACACCGAAGGTGCCTGCCGTCTACTGCTTCTTGATGAACCAGAGGGGAGGGGAGAATCGGGAGATGATAAGGAATCGTCGTATGCACGTGAGGGGGTGTTTTGGGACCAGCGAGAGGCCATGGTCATAGAGAGCACCTTTAATATAAAAAGTTGCGATTGAAGTACTTCAATCGTCAAGTGCCCAGATTGAGAATCGGTTTGCTGGGTAAGAAAGTTCATTCGTTACCGTCATTGAAGGATAGAGATATAACGAACCTTTGCTAAGCGGTCCAACAGTTCGCACAAAGCCCATGCTATCATATCTAACGAGTCCTTCGAAAGTTCCACCAAAGTTTCGATAGCTTGCTGAGTTGGTCGATCCGATTCGACGCGGTCCAATGACACACCCGAATTACATGGAAGCTAGAGGACGACCAATCAGTCTACAACATGAAAACCAGATAAAGTGGTGAGGAATTACTTTGTGCTTTAGCCTATTGACAAGAACTTGCACGTTCTTCTGCTGTGGTGTGGCAGACGAGCCGAGTGTCTGCAAAGAATGATGGTGCAGAGATGGCGTAACCGACGCAAAGCCATGGTGGGATTCCGTTGTCCTATGCACCAGAATCGAGCTGGCATTCGGTGTGCTGGTATGGGAGGTCCCCACAGACGCTGACGGTCGGCGAGGCATCCCAGCAACTTGGTTTTGGCCTAGTATAATTTGTTGGCAGGTTGGTCGGTACCGAATGAATAGAAAAACGAATTTTCAGACAGAATTCGAACGGACTTGGAACGAAAAGGGTACTCCTCGTCCTGGAGACGACTGTGACTGGAGACAATCCTGAATTGACTCAGGAAAAAATCTCGAGACGACAAGGTCGAAAGCAAAAGAGTAACCGTGCTTCTTTGATTTCGACCCCTAGCACTAAGCTGACTAAGCAAATTTAGACACATTTATACAGCGTTCTGCCGCCACCATCTTTCCAACATATTGGACCCTTCATCACACGATGTCCGAGTGTAAAAGCTTGCAGGGAAGTGAAGTCGCCGCCTCTTCAAAAGTTGCTGAATCTCTGGGGCAGAATATGACTCGTGCACTGCAGTTCTTCTCATGAAAAACCCAAGAAAAACCAGACAATTTTCTCAGATCTTTCAAATATCGCTGTGCTTGGAGCCATCCTTCAAATAGGCGCCTCTGCGTTTCCAGTCTATGTCCGATCTTCCCAACCGCTCATGAAATTTAATGTCGCGCCCATTGGGCTTGCAATGGATGGCGATTTACATCCAACTGAGGGTTAAACACTGCCTCGATCGCTATAAGTAAGGGTCGTAATATAGCTTTCAAAGGCTCCGAAGATCTAGTTTTCCTCCCACCATTTCGATCTAATTGAAAAAGTGCCGCCAATTATATTAATGAAGACCTCGTCATGCAGCAAAATTCTCAGATCTTCATCCCGGACCCCAGCGCCAATTTCTGGTCGAACCAACAGTAACCACAACTTGGATTCCTTGCTGCTACTTTGATTCCTCTTTCTGCCAACAAACTTTGCCACCCATCATCGAGTACGCTCCGTTTACGAACCTAACTGTTAAGAAAGTTCTCAAAGGTCATAACTCGATTCATTCTGTGCAATCTTCATGTGAAATCCATGTAGAAGCTCCCCTGAAGTAAAAAAGCTAAATTCTCAGTGGACTATCTTGGCAACGTGTAGTATTTCTGGGACCAAGCTGCTTGGAGGTTCCCGATGATATAGGCGACAAAACGAGTACACAGTCAGGTTCCTCTTACGAGTCGAGTGGGAGATACCAGGGTCCATTTATACTATAACCTATGTCTTGTCACCGTCGCGAACATCTGCTCTGGTTCACCCACTCATGATTTTTCTATGGAACTGACAGGCTCTCTGAAGTACCGTAATGATGACATTAATCAAGCAGAAAGTTGTGAGTGGACGCGACCTCTCAAACAATCTCATCTCCCTGCAGCGTTCCGGAATTAAAGGCGCTGCCTGTGTCAAACGCTTGCGTCAGACCGAGAAACGCGGGTTCAATATCCTTGACCGATCCACCGTCGACGTAAATAAGTCCTCTGCAGGCAGCCATCCCATTCAGCCTCGGAACCCGGATCAATGTAAAGTTCGGTCTTCAGCCGCAATCCCATAATTAAAGCCCTGCAAAAATACGCGTCTTCTAAGTATATCCTGTACATGCTTTCCACCCTGTTAAAAATGAATCACTGGCCGGACTCATACTCATAGTAAGCTAAACACCGGGGTTCGTCTCAAAATGAGGTACCGTCAAGTCCGTCATCACTGGCCTCATACTTACTTATATGCTTTTAGCAATCAAATAACGCCCCCTCGGACCCGGAGTTATAATTATAATGAACAAAAGCGGATGCCCTGAGGAAGTGAGCTCATACAGCAACTGACCAGCCTGTAAGCGTATGTCCAATTTGGGTTAAAATCTCCTTCCGGCGCTTATTTTTGTCCAGCCAATAAGTATTCGATAGTGGTATATGCTATCAATCTCATGTTAACTCGGTTATGGCTCAAAATCTTCACCTTTCATACCTTTCTGTCGAGCCTTTCCGAGTACAAATATGCTTTGAATGCCTCTGAATCAGCAACCGGTAAGAAAAAAACGAACATGAAAAAAGAGAGAGGAGCCATCAGGTCTGATGTGGATTACAGTATAGTATACTTAGTGTTTATCCGAGCAACAAGGACTCGAGTTTGAATTCCCGTTACTGTTGGGTTATGAGCCCCATGAACATTCGAATATTCATCAGCTGGCCAGTGGTTGACCAGTGAAATCTAGGCTACTAGCCAGTAGAACATATGGTTCCTGTCTCTGACGTTGGAAATAATAATAACAATAAATTTGTACCTGTCGTAATATACCATTTCTTCGTGCTTTACATCCCAAATTTCAAGCGACAATGGTAGATCCTTCTGATCCAGGTGTACAGCTTCTGCAAAAATGTGTTGTTCCGAACTGCCGACAGCCACGGGCTCTCTCGAGGTCTATAACGTTAACGGTCAAAGTAATTCTACCCTACAACATCTTCGAGGCTCAGTGGTTCAGTCGGTACGTCTACATTCTAATTAACGATAATACTTTGAAGGTGTGGAAATAACTGGGAGAGAGGAGAGAAGGAGGGCGTCGGGGTGTGTGCAGACAGTGCCGCGACGACGGAGGTGTTGGGTTCGTGAAGCTGAGGTGATTCTAAGTTACAAAATCGTCGTGGCGTTTAATCTGCCTAAGCCATTAAGACGCGAGTTCATACTCGTAAAGAATTGGGTACTTACCTGCAATAACGGAATACGGGCCATTTGCTTCTGGAGCCTACCCGATTTCACCTTTATTGAATATTTCCAACGTAAGCCGCCTTATAGAGGTAATGTCAAGGATACCGTGTAGATAGAGAATTGACTCCTGACTGCGCGTTCAGCGCTCAGCATCCAAGCTCAAATAAATCTTGAGTCTTCAAATTTCGTCTTTTCCAGTTGTGAATATTCGCGGACCATTGGATTCGAAGGCACCTCCACTGACTAGCAGATAGGCTCCACTCGGCTTGTCTGACTGGAAAGGGAGGCCGAGTTCAGTACACTTTCGAGTATGGTCGCATAGTTCAACTGAACGACGGATGCTCCGACTTAAGAACAAGTTTTATTGTAGTTGTGTACGAAGTTCGATTTGGCGAACCGTAACGTCTGAACGACCAAAATGTATCACATAGTTTGTCCTCGTTTGCCATCAGTCTTATCATGTGATGAAGCGGGCCCTGTAAGGAGTCGACTGATGAACGCCATCTGCCAACCATCTGCAATACCCCCTGTAACGGCGCTGGATTGAAGACTTGTCTGCTCTTTTCGTTTTTTTCGGAAATATACAGATTATGCTTCCTACTTTGTCCTCAGATCATTCTCGTCGACGGCGGACGCCCCTCACAGCTTGGATACAAGTATTTCCTGCGAGTCCATATTCATAGAGTGCCATGAAATTGCATCTCCGAGTCGTCGAGGTCTAACTACTGGTGTTCGCGACAATAAAGCCTGATTTAGGCCCTGGCATACCATATTTTCGCTTAGCCCTTCAAGCTCTTCCACTTGTGTTCGAGTACAGTCCGCTCTCGGCGCTCTGATCCCTGATATTAATGTTTCCAAGGGGTACATTCGTTTCTGAATCTTGATGTGGAATCCGCGCAGAATCTTTCTTGAAGTATAATATTGGCAACTCAATCAATCAGTATATCTCGGCGCCTTGTATTTGTGGAACAGCTCGAGATTCCGGATGACAAAACTTGTACACCTTCAAAATCCGTCAATCAGACCAAATGGAAGCACTGGGGTTGATTTTTGCTGCTAGTATACCCATGCCTGCCGAAAACATGGACTCTGGACCACCCATTTATTTGTCATCCACATATGACTTTACCATGGAACTGACAGCCCCTCTGCGAAGCATTCAAGATATCAACCACAAGCGCCCGTGCAAGATGCAATTTGACTGACCCGAGGCACTTGAAAGTTGACGAGTTGACGTCATACCTCGAGTCAAAATTCGTAAGTGAACACGTATTTAATATGATTTCATTTACCTGCAGTGTTCCTTAGTGTTCCGGTGTAATTATATGTCCTGTGGGTAGGATAAAAAGGGGTGGCAAACACCGCTCGTCCCTGCTCCGAGTCGCATCTGAACATCGGCCCCCACAAACGCTTGCGTCAGACCGAGAAAAGCGGGGTCGACTGGTGCAGAGCACCGTCGACGTAAATAAATCTTATGCAGGGCATAGCCATTCCGCTCTGCCTCGGATCGCGTCTGTTCGGATCACACCATGAACGTGGTTCGAAGATGTAAGAAACCCTTCCTCATCTCGGTCTTCACCGCCAACCGTAATTCATCATGATGGTCAACTTGAAGCGAAAACCCGCGCGGCAGGGGTGCTGTTCGCAGTAGCAGTAAGAATACCCTGTGCACAATTGTCCACGTACAAGCATTTCACTTCACTCCGTTCTATAAGGTCGATTACACCTGGTCGGGGTCGGGGCATCCACCATAAAATTGGGTTGATAACAATAAATGCTAAAACCGGGTTTCAAACGTATGAAGTCTGAATTCTGGTCGGCTCATATCATTACGAAGATATCGTCAGGTCCGTTATCACTGGCCCCTCACACTTATAACATGTATTTTTAAGTGCTTTCTGCAATGAAAGAGCGCCGACTCGGACCCGGACCGGGGAGTGTTATAATTATAATTGAAAGCGCCCGATATGCCCTGAGGAAATGACTTCATCCGTAGCTAGCAACCAACCTGTGAAGCTGTGAGAGTCTCGGGTAAGCCGAGAAATTTATATCCTCACCAGCTGTGAACCTCTAAGTCTCTCTAAGTATGAGTCTATCAAAACTAATCGTTGACTGTTGACTGCCAAGATATTGATGGAATGATTGGGAGCGGGTGATACCTAATCATAGATGGAACGCTGGGTTAATTTTAGCTTTGTGTATTGATCAAAGTTCTTGAGAGATGGGGATGACTGATAGTGATACATATTCGAAAGCTAGTAAGTGACTTGGCTGGTTTCTTGGAGAGTCAACGACAAAAGGGTCAAACTCGCAGAATTGAATGCGTTTTGTAACTCACAATAATCAGTCCTAACTTGATAGATAGATCCCAGGTAGACAGGACAATGGTGTGAATGGATTTTGGTTCATATGTCCTCGAACAATGGTAAGTCGATAGCTGAATGCTTCTCGTGGAGAACCTGGAGTGAATTCGGTGAACGCTAGGAGGCAGATGATCTCCGAGCGGTATCTACTCGGGAGAAACACCGGTCATGAAACAATAAGTGGGGTCAACCATTACTTGTAAACCAATGGGTTAGTTATCTATAAGTGGCATACCTTATCTCGATTCCGTTCATTAAGGAAACTGAGTCGAGTGAACAAATACCTCAAACGTACGGCAGAAAAATAGAACAACACCTTCATATAGAACTTAAA
Organism: Galerina sulciceps; assembly: GCA_023014345.1. Lineage (NCBI taxonomy): Eukaryota > Fungi > Basidiomycota > Agaricomycetes > Agaricales > Galerinaceae > Galerina > Galerina sulciceps. Next base: position 40,217 of record JAEDXJ010000051.1, on the reverse strand, counting down.
GCTTGATGAACTATCGCCTTTCCGAGATGATTGATTGTCTGCGGCAGATGAACAACGCTGAGCACGACGATGGAAATACAACAGCCAAGTATGTCTACAAACTGCGAGCACTGCACGCGCAGTCGTACTTCTGGAGACCGTGGAACGGTGGCGAGTAATTTTAAATGCATTATGGAGCCCAGAGCATTGTTCGACGCATTTGACTCGACGGTGCACTGCTGGTACCAGGGCACCGCAGGACAAGAAAGTAGCGTGTAGTTGTATGTAGAACGGGGCTTGCACGCCTGTTTAATGTCCAACTCGAGCGGCGACAACGTGAATGACGCGAGGCAGCAAGACGGCGAAAGGTAATCCGGGATAAGGCTTGATTACTGCTATCACAAGACCCCAAACCGGGCACTGACAGTGGCAGGACAATGTACGAGATCGCGTGGCCGGCGAGAAGTAGACTGAGGTCTCTGCTGCAGTGCGCCTTACTTTGGTCTCTGCGAGCCATTTGCGGCTGACGTCAAGGTTACCAAGGTGTCTTGTGGACCGGAATGGCGCAGTTTGTCAGTCCAGTGTGATGCGGATGAGAATGGAGGGTGGAGACGAGCTGTTTATAGAACTGAGCACAGTGAGCGAGTCATTGAGCTCGTCGTGGAGAACGGTGGGTAAGAGCTTCGTGCGAGCCTGAGAGTGTTGACATTTGGCAGGGACAGCACAGCCACTGGACCTACAAAGTCTTCTAACGTCACGCTGACATGCCAGAAAAGGGTGAGTTCGATTCATCGAAGCACGGCACGACCCAGATTTTGACGTTTCCGGATCGCCAGATGGTAGGATTAATATTAGGCGTGCCATCAATTCATTGTTCCCCCAATTGGGTGATGGGGCATGTTGTTATGTTGTGACTCCACGAGTAATGCAAAGACAATGGGATCTTGCAATAAACAAACTATGGATCTCGGGCTCTTAAATGCATGGACGCCACACCCATCGGATGGACACATGGAGGAGGAGGAATGGGGTAGTTGTGATTATGAGGTTTGTTGAAGGTTATGACTCAGGGGGCAGCCGCGGGAAACCTGGCCGCGAAATCTCTACTCCGCAAATTTTGAGACCCCTCTTGCCGGGCCTATAAACGAACGACAAGTGATCTGAACAAACACCTTTTCGCCCACTCGGCTTGGATCTCCCTGGCTCCTGCTCCATCGTTTTTTTCGCTATCATCCCTCTTGTCGAATTCGCTTCGCTGTCGCCTACCAGTTTTATTTCTTTCCCCTTGCTCTCTTAGTCGATAATCGTCGTTTGCACGTCCTCCCGTTTTTCGATTTGTCCCTTGCTGTTTCTTCCGCCATCTTCGCTTCGCTTGCGCTATCCATCTTCTTGCTTCTCGTATCGTTTTTTTCCGCTTTTTTGTTGTCTCTAACAAAGCAAGAAAACAGAAAGAAAAGAGGGAGTTTTGCTATCCATCTCCATCACCGATATCATCCATCAATTTTTTTTTTCAATCTTCATTTTCTCCTCCATCCTTTATTCATCAGCACCAATGTCACGGACCGACCCATACGATAACGAATATCCTCCAGGCCTCGGGACCTTCCGACCTCGTTCTCATCACGATGAACGAGACCAGCCATTCAGCGCTTATCACTCGTCAGCGCATGGTGTACAGCAGGATCGACGGGGATCAGGAAGTGCTGGGGCTCTGCCTGCATACGCAGGCTCAATGACTCGATCATTAGCATTGGCAGAACAGAGCTTTGGCACCACAGAGATACCAAACAGGCACAACGCAAACTCCCACTACTCCAACTCTTCACCCTTCCTCACCTTCAACCACCACAACCACCGCCCATCCCCGCCTCCTCTCCCCGCCCCATCCCACAACGCCGCGAGCGCATTATATCCCTCTTCAAGTCCCAGCGACCGCGATTCTTTTATCTACAAGGCGTCTATTCCACAGCCCAACGCCTCCTCAAGCTCTGTAGCCACGCGCTCGACACTTTGGTGGGGCGAACTTGAACCCTGGATGGACGAAGAGTACGCCAAGCAAGTCTGCGGTCTGCTAAACTGGGACCCAGCGAGCATAAAAGTGCCCCATACAGTCCCGGATCCGACAACGGGTCAGCAGGCCAATAACCCCGGATATTGCTTCCTCACATTTCCGTCGCCCGCGCACGCCGCGTCCGTGCTCGCCCAGATCTCGAAGGGCCCCAATGGCGGTCCACTCCCGATGCCGAACTCAACAAAGCCTTTCGTTATGAATTGGGCGTCTTCAGTTACGTCGCCGTCGCCTATGACGTCTGCATTCCCCGCCACGAGCGGATCGCAGACAGTGCCCCCAGCGCAGCAATACCCCAAAGAATACAGCATTTTCGTAGGCGATCTGGCGCCTGAGACTTCCAATTCGGATTTGGTCGCCGTTTTTCGTAATCCAGTACTTGGGCTGCGCAATGATAGAGAGCCTAAGTTTATCCGGCCATTCCTTAGTTGCAAAAGTGCGAAAATAATGCTAGATCCAGTGACGGGTGTTTCTAGGGGCTATGGTTTCGTTCGGTATGTGGATGGACTGCGCATATATCGACTTTATATTTACTAAACCATTTATACCCCTAGTTTCACTGATGAAGCCGACCAACAGCGCGCGCTGATAGAGATGCATGGTCTATATTGCCTCTCGCGTCCTAGTAAGGCTCCTGTTTCGAAAATAATGCGCATATACTCACCTTTTCTCCCAAATTAGTGCGCATTTCGCCCGCTACCGCAAAGTTCAAAGCGCCACAAGCCCTTCCAGCTTTTGACCTTCCGCAAGTGTCCTTCACGCCGCCGGTAAATATTGGCAGCTCCGATGGCAAAGCAGTGACGATTGCGCTGCCTATACCGAATTCTACGCAGACAAAGAGCGTCTCAGCGCCTATCGCCGCTGCAGGTTCGCATGCATCGCTGAACAGCAATACTGCATCCACCTCGGCTTCTGGATCGTCTATGGGTGGATCTCATTCGCACAATTCATTGAGCTCGACAACAGGGTCCAGCGCGAGTATATCCACGTCTGCCTTCGCGTCCTCGGAGGACATGCTAAGCATGCCTAACAACGTTTTGGCACACCTCGCTCACCAATACGCCCTCGATACCAGTCCTGTTAAAATGGCGAGTATCAATCCATATACACATGAAGCTCAGCTGCGACAAGTTTTGGCCCAGCAGGCCGATGACCCTGCGCCTAGATATGTCGTTTCAGAGGAGTCTTGGAAGCACCACGCGCAGGCCAGGGCCATCTTAGGCAATCTCATTGGACCTAACGGCGAGCAACTGACGTCCACAGACCCTTACAACACTACGGTGTTTGTCGGAGGGCTTTCGCCTTTGATCTCAGAGGAAACACTGCGAACATTTTTTGCCCCCTTTGGCGATATCCATTACGTACGTGTCCATGTGTGCGCCACATGCTGCTGTTTTCGGCGATTGACAAGTTTTGCAGGTCAAGGTCCCTGTTGGCAAGCATTGCGGCTTTGTGCAGTTTGTTCGGAAGGCGGATGCGGAGAAGGCTATCGAGAAGATGCAGGGCTTCCCCATTGGAGGTAGTAGGATCCGTTTGAGTTGGGGCAGGAGTCAATGTGAGTGTTGCTCGTTGCAGCTGACGTAAAGCTAGGCTCAGATCTTTTTGCAGATAAAGCTGCACAGGCCGCTGCACAGGCCGCACAGACAGCTGCTCTTCAGTCCCAGTTCACTGCGCCTAATGTGTCTAATGCCATCTCGTCTGATCAGGCCCTACAACTTCTTCGAGGGTTTTCCGCGCAGGGATACTTCAATGGTTCAGGGACGGCGAATTCGTACGAGGCCAGTGAGATAGAGAACGCTCTTCTCGGCTACACCAGTCACGAGGAGAAGAAGGAAGACGGTCCGTCCAACCTAAATACCAATACCAACGCTTACGCGCCGCGTCCGGAGCTACATCGCGCGCAGTCGAGCTTCTCGCCGTTCTCGCCTGACCCTAACAACTTGTACATGTCATCGGAGAGCATGAGGCGCGAGTCGACCCCTTTCTCGACGCTGCCGCACCCCTCAAAGGCCTTCGCTCCCGGATTCTTCCCGGTACAGCCGCAGGAGCTCAAGGTCAACACGACGATTGGTATTTCCGGCAGCGGGAAGATTTCGCCGACGGCTGGGCGACCTGCGAGCGGCGGCCGCTATGGATTCGCGGAGCACTCTGATCCTCCTACTCCTCTTAATCGTGCGCCTGGGCGTTCTGAGGCACCGATTTCGAGGCCAACATCGGGGCAGATGGCAGGTTCAACGGCAAGTGGGCACGACGACCTTTTGCAAGACCTAAACGGGACGCTTGCGAGTCTTGACCTCGACCGCGACCGCCCGTGGAAGTCGCCTGAGATCTCTGGGCACCGGTCTGGTTAGTCTGCTGCTCATGTCACGTTCACGAGATCTTACGTCGTAATGCGTAACGATGTACGAAACGGACCTTTTCACTTCCATTTTCTTGGTTTGTCTTTCTATGTTTTCTTGAATATCACCACCCCATCACGTTAAATCTCATATATTATTGGTTGGAGTTTTGGCTTTACACATTCCTCTCTCTTCGTTCGTTTGAAACGCGCTCGTCGTCTTCAACGCCGCATTGGTGTTCGTCATCGTTCCTCCCCCGCTTCGCTCCTTCATCCCCAGTTGACCGCACAATCTATGAATTTTGTTTCATGAACTTCGTTTTACTCTATTCCCTCGCTCAGTCTATATGTAGTGTTGCGTTCTTGTTTTGTTTACCGCCCACAACGGCCATCCTACTACCTTGTATGTCTCGTATTCTACCTATCCTACCACCTACCCAATATCCAATATTCTACGTACTACTACCTCCTTTTGAATATTTTCTTCAGCCTACACCCCAGTTTGGGGGTCACACTTTCACCCTTTCTTTTTCTTGTGTTAGTTTCTCTTCTACTCTTTTGTATAGGCTCGTTCTGCGATCATGATACCAAATTACCAATCCTGCAGCTATAGCACGAAATCAAATCTAGTTTCTCCCACCTCTTCTTCTGCTTGTGCATCGTTTGTGTAGGACGTTTCGTTTTGTATTTGTTTCGTAGTTGTATATAGGATACAGTAAAAACCTTGTTATAGCTATTACATGAGTATAGAATGCATGTTTTAGTCAACTCCAGTCTTTGTAGGATTTCTTTTCTTTGTGGATTTTTGCACGGAGGGAGGAGGCTTCGGTGATCGGTCCGACAGACTCCGACTTCACGTCGGTAACTTGATGCGTCGGTCATTTACTAAACTAGGGAATTTCCCTGATTGATCGCCAGCAACGGGAACCTCAACTTCAACTTCAACAACCATTTATGAAGCTGAGCTCTCTTCAAAACACCCATAGGATGCAATTGTGCGTTTACCTTAAACTACTATAGAGTCTGTGAGTTCTAGGAAGTGTAATTTTAACAGATGAACCCACTGAAACCCGTTGACAGCCCGCTTTTTGCAGTCGACCAAACGCAATTGCTCGTGGTATACGGACAGAATGAAGTGGATTGAATGGGCAATACATTGGAGCCGTGTACTCTGAACGTGGTTGACATGAGATTCGAATACATAGTCACCATGCAAGGGTAGCTGTGCGGATATCGGTCAGGCTGTGGCAAAGTTCCATTGCTACCAAAATAGTTCAACTGGGATCTATCAGTGATGCAACTCAGGTTGCACCCCTCCGCCACAGCTGGAAATTCTCTCAAGCATCGTGCACCGGGTCTGCGAATTTTAGCGCCGACCTTGTGTTTTCAATGCAAAGGCTATGAGGAGGTGAGTCGTGCTGTTTGTTCAAGTTCTATTTGCATTTCAGTTCAAGTCGTTGACGAAGTGTACTCTAGGTGATATGTTCAACCAAACAGAACCTAAAACGCCATCTGAGATCTGAAAGGTCATCTATCGATCCAACTGGGTTAAATGTTTCTCTACTAGGAAACTTGTTCCGACTGCAGTTTCGCAGAGCATCTATACAGCGTCTAGGCTGCTGTCAAAACGTCAATTCGGTGCATCGATCATCCCGTTTTGTGAGTACACAGTAACGGAATTTGACACCTTTGGCGCTCTTTTCATAAGGCCCCTCCAGAAGTATTGAACGTGCAACAGGTTTACTGACGACCTCCGAGTGCCTCTCCGGTTTCGTCTGATAGACAAACATTATCTGCGGCGGGCATAGTTCGCTGCTAATAAGCACCTCCGAATATTCGCAGTCGCTGTACTGGACGAACTTCGAAGACCAGCGAAGAGAGCTTTGCCTGATGATGGTCAGAATGTTTTTCGTGAAAGGGAATTCGTGAACAAGTACGAATGGCCCGGGCAAAATCCACTGAAAGCCGAGCTTGCGAGAACACTGAAGAACAATGTGACGAGGTCGGGTAACGACAAAGCAAAAGCACGACGACATTGGGTTGTGAACACAGGTACTACTGTTGGCATACGCACAGGTGTTGTGTGGCAGACATACGAAATATGCGCCATAGAACATAAAATAGAATAGAGAACGGGCACAAAAACTGAGAAGAATGTAGAAAGAAACAAAAAAATATTATAGCTAGGCCGGGGAAAGCTGGCCCACGACACAAAAAAGCAAGAGTTGACTAGAAACATACTGAAAAATATAGGGAGCTCCTGGGTAGATTGAACCAGCGTTCTTGCAGGAGGCAGTGGATCCTCAGAGTAGTGAGTCGAGCTTGGACAGCACCTCCAGCACACCAGCAATCAACTCGAAGCCCACGTCCTCGTCCCCGCCCACCGTCTCTTTCCGGACCTCCTGAACCAGCCCAAGCACCACCTCTCGCCCACTGACCTCCAGCCCTCCCCCATTAGCCAGCCGCGTCGCCTGTCTTCTCCGCCCTGCCGCCGTAGCAGGCGTCATCGGCCCATTGGTGCTCATCCCCGCGGAGCCATACGGCCAGCACACAAACTCCCCCAGAATCTCATCGCAGCGCTGGAACGCGGCCTCGCGCTCCTCGTACCCGAGCCGCCCAAAGGCATTATCCAGCACGCTCGCGGTGTACGCGGCGCACACGAGGCACACGGCGCGCAGCACCCGGCACTGCACGCCCTCCTTGTCGAGCGCGGCGGGGGGCACGGCGGAGGTCGTCGAGGTGAGGAGGGTGACGACGCGATTGACGATGGTCTCTTTTGTGCGGGCGTCGGCGACGGGGTGTGTGGCCATGTCGAAGAGCAGGAAGTTGCGCTTCTCTGTGCGCAGGACGCCCTTGTCGACGAGGCCTTTTGCGAGCCGCTCGCGGACTTGTTTGAGCTGGAACCCGATCTTCATGACGTTCCATGTTTCTCCTGTGGGATAAAGGTGTTCAGTGGGTCATGGGATGGAGTGAGGGGCCGAACGACCAGCACAAGAGGATTGTCAGGGGGCACAACGTACCGCTCATTAGGTCAATCCATGCATTGATGCTCAGTTTCTCAATGTCTTGTTGGGACTTGATCATTTTCAGCGCCTCGTCCAGTATCGTCTCCCCTGTTTGTCGATCGTCTATCACTTCCACAATTCGTTCGGTGATAGGTATCCGACGTCGGTTTGGGTCTTTTACGAGGGCTATGCGTCTTCGCATGGCAAGTTCCATGAGAATACACCCTCTGAGGGCATAGGATATGTTGTCGTTCCAAAATGATAGGTAGCCCTGTACGACAGTATGTCAGCCACTGTACATCGTTCACTGGTTGCTGAGCAAGAAAGACGATGCTGAGAGGTAATTCATACCCTCCTGGTCATGAAATTATACGAAAAAGGGGGAACATACTTGCTTATCCTTAATCCCGAGCAGCAGAACCTCCTCCATGATAGTCAAACGAGGCATCTTCCCTCCCACTCTCGCCTCCTCGCCAGCATCCTGCTGCAAATCCCGAGGATCGAACGCAATCTTGCTCCCGCCCTCGAACGCAGAGCCCGCGTGCTGCGCAGACGGTGGAGTGTGGCTCCTGCTGTCAGCCGAGTGCCCATTCGCGACGCGCGGGGTGTTGTCGTCCTCGTCGTTGTACGATGATGATGAGGCGGCAGCGCCAACGCGCCGGCGAGAGAGACCTCCAGAGGACGCCATGCCGTTGGTGGAGGGGCTTTTGGAAGAGAATGGGAGGAAACAGAGGAAAACAGAAAAGTGGCCGACGGCTCCAGCATCTTGGACTCTCCCATCAAAGTCAAGTACCTGCGGAATAGTCTGCAAATTCAAACTTTCTCAACCGTTCCTGGATTCTACCACTGCTTTTCTCTTCCAAGCATCGGCTCCTTTAGATTTCCTTAAAAAATTCCTCTCGCCACATCACGCTCAAACTTGAACTCTGTGATGCCAACTATCTCTGCTTTTTTCCAACCCGAAATATTATGTTGTGCATCCATGTAAAACGTCTTGCAATCATCCAACGGAGACCACCCTTGGTCGTCCTTCTAGTTTCGATTCCTTTTCTCCACCGAAGGAGTGCCAGTGAAGCAATTTCACAGGAAAACTCAGTTCTTCAAGGCACCGACGGCAAAAATGTCTCCATAATGTCTCCAGTCGAAATTATAGGCCCATCTGACTGACAGTGACTGTATGAAACAGTAAAACCCAACCTCTTTTCCACTGGATGCCAGTGGATGGCAATGATCTGTAAAAACGAGACATACTTTTATTCACAAGAGGGTGAGTGGTCATACAGCAATTACACAATTACACGAACAAAGTCCAAGCGATGTATGTACAGAGTCCAGTGGTCGCTGTTGCTCTACGCCGTCGTACTAGGTGGGTAACCCTCTAGCTCTTTCCCTATAGACAACTCCAACGCCACTCTCGCAGCTTCGCAAACTTGTGGTGGACAATGAGAGCAATCCCGCAGCTTCTCCAGAGTGTCGCGCAATCCATGGCTAAATACAGGCCGGTGAAACTCGACCTCGTTCTTCCACAAAGAGCTACGGGAAGGCGTGTATTGACAGAATCGTGCGAGACATGCGACATGAACGACCTGGTCATGATTCAGTGGCTTGTGTCCGTTTTGGTGAGGTATCGAAGTGATAAGAGGCGTTAGAAGTGGCTGGAGATCCTTGAACAGGACTGCTCTGTTTACTTCTGTCGCACCAATGCCACCCGCTTTTTGGAACCAGATGGTGTATTGTGCAGAGGACTGCCTCAACATCCAGGCTGCGGCTTCCGCCATCGTTGTCTCTGGCACGAATCGCGAGAGCTTGATCCCAAAATACCCCTGTACGATCAGGAGTAAGCCAGCGATAGCAAACATGATGAGATTAGGGACGATAAATTGGGCCAGGTAGGCCGATACCAAAAGCGTCACGGATATCGTTACGGTCGAAAATATGGCCCACTCTGGAAGGTCGTACAGTCGAGGCTTCATCTCCGCATTTTTCTTCGGATGCTTGCTCATCAAAGCGAACACTCCTACAGCGGAGAAGCAGACGAGGGGCTGGTATAAACCAGATTCGTATCGTTGAGAAAGGTATGCGGACGCCACGATGACACCGAACGATGTGAACATAATGCCAGTTATGCGAATGATAGTCGGGCTCCTGTCATTTCGTGTAAGTGGATAATCGGGGAAAACTCGATACATATTCCTGATGAGGTCTGAAAAGGCCGACTGGAAGGGGGAAGTGGGTATGAACGCGCCAACGATCGATGTCATGAGCAAGAATACAAGCCCGAGGCCAAGGATTATCCCAACGGCAAATGCAACATCCCTTTGATCTTTCAGAATGTCGGAGCTAAGGAAATCTGATTGGTATTTTATTTTGTTCAATGGTTGAGATTCGCTTACTGAATGAAAATTCCGAACAGGATTACGGCCAAGGTCACCATGACCGGGAGTGATTCGACAATGTTGTGCATTTTCCACGCCCAAACCCCGCGGAAGGCTTCATGGCGTCTCATTGCTCGCTTGTAGGGTGGTCCTGGTGCCGACACTTTTCGGCTATAGCGGAGAAGCCACAGTTTTGTCAGACTGGCGAGCACGGATATCAGGATGGATATCGCGAGACTAGCGAACAGCAACGAATTCTGGAAGATGGCACTGTCGAATTGTTCCTTATCTACATCGAAGAAACTCTTAGGGTCGACGACCTGTGCTGAGCTGTTCGTTAATTGGGTGTAGATGGCGACGAGAAGGTCGTTGGTGATGTCCCCAGGATCGCGTTGGAAGTTCTTTGATGTGTCGATAATGAACGCGGTCAGAATGGCGATGAACAGCGCAACCTGATAGTCAAGATGCATTAAATCGATTTTTGGCCCATATCAACGAATCTGCTGGACTCACGTAGACCAGGATGGTGTCGACAATCTTGTTCCAATCATCGATCAGTCGGTTATCGAATTCGGTTGCAAAGTCGAGGTACTGCTTCCATAGCTCGTCGTCTTTCTCTATGCCATCACTGAAGATAGCATCCCATCTTCCAGCCAGGTCTTCGTATGGTAAAGGAGACACGTTCTTGTGCGTGGACATGGAGCTAGCAGCCGTGGTACGCAGATGGGGAGTTGAGGCGAACAAGGCGGAAGGTCAGCCGGGCGTTAAATACGACGGCAAGGAGAAACGGACCTCACAGAGGCAATCGTCTCCAATCGAAAACAAAGCGAATTGTGGTGACATAACAGAATGATCTATATAAAAGCTAGCGAAGTCAGGATATGAACGGCAGTCGTGTTCAGGAGCCATGCCGACACTTCGCGGTCTTATCGCACGCACCGTGATCTATCTATGTCAACATGTCAATGGTGTGCACTGGACAAGGTGAAAATAAAGCACCAACCCAGATCACCTCCTGGCCGTTCCAGCCCGTTTCATCTCGCCTGAAGTCAACTTTTACTCTATAGTGAATACCTTTCGTGCTGAATCGTTCGTAGTCCTAGGCGAACGGAATACCCACACCCGTTGTGATATGCCTCCACGGTGGGACTTATTGTCCTCACGTCGAAATGGATTACGTTCTGCCGAATCTGTACCGAGTCAGCGCTAAGATTTCTACCTTCAAAGTAATCAGCAACCTGCCGACCCTTCGAAAGCTACTCCATAAGCAGAGTATACTCCATCAAGCATCTTCTGGCCAGCTAGCAGCGGGCCCACCTCCAGAGCTCGTCGTGATGCAGTATTCGCTGTTTCCTTTTCTTCCCTGGGCCCCTGTTACACAAGGCAGATAATTTACTGCCGCAGGAAGTCATCAGACCACATCCTTCATACACGGTCGTCTACGACAGACACCCCAAACGTGACGGGTGAGGATAAAGTAGGGATGAAATGTGATCGACATAGACAACTGTCCCAAGTCAGGTTAGATTTAATCTGCTTTCATCAAGTTCAAGAGAGTTTCACTTCCTAATCCAACCATCCAGCATCAAAACTGACAGATATCGACGCCAAGAGAAGATTTCGGAGAAAAGGAGTTCGAACGTCAACGCAACAAAAAGCTATCCAATTGGAAACCAGGAGATGCGCCCGTCAAGAACCGAACTCGGATAAGCGTTTGACATCTGTATCAGCACGAGCGCTTACTTGAGTGATTTTAGGCGCTAGACGGAAAGGTCGGGTTTGGGGATTCAATAAGAAGGCCTGACCCAAGGAGCCTCGTGAGTTCTCGATGTCATCAGTGGATGGACTCATCATAATTCTGCCTTAAAGGGCTTTTGTATCGAGACCGTCGAGAGTGAACTTGAAGGACTCCGGAGATCCAAGAATATCCGAACACAGAGAAACGGTCGGGCAGCAGTTCTAGCCACATTTCCCTCCGGAAAAGACATGGCAGTGGGAGGAAAAAGTCAGGAAAATTAAGCGCCGTCCGCGTCGGAAAAATCCAGAGTCCAGACCCTAGATCACGGCCCGACAATTGACCAATAGCGGCAGCCAAAATTTGTACCAATTTTCATGTTGAAAACACGAGCACACTTTGCCGTTTCTCACCGTGTTCATCATTTTGTTCTGCGTAGGACTTCGTTGAACAAACTTCAATTTCCTGTCCTTCAAGTCTCTTGCGGCGGAATCAAAATGAAGTCCCAGGACTTGCAGGCCTCCGCGTTTCTCTGGCTTCCGTGATAACTTCAGATGTGGAAACTCGCCAAATGATAAGTACATCGCTGAGTCGGCCAGTCCTGGTGGTAGGTTTGATTTATCATCATCCAGGGATAAAGCTCTCCGTAAGAATCAGGCAGCCATGTCTGGGATTGCATCCGCAGTAAAAGACCTCCTCAATTCTTGGGGCTCTATCGATCCTACAGTCTCCTTCCAAGTCACAAGCTCAAGACCAGTATATCGAGACATTACCACGACACTCGAACTTTACCGTATCACCTGAAGACAATTGGTTATCCTGCTTTAAGTTGGGTGTGTGAAGGAATTTATTCTATCGTTTTTCGAATGATCACTTCTATCGTTAATAGCTGATGACTCTCGACAGTAACGTCTGTTTTTTTCCAGTTGTGGGTGAGCAATTTCCACTTTCTTTATCTTATCTTCGTTCAATATTACTAAAGTGCTTCTGAGGGTGATTCAATCACGAATATTAGGCTCTGCATCGGTTCTCAGGAAAGCTGGGCTTGGCTTTTGTTGACGTGGTCATCAAGGACAAGTTGACAAGTGGATTGATCGGAAGCACAATATCCTCCACATAGCTTCGAATTCCAATGATTGTATCAAATGACTGGCTCTTTCTCTTCGGATCCATCCACTGGCAGAGACTTGACGATGCCTTTTCTCAGATCTTCGACGAACGCATCCGCAGAGACTCTCGCTACGACTTCGCAGCTACCCCCTTACACCACCATCGACTCCTCAGCAGGGAATGAGTTGCAGATTGGAATCGAGTCGCTGTCTAATTCCTCACTTCCGCAAGACGATCAGAACCCAATATTTATGAGGTTCGACATTGAATCAGATAGACAATCGACATATACGACCAGCATACCCCCTAGGTACTCGACGATAACACTGCCATTACCACTGATGGCTCTCCCTCAAGGCGGAAGTACCACTCACTTCGAACACTCCTTCGTCATCCCAGAAGCCAAACCATGGGCAACCTTACACATCTTTACTCAAGAGTCAACCGCTGGGATGTTGGGTTCTCCTCGCTCCAAGCCAGAATTTCCACTTTTGTACGGCGATGAGCCAGTGTTGGGCATGCTTGAGCTCAAGCTGAAAAGTCCACAGACGATTCAGGAAATCACCATATCTGCGAGCTTGAATTTCTTTGTTTCTGTGGATATGTGCTCAATGCATTGATACCTAGATTCGAGGGAAACTTCTAAGTGGTTTTGTTGGCGACAGTGTCAAATTCTTGGATTATACTCATTCTTTGTGGCACAAGCACATGGGAAACCCACGATCGACAGGCCAGAGTAACACAAAGAAATTCGATGGAAAATTGGTGGGATCTTATCAGTTCCCTTTTACCTTCCCTTTTCCCACCCAGGTCGATCTAAGCTATCTCGCGAAGAATGGTGCTGCAACACCTTTTCCTTCAGCGAATCTGTCTTCGCCAGTTTCCTCAAAGGCTAAGAAGGTTGGAAAGTTATTGGTTCTGTATCAAGATTTTCTAACGTCCTTTCCATGGACTCGAAGCTGTACGAGCAGATTGGTGCCGTCTCGTCAATAACCAAAGGAGGAGAATCGGAGCCATCGCTACCCCCAAGTTTCGACGAAGTTGCGGTGCAAGCACGTGTTGGGTACGAGCTTAGTGTATACATTATTCACGGGCGTCTTCGGACAGATAGCAAGTGAGTGCCATTACTTCTCCCTTTTTATTCCTGAGGCAAATTTATCAGAATCCAAACTCTCATATTGTACATGCCTTCGTTTTCTCCAAGCTCCGCTTCTCTGAAGCGACAAGAAGCTTACCGCAACGACGCCCTAGCGCCTGGGCCAACGTTAGATCCTGATGGGTGGATTCCTCAACCAACGTGTATCATTGAGGGTGAGCTCTCTACGGGGAAACAAGTCAAAGTAGAATGCATGGTAAATCAACCTTTTTCGGTGTTGGAATGCTATATAACTTGCTTTTCACAGCTTTATCTAGCAAAACCTGTGAGATTAACCATCAATTTTAGCAACACTTTTACCCAGCGGTTAAGGAATAGCTCTGTTACACACGCGGCGCAACCATTCCTTGCTTCCTGACACTGGCGAGTGAAGATTCCAACAGTCTAGCTCTCCTCAGCGGCCCGAAAAATTCCCATGTTCGCCTCGTGCGTCATGTTAAATATGCCAATCCGCATAACAGGGATGTCCTAAAGATGGTAGACGACGAGATCTCCTTTGGCGTGTGGTGGATGCCACCCAAGGAACTCATAGAGAAACCAAACATTCGACAGTTACAAGGTGAGATCCACCTCCCATCGGACATAAAACCCAGTTTTAGGATGCCAGGCTTTATGATTGAGGTTCGTCTCTGTTTGTGGCTTTGCTACTGTTTTAGAACATTGTCCTTATTTTGATGCCCAGTACACTGTTGATTTTCTACCATTAGTATCGAAGTCTTTCAAGCTCACCCTATCTGGGGATTCCAAGGCAGATTCCAATGAGATGGTGCTGCTTTCATGTCCTGTAGAAATTGCGACATTGCACAACCCCGCATTCCCTCGACCCGTTCCGTTCACCAAGCCATCGAATATTCTTCAGGGGTCCACAACGCCGCACAGAAGTCGCGATGATTGGGTTGTTGAGACCGACAATCCTGGTGGTGGTATTATGTAAAACTTTTTGGAGTGTAATCCAGTGCAGATCGGAAACTTTGACAGACACTTGATGTATATTTTGACACATTTCTTAACTGACTTGGGCCCGGAGAAAAGGCAAGGCGCCGCAAGTAGAAACGGCGACAATTCCAATAAGTCAGAGATATATCATAAAAAGAAGTTGGAGGATGTTCCTCTGCAGGTTTACTGAAGGTTTGCTTGCAAAATTTGAATAGTGGTTCAACGCCAAATGGCCGGCCCTAAAATAAGTCATCCGCCTACGTCAAGGGCATTTGCTCAATCAGTGTGCCAGTTTCGGCTTACTGCTGTTATTCTAAATCTGCCTTTCCGTTCCGTTATCATGTTTGCAGCAGCATCTGAAATATTCATCGGTCAAGGATGCCACGCCAAAATAAATTCCGATGAACCGGCCTACTCTCTGAATTTTTGAGATTCGAGAATCAAGGCACCTTCAAGCACTAACTGGCGGGCTGCAGTATGAGTTGGTTGGCCTTGAAAGGTGCATTGTGAGCATATGTCCAGGCAGCCACACTTACCGCCTTTAAGTATTAGAATAGGTCGTCGAATTGACCAGGGGAAGATCCAGAAAAAATCTTGTGTTTCCTGATGGAGTCGGTTAAGTTGTGGTGCGCTGAAATTGGAACAAGTGAAACTGCAAAGTGCATACGGCAGGGGGAATTTAAGTCGGCGGGCTTATTCGTAATTTGTCCAACTGTAGGTTGTCGCTTTCTCGACCATTTTTGTTACTTATTATCAACAGAGATATTCAGCTTCCCTACCCGATGATAAATATTTAATGTGAGTCCACCAAGAGTGTTCTGGAGATTTTCAAGCCTCCATAATTTAACCGAGCCTCCCCATTCACGAGAACGAAGTCTCGCTTCAACTTCAATGATGAGTGATGTCATCGCTAGCAGGCGTCGCATGTTGGTCCTGCTAATTTTCTCAGGGCTTTCGTTATTTTTGATTACCAGGAGGAGAGAACTGGGGTTGATAGCAATCCAGAGGATCAGAGCCCAGATACATTCTCTGAGACTCTGACTTCTTGTTTTGTGCCTGTCCTCAATGTGGGCATCGGCTAAAAAGTGTTGACACTGATGCCTATGGTCATTCCCATCCGAGCCCGTTCCAAACGGTTCGATGTCAAAAACCCTATTCGGCATCACAGTCGGCATGTCCAGATGCAAGGCAACTCGTAATGCAGTGTTCGTGTTCATGTTTACTTACATACCTACTCTATGTCGAGAGAATCTGATTCCTCGCTCACCAAATTCTTCGCAAAGGCAAAGAATCTCGTTCATCGGGGCTCAGTAACGAAGCGCAAATCCACGGGTGGGAGCTCTGAAAGGTAACTCGATTAATGTTGTAACTTTGTCGGTCGTCTGACAACGACTTGCAGCTCCCCTCCGGCTTTCGAGAGAGATCGTGTATCGAGTTCGTTCAACGGCACCAAAACTTCAGCGTCATCTGATTCCTTACCTGTCAAGGAAACCCAAGAAACCGAGAGGTATGGCAGTAAAACCCGGATATGAACTGAATATCATTCTGAGCGTTTTGCGTTAGATTTCCAAGAACCGTAAAGAATAATTCCACATCTATATCACCTGGCCAATTCACAGGAAGCCATCCAATCCCCGCCCGCCAATCTTTTTCAACCACCGTCGTACCAGCTCCATGGGAATCCTGGAGTCTCGACCAGGATTTCCTTTCACAAGTTCATAACTGGAATGTTACCCATCCCGAAAATACTCTCAACCGGATCCTCAGCGCTACCTCCGCCTCACTTGAACGTCATGATGTTCTACTGGAGCTCATTCCGGACGGCTTCATCCCTATTCGTGGTCTCATCAAGGCCTTGGCACACCTTGTAAATCTAGGAACGGTAAATTCTAGCTTTTGCAACTCCTTTACAATCTAACAACCAGATAGGCCATCACTGAGGCGAAACTCGTGGCGCTTCAATTCTCGCAGGAAATTTTGCAGTGGGTGGAAAAACTAGCAGCCGCTTTTGGGGATAATGAAGCAGGTTCTTTTATTGAAAAAGCATGGGTGAATCTTGCGGACATTCGGTTTCTGTTGTTTCCTCTGTAAAATAAACGTTGGACTGACTTTTTCTTTGCAGGAAACTAATTGAAGAAGTTTGTATATGGGCACATGTGATGTTGGTGTGTTTATGAACATCGACGCCGTTGGTCACGACTCTAACCTTCGAAATTAGAAGAAGGGTGGATTGACCGAACGTCTATCCGCGAAAGATACTATTTCGGATTTCCGGGAACGATTCTCACAAGCCATCGAGCGTTTCTCGGTGGGTTACATATTGAACGAAAATGTGTTGGTACCTAGCTTACATGTGGCAGGTCGTGTCACATATACATATAGCTATAGGTCAAGATCATTTAAATCAGCGTCTTCATGGCCTTGTAAGTGCTCTAAAGGCTACTTTCAGTACTAATATCCCAATCATGTAGTCGATCAGTCAAGATCACATGAACGAAGAACTTATAACAATCAGGAAAACTCAGGAATATTTCCTGCAAGCAACGCAAAAGGTATGATTGTTCAGTCAAGTGCTACAATCCCAGTCTAAATGCTACCATCCTTCAGTCTCAATCTGCTTTGCCAGATGCAACTTACCAAGTTCAGAAGAAAATTCCCTGCGATCCCGGAACACGCAAGCACGTCTTGAACCAGATCATGAACTGGATTTTCGATATTTCCGAGGGCTCTCCATGTTTCTTTTGGCTTTCTGGGGACCCTGGGGTTGGCAAGTCGGCCGTCACCGCTTCCATTGCGAGAGAATGCATTCACCGTAATGTCCTTTGGGCGCAATACTTTATCAACCGCAATGATGCTCAGACTGTGGACCCTCAGCTCTATTTCCCTTCCATCGCCAAACAGATGTCCGCGTGTGCACCTGCCATCGATCACGCTGTGCAGAAGACCCTTACAGATCACCCTTATCTGTTGAAGGACGACATTTCTCTAGACCAGGCGACCAAGCTTTTTGTTGACACCATTCGACTGGCGGCAGCATCAACCCCCACTATGCCGGTTGCTATTGTCATCGATGCACTGGACGAAACCGACCAGAAACGACTGAAGCTCACAGCAGATGTTTTCTCTCGTGTCCTTGTTGATCTTCCATGCAACGCGAAAGTCTTCATCTCCAGTCGAGTCGAGACTGTTATTAGGGACAAATTTGCTGGTCTTCCTCGGACTCACAACATACATCTGTCAGCACGAAACTCGGTCGCGGACGTTACAGCATACCTCGAGTTGAAAGTTGACGAGATTATGACGGAGCATCATATCAGCTGGTCTCATTGGGGTGAGGATCGTATGCGCAAACTATGTTCGCAGGCATCAGGCCTCTTTATTTGGGCTGTTACTGCCATAAAATACATTCAAGCTCAAATTGAAGACTTCGGTACTGAACAGCTTGACACGGTGCTCGACGAGCTCAACACCAACGGAATGCAAGATATCAACTCCCTTTATATAACCATTCTTCATCGAACCTACCCACGCGACACGCCATGGCAAAACCAGTGCTTCCGGCGGATCGTTGGCGCAATCTTGGTACAACAAACACCTTTGTCCATTGATGAACTCAAAGGGCTACTAGACCTTCGGAATCCAACCAACCATTCCCCCGTCGATGTTGAACACTTCGTTCGCCGACTTCGAACGATTTTGGTTCCAGGTATAGATGAAATCACCGATCACACGGTACCCCGCGTCCACAAGTCCTTCTCTGATTTCATCACAAGCGTGCAAGCAGAAGAATTCCGAGTCAACCTAAGGCATGCAAATGGAGAACTCGCACTGCAGTGTATTAATCGACTGGAACGTCTTTGGGAAGGTGAAGTGCCTGGACAACTTCGTTATGCCAGCTCGCACTGGTCCTCACATCTAACTCGGGTCGTCAGTGCTCAGGTCGAACTCGAGGATGACGGGGACGATAACGTGTCCACTGATGGCGGTCACAGTGTCTTGACAGATTTTGGGAACAAACCAGCTGCCTCTGTGTCGACAGGACCTCGGCGGGTAGAGAAACCTTCCAAAGACAACTCCAAGTTTCATAGTATCAACATTTCACCGGATGGAACTTCTGTTGCCTTCGCCCGCGGGAAAACCATCACACTGAGGGATACTGAAACAGGCGCATTGAAAGGTGGTCCTTTCAATGGCCACACTGGCAAGGTGTACTCGGCCGCTTTCTCTCCGAACGGACAACAGATCGTTTCTGCGTCTTATGACGAGACCATCTGTATCTGGGATGCGGCGACAGGGCAATCTGTAGGTCCTCTGAATGGCCATACCTCTATAGTGTGGACTGCCTTTTACTCTCCTGATGGCAGGAAAATTGTGTCTGCCTCTGGTGATCAGACTGTGCGTATCTGGAATGCCGAGACTCGTGAAATGGTGCTTCTTTTACGAGGTCATAGCAGCAGTGTACTCTCGGCCCTTTTCTCCCCAGACGGAAGACACGTTGTGTCAGCTTCTTATGACCGAACGATCTGTATTTGGGATGCAACAACTGGACAGCCCATACACATTTTACGTGGCCATACCTCCAAAGCAATATTTGCTTATTTTTCCCCAGATGGAAAGAATGTCATTTCCTGTGATGATCAAGACACTATCATCATATGGGACTCGGAAACTGGCCGAAGACTAACTGAATATTACACAGCTTCAGGTTTCTTCAATCCCACTCTCTCGCTCACGAGCACTGATGTAACCTATATCACAACCCCTCCAATATCCACCACGGCTCCTACTGAGGAAGAAGCGGTTCAGTCATCATATCGTTTTCATGTGGGTGAACATGGTGTAGCAAATGGAGTCAGGAAGGGCTGGGTTTACGCTAACAAAGAGAAAGAATTCAAGGTGGGGATGTACCTTGGCCAACTGGTCATGGTTTACGACTGGAAATGTGCGTTGAATTTCAAGATGAATTGCCACTTTTTTGACCTTATACATTCAGGAACTGTCGTAGGAGAGCTCCTAGGCGTGTGGAAAAACTAGGGAAATGCACGGGTAACCCGCGGGTGTTTGGGCGCCTACCCGTACCCGTACCCGCGCAGACCCGTACCCGCGACCCGCACGGGTTTACCCGTCAAAACGAGCCCGAGAACGTCCAAAACGGCCAAGAAACAAGTGAGATACAGCTAATTTCGTTGAATTCCACGAAATGAGCTGTATCTCAGTCAGTTCTCGCCTAAAATTCACATTCTTGGGCTCGTTTTGAAGGTCGCGGGTACGCGAACCGCTACCCGTACCCGTACCCGTCGGTACCCTTACCCGTGACCCGTGCGGGTTGACGAACCCCTGCATTTCCCTAGGAAAAACAAAGAACGATGCGGGGAATACGTAGTGGAGGCGATGTAGTCTTCATTCATGTTCGTTCGAAATCTTTGAAATTGTTTTGATTATTATAGGTCTATATTGTAGGAGTAGCACATGTTAATAAGAGTCAAAGCTCGAGATTACTGAAATTATGCGCCTTATTTAAATAAATTTCCTGAGGAATGGCAAATGGAATGATGAAGGGGCGGAATGCGGCTCAGTCAAAAGTAGCGGGCGTCGGAGCCCGAACAACCTGACTTCAACAGAATTATGGCTGATCCACACTCACCTTTCCGCAAATTCTTTAAGAAAGCCAAAGATTATGTTCGTCCTCAGGGCTTAGGGAAGAAACACCAATCCAAATCCACAAGCTGTGAGAGGTACTGCCGTTCGTCGAGGATGGAATCAGCTATAGCCTGATTAGTTTCGAGTGGCAGTCTTCCATCAACTTCCACCGGACAAGGATTATCTAGCCCCTACAAGGACACCAATGCCACCTCTTGGGAACCTTTCCCTGCTCGCAAGACAACTCAATTGACAGAGGAGCCAGAACTTGAAGAAATTGAGAGGTGAAGTACGAAGTTGGTTGTCAACCTGACCACCTAAGTGATTCATGTCACGGTGTAGAAATCTACGAGTCGTTGGGAATAAGGCTACGCCTACTCAATCCATAGCAATTCGTCCTACACCATCGTACCAATCCTTGTCGACAACCATCGTATCAACCCCATGGGAGCCATGGAACCTTGATCAAGATTTTCTTTCACAAGTTTACACCTGGAATACCACCCACCCAGAAAATACTCTCGACCGGATTCTTAACAAAACTGCCAGCTTCATCGAGCGCCACGACGTTTTATGGGACCTTGTTCCTGATGGTCCTTTACCATTTCGTGGTTTTGTGAAGGCTCTGGCACACCTCGTAAAACTGGGATCTGTAAGAAAACCTCTTGCTATGCTGTTCTGGCCTAATAATTTCGAAGGCTGTCGTTGAGGCGCAAGGCATAGCCGTTTACTTTGCGCAAGACATTCTACAATGGGTCGAGAATCTGGCAGCTGCATTCGGAGGCAGCGAAGGGGGACCTTCTGTTGCGAAGGCGTGGGCGAATCTTGCAGATATTAGGCACGTATCTAATTGCCCTTGAATGCAACATTGGGTTAACCACTCGGCCATAGAAAATTGATCGATGAAGCATGTGCTTATGCTCATGGGGTGCTGGTGTGTTCAAATATGCCGATTCGGTAGTTGATCTGATAAGCCTCCTTAAACTAAGAAGAAGAATGGGTTGGCAAAACGTATATCTGTAAAGGATACTATTCTGGAGTTTCGAAGACGATTCACGCAAGCTATTGAGCAATTTGAGGCCAGTTCTAAGTCGAACAATGTTGATATATTAATAATGCTGATATACGTTACAGGTTATATCGCACATACACATAGCAGTAGGTCAGGATCAGTTAAACGAAAATCTCCGCGGCTTGGTGAGTGCTTCAACCGGCTTTTTATTGATATCTTTGACTTACTCTGCGCAGTCGGTCGGTCAAGGTCATATGAACCAAGAGCTTGTTGCTATCAGGAAAACTCAGGAAAACCTATTAAAGATGACGCACATGGTACGATTCTTCAGTTGTCAGTGTTCCGAACCTAGAACTTTCTAACTTCTACAATACTCCAGGGTCAATCGACGCTACCAGATACCAGCTACGTGGGCCAGAAGAAAATTCCTTGTGATCCTGGAACACGAAAACTGGTCTTGGACGAAATTATGAGTTGGATTTTCGATATTTCTGAAGACTCTCCGTGCTTCTTCTGGCTTTCCGGGGACCCAGGCGTCGGCAAGTCCGCTGTCACTGCTTCTATTGCCAGAGAATGCAGTCAGCGGAAGGTTCTCTGGGCACAATATTTTATCAACCGCAACGATGCCCAGACCGTCGACCCTCAGCTTTATTTTCCTTCCATCGCCAAGCAAATGTCCGCTTGTGCACCCGCAGTTGACCACGCCGTGCAGAATGCGCTCCAGGACCATCCTTACATTATGAACGACGGGATTTCTCTAGACCAGGCGAAAAAGCTATTCGTCGACACCATTCAAGTTGCCGCAAAGTCAACCCCATCAAAGCCAGTGGCCATCGTCATTGATGCCTTGGACGAAACCGATGTCAAGCGGCTGCAAGACACTGTTGAAATTTTCTCTCAGGTTCTTGTAGACCTTCCCTACAACGCAAAGGTTTTCATCTCAAGTCGGGTCGAGAATGTCATTAGAGACCATTTTGCTGACCTTCCACGTATCCAAAATATACATCTTTCGGCCAAGAGCTCCATTCCAGATGTCACGAGATTCTTGGAGGGCAAGGTTCGGAAGATCATGAAGGATCACCATTTGGACTGGTCGCAATGGGGTGAGGAGCGTATGCAAAGACTGTGCTCGCAGGCTTCCGGTCTCTTCATATGGGCCGTGACTGCAGTCGAATATATTCGGTCACAAATTGAAGAATCTGGCACGGAATGTCTCAACGTGGTTCTAGAAGAACTCAACACCAACGGGATGGACGACATCAACGTGCTATATCGGACTATTCTCAGACGGATATACCGAAATGAAACCAATCCATGGCAGATACAGCGGTTTCAGCGAATTATCGGCGCCATCTTGGCTTTACAAAGTCCCTTGTCAATTGACGACCTCAAAGGATTATTGGACCTTCGAAATCCTACTACCGGTGCTCCTGTTGACATCGAGCATTTCGTTCGCCGCCTGCGAACAATTTTAGTGCCGGGTGTCGAGGAGGTCACTGGCCGAATGGTTCCTCGTGTCCATAAATCATTCTCCGATTTCATTACCAGTGCGAAAGCGGAGGAGTTTCGTGTGGACCTCGTCGTTTCGAATGGCGAACTCGCACTACGTTGCATTGACCAACTTGAACGCCTCTGGGATGGACCCGATGGCGAGCTGCCTAGACAGCTTCGATACGCAGCCACTCGCTGGACATCCCATCTAACCCGGGTTGTCGGAGGTTTAGCAGAACGACCAGATAACGAGGATGATGCTGACCATCCTATGAGTGCAAATGCACAGAAGGGTGCCAATCCATCTGCTGCCGTGAAGGCCAGTTTACCGGAAAAGCGCCCCAAGGTCACCAATGATAATAGGGATTTGACAATCAGTGTCTCTCCAGATGGAACCCGTGTTGTCTATGCTCATCACGTCACCATTTTCGTGAGGGACATTGAAACGGGTGCCTTCGTAGCAGGTCCTCTTGATTCCCATACAGATGTTATAAATTTGGTTGTTTTCTCTGCAGATGGATCGCGCATTGTTTCTTCATCTGATGACACGACCATCCGAATATGGGACTCAACAAGTGGGCAACAGACAGGCATCTTGGAAGGTCATGATGATGTTGTCTGGACCGCTGTTTTCTCTCCAGATGGGACAGCAATAGTATCTGCCTCTAACGACGGGACAATCCGTATCTGGGATTCTAGGACTGGTGAAGAGCTCCGTGTAATTGATGGCCATCGTGGTACTGTTGCTTCCGCCCTTTATTCTCCTAATGGGCAATTGATTCTGTCGTGCTCGCATGATAGAGCTGTCGGTGTCTGGCACGCCGTAACTGGCAATGCTGTATGCTTTTTTGAGGACCACACTTCTAAAGTCCTGTCTGCCTTTTTTTCTCCAGATGGCAAGCACATCATCTCCCGTGGCAACAATGCCAATGATACTATTATTGCTTGGGACTTTGAAACTGCCCAAAGAGTTCCTGAATATTACACCAATTTGACTTTTATTGACCCCAGACTGTCATTTACCACCTCTGGAGCGACTCCAGTAGAAACTCCACCAATTTCCAAAACAGCTGATGATGATACAGCTCAGTTGTTGTTCTGCTTTCTCGTAGGCACAGGTGGAAAAGCAGGTGGAGTAGGAAATGCATGGACGTATGCCAATGCAAGCAAAAGACTCGAGATGGGCATGTATTCCGGCCAACTGATTATGGCTTTTGACTGGTCATGTAAGTTTAGTTTTACCTTGTTCATTCTTTCACGGCTCACGAAAAACTCTGCAGAACAAGTCTTTTGATAACATAAATTCGCAACATTGTATAACTAATTCTACACTCTGCTTTATTATGATGTATGTATACCTGTGTTTCGAGATGAATATCATGACAGAGTGATCGTGAACAGGAATGAAATATAAGGACTAGAAAGACATCAGGAAAAAGTCCAAAGTCTATCGAGACCAATATAGCCTACATAGCGCTGGTAGCACCGTTGCAAGCCCCTCAATACATAGTGATCCATAGTTTCCCACGTCAACTATGGAGGACAATATATTCCTATAGATTTCACGATAGCATCTATTGTATACGCAGAAATTAGTTGTCTCATAGCACCTATAGTTAGATATAGGTCTGTATAGTACTCAATGGACTTAGTGAACAGCGAAAGTAGCAAAAAAAGAGCAGAAATATATATATTTCGGCGCAAATAGACAGGGTACTGAACAACTAATCAACATCCTCGGTCTCGGTATCCTCCTCGTACTCCTTCACAGCTGCAGCAAAGACCGCTTCCGAAAGCATAAGACCGCTCGATTGGGATGCCGCCGACGAAACCCCAGCGTGGACCCTAGAACAGATGGGTGAGTATTAGCAATCTACAAAATACAAAACGGTCACTCACCTCCCGAAATTGAACAGCGACCTCTGCATTTTGCCTAAGAGAACATGCTTGCTCGTCGCGACTCCAAACGCTTGGAGCGTCTTGATGTGAGACTGCCGCGGCTGGCGCTCGATATCGATAACTCAGAGTCAGGTGCTGAGGAGTGGCAGGCAGGCAGCAGCGGGACGCTGTCACACCGCCAACGTCCACATTTGACCTGAGCTAGAAAGAACATGAATAATGGCTTAAGGGAACTAACAACTGTCACTTACGTTCCATGAGGTGTGCGGGGCGAAAAGGCGCTGTGTATGAGGTGAATGAATTTTCGAGATCGAGAAGAAAGTAATTCAGACAGTTAGATACTCACCAACTCTGTTTTGACGCCGCGCCCGCTAGGATATACCCTGCAAGTTGATAACACACTTACAAATGTGAACAGACAAGGCTGCGACAGTCAGGCCATTCTTGTTGTCAACTTGTCCAAACATCGCAGGAGGAAATCCATTGAAGACAGGTACATCCTGGGTTGTCCTCGGTAAGTTGGGCATTCGACCTAGAGTCGAACGACGGGTGGGAAGCGATCAACTACGAAAAAGAGGAAAGCCCAAGGACGTGTCGAGAGGGTGCGTTACATGCCCCATAAAACAGCATCTGTTAACCATTCGGTGGACAAAAAAGTGAAAGTTGGGAAGTGAGGACGTACCAGCACCGTTCCCATTCAACTCTGACGCTGCAATGCGCTAGTAAACCCCCGTTAAAGATGTATGAGGCCAGAAACGACGATTCTCACCTTATATCCTAAGAAATAAGCCACGAGCAAGAGATTGACATGAGGGGTTATCGAGAGCGAACAGACGGTGGTTGTGGTGGAAAGGGTTGAAGTTGAGATTCGTTGCATTCTCACGCTCACCCTCAATCAACAACGTCACATGTGTCGGAGTTTGAACGGACTTCACAACGAATTTGGGCGAAACCGTCGCATCTGAGCCTCCGACCATGACTGCAACGCTGAGCCTCTCCCCTCGTCGAGGGATGTAGGCCCACTTATGTGGATTCGTATTCTTTACTTTCCTTTTTTCATTTTCTACTCACCTTTCTCAGCCTAGGTCCCCCATTCCGCGAACGAACTACCACTACGTCGTGAGCCCCCCTTCAACCCATTGAGGGTTGTGGGCCGTTCGATCGGATCTGGATTGAGATGGGGACACGGAACGGCAAGGGGAGACCCTAGCAAAGGAGACCCGTTTGGTGTGTCACAGAACAAGTCGATGTTTTCGACTTGTTGTGCCATTCCATTTCCTCATCTACTTACTGACTCCCCTCCACCCAGCCGCCTTCGCTCGTCGACACCTCTCCCCTCACCCTGGACCTGATGACGCAGGGCAGCAGCACCAGTGCCGCTGCTACTGCTGGAATACAATGTGGCAACACCGGCGCGAATGGGGGTCAACCTCCACAGCAGCACGCTGGCGCCATCCTTCGAACACTGCATCTGTTGCTCAAATGCCATGCAAGGACGAATGTGAGAAGCAGCAGCAACAGCGTCGACTTGCTGCTGCCCTTGCGCAGACAAGGACGACAACGTGGAGCAGCAGCTGCATTACCGACGTTGCTGCTACTGCTCGAACGTGGGGCAGGGGCGAGGGCGACCCGTACATTACCCGCATGGTGCGTCGCAGAACGAGTCGAAACCATCGACTCGTTCTGCTGGCCTCGTCAGCCCCAACACTGCTCTCCCCGTCGCCACTCTCCCCTTCGTACGCCTGTCCACCTCACCACACTTCTCTTTCACCCCCCCTAACCAACTTTCTCAACTCCCATTCCCATACCCGGAAATGCTGCTGATCGAGCATGGGCGGTGGGAGACGACATGCAGCAGCAGCATCATCGCTATTTAAGTTCGTAGTTTCATAAAACTGACTGTAACATATGTAGACATAATAACTACTGCCTGCCTCTCTCGACACCCTGTACATTTTGCATTAGATTGCACCAGAGCATCGTGCAGGCTTCGAATGGTTTTTGCAGCATACTAGTAGTTGACGGCATTGACCTTGTCTCGACTGTTGGGATCACCTCAAGTTGCACCCAAGGATAAATTAATTGTCTTTTTAGAGTGCTTGGGGCTCATTGTACCATATAGTAAACTATAGGAACCCATAGACGATGTAGCCGACAGATCCACCATACAAACTTTCAGGTGCTCGGGACTTGGCCCCCGACGCAGCATTGTCCAACGTGGGCGATGTTGGTTGGCAGGGCGCCTCGGGAGAGAAATATTTCCGTCGGCGGCCGATATGTCGAACAACCCAGCCAATATCGGTGAATAGACCCAACCGGCGAACTATGACTATTTTTACTTTTTCCTGATGGAGAGGGTTAAATATGATAGAAAATAAACTATTTATCCTCTGCCAGGGTCTACTTGCAATGTTTCTCAATGTTGAACCTCCATCATGACTGACGACGAAGTGAGACGATCATACGAGTAAAGGGTTGTCCTCGATGCCTTTGAATTGACATCTTCGATTGGCACACTGGCGGTAGCATGTGATGTCGCGTCACTTATGGAGTTGAGACTTGAACGTATTGAACCTTCGTGGGACCATTTTGGGAACAGATGTGGCTACTCATATTTGCCTCAAATTGGGCCTGCGACTCGGTTGTAGTCACAAAACTGATGGGCGCCTAATCGATTGGCTTTCACAAACGGCGGCGAAGCAACAAAACTTTGGTCAGTTGAATTACTTTTAGCATGCGGCAAGTTACAAATATATCTTCTGCCTCTCGCTCTCGGTCAGCTGTTGGGCAACTAATGACTTTGCTGACCACCCATCCGATGTCATGGCGAATACTACTTAGTGTCGGCTTTGGCGGCTGCCTAAGGCTGCTAGTCTGCTTCTGGCAGGGTCGGGAATGACCGTGTGACACTTACAGCCAATTAGGGGAGTGTGACGTCGCATTTGATTTCGGTGCACGCGTTTTGATGGTTCTAATTCTTTCCGGTGTGATGGGGCGGGGAGAAGGCTCCGTTGCTCATTGACTGTTCGTTTTCTCTTTCTTCCCGACCACCACCATCCCGCCGGAATGGCTTCCTCCTCTTCCTCCCTTTTTTCCTCTCCAAATCGTCTATTACTGCCATTCTCTATCCTGACGACCTTGTATTACCTCCCAACGACCTCGGCGTACACATGGGCTTTCCAGAACACCCCCAAGCAATGCTCAAACCTCACAATTTCAATCTCTGGCTCGGACGGTGTGCCGCCGTATCGAGTTCTGATACTTCCCTTTGGACCGTCACCGTTGGCCGGCGTCATTGAGGCACGAAGGATCATGGATCTCTCTTTTGACCCCAAATCGACGTCTCTGTCATTCCCATTGAACTATCCCGAAAACTCGCAATTCGTTGCAGTGGTGAGTCCTGTTCTTGACGATTCTTTCTCTTTCGTTCCTCCCCCCTTTTACTTTGTTTTGCTTCTCCATTTTGCCTCCATTTGCAAATTTTGCTACCGCTTGACCATGATCGACTCGGCATCTTCTTCCTCCCAACCCACTCTTTAGCTTGAGAACGCTACGAACATGCGACAGCGCAGCCGATCATTGGGTTTCATGAGCCAAATATCGTTGCTAGCGAGATTAATTCTTCCCACTTATCTCAACTCCCTCTCCTCGCCGCTCCACGTATTACCACGGTGGTTTGACGCTGGTGCGTCACTTCGACCTCAACTCCTCCAACAACGCGTAAATGTTTACCATCTGATTTACACGGGTGGCCTTGGAACCGATTATCAGTCACTCCACACGCCCAACACGTTGAGCTCTTATCCTGCTCTTGTGGAGTCGCAGTTGCCAGCACTGGAGCCCATCAATATCCACTAGTCAGCTTTGGACAGCCACTATCATTCGTGGACACCTTTTCGCACTGTGTCCGCCGCTGCACCATACTACTTGCAAGCGACTCGACAGGCTACTTACACAGCCCAGCTGATAGCTGTCTTCCATTTTCCTATCACTATCCTCTCTATTCACATAGGGGCGCACTATAACCTCATACGACAAGACAACTTATCGGCTACTTACCGGGGTTCTGGCGCGAAAGGGCACCGAGCCTTCTTTTTTCGAGAGGACGGCAAAACCTGGCCGTTTACTGCCAGTGCGAATGACCAGCTATATGGACCCACTCACAATGCATATCAACGCACTACGAGCTCAACAGCGACTACTTCTTCGTCCAACTCTTTAATTAATCGACAACGACATACATCTCGTCATCGTTTCCTGTATCACGTCACGCTCATTTCGCCACATTCACCACCCTCACATCACAGCTCCATCCCACCTTATGAAGCAGAAGTTCGACTTAATACGAGCTATTATTGACGACGACTGCGCCGGTTCTTCTGTGTTTTTTTTTGGTGGATGAATTCGTTCGATGGATGCCCTATCTATTTTCGTGTGGACATGGGAGAGGATCAGCAGGCCAACATAGTTTGGCTCGTTCTTGCTCTTGTGCCGGGCTCTTTCTTCCACCGAGCCTGGCCAGATCCAGACGCTGAAACCTGCCTTCGAACACTTCGACCTCTAGAACAGTCGGAGTGTGGCAAGAGTACGCTGTGTCCCAAAAGGCCAGCTATCCGCGACCATCCGCGCTTTCACACAAGTGACAAGAGTGACACTAACCTGAACGCGCTGCGCAGCCGGACGTTGTCGCGTGGAATTGAAGCCACGGTAATATATTCTTTTCACAGGGAAGGCAAACAGGCTGCTTCGATTTTCCTTATCGTCCCTAGGCAACCCAACTGTTTCTCGTCTGGACATGAGACCAACCCGCTCAACCCACAATCCGTCATATAATCGTTATTTTTGAACGGATCGCCCAATCGCCCTGGTCGCTTGGCGGGCTATTTGCGTCTGCACATGACGTAGAGCGTCGTCGGTGGCGACTTTGGACATCGCGCCTCGGTCGGGTAGCGATGGATGCTTTAGGCTTACTAGGAGCTTCCAAGAAGCTTCTGCATCTATCAATACGGCTCAACTCACCTCCCAAGGCCTATTTTTCGCCAAGAGATCAATTCCGCTTCATCAGCTTCGACCGGTGCTCCTTCTGAGGTCCTGGGCCCTTCTACTCTTATGACCACCCATACATCGCATGTTGATCTCCAGATGACTGGTTCTCCAATTGGCTGCCTGGCCAGCCTTTCAATCACATCGGACGTCGGACCGTTCAATTCTGTGCTATACATATCATGACCGAGGCCCAGTACGACATCTCAAACGGCATATTCATCTTCCTGAACTTTGGCGAGACTATAGGTCAGCCGATGTCGGAATTTGGACCCAGGAGGGATATGAGGCCCGTGTAGCCCCTGAACATCCCAAGCGGTGGTCTGGATCTGTGATGCACCGGTCCGCAGATTGTGGCTGACTGGTGGCGGTAGGCAGATTGGCGTCGGCAGAAGCTGGAGGAAGAAATGAATGGAGAAAGTATACACTTAGATGAAGAAGTCACAGGCTAGCCGACGGCCAGAGTTTTGGGCTTGGGTTCGATTGGTGCCAAGATCCTGGTCCACTTCTGTCGGTGTTTTGCTGACGGTCTGGCAATTACCGAATGATTGCATACCCTTTTCCTTTTTTTTTCTATTCGTTAACCGTCATTTCTTTTATTTCTTTTTTCAATCTTCGTTTCACACCCAGTTTGATCTCGATGTGTGAGACGAAACAATACTGACTTCCTGCCTCTTTAGGTCAGCGATGGCAGGAGTTTTGGCTCAGGCGGCACAAGTGTCGCTGCCCAAGTGACATCCTCAAACGACGCATCATGTTTTGACGCAACAAAAAGCGTATCTCCCGACTTCGTATTCTCTCTGGAACCTCAAAATCAGATTGTGCAGTGCACGAACACACGGATATGGTGGGATCCGTCGACTGTGCAAGGGTATGTGCTGTGGCGTTGCTTTCGTTGAAGCAAGCTGACGAAGTCCACCTCGTTTTCAGAACACCCAATTTCCTAGGTGTCATTCCAGGCGGGCAGTCCTTTTCCATTCCAGAGGGTTCAATTACCCAGGTGCCGTCTCAGGGCACTGGCTTTACTTGGAAGCCTTCCTTGCGCGGAGGAACGACGCTCATCATTGTGGGCGGAGACAACAGGGGCAATGGTACTGCCGGCAGCTCGCTGAATGTCGTCAGCTCTGGTATCAACAATGACGGGAGCTGTTTATCAGATTCTAGCCCTAGCTCGACTCCAGGAAGTCCAGCTGGTGGCAGTTATCCTACGGGAACAGGGTTCGTTGGATACTTTTTATTTTTTATTTTTGTATGTTTCTCATCCTCGTTATAGGAGCAGCAGTGGAAGGGTTGGAGGCAGTTCATCTAACATTGGCGCCATCGTCGGAGGCGTCATCGGAGGTCTCGCTGCTCTGATTATCGCCCTTCTCCTTGTGTGGTTCTGTAGGAGACGCCATATGAAGCAGAAACGCATCAAGGAGCGTCCTGTTGATCTTATGAACGCAGAAGACGATGGCGACGAATCGCCTGCTAATGGACGCCCGCGGACGAACGAGCTTCCGCAGTTCTATCAGCCCGAGCCTTTCATGGTTCCTGATCCTACACTGGAGGGATCGATAATGGGTACTCATACGGGCACAGACGACATCGATGGTTCGAGACCGCTGAGCGGGACGTCAACGAGCTTCTATACTAGAGCGACGACACCTGACGCAGCTTCTGGTACTGGGTATGGTGGCATTGGGTCTAGTGGAGAGAGGAGGAAGGGTGCCCCGAGACCGATGAGGGCTGTTAATATTATACAGCACGACGACGCGGGCCCGAGTTTACCTGCTCCAGATAAGGATGGCGAGGACGAGCCAGAGACGATAGAGCTACCTCCAGCGTATACCGCTGTTCGAGGGGCTAACAACCCAGGTCCAACACCATCATCACCCATAGCTGCAGAATCTGACAACCTACTTAACGGAGAGCGACGTTGATGCAATAGCATTGGCGTGATTTTTCTGATTCTTTTTTTGTCTTTTCCTGTTTTCGATATCCACCTGCACTTCCCTTGTTACTTCTAACATCATCATCATATGCATTTCATGGACTCTCCTATTGATGGACGTTGTTTTGATCATCCTTTGTTCTTTTTATCTTCCTTATCTGGATGATTTTCATGCCGGATAAATTTCTCCCTGACCGTCGATGCGTCATCACCACCGACCCACCCCATTTTTGTGGACCCACAACCCTCCGCCCTGAGATGCGCCATCTAATGCGCCCAACTCTCACTTTGAAAACGACATGCATTCACCATAGTTTCATGTCATACCCCCATACCACTAGCCCTTACACTTTACCCCCGCGTAGGAGAGATCATGCATTTTCATGACTCGATATAACCAATGCAACGGAGAAAATCTAGCCCAAGCATACCACTGATGCCCTTCGTCGACCATCTCAGCCCCACGGCCAAACTCATACAATTTCAATTTGTTGGAATATAGGAACAATTATTAGCACCCAAGGTCATATTTTATCCCCTCCTTCCACTTACGCGTACAGATGTACGTGCCGACTCCCTCTTTGTACTACCCTTTGCCTCAGGCTCACTTGTGTATTACTACACTTACATCATCCCATAATTGGCTATTGTCCTTTGTCGTCACCTTTCTTTATGTAAGAAGGCGAAAACTCTGCTTGAGGCTCGTCCACTTTTTTGATAGTGGCATGTATGCCGATTCCGTATCTGCCTGTCGACAGGTATAGTCCGTGACTATGTCAATTGGACTGCAAGAACATCGATTATTCAAGATGAAGCTTTATTCAGAGCACCAACTCCTCTAATTTATATAACCCAATATCTGCCGCCGTAGCCAAACTCTTTCTCCTCTGTCTCCAGTCGCCTTTTTGTTTTTCACGTTCTCGTTCTTGTGGCGATATAAGTGACTCCTTCACTGCCTTCTCCTGCGCGATAGCAAAGGGTTCTAACGGGCCACGAAGGGTCTCCGCTGCAGATGCGAAAGAGATTTCCGGGTTCAGCTGATCTCGAACCCTGCGCAAGATTTTGTGTGCTGGCGGATGTTGTAACAACAAGAGGTAGCCCGTGTCGAGGATGACTTGAATAAGGTTGACAATCTGTTAAAAAGGTATTAAAAAAGTTTTCAAATGAGGGACGACGAATAGCGCTGGCCTTTTCAAGAGATGGAATTTCCTCCTTTTTGCCTTTGTCGCCTTTTCTTCCAACGACGACCCAGACGCCTTGCTCCGTCTTCTTCAAATCTTTCTTCGAGGGCAGGAGACGCTCGTCCATCTTCGTCCTTCTAGTTATCCATCCATCCAGCACCCGCAGCACGGTCGTCAAATCATCCGCATCTCTCATGCTCTTTCGAAATGCGAGCAGGAGAGGACCACGCGAGGTTGGATAATCGGTGAGGAGGTTGAGAAACATGGGTAAGGGAATAATGGTGCCGAGGTGTGCGGTATTTTGAGTGGGTGGGTCTACTTGCATAGCATCATTTGATGCTGCTGCACTATGCGATCTTACGACGGCACGCAAGCATTCAACGATCTCTGCCTCTGTCAGGTCTAGCACTGATTCGAAAGCGAATTTTATTGATGACTGCAATAACATGTCAGAAAAATATGATGAATGAGACTTAAATGAGGATGCTTACCCAATCATCTTTGGCTTTCAGTGCACACAACAAGCCACCTGGCACCATTGCACTGCACACTACATGTTGTTCCAAAAGATATCGAACCACATCAGGAGTGTATGTCGGAGCGCCAGCAGCATCTGTTCTCGATTCTGAAAGACGTGAAAGTAATGTTATGCCCAACAGCTCTTTGACGAAGTTGTAGTCCAAACTCGAAGTGGCAGGCTGCTGGCAGCAAACAAATTAAAAGGACGATAACGGAAAGATTAGAGTGATACACACCCCATCTTGCTTCGGTACCCACTCCTTGAAAGCATCAGCAGCAGCTAGAGGCCGACCGCCCTGCATCGCAGTCCTCATGGTGCCCAGTAGCTTAGCACGAGCTTTGTCGTTTGGGCTCTGAATAAGTTCCTCCTCTGTAGCTCGCAGCCACTTGCTACCAGCGTCTCCACGACCTAAGGCTGCAGCAATTGTAGAAACTGTTGGCACGGAATATGGAACGACAATCAGCACCGAGATTATCTTCTTTTCAGAAGTGTCCTTTGACGGTGTTGATGACAGAATAAGTATCGCCTGTCCAATGACTTGAGTTTCAGATTTTGTTGGACTTTGAACCCCTGGGACGAGGCGAACATGGAGAGTCGATGACGACAGGGCTGAGGGCACAGGTAATGCATGTGAGGAGAGTAGGACGGAATATTGAAGGTCCCATATTAAGAGAGTGATTTCGTGGGAAGCGATGGCAGCTAGAAGGACGTGGGATGAGGTGAGAGCGAGTAGGGAGACTGAGAGCTTTGAGGGTTCGGAGAGGAAGGAGAAACCCGAAAGCTGGAGAGGGGGTGATAATTGCGATGGTGATGAAGAGAGTTCAGGTAGTAGCTTGTATGAGTGCCAAGCTCCTTCGATGGCTATAGAATAGGCGGTGAATTTTGATAAATTAATGAAAAAGGAAATATAATGCGTACTGAGGATGCCAAGAATTCCACCCGGACTGCAGGAGACATTGACAATTTGCTAGTGACGCGTCAGAAATGATATATGAGTTTATATGACGGAGAAGAATACCTCACTATCAACTGGGATTTCACACTCTTGTAGTTGGGATATTGAATCCGCCTCATCGATGGCTAAAACCCTAAGGTATGTTGTTTTGGACGATCCGGAGCTGGTTGTAACGAGAATCGCGCCTTTTTTCTCGACCCAAAATGACGCGCTAGCTGAAAACACGCTGGCATGAATGATATGCGACTTCTTTTGACTGAAAGTCGCTTTAACATCTAGCGAACCACCATCAACGACCGACACATCCCCCGTTGTGGATAGAACAATTATTCTTTCTGGCAGCTCGTCGCAAGAATACAGGTTGTAGGCCGTTTGATCTGTAGGAAGCTGTTTCGGTAAGTCTCCAGTTCGAAAACTTTAGCATAGCACAAGACGCACTATAGTTTTACTTCGCTTTGGTTTCTGAGGTGCACTCGACCTATCGTCCTCCCACGCCCATAGCGTCCTGCCAACCTCTTCTGTGGATGTAAACTCTATGGAGGACGATATCACGGCATAAGTTCTTGATGAACGACTGGATGACGATGGTAGCGTCAATGGAGGACATGAAAAAGTGGTAGCCGGTCCAAGGGTATGTGAGATGACTGCGTGAAGAGAGGACACCTGGGTATATCATGAGCACAAATAAAGGCTGAAAACGACTCCCAATTACATCAAGTACATGCACTCCATCCGCTTGCACGGCCACGGTCACATATCCATCTTGACTGTTCGCTTTTTTGTGGGCGGTCGCGTAAACTCCTGGAGAATATTTCTGGGTCGATTTTCCGCGTGCAGAAGACGTGTAGCTCGCAAGAACGAATGTTTCGTTTATACTCGAACTCGACATGGCATTATTACCCAAGAAACGCTGGTTCAGATATCAAAAATTCAGCAGTTGAGATGGCTTTGAGATCGAGAAGAAATTATCACTCTGCCGGTCCGGTCATCATACATGTTTGCACGGATTTGTTCAGGTTCTTGGTGAAAATACCAAAAAAAATTAGGTACCAAGAAATAGTCATAAGTATTCAGAACAGGTTCTGAAAGAAAAACAAACCCATCGAACTAAGTATTTCAAGGCATGGATGACTGGAATCATGGCTTATTCTTTTGGCCACGAAAAATCGAATGCGAAGTGGTCGTGTAGGTGATTGTTTTCCTCTAGGTAATCCGAAGGCAAAGAAACTGAAAGTATACCGGAATTGAAGATGCCTGATTCAGCCTCTCCGTCGTGACAACGTCGTGGCTCCAAAATACCAGATGAAAGAAATAAAAATATTCATAATGCTTTCCAACTCTACAAGAAGATTAAAGTCGTCTATACCATGAGTAGCTGCATGTCGACCTTGTAGCGAGGCTACTGGAGTGAGGGCAGTGGTGCGCAATCCCGCCAGTTCGAGGAAAGGAAGGCTAACTGTAGGATTATTTCTGAATAGCCTTGTAGATAGGGTTCTTGACTTCGTGTATTGGTGTTTGACCTGGCGGCGATCCAGGAATAGTTTTTGTCAAGCCCTATGAAATAACAAAAATTACTCTTTAACCATGTCCTCAAGGCAAGCGATTTGACGCGAAATGGAAAAACTTACAAGCTTCTCAAACATGCACGCATTGAGTTGACGCTCGGGTTGGCGGCAGAGGTAATATTCCTATGACCGTGTGTCGGTTAGTGGCCACTTCCATGATCGTAAAAAAGGTTTGAAGTTATGATAGTTCGATCGTCGCGAAGTCAAGGCGTCTGAAGCTATTAGAAATCATAACCCACCTGGTTCTTCTTCTCCAAGCAGTTCCAGTGCGCGTCGAACTGTGATGCACAGTTTTCCCGCATTTTTGTGATCCTGGTAGGGGCAAATCAAGTCTAAGTAACGTGAAACTAAGCAAGTAGGCGATTCTGATACGCACAGGTCTATCGCACACCGCGTCACCTTCCGACCTTCCTTCAAACAATGCTCGGGGTTTCGGCTTTCATTCTTGCAAAGCATGAAATCCTCTAACAAAAAGCGTGCGTCAGAATGGGCTTTAGAGCTGACCAACCATGAAATAATAAAACATCCACACCATTATATTCTTTGCAGTACGCCCCGATGAAGAATGCTGCGCTCTTCAGTGGTCCACTGGTCGCACCAACCTCGTCGACGTGGGGAATATTGGCTGGCATAGGTGTTGGGTCGACATACTCCTTCCGGGGGTAGAGCCCCGCTTGTACGGTACTCATTCTCAACGCCGGAAGTCGGTGTGCTTTGCAGGAAATTCGGTCCAACGGTCACCCCAGAAATGGGTGCCAACGACAGTGGTCGGGTGAAAGGAAGCAGGTGGGAATATTCAACCGGAGTTCGATTATTTAATTTGATAACTTCATTTGGTCGCGTCTGCAACGCGTTTTCACTCCTCCAAGAGACCCAGATATGGTATGGCTCATAAATCGTACAGAAAGTGCTTCCAATGACATGCAGGCAACCAATAGCCTCCTCGGATTGCCAAGGTTTACAATATCCAAGTAAAAACCCATAAACTCACCGTTATGCTCTCAAGCCTTGCTCCTACCACCACAATCGCAGAACTCAAGACCGAAACGTTATCAGCATTTGCCTCTGATGTTGCCTCAGACGCACTGGATTTCCAGGCCATGGAACCGCCACAAATCAGTATTGAGACAGAAGAGGACTTTGAATTGTGTCGCGGCAAGAGGGAGAAAGGGAAACTGACAGGCGACTACGAGATTCTAGAAACCAATAAGACGCTTCGTGAAGCTGGATTAACAGCCTGGGAGGCGATATTCTTGCAACCTCGAGAAAAGAGTACTGGTAAGTAAATATCTGTCTCACTACCAAATCTTGCAGTTTTACATTTTGTCAATAAAATTGCATTGGTCTCTGGTGTTATTGCCCAACAGGTGAACTTCTACCCATCAATTATACACTTCCGGCAATGTACGATGAAGAGGATGACACCCCGGCACGCCAAACGGAAGTGACAAACAATAAAGGCAAAAGAAAGGCAAATGACATGGACGAGGAGTAAACCAAAACCTCACATTGTGATCTGTATATACCAGTGACATACCATATGCCGCGGGAGGATGTTTGTCATGAATTTTGACCACGTATTGGTGATCTAGGCCAGGAGTAAGGTGTGAATGGCAACAGAGCCGCTGCGACGCGTCTTCCTTCCTCAGATAAAATGTTGTATGTGGAGCACGCATTTCTCTGAAATAAAATATTCATCAGTACGGAGAGGTCAGAGTGCAACTTCGTAAGTCACCGTGTCCATCACATCCAGCTGGATTCCGAGTTTACTGAGGTATGGACGTAAGAATGGGGGTGGTTGAAGCAAGGTTTTCCCAGTGCCTAATAGAAGCATTTCTACAAAATAATTAGAATCCAAAATACACTGATTCAAAAATATACGACATACCAGGTCTCGGTGTAACCACGTCAAGCAGTTCAAAATGGTCTTCTTTCCAGCCTCGCCATTTTTCTTCTTTTACCTTTGCGCTCGCATTTGCGTGTGGCACGTCCCAAAGGAAGACTTTGCCCTCCAAGAACACACAGGCGCCAGGAATTACCAGTCCGTCCGCAAGCTGAATACCAATGTCTGATATTGAAGAAACCTGAACTGCCGGTGGATTATCGTCGGCCAACAGATTGGTAAACGAGCGGTCTCTGACAACACAGGTCGCATGGAGGCTTCGACAAGCCAGAGGGCCAGGAAATGAGTTTTTCCGTAAACCTGTCGCTGATTTGCAATTCTTGCTCGGGGCGTATGCACATCTCAAGGCACCGCGTAAATTCAGACGCGAAGACATGCTGACAAGAAGATAAATGGTTGTGTTGGACAGATAAAATTCAGGGACCTCTGCTGGGCAATGGAATCAGGACCCTGGGAAAATAAACATATTTAATTTGGGAGACGAAATCATAACTGTCATTCTTGACCGTGACTTTGACCAAACCTTCCTCTGCAAAAGCAACCCCCGAATCCAGTCGGAGCACCTGAAATTGCTTTGATTGATTGACTTTGACATAGGGGAACGTCGCATAAATTTTCGCTGCGCAACTTGACCTTTTTTGTCTGGATACAAAGCACTTGACCAGAGCCATCCAAAGCTGAAAGAGGCACGATGCTTCGGGGGCTAATCGCACTGCGGGCAGCGCGACTCAAGGCAGGAAACGTGAATCACATTAAAGGTCTTCCTCCACATCCCCATCTGAGGCCAGGTTTGCGCAGCTTGTTCGCGACAAGTGTGAATCGGGAGCTCCCTACGCCTGGCCACGAAATCTATGTGTCTACCTCCTCGGACCCTTACTTCAACTTGACTTTCGAAGACTGGTATGTGGGTTACATGAAACTTCATCTATCGGTCCACTGATTGCTCAACTTTGGCTCTCTAACTGGTTCTAAAATATTTCCTATCCTAATCTGCCTTGCTTCTCCGATCCCTACCTGCAGGCTTTTTCGCCACTCTCCTGCCTCCTCACCGCTATTGTTTATCTTTCGCAACAAAAAGTGCGTCGTAATCGGTAGAAATCAGAACCCGTGGACCGAAGTTAACTTCGCAGCACTACGTGTGGCCGGGATTCCATGTCTGCGTAGACGCAGCGGAGGGGGAACTGTGTATCATGTGTGCTTCTATCCTGCTTTCCCGATGCCCTCGCTTATCCTGCTTATTGATCTTCCTCATTACTAGGATTTGGGAAACACGAATTTCTCCATCCATTTGCCTCGGACATCGTTCGACAGACATGCTACTGGCAGGCTCGTCCTTCGTGCTGTGCGCTCTCTGGGCATCGATGCCCGATTAAATGAACGAAACGACATTTGCGTTGGACCAGACAAGATGAGTATACCCATCTCCTTACAAACGGCGGAAAGATCCTTGCATTTGTTGTCACTAAGTCCTTGACTGCATCTTTTGCTGGGCTCCTCTTCCTATCTTCCGGCTGTAATGCGACTTTTACTTACCCAAATCACCATACGTCTCAGGGTCTGCATATAAAATCGTTAATAAAC
This sequence comes from Galerina sulciceps, assembly GCA_023014345.1. NCBI lineage: Eukaryota > Fungi > Basidiomycota > Agaricomycetes > Agaricales > Galerinaceae > Galerina > Galerina sulciceps. The sequence continues at coordinate 792 of JAEDXJ010000051.1, read as the reverse complement.
GTGCCTTTCATCATGGAACCATGTTGATATCTACGGAGCTCGATACGCTGGGGAACGTCCTGCGTCCACAAAAGGTATAATTTTTCATAGTTTGCTTTCGTCTACTGCGGTTTGGGATGGCTCCATCGGCGCCTAGATCAGCGCCGTCCACATCATTTAATGAAAACCCTAGATATGATTTTTTCCAACGCCACTCATGACTTCTTTCCGTCCTTGTCTCGGTTTTCTTACTCCCGGAATTTGCAGGAAAACATCAAGACGAAAGGTGTTGATTCTGTCCGATCACCTGTGTGCAACCTGCAGCGATTTGATCCCAACCTCACGCACGAGCTGTTTACTGCTGCAATGGTGGAGCGATTTCGCGAGGAATATGGGGTCAATGCCGAGGTAAAGTCCAGAATTTTTGTAGGCGTCCCATCATTGAAATTACGTCTGCTCCTTTAGCCTTGTATAGTACATGACACCGAAGACACCAAGAACATTGATTATATACAGAAGGGTATGGCTGAATTATCTGTGAGGAATATGTTGTACCTATCTATTTATTCCGACGACGGTAACACCCGCCTCTAAATACAGACGTGGGACTGGGCATTTGGTCAGACACCCGAATTTATACACACCCTGGATGCGGCTTTTCTGTGGGGATACATAGTACGTTATCCTATGATTCTGAGGTCCACAACATTGTCTTGACAGAATTTTGGACCTTATAGACCGCTGAAATCAGCTCGAAACACGGGCTCATTACAAAAATTTCTTTGAGGATTACAGACGCTCATATCCCGACTG